>CM060903.1:1322715609-1323965609 GCA_030737815.1 Allium fistulosum | reverse complement strand
GGGTATTATAGGAGGTTCATCAAGGATTTTTCAAGAATAGCCGCACCAATCACCAAACTAACCAAGAAGAACCAACCATATGTGTGGACTGAGCAGTGTGAACAAGCTTTTAAGAAATTGAAGCAAGCATTGGTGGAAGCTCCTGTCCTACAAATCCCAGAAGCAAATGAAGGAATGGTTGTATACACTGATGCTAGTGGGTCTGGGTTAGGTGCAGTGCTTATGCAACATGGCAAGGTAGTGGCATATGCATCAAGACAGCTTAAACCCAATGAAACCAAATATGCAACTCATGATCTAGAATTAGCTGCAATAGTGTTTGCACTAAAACTATGGAGGCATTATTTGCTTGGGGAAAAATTTGAATTATTCACAGATCATCAAGCATTGAAATATTTATTTTCTCAAAAAGATTTAAATATGAGGCAAGCAAGGTGGTTGGAGTTTCTGGCTGCATATGATTTAGATATATTGTACACTCCTGGAAAAGCTAATAGAGTAGCAGATGCTTTGAGCAGAAATCATGTTAGATTAGCCAGTTTGATGATTGATGAGTTTAAAAATCTTGCAGTGCTTGGGGAGGCAGATATATACAGCAAGGATGCAGTGAATTTTAAAGAGCATGGTGATATGGTGGAGTATGGTACACTGGGAATAATCACAGTGAAGTCTAATCTGGTGGAGAAAGTTGGTAGCATGCAAGATCAAGATCAAAGTCTGAAGGAGAAGAAAGAAATGTTATTAAATAACATTGAGTCAGAAAATTTTAAAATAGATTCCCAAGGTTATTTGAGGAAAAATGATAAGCTTTGTGTACCAAACATTGCAGAATTGAAGGAAGAAATCATGAATGAGCATCACAAGACCAGGTACACCATACACCCTGGTGGTACTAAGATGTATCATGATTTAAAAAGAGGCTACTGGTGGCCAGGAATGAAGCAAGCAGTGGCAAGATATGTGGCAAAATGTTCCACATGTCAACAAATTAAAGCAGACCACCAAAAGCCCTCTGGCATGTTGCAACCTTTGGAGGTACCTCAGTGGAAGTGGGAAAGCATTTCCATGGATTTTGTGGAAGGTTTGCCTAGAGCTAAGAAAGGCAATGATAGTATATGGGTAATTGTTGATAGACTAACCAAATCAGCTCACTTTGTTCCTGTCAGGTCAGATAGAAATGCATCTAGGCTTGCACAATTGTTTATTAAAGAAGTGGTGAGGCTACATGGCATACCCAAGACTATTGTAAGTGATAGAGACACTTTGTTCACCTTAAGATTTTGGGAAAGTTTCCAAGAATCAATGGGAACACAACTTTGTTTAAGCACTGCCTACCATCCTCAAAGTGATGGGCAAACAGAGATAGTGAATAAAATATTGGAAGATTTACTTAGAGCATGTGTACTTGATTTTGGGGGAAATTGGGAGGATCATATTCACTTGGCAGAATTCACTTACAACAATAGCTATCAATCAACCATAGGAATGGCTCCCTTTGAAGCCTTGTATGGGAGACCTTGCATGTCTCCTGCCTGTTGGTTGGAAGCAGGAGAGGGTGTAATGTTGGGGCCAGATCATGTTAAAGAAACTTCCAACATGATTGAATTGGTTAGGCATAGAATGAAGGCAGCACAATCAAGACAAAAGTCTTATGCAGATAGAAAGAGAAAGCCAATGGAGTTTGAAGTAGGAGAGCATGTTTTTTTGAAAGTATCACCAATGAAGAAAGTGTTCAGGTTTGGAAAATCTGGTAAGCTATCACCAAGATTTGTAGGACCATATGAAATTATACAGAGGATTGGTGCTATGGCCTACAGACTTAAGTTACCTGAGGAGTTGAGTGGTGTGCATCCTGTATTTCATGTTTCTCAATTGAGAAAATGGGTGCATGATGAAGGAGCAATTCTGGAGTCACCTACTCAAGTTCAAGTCCAGAAGAATTTGGTTTATACCAATGAACCAGTAGGGATAGTTGCCAAGGAAGAGAAAAAGTTGAGGAACAAGGTGATCAAACTGGTGAAAATCCAATGGAGCTTGGACACTAATGATTGTACATGGGAGGTTGAAGATAAAATGAGGGCTAAATACCCCAATTTGTTTACTGATGAAGAGGTATGTTTAAGCAGCCTAAGATAATTTTTCTAAATATACTTATACATTGTTTGTTTTCATAAAATATGGGTATGGGGTTATGGAGTTAAAACAGGCTATGGATTAGTGCTTTTAATTGGAGAAATTAGGTGAAATTATGGGGACATAATTCCTTTAAGGGGGAGGGTATGTAATGACCCTAAAATAAAAATAAATTGAGATATATTTATATTAGAAAATTCTGAGATATATATATATATATATAAGTATATATATTGCATTAAAACAGAAAAGAATTTGGCAATAAATAAAATTAAATGGGAGCTTCTGTTTGATAAAATGCAAGGAATTAAGGTAATTAGAAGAAAAATTGGAACTCAAAATAAATATAGCTTTATGTTCAAAGAATTATGTAAATATATATACACATTTAATATATATGGGGTGTTTGCTGTTTTATATGAAGATAAAATAAAATGAAGTTTAATATAAAGGTTTATATGTCTTATAATTGTGCCAGAAAATAATTAGCATAATATATGTGATTTTTAATTTAAAAGGGAGTTGACTGATTTGACATAAAGGCAGAAATATATATATATATATATATATATATATATATATATACACATATACAGAATCAAATAAAATTTCCATACCATATTTATTCCAAGTAAATAATTTGTGTAAATGATTTTACATTACAAAGTATGGTAGTATGTCTGATTTAATGGAGGTAATAGATAGGTAGAAAAAAAATACAAAGTAGATTTTTAGATTTCCTTAAAACTTATAAAAAAGAAATAATGAACTGAGGGTCACATGCTTATTGCATGAGTAGAAAAGAGTCATGAAAATAGTATTGAGTGTCTAAAAATGCACGATCCCCGAAATAGCTAATTAAAGTGTGCATTTCCAATTTATGATCACACAGAAATATGATGTGTACATAAACATCTAAGGGTATCAGGGGAATTACCCATTTTCTAAAACCCTATAATGTATTTATAAATAACTGCACATAGCCAAAACCATCACTCTCTCGGGATCAAAAACAAAATAAAATAAACAAGGAGAAACACTAGCTTGAGGCTTTGGGGGATTTGCTGTTCTAAGAAATTAAGGCAGTGAAAGGAGAAACATTATGTGAGTATTTATCTTTTGTATGCAATGGCATTAAGTCCTATTGCAGGCAGCCTAAAAATACTATGAGTTATTTGAATCTCTGAAATGATTTGTTATGGGTGATATGGATGTTTGTTTGTGCATTTTTGTTTGGAGCATTGATCTGTAATTTGGCTTTCAGAGTTAACATGTTTTAAGTATTCTTGTTCTATCATCATTAAACATGGATCAAGATTAATAGGGGAACATGGGGTTGAGCCAGAAAATATGCAGGCAGTCATATTTCTCTGATATATGAATGAAAAAAAAAACTAAATTGGTCACTTGGGGGTAGTCAATGATCTGCTTACTTCAGGTGGAAGCAAGTATATGCATGGTGCAACTGCACCCTGAGGCCTTTGTGTGTTGGAATAATTTAAAACAACCTGGGAGTTTCCATCACAATGCATACATAGTGTTCATTTGACAAGGAGTTAAAGACCATAGAATAAATGGGGGTAGGGGTTTAAAAATCTGGGTTATAAACTTTCAGATTTGGTGTTAGATTTAATCAAGATAAATATTGTTCATTGATTAATTGCTGGGTGGAAGTTTGGAGTATAAATCAGTGATTACTTATCCAAGTTTGATGAGGATGAATTAAAATTGTACACATGATTAATCTTAACTGACTGTTGTGCATTGTATAATTTGTTGAATGTGATATTGTGTCTTCTTGCATGAACCAAAACTTGCTAAGTATAAGACCTGTTAATCTAGGAAGGCATTACAAGATTACTACAATTATGTACATGTATACAAAATTGATAAATGCTCATACCAGTGTAAACTGACCCTTTTGGTTGCCCTTGCAATCATCTGGGTGTCTCAAAAATTATTTGGGGCAGCTAAATGATTTGCTTGCAGGAAATTGAAGTTGGCTTGATGAGTAAAGAAGGCATTGGCTGCTAGTATAAATAAGAGAGACTTGTTTTAAATTTGCAGTTGCTTTGTAATGGAATTACTAGACAAATTCTATTTTCTGTAATTGAAGTACTTGTAGGAAACTTTCTAAGTATTTGGGGTTGAAAGCTTGTACTTAAGTAAAATTCATTTTGAATGATATATGATGGGGTTTGATTTTTATTGGTTCTATGATCCTCTAATTTGGAGAAAACAAGGGGATGGATATAACACATAAATATAAAATGTGAATGTAATGATCTCTGGTTTTATTGCCTGAGTTTATTCTATGATTTTCTTTAAATAAAATTACAATAGATTTGACAAGATTTGAATAAGAAATACTCAAGTGGAATAAATGTATGCATGTCAGATAAATTGATACTGAGAAATATATATACATTTGAATCTCTGATTTCTATTGTTTATATTTTGTCTTATGGAAATTAAACAGCTAAGAGGATTTAATTTTTGAAATGAACTCTCAAAGATTTTAGCAGAACATTCAAGTAAAATGAATTTGTGCATGGCAAGTAAATGATACTGGCAGGTGCATAAATTCTGGAAATTTGTATGGATTTGAGCATTTAAAATTTCAAAAAAAAAAAGATCTTTGAGAATAGTAGACCTGGAAGGGTAATGGACTTTGGATATTTGGTTGAACACCTATAAGAAAGTATTTTCCAGAAAACTTGAACTAGGCATAAAAAGGCTTGGAAATTTAGGAGTAGGAATTTTGTAAAAGCTTGTCAAAATGAAGGGTAAGGGTTTGCAAGTGGTAAAAGGGGGACTATGGCTGGTCTAGGTGGCCATGGGTCAAACCCTTGGAGCCTGGAATCTCTTCATTTCAATTGATGAAGTGTGAGTGCATCCGGGACAAAACCAAGAAAAACACCAAGCAACCCTCATATAACACCAAGCAATTTTAGAGATATACCAAGCAACTAAAAATCTGTACCATGTCAAATATAGAAATGCAATCTAACTTCAATTGTTTAATTTGAGACAGTGATTAGGAAATCACTTTTAATGTTCCTAACTACAAGTAGGATCTTGAAATAATTTTATGCATAAGCCTAATAACTGTCACAAGAACAAATAAATGCTAATAGCCTTATTTAGGCAGATTAATATTTATATATAGTCAGATAACAAGTTTAGGTATTATAATTTGCTAAAAATATACCTCTGGCAGTAGAATAAGATTTAAATAGGAAATCAGTGGCTTATCAATAGCTTGTATGATATTTTGTCTTCAATTTGATTTAAATTGACTCTGATATATATAAAAATATATATGTAAATATTAATAAAGGAGCAATTGTATATCATCAAATGTATAATTGGTTTAATCTTTGTACACTGATATGATTATATTAGTAATTACAGGGTCTTGGGAAAAATATTTGGAAACTATATAAAATTTAAATGTAAAAGTATTTGGGGTTTAGTGGTGAGTCCCTCTTGAATAAAAAAAAACTAAGTGATTTTAAAGATGAGGGTCACCACAATCATCCTTTCGGCCAGGCCAGTAGCCAAGTAGGACAGAGTACTTATTACTAGACCCAACCTTAAACACTACCTTTCTAGACACCGTACTAAATGGATGGGCTTTAATAAGTTAGGTTCAATACTGTTAATTTAAACCATATATGCTATTAGGCTTTGATACTATTAAAGGAACTAAGCTGAGCCACAACCGATTAAATTGGTGAATTTCAATAGATATTTATTGGCCCTATGAAGTCTAAACTATTTTAGATCCAATCTAAAATATTTTAAATAAATCTTTATTTTATTTAATTGTTTATATATAAAGGTTTTATTTAATTTATATAAGTTATAATACATAAATGTATCCAAATACACTTATGTGTGTACAGTGCATGTGCAAGATATAATGAGTGTACATGACTAATGTGATCGTATATAGATGCTGGGATTTATACCACAATAGACACATTTGTTCCTTTCTATATGCCTTTGTTGCCCATAGTTTTATATGAAAATTATACATATTCACACATATGTTGTTGACACAAAAATTGGATCAATACCGAAAGACATGTAGTAATATTGAGTCTTGAAAGAGTATATGGAAAACGGTAAGAACAATAAGACTTTTAAAGTGATCTGTAATCTCTAGCCTACGTCCACTGTGAATTTTAGATTTAAGAGTCACTAGTATAACGTATTTACTGATCTAAAGCCTAGAACTGTAAGTAGTAGCTTTTTTGGTAACTTTAAAGGAGGAGAGATAGATGATGAAGAAGATAAGAGATCCAAAAAAGTCTGTTTCCAATTGCTATAGGGTATGTATATAAAGAGAAATCAGCCAACAGAACCGGAGGCCTACGAAATACCAAGCCTAGATCTAGATTCAAGAGCGCAGGAGGGGAAGATAGGGCCATATGGGCCATAACTTCTACTCGGTACCAACCAGAAGTGGTCGGTACCAACATGAATTTTGGAAGGGGAGCACATCTTCTTCCCCCTTTGGTCTTATATTCCCTATCCATTGCATTCTGAGCATTTTTCCTTTGAGACTAAGTAGTTTTTGAGAGGTTCCGATACCGCTTGTATTTATTGGTTTTCCTTAGAAATTCCTTGAAATTGCATATCCATTCCTTGAGAAAAGCACTGCATGATGATCACATAAGCCATTACTCTATGTATAAGGACTTTGAGGACCCATGGGAGGTATAAAAAGTGGTTAGTACCGAGTATAAAGTACTCGGTGCTAAATTATTTCCTCTCCGCTATTTGTTCCCTTAATTCTTGAGTACGCTCCTTTTGCCCCTCCAAGCGTATTTCCAAGTTCATGAACTATTTTGTCTTCATCCTAACATTCAGATTCTAGTGAAAACCTGCTTAGTCAGAAGGCTGGATAATACTTGCCCCCTAGAGTATGCTTTCATTGAGAATAAAGCATTCTCTGGAACAAGACAAGTATCCAATGTCATCTTCATATCTTAGTTGGTCATTAAGGGGTTGCTTCAATGCGTTGTCCCTATTCAACGGATATCCATTCAACTGCTTTAAGTAGAAGAAAATCCATTCTCCAAGGTCGTCGCCAACTACTAGAACTCGCCACTGCCACTATGTCATTGTCTCAACCATCATCGCTTACTCCAGAGCAATTGCCATCGATCCCCTTTGTCTTCCAACCCGAATCCAGATCTCAACTCAATCCAAGGTCGGCGAAACTCCTATGTCATGGCAATCAATACCAAAGACAGTGATTTAGAGGGCGTTGATAGAGTTTAGTTGAAGTTTGGGCTAAACGTTCTTAGGTTTTGACTTGTGTTCAACTTAGGATGACCCCAAGTTCAACCTAGGGCATGCTCAAGTCATTCCAAGAAGATGCTTGGCTTATCGACTTCTAGCCCTTAAATTCCAGAGTATTTTGACTAACTCCTATCAAAGCTCAGCTAATTGTGTGCCGTTGTTAGAATACCAATAGGATGGTTCTTTTCAAAGAATGGTTATATTGGTGGGTTCCAAAATTCAAACGGTTCCATCGCCTGGCATTTTCGATATCTAAACATTCTTATTGCATAACACTCTTTATCATTTCACTTCCAATGTTCCTGTAAAAGAGAAACTTCCTCGTTGCTCTAGATAACTGTTCCATTATCGATTATCCAATGATAATTGGTAAGATCTGATGCATAGTCTCGTCGTGTGTCGTGGCTCTTTTTTCTAGCATGAGCGAGCTATCTACAATGGAAGGTCCATTCGTCATGACAGGACATAGGACTCACACTACATAAATTAACACTTTCGCTTGCCCCGATCGACATTCGAAATTCGATTGGTCAACGCACATTGACATCCGTGGAATTCTGAGCGTCGGTCACATAGGTTTGTACTTGAAATGGAATTTCCAAAGTGAAACATACCTAACCACGTTAAATGCTAAGTTTGCTATCCAGAATGACTCGTCAATCGCCTCGCTTCCAGAATAGTGTTGGGACATCTACTCCCCTCGAAGCCAGTTCTACTACTACTCAGACTTCAACATCTACACCTTCTAGACCTAAGCGTTCAATCATCGGTAAACTCCAAAGAATCATTGTACCAGTAGAACCAATACATGATCCACCTCCTCCTTTGAATGAGTATATCGATTTGTGAGTTCTGGACGATCTGCTTGAATAGATGCCAATTATTCTGACCCCCAAGATGCTCCATAACATTTGTCAACAATGTTAGAACCTTATAGTTTGATGTTTTGATCATGACAACTATATAAGTAAATATTATGTGAACTAACCATATTTGTGGAAGAAGATACTATTATACTCGATAATAGATTGCAGACCAAGAATTCGGAGAGAAGTTTTCAACACTATAACAAACATACCTTTTTATAGCGTTTAGAAACCATTATTAAAGCCTTCTATAGCGTTTCTATAAACGCCATAGATCAACAAGTTGTAATAAGTCTAATAGATACAATAGCGTTTCAAAATTGCAATGGAAAACTTACCTTTAACAGCGTTTTTGTTGCCATCTTAGACTAGACGTATCGGTACAAGTACTTTTCTATAGCGTTTTGAAGCTTGCTATAGAACTTTTACACAAAGTTGTGTTTTTGATACACAATTATGACATTATTTAATTGCTATAATATGTTGACATGCCATATTATTATAACGTCTAAAAACGCTGTGGAAATATTATGTCAATCTTTTATGACGCATTGAAACCCTATAGAAAATTCATTACTATGTATTGCAGTATTGTTTTTTGCTATGAAAACCGTTTAATCCTTGCAGAATATTATGTACAGCACTAGCATAATATTATAGTATATGAAAGCTGTGACAACTTTTCTTTTCGTAGCATAGTTAAAACGCTATAAAAAATTCTATTGCATTTTTTATTGACATATACATTCAAGCTTACAATTTTCAATTCTACTAAACTTATTTCAACTAATATATTATAACAATTCAAAAAACCACACTTATCACATTGTAATGTACGTAATCAAATGGAGTCATAAGCCAAACCATAATATATATATCCATAATATTTCATACATGGAGTATTAAGCATATAAATATTTGTGACCAAAAGTAACAATACATACAACTATAGGTAACCAAAACGATACATACTAAAAACAAAGACGTATGAACATCGATGGACAATACATTAATGCAAGCATGACCGATTTGAAGGAGAAAGAGTGCGACATCATGTAGCAAACTCAAAAGCATCATACAACACCTATCAAAAAGAAGCACATACGTGCGTATGTTAGTCATAAATGTAGAAATGTATAAGTACTAAACATCATGGTTTCAAACAGAAACTTTATGAATTAATCACTCAAAATAACTAAGAAACATCCACAAAGGCTAACTCAAAGTAGACAAGCAACTCGGACAAGACCAACTATTTCAAATAGATTTGTTATTTCACGCAAACTTCTTGTTTGATAGAAAATGTCCATTCTACTAGCCAAAACATACAATAACAGAGTAATTAGTAGTGCTAGTAGCAGTCATCTTTGTGATAGAAAATAGACTTAGTAAAGATGGTAAATGTTTTATAGTTTCAGTAATTGACTAATTGTATTGGATGTCTAACAGGGTATTTGTAATTGACTCTTCTGTAATTGATGTTCATAAGTTTATATACTTTAGCCTGATTTGGAATAAAATATCATAAATATATAATATTTGTAGTTCATCTGGTGTTCTAAATATGCTACGATGATGAGATTGATTTTCCTTTTGTGTAAACAAACGATGGACGTCTAGATTCTTGCTTAGAAGGTTAATGGACTTACTGTTATAACTGAGTATTATCACTTCGTGGTTTGTACATTAAATTTCAATGTAGGATTTGAGTACATGAGACCTTTGATACATTATATATTACTAAAATCCCTCTTTAACTGGGCAGACATATCTATTATTGCCTATGACAATATTTTGAACAACTCATCGATCTCATGGACCACAGGGAATAAAGGTTGTTGGTCTGCCATTTCAGCAACATCCCATAGATATACCACATACTCAAATAGAAATTAGAAAACAATCACTTCAAAAAACTCAAATACCAATATAGGATTTAAAGAAATAAACGAGTCTCCCAAAAAGTACTTAGTAGGAATAGCAGTATGTTATAATATGATTTAGCAGCTCGTAAAGCATAGGATTATAGAAACCACTAAAATGGCAGAAGCGTTAGTATTATCACAGGCTGCAATTCAAAGATATTTTTAGTATTTAACTTAAACTTTAAAATGGAGAAAGCTTATTTGAGAGAAAAACGATTAGTTACTGACTCAAAATAACTCACAGTTACTTCATCATCAAAGAATGATCGCAATTCCAATGTTTTTTAATAATGTTTTTGAAACTATTTTTGTCGCTTAACATCCCTACAGATTCAAAAAAAACTACATTTAATTATATCATGGTTGTAAAGCTGTTGCATAAGTAACGTATTAGTAAATATTGCTTGTTTTGATGCAATTATATAAAATAATGATTAAAAATGGTAGTTTCCTGTGAACAAATGTTATTCAATTCACTTAACATTATGATTATTGCTAAATTGATTCATAATCTTGTATTGTTATGTAACAAATTGTAATATGGGAAATGATATTTGTATTCCTCATTAAGTTCAAGAATGTTTCATTTCACCATTACAGGAGTAGAATGCTGGCGAGCACCCAAGATGATTTCAGGTGCCTTATACCATAGTGTCACAACCAAAGAGGACCCCACAATTAAGTAAACTATTGTTTCCAAATTGCTTGTTAAGTTATACGTAGACATATATAATATAATGTAGTGATTAAAGTTGGGAATCTCAATAGAAAAGAAACTATCAAGTGTGAACATTTACCATGTTCACTTTAATAAAATATTTAACATTTACTAATGATACAAATATGGCTAAGGCAAAACCTTAAATTTACTAACATGTTAATACCTATTGAAAATAAAAAGCTTTTAATATTACAAAGTTCAAAAAAAAAAGCTTGCACCAGCAAGCTTGCCTTGTGCAGGCTTGCTGGAACAAACTTGCCTGGTGCAGGTTTGCACCAGCAAGCTTGCCTAGTGCAGGCTTGCTGGAGCAATCTTGCCTGGTGCAAGCTTGCGTTGTGCAGGCTTACTGGTGTTGCAAGCTTGCTCTCTAGCAAGCTTGCACCACACACTTTTAACACTAATTATCTGAGCAAATTAGATACAAACCATATATATAATTCCAAAATCAAAAAAAACATGTCAAATATCACATGTTATAATGAATGATCTATTAATTCATATTTAAAAATATCTGAATACAGCAGAGACATAACAATTTTGGACACAATTTTGAATAATGATCACAAACTGCGGTGTACTAAGGCCCAAAGGACATGAGTTTAAAATGCAGGCAAGAGAACTTCAAACTAATTTGAAATATCATAGAACAACAAATTAATTTAACGTTTGATATAAATTCCAAAAGTTTTACCATACTGTAGAGCACTAGCATTTACCTGAGGGTGAGAGCAGATATAAGAAGGTCGAAGGTAGTTGTGAGTCAATCCTCATTTATGCTCTTTGTATCTTCCAGAATGCCAAAGAATATGGTTTATAAGTTTCTAATCTGAAGCAAAAAGTATAAAATAATAGGATTTAAAAGATATTTTCTTTGCTAATATTAAGATTGAGGTCTTATTTGTTCAGAAATGTGTTACGTAAAAAATGTGTGGAACTGACAAGGTTAACATTATCATTTTGATATGGCCACACCAATGAGCCTGCAGCTATCAGATTAGAGAGAACTTTTGCAGTAGCCAATTAAATTTCCTGCAAACAATTTAGAATTTATACAGCTACATTCAAGTTGAGCAAATCATAAAGTTAAAGTTATTAACAAATGAAAGTACTAAAAATTTATTGATGAAGTCAAAATATGTGTAAACTTTATTGATGGAGTCAAAACATGTGTTAGGTAAAATTTATTGATGTAGTTAAAAATGTGTAAACTATTTTTACATGGAGTAGGTAGAGGCCACTTCAATACTCCTAGAGAAGACCCATACACCATTAAGCATGAAAGAAAATTATGATGGTGCAGAGCGATCTGGGAATTCAGTTTTTGCAATCAATATTATTTTCTTATCATCCATGATTGCAGGAGGGAAATCTATATATTACAGGAATACTGCAGCACATCTTTTGGTAAGCTACTAGCTTTTCTGTTTGGTTAAAAATATTTGATGTTTTTAGCTATAACTGAAATCCATCACTAATAAAATTAATCACTATATTCGTTATTTGGTGCTAGTGATGCCTGTACTTTATTTATTACTTAAAATTAATAAGTTGACAAAATTGGTTTTAATATCATTACATGCAAATATTTATTACTTGAACCCATCAAGTTTCACTCAAAATTTTACAAGGGGGAAACTATGTTTGCGCCAAGATTGGTCACAAACCCCAAATGTCATGAAAGCACCAGTGTTTACACACAAATCCTCAATATCCAATCATAGATTATAGATCTAGATAATGTAGAGAGCAAAAATAAAGAAATAACAAAATTAAAATGAAAGAAAGCAAGAGAAGACACAAGATTTATAGTGGTTCGGCTATCTCCGGCCTACGTCCACTTTGAATTAATCATTTTTATTCCTTTTATACTGTAGTTACAGTTAAAATCCTTTGAATAACCAAAATGACAGAGTTTTGCTGAAGGAGAAGAAGAAGATCCGCTTTTAGTTGCCATGGAGATGTTATTTATAGGTGTAGATACGGAAATATCTGCCCCAAAACTCGGAATACCTCTTCTCACACGTGGATGGGCCCACCGGATCGATCTGGGGTCGTTTGGGATCGATCCTGATCGATCCAAGTATAATTTGTATCGATCCAAAGATGGCTCAATGAAGCCGAGATCAATCATGGACGCTCCTGAGTAATTTGTGAAAATTTCATAGCATTTGGATCTATGGTTTAAGAGTTATGATCGATCCAAGTTTGTATTTGCAAGTAGGCTGAAGGCTTCGCATCCAAGGATTTCGTATCCATCAGCTTGTGTCCATTATCCCTCTTTCATATCGATCCATGTCACGTTCGTATCGATCCCTAGCTTGCCTGCTGCCTTCTTCGTATCGATCCCTGAGTGTGTCCTTCGTATCGATCAACAAGTGATCGATACGAAATGCTTTTCCTTATAACCATTACCTCGTATCCATCCTTTGCTCCTTCCTTCGTATCGATCCAGCCTTGACCGATACGAAGAGCTCCAACGTGTTCTGCCGCATCCATCCGATCAATACATATGTATTAATACAAAACCCACAACCTAAGTTTTCCCTGATCGATATCGATAGCCAAGTCCACTTTTATCGATATGAACTATATCCATACGAAAGTATCAATACGAAACCACTTCCTTCCAATGTTGATCCATCCATATCTTGAACATACGAACTCCGTTTGACCTGAAATTTGAAGTGTAACCTCTCCAAGCCTTGTTTATCATTCCCTATCGATCCCACCTTGATTGGAGCTTAGTCCAACTTTGATGGCATCGATCATAGCCTTACTCCCAATCGATTTCCAATCCTGATAGCCATCCTTTTTAGAAAATTTTATTGATATCCCGGCTTTGTCCAAAAATTGGGGTAACATTTGCCCCCCAAAACATGCCTTAGGGTTGGAAGGCGTGTTTTAAATAGCTTTAAATCCAACATAGTCCATATTCCATCCATAGCCATATCATCCGATCCATAATCCAATCCATTACCAAGCCATTCTATCCAAGTGCCATAGCCATATCCAACCCCACGATTGCTCTGAGTCGATATCCAATTCTGAATCCAGTAACCAAATCCTTAGCCAATTTCATATCCATCTGAACTCGACAACCGAGTCCTAATCCATCCATATCCAATAACCAATAACCAAATCCATGACCTCTCTGGATCGATATCCAAATCTAGGACCGCTCCGAGCCCTTAGCCAAATCCTTAGCTGTTCATAGCAAATATCTGAATCTGTAACCTCTTCGGGTTCTTGCCAAGCGTAATCCACACTCGATGGCCTGTATCAAGCAATGCCTTGGCATAAGTCCTAGATTGACGGTGATCCTAGTTCAGTGTCCCTAAATGCTGAGTAATGTCGTGGCTTAAGTCCTAAGCCGAATCCTGGTCTCTCCGGACCCTTGCCAAGCATAGTCCATACTCGATGACCTGAAATAATAAATGATAGATAATATAGGGCCTAACTCCTAGGCCGAATCCTGGTCTCTCCGGACCCTTGTCGAGCATAGTCCATACTCGACGACCTGAATAAGCCAATTCGCCACGTTCGGACGAAGCGACTTACCCCTTGCCAGGCATAATCCATACCCGATGACCTTTTTACCAAAAACTAGATAATAATCCAATTAAAACCCAATCCAAAATCAAGATTGAATCAGAAAACCAGAAATCCATATCAAAAATCCAAACCAAGATCCAAACCAAAGGACAAGCATCCAAACCAAAATCCAAACCAGAAAATCAACAAAACCAAGAGTTCAAACCAAACTCCAAAACCAAACTAGAAAAAGCAAATGTCCAAACCAGAAAGAAAAAGCAAATTTCGCAAACTGGAGCATCATGGTTTATCATCATCTCAGAGCATGTCTGGGGGCTATCTCTGTCCTCGTACATGAGTAAGTGACTTAGCCGTCTGCCCGGAGTTTGCTACTTATTCCATACCATCCCAATTAGTCGATGACCATCCGACCATCATTCCTAGGCCTCGTGTCGTCGTCGTTTGAGGTAGACGGTGGCTGCTCCTATTCCACCACCACATTTCAAGTCCTGACGTATTGCCGCAACTGACCATTCCTTACATGCTCCTCGATTATGTCCTTTAGACGCCTGCTGCTGTTAGTATCATGCACATCCAGGTCATAAAAGAGACAGTGCCTTCCTTATGCCCTCTCGCATTTCGAGGGTTCCCTCCTTGCCGGCCTTCGATAAGGAAGGCGATCTCAAGTTTCCATGTATATCCATTCCAATGTCTCATTCAGTCCTATGTAAGTGGAAACTTTTGTTCTCCCCACCGCTTCCTTGCCCTGCCAGAGTCGTTATTCGACTTCCTCTTCCCTTTATCCTTATTCTTACCCAAGCTTTCACCAAATGGTTCTCCATCCTTAACCACGTTTACTTCCTTTGACTTCACATCCAAGTTTACATCCTCTTGCCGAAGAAATCTCTCAGCCTCGTGAAAGAATTCCCCGAGATCCATTAGTGGATCCTGTATCAACGATATCTTGAAATCCAAATTGTCCCTTACTCCTGACACTGTCGCCATTAAAACCCATGATGGATTCGGTTGACCACCGAAGCAACCGCTGCATTAAACCGGGTTAAGAAAGTCCTGAGCAACTCTCCCATTCTCTACTTTACCGAGGTCAGTGTCATCATATTTTTTGGCCTCTTGATATGAACCCTAAACTGCTTCGAAAACCTGTCCACCAATTATGTCCATGTCCTAATAGATCCATTTTCCAACTGCCTGAACCACATAGCAGTTATATCCGTTAAGTACAGGGGGAAACATTGGGCCATAACCTCCTTTGATGCCCCCAGCACTTCCATGTGTCTTGTTACCTCATCAAATGATCTGTAGGATCCATCTACCATTGTATACTTCCAGAGAAGGTCGCTTGAACTCTGGTGGATTCCTAGCCATCCTGATATTATGGGTGAATGGACACATGTTTACTCCTTCCAGATCTCTGTTTGTAACACCTCTGCGCATTGTTTGCTTGATAATTTCATCCAATCCAGGGTTGTCCACCAAGGTTTGCCACCTGTCTTCATTTCCTAACTGCCCCCAAGTGCTTGAGGGGATTCTAGTATGTACTCCTCGTCACACATTCCTGTATTCCTGCTGGCACCATGTTGTGCAGCGTCACCTGGTATTCCTCCATGACTTGGTCCAACATGACATGGTGGGATGCCCCCGAGTCTAGGTCCATCCAAATTGATATTTGTTTGCTAAATGAGGGCTGCACCCTGCTGAACTGCTCTATCTGGTAGCCTATTGAGTCCCTCTGATCCAGCTCCATGGATCTGTGCTCCAGCAGCTCTTGCTACTCCTACCTACCCAAACTGCCTGAGAAGGTTCTACATCATCTCCTCCTGCCTTTTCATCAAATGCTGCTGCATAGAATCCATCATAGTCTACATCTCATCCCTAGTGATGTAGATGGATGCCTGATCTGCTCCAGCTCCAAAGGAAGCCTCTTGACTTCCCTCTTGATGGCTCCTTTTAGGTAAAGTCCTTCTAGCCGATTGCCTAACTATAGCTTCAGATCTAATCCTTTAGCTTTACAAATCTGAACTCCAAATCCGATATAGCGGATGCTAGTTTTCTCAGTGAATGCACCAAAGTGTTTGTGACAAAATTGGTCACAAACCCCGAATGTCCTGAAAGCACCAGTGTTTACACACAAATCCTCAATATCCAATCACAGATTATAGATGCAGATAATGTAGAGAGTAGAAATGAAGAAATAACAAAATTAAAATGAAAGAAAGCAAGAGAAGACACAAGATTTATAGTGGTTCGGCTATCTTCGGCCTACGTCCACTTTGAATTAATCCTTTTTATTCCTTTTATACTGTAGTTACAGTTACAATCCTTCGAATAACCAAAATGATAGAGTTTTGCCGAAGGAGAAGAAGAAGATCCGCTTTTAGTTGCCATGGAAATGCTATTTATAGGTGTAGATCTGAAAATATCTACCCCAAAACTCGGAACACCTCTTTTGACACATGGATGGACCCACCAGATCGATCTGGGATCGATCTAGATCGATCCAAGTATAATTCGTATCGATCCAAAGATGGCCCAATGAAGCCTAGATCGATCATGGACGCTCCTGAGTAACTTGTGAAAATTTTATAACATTTGGATCTATGGTTTGAGAGTTATGATCGATCTAAGTTTGTATTTGCAAGTAGGCTGAAGGCTTCGTATCCATGGATTTCATATCCATCAGCTTGTGTCCATCATCCCTCTTTCGTATCGATCCATGTCATGTTCGTATTGATCCCCAGCTTGCTTGCTGCCTTCTTCGTATCAATGCCTAAGTGCGTCCTTCATATCGATCAACAAGCGATCGATACGAAATGCTTTTCCTTGTAACCACTACCTCATATCCATCCTTTGCTCCGTCCTTCGTATCGATCCAGCCTTGACCGGTATGAAGAGCTCCAACATGTTTTGCCGCATCCAACTGATCGATACGTATGTATCGATACGAAACCCACAGCCCAAGTTCGCCCTGATTGATATGGAAGCATCGATTCGAAGTAAATAGCCAAGTCCACTTTTATCGATACGAACTATATCGATACGGAAGTATCGATACGAAACCACTTCCTTTTAATGTTGATCCATCCATATCTTAAGCATACGAATTCCGTTTGACCTAAAATTTGAAGTGTAGCCTCTCCAAGCCTTGTTTATCATTCCCTATCGATCCCACCTTGATTGGAACTCGGTCCAACTTTGACGGCATCGATCATAGCCTTATTCCCAATCGATTTCCAATCCTGATATCCATCCTTTTTAGCCAATTTTATTGATATCCTGGCCTTGTCCAAAAGGCAGGGTAACATATATATCATAATCAATTATTTTAGATTGGTTGCTTAGGTAATTACTGATTGAAGGTGAAACAACTTTGATATCATAAATTTGGTGAAGCTGATGAGGCTGCAGTCTCAAGATTTCAGCTTAATCCATTTAAAAAAAAATATCTTACAATGTCAGTAGTTGCTTAAGTTTTTTACTTCGAATATTGGTTAACTATTATTTTGTTTCATGTTGTTTTTCAGTTATTGTTTAATCGTTACTTTTGTCTTCTAGCTAATGACAATCACGGAGCAAAATGAGTTATACGGGTCTTGATTTTACATCACAACCACTTCCATTAGAAATGCAATAGGTTCTTGCCTCTACCCTTCCACTAAAAATTTTATAAGGTTTTTTTGTGACTTGTAGTTAATAGAATATCCCAATAAACAGACCGTGATATGTAAATTACATGTAATCAGTCTTTAATAGTAATTTGACAATATTGATCCAAATATTAAATACAACACATCATTATAACATAGTACAATATTCTTTATAACATGTTCTACACATGTCCGATATTTTACCAATATTATCCGATATCATCATATTTTAAAAAATCTCATATCGATACTTGACCGATACGTACCCGATACTGATATTAACTACTTAGTTTGCTGGATTATTAGAGTATAAAATCTTTAAATATGAATATGAATGCTACTACCTTAAAATCTCTAGAAAACATAAGAACATGAATTTCATTCTTGGAGCAAAAAATCTATAAATGAAAAGATGAAATAATAATGTGTATATTAGTTGACAAAATTATGATTTCTAATTATAAGTTCCATAAATTAAATTCAAAGTTACATTCGATCGTTATCGTTACCATATTATAGGAATTTAAGCACCATAATATCATATTTACCAAGAAACTATAATTACATGAACGCAAGAAGAAGATAATAATGTACAAAATAAGAAAACTGGCAATTCAGAACGACATCATCGGGTATGTGAAGGCATGGACCAAATGTTGTTATCATTACTTCATATGATAATAAAATAAATATCATCCAAATCCAGCATGTTGATGCATAAAGCTTTTGTGTATATAATAATAGGTAATCTACAATGACCGAGTGAGAAAGAATTACGTTAACATCACCTTATTTTACGATATTTAGAAATATAGAGATTAAAATGAATGGAAATGATTGTCCAAATAAGATAATAAATAACAATTGGAATCTACACGTGCATATCAATTTTTTTGGATTGGGAAACATATCAACTTAGAAACCTCAAATAGCATCATATATTTTTATATAAGAATAAAAGATGCTCTAAATGTCTACTTACATAGCATAAAAGGAATGGTTATGAAATGGAAATACATATTCAACTGTTCTTATGTTGATATGGAGATATCATTATTTGAATAATAATGTGAAATTTTGTATTTAAGCTATTTGAACATCATAGATTACATATGACGTTTAGTTTGGACTTCCATTTCTCAAACATATTTTTAAAGTCGATTGGAATAAGGCTTAGTCTTATGTTATGGGAACCAATATAGCTAATTACTTATGCTTTACCAGTGCATAAAAATTGGTTTTGTTAATACAACTCTTTATAGCTTGGGATTAAGAAGAAAATTTACCTATTTAAATTACCAATCCAAGTTGGACAGTCCCAAGCTCATGTTCTTTATATATAGTTTTCTGAGAATAATGTCTAGTTTGATGCTTTCTTGCAGGAACTTGCATGAAAAATCTTGAGCAGACATATGGATATAAAAGGTAACTTTCCCAATATAGCTTCTTTCAATTCCTCCAACTTTGCTTCCAGTTCATCCTGGAAAACAAACTTTTGAATGTTTCGAAATAAAAGGAATAGAAAGAAGATAAGCAAAATTAAAGGGGTAATATATATTATTATAAATGGACTACAGGTGTGCACTATTCATTGAAATCATTAAAATAAATTGGGAAACAAAGCTAATTTTGTTGTATGCTACAAATTTTGCAATTGATCTAAAATAAATGACTTTACCAAAGTATATGCACATATGATGCCTCAATTGTGTACCGCATATAAAACTTTCGCTTTGAGGGATTTTATATTACATCGATTAATCTTGTTAAATACAATGATTGAAATCATGTTAAAATTATTATTAACACACTCTGAGGGATTCTATAGTATAAACCTTTAACTTTGAGGGAAAAAATCATGCTAAAAATCAGAGGGTCACAATTTTTAGCCCAAAAAGAAACAAAATGGAGAGTAAGGAAAAGTGTCATAGAAGATTACATAATCACCGAAGTAGAAGTTTTAAATAAATCCCCAAATGTACAGCTGTAGATGGAAAAGCGGTACAGTCACCGTCGACGGAGTGAGGTCGAACAGTAGCAAATCCAAGAGACGATGACGTGGTGGGGCTAAACGTCAGGCAATTCTATGGTATCAAAACGTCGGGCATCAGACGAAATTCAAATTAGGGTTAGGCCATAAAGGGTGAGGAAGGAAGGATGGGCATTAGACTAATTTCGAAATTGGGATAATTATCAGAAGGGGATGAGAATGACGCGTAAAGTAGTTTCTTACGGAAACGAAGGGGACGCTTCAGTTTTCATAACATGCTGTCAACCACTGGTATGGAGGACGTAGAAGACGACCACTGCCGAGAAAGGTAGTACAAAAATCGAAAGGGATGGAGAGGTGAAGGCGGTTGTCATTCGTCGTGGAGGTGATTCTGAGCCAAAGTGGTTGGTGACGATGGAAGGAGAAGAGGGCAATGACACGAAATGGAGAAGGCACAAATCGAGTGGACTTTATTATCTCAGCTGGACGAAACGGGAGGAAGAGAGAGCAAGGATAGTTTAGAAAGAAGAGAGGAGCGAGAATAGAAGAGGAAAAGAAAATTGGTGACTGTTCAGTTTAAAATTCACAAAATAACCAAGAGGCTTGTGCGCTCTTGAAATCAAACTCAGTAATCATAGTATAGTATATATTACACTATATAACAGCCTTATATGCTATTTCTTCTCAATGCCTCATGTCTAATATTCATTCATTCATTGTTGAAACAAAATTACCATCAATTCATAAACAAAGTGTTCAAACTTTACTTAATTTCTCCATATTTGATTTCTTCAACCTTAAATACTAACAAACATTGATCATTGATATTAAATAGAACCAATTTTGAAATATACATCAAACAATTTTGTTGGATACAATCATAACAAGTTACTCAATGAATTAATCAAAGATATATGACAATGAGAAATTATATTAATAAATAAAATATATTTAATATCAAAGTGGAATATTTAAGCAGGACCTAGATATCCAAAGCATAAATTTATCAAGTGTTTAGATTAAACAATCAATTGTTCATAGAAATAGTACGTTTTAGCTATAACATCAGCACAGTGGTAGAAGGCCAAATTACTGGATAATCATTCAACAAAGGAGTAATAGAAGTGAATAGAGAAGAAGCAAAAAAATCCTATTACATTATAGGGTAATAAAAAACTCAAAAGCATAAGCACAACCAAAGGTGATTATGAGAGTGAAGTAAATGATTTAATATGCACAAATGATAATAACATTTCATAGAATGAAGTAGCTAGACTACCTCTTCTTCCTAAGTAGTTAAGAAATGCTATGGATATTGGGCGCTATTCAGTATTGGTGTGTGTGTGTGTGTATTAATTTACAAGTTATTACTCAACTTAGATAAATCATTGCTTAATTTGAAAGAAGTTTCATCTTCCTAAGTTCCATAATGTGAATGGGGTAAAGAAGTACCATCTTCACCAAATCTTATTCAATTTATATACCAACAACAAGGTAGTATCTAAGATTTCTTGTCACGCTCTCCCGCAATCAAAGCAAGCTCGGACGACGATTGATCACCGTCAAAAAGAATGTCGTCAAGACCAATAAGAAGCTTGATTCCATAAAAGGCTTCTTAAACAAGATATGGGAGAAGATATCATGTACCGGCTCTACTTCTATAGGTATTGTCGAAAATCCTGCTCCCTTCACATGGTCTATGTCCGAAGAGGAAGAATCAGAGAGTGAGGAAGTTTACATTTTTTTTAATCTTAGCTTATACCTTTTTTTATGACATTATTTCATATTGTTTATCTCTACGACTTTGCTTATTTCCTCTATGATATTGCTGTTTTTGGTGTTTTTGAATCATGCTCATCAATGATATTGTTGTCGTTTATTTATGCATGTGTGTCTATGCTCATATATATACACTTATCATGCTATCTATATATTCCTTTTTGTCGATGACAAAGGGGAAGAAAGATAATTGTTCAGTAGGTAGAATATTTATTCAGGGGGAGTAACAATCATTTTATAAATCTTTTAGACTTACATAGTTGTCATCATCAAAAGTGGGAGAATGTTAGAACCTTGTAGTTTGATGTTTTGATCATGACAACCATATAAGTAAATATTATGTGAACAAAACATATTTGCAGGAGAAGATACTATTGTATTCGACAATAGATTACAGCCCAAGAATTATAGAGAAGTTTTCAATATTATTAATGGTTTGTCTATAGTCTACTCTAGTAGTTGATTATTGTTAAAATCTCTCCTAGGTGGTGTATGCACACACACACAAAAGTACTCAAAATCATTTTCAAACCATATACACACAAAGTACTTCATTTATTTCAAGTTCCGCTTACAAATTTTTTCACAAGAACCTTTAATATGGCAGAAATATAAAATTCAACCGACTGAATCAGGGGGTTTAGTCGACTGTATACCTGTGCACGTGCACAGTGCACTTGAAGGTTCAGTCGACTGAACCACCCTATTCAGTCGACTGAATCATGAGTCTTTAATATAACTCTTTTAATTTGAAAATTTTTAAATATTCAGTAGACTAAAATATTTTCCTCGGTCGATTGAAAATGCATAACGACTATTTTTTGAACGGTCACTTCCATTCAACGAACAGAAACAACCCTTGATTCAAGAGTTGTTTCCATATCTTTTGACCATAACTTTTCATGAAGAATTGCAACACTAAAACTCTATATAAAGCCTTTATTTCAGTTGTTTTAATCACCTAATTTCTGATTCTATTCTTATATACTTACTGTCTAAAATATTCTGCCATTTGCTTTCAAATCTCGTTCTAATAACTTGCACATTCAAGCACAAATTCATTTGTGATTAAATTAACATCCAATCTTCACGAACTACACTATATACCACAAAGGAGAAGATTATAGGAAGTGACGCAGCATACAGGATCACACGATTCACAAATTGATGAATTCGCGGAAAATGAATCGATGAAACAATATGAATCGATGAATTGAAAATACCCAAGTGCCCAAATCCGTTGATCTCTTGAGATACCAGATTCTAGCTATCTTCAACACGTTGATCGCGCACGATACAACGTTAGAAGATCTACGATTCTTCGACGTTGATCTCGCGCACGAGATTCCGTGAATCGGCTTCAAGTTTGTTGATTCAAGCGCACTCGAATATCCGAAGATGGAGAAAGGAGATAACACTCAACTTCCAATTTTAATGATGGCACAAAGCACAAACCAAATTTTATTCAATATTCAACTCCCTTTTACAAATGACAACACACCCCTATTTATAGGGGAAGTACAACTCAACACACGTTACAACACTTCACACGACTTAAGAAAAACATCACAAACGACTTACAAAGACACTGCGACATAAGAAATAACGGCATAAGAAATAACGACATAAGAAAAAGAATGACACAACAATTACAACGACACACGACTTAAAAAAACAATGCGACTTAACAAACAATGACTCAACAAACGACATAACAAATTAGGCAGAGCGACTTCACAAATGCGACATATCAACTTCTCGCGACCTAAGCTTCACGACATAAAGAATGTGGCATCCAGGAGCGACTTAAGAAGCGGCGACATAAGACCTCGCGACCTAAGAATCTTCAGTGACAAAGTAATGTCGTATGCGACCTAAGGAAAAGCTGCTCTGCTCGCGACTTAGGACTGGAACGACATAAGGAGGAAGCGACTTAGGAGTTTGCGACCTACTGGAATGTCGTTCGCAACATAAGAAACCTCGTTCGCGATCTTCTCTTGTTCGCGACCTTCGCTGGAGCGATCTAAGCTGAAGCGGCATAAGGATCTCTAGAGCGAAGCTTCGCGACTTAAGGTAGGTCGCTCGCGACCAAAGGAATTCTGGAGCGGCTTCTTCCTTGCGATCTTGGTTATGTCGTTCGCGACTCAAGCCTCGTTCGCGACCTACTGGAGGCGACTCAAAGAGGAGGAGCGACCTAAGCTCGCCGTGACTTACGGAATGTCGCTCGCGACTTAAGGAGGAGCGATTTAGGGTTTCGCGAATTCTGGTATGCGCTGCATCATCCTCCCCTGGTTGAAAAGAATTCATCCTCGAATTCACGCTCTCCTCTTCTTCGAAAAGCTTCTCCCCATAATACGGAATTAAATGTTTGACATTGAAAACATCAGAAGTATGAATATTTTCCGGCAACCTTAACTGATACGCATTATCATTGACCTTCTTCAAGATTTCTACTGGACCAATCTTTCGAGCTTTCAACTTGTTGTAAGTTCCAACTGGAAAACGATATTTCGTCAATACTGCATAAACAAAATCACCTTCTCTGAAGTCCACACTCCTTCGCTTCTTATCTTCCAATTGCTTATACTTCTTATTTGACTTAAGCAATCGTTCATGAACAATCCTATGACACTCCTGCAACTCATTCACAAAATCACAAGCTCGTTTAACAACCCCAATCTGAAGTGGAACTGTCGACAAATCCAACGGTCCCTTCGGAATTGCTGAATATACCACTTGAAATGGACTGAATCCAGTACTTCGATTAACGGCATGGTTATATGTGAATTCTGCCTGACACAATTTCACATCCCAGCTCTTCAAATTATCCTTCACAAGACATCTCAACAAGTTTCCCAAAGATCTGTTCACCACTTCCGTTTGCCCATCCGTTTGTGGATGATAGGCACTACTAAAATTTAGCTTAGTCCCAACCATCTTCCACAGATTCAACCAAAAATGACTTAGAAATCGAGTATCCCGGTCAGAAACAATAGACTCAGGTAGCCCATGTAGTCGATACACCTCTTTAAAGAACAATTGAGCAACACGGACTGCATCGACGGTCTTCTTACAAGCTATGAAATGTGCCATCTTCGAAAATCTATCCACCACAACATATATAGAATCATTCCCTCGTTGAGTTCTTGGCAAACCCAAAACGAAATCCATGCTAACATCAACCCATGGTCTAGTAGGCACGGGCAATGGCATATACAATCCTGCATTTGTAGCTGTCCCTTTGGAAACTTGACATATGTGACATCTCTGCACAAATCTTTCAACTTCTTTCCTCATGGAAGGCCAAATATGATTGAGAAATCAACTACAAGGTACGATCTCTTCCCACATGACCTTCTTCATGCAATTCCTTCACAATCTTCATTCGCAAACTGCACTCTGGTATACATAACTGATTTCCCTTAAATAGAAAACCTTCTACCAACACATACTCATCCATCCTCCCTTTCTCGACTTCATCTACAATCTTGGCAAAGTAAGGATCCTCAACAAACAAATCTGGAAATACATCAAACCCTGTCACTTCAACTCTCATCGTAGTCAACAAGTGATTTCTTCTACTCAATGAGTCTGCCACATGATTTGTAACTCCCAACTTATGCTTTTCAAAAAATGTAAACTGTTGCAAGTATGCGATCCATGAAACATGCCTGGCTGCAATCTTATCCTGTCCCTACAAATGTTTCAATGCTTCATGGTCAGTATACAACACAAACTCTTTATGAAACAAATAGTGTCTCCAATGCTTTATGGCTTGGACAATAGCATAGAACTCCAAGTCATAGGTACTGTATCTTGTCTTGGCCCCAGAAAGTTTCTCGCTAAAATAAGCAATTGGACGACCCTTTTGGCTTAACACTCCCCCAATTCCAACTTTGGACGCATCTGTATGTAACTCAAATAATAACTGAAAATCTGGCAACACTAGAATCGGTGCTGATGTTAAAAGTTCCTTGATCTGTTCAAAAGCAGATCCTGCCTCTTTCGTCCATGAAAACTGCTTTCCTTTCATACAATCTATCACTGGTGCCATCACGCTACTGAAATGTGGAATAAACCTTCGGTAGAATGATGCTAAACCATGGAAACTTCTCACTTCAGTTACAGTCCTGGGTTGTGGCCAATCTTTGATTGCTTCAACTTTACTTTGATCCACCTGGATACCTTCCTTGGACAATACATACCCCAAGAACAAAACACTGTGCGTCATGAACATCCACTTCTTTGTGGCCACGTAAAATTGCTCCTGACGTAGTATCATCAACACTTCCCGCAGGTGTTGTAGATGCTCTTCTGTGCTTCCACTGTATATCAATATATCATCAAAGTATACCACCACGAACTTTCCAATAAACGGTCGAAAGATCTGATTTATCACTCGCATAAAAGTACTAGGTGCATTCGAACAACCAAATGGCATGACCGACCATTCATACAACCCCTCCCGTGTCTTGAAGGCTATCTTCCATTCATCCCCTGGTCGAATTCGAATCTAATGATACCCACTCTTTAGATCAATCTTTGAAAAGATAGCAGCTCCACTCAACTGATCTAACAAGTCGTCTAATCTTGGCATCGGGAATCTGTACCTCACCGTAATCTTGTTTAGTGCTCGACTATCTGTACACATTCTCCAAGTTCCATCCTTCTTTGGCACTAACAAGGCTGGTACTGCACAAGGACTTAAACTTTCTTGTACGCGCCCTTGTTCAAGTAACTCTTCCACTTGCCTTCTCACCTCTTCGTGCTCCTTTGGACTCATTCTATAATGTGGTCTATGTGGTAACACAGCTCCCGGAACAAGATCAATCTGGTGTTGTATGTCTCTCGACGGTGGTAACTCTTTTGGTAATTCTTCAGGAAACACATCTTCAAATTCCTTCAACACTGGCTTAACTTCCTCAGGAATTTCAACCGCTTCACTACTTTCATGTCCAATCAACAGAAATACTTCAGGGCTATCCTCTACTTCTTTGACAAATTCCTTCAAAGATAACAGAGTCTTTAGTTCCTCGATTTCCTCCAACTTGCTTTCACTTTGTTGTCGCCTTTTAGGAACTAAAGTGATTCTAGTGCCATCGAACATGAAACTATAGCAGTTAGTCCTACCATCGTGTTGCACGGCTCTATCGAACTGCCACGGTCTTCCCAACAACAAATGACGTACATCCATATCCACCACGTCACACCAAATTTCATCCTTATACTTCTTTTCGATGGAAAAAGTTACACAAGCTCTTCGACCAACCTTCACTTCCCCACCTTTCCTCAGCCAAGCCAATTTGTAGGGTTTGGGATGCTTCTCTGTCTTTAATGCCAACTTCTTTACAGCTTCTATAGAGATGATGTTATCACAACTCCCTGCATCGATAACAAACTTACAAACTTTTCCCAAAATAGTGCATGTTGACTGAAAAATATTACTCCTCAACCAACTAGTCTCTTCTTCCTGCTTTGGCGTTAAGCAAGATCTCTTCATCATTAAAGAATATCCCTCGTCTCCCGTCAATAATTCTTCTTCCTCCTCAACCTGTGATGAATTGGAACATTCTACTTGTGCATCCTCATCCTCAACCTCAGCAACCATCGCTCGCTTCTTAGGCTTCGGGCATTCATTGCTCTTATGACCAAACTCCTGACAGTTATAACACTTGAAATTGTTGTTGACCTTGTTCTTAGCAGCTTCATTGACAACCGGTTTACTAACAGCCTTGGAAACATTAGTATTGCTACTAACCCCCTTCATCTGATTGCTCGAACTTGTAAACGCACCACCTCCTCTTCTACCTTGCTTCTCCCAAGCTAGAGCCTTCTGGTGTGCTTCAGCAACGGATCTCGGATCAAACATATTTACCATATCCTGAATTTGCATTCTCAATCCTCCAACAAATCTGGGTGTCAACTGTTCCTCCGTTTCCATGATATCGTTTCTAGCAATCAGTTGATAAAACTCATCTGCATAATCATTTACCGACTTTGTCCCTTGTCTCAAATTCTGTAAGCGCTGATACATAAGAGACTGATAATAATAAGGCAAGAAAGTAGCCTTCATCAACTTCTTCATCTTCTCCCATGAAACAATCTTCGACTTTCCCATTCTTTCCCGTGTAAGTTTAGTTTGTTGCCACCATGCCATAGCTCTTCCCCTCAATCGTGTAGCAACCAACTTAACTCTACGATGCTCGGGTACTTCCTTGAAGTCAAAAATTTCTTCAACATTTGATAACCAATCCAGAAACTCTTCCGCTAGCATTCCCCCTTTGAATTTTGGAATCTCTGTTTTCATCCCCGACTCCCATCGACGGTCATCTTCGTAATCTCTATTTCGATTTCGCACTTGGCCTTGATTTCGATAATGAATACTACCTTCATCACTGGATTCCTCCAAATCTGACGTATGTCGATTTCGATTCTGACCACCAACATTTCTGTTACCACGCACGTCTCTTTCTCCCGAAACTGACGGTTCTCTTCTTTCCCGATCCGATAGTAGTGACATTCTTCTCCTCTCGGAATTTGACGGCGAAATTCTATGTCCACTTTGATTTGAACATCGCGATGTTCTTTGTCGAGTTTGATTCATATCCATCATGAGCCTTTCCAATCTCCCAATTCCCTCATCAAACTTCTCATTGAATTTATCACTAATTCGTTGCTCCATTTGTTCAGCATTTTCTTTTCGATACACATCTGCAACATTCTGATGACGATTAATTCTTCTTGGAGGCATTGTCAAATCTTCAACAAATCCAAACACAAACTTCAAATCTCGAAACTTCACACCCAACGAACTTGGAAAAGTTCATCTCCTCGCTCTGATACCAAATGACGTAGCGTACAGGATCACATGATTCACGAATTGATGAATTAGCGGAAAATGAATCGATGAAACAATATGAATCGATGAATTGAAAATACCCAAGTGCCCAAATCCGTTGATCTCTCGAGATACCGGATTCTAGCTATCTTCAACACGTTGATCACGCACGATACCGCGTTAGAAGATCTACGATTCTTCGATGTTGATCTCGCACACGAGATTCCGTGAATCGGCTTCAAGTTCGTTGATTCGAGCGCACTCGAATATCCGAAGATGGAGAAAGGAGATAACACTCAACTTCCAATTTTAATGGTGGCACAAAGCACAAACCAAATTTTATTCAATATTTAACTCCCTTTTACAAATGACAACACACCCCTATTTATAGGGAAAGTACAACTCAACAACGTTACAACACTTCACACGACTTAAGAAAAACATCACAAACGACTTACAAAGACACTGCGACATAAGAAATAATGGCATAAGAAATAGCGACATAAGAAAAAGAACGACACAACAATTACAACGACAGACGACTTAAAACAAAACAATGTGACTTAACAAACAATGACTCAACAAACGACTTAACAACTTAGGCAGAGCGACTTCACAAATGCGACATATCAACTTCTCACGACCTAAGCTTCACGACATAAAGAATGCGGCATCCAGGAGCGACTTAAGAAGCGGCGACATAAGACTTCGCGACCTAAGAATCTTTAGTGACAAAGTAATGTCGTACGCGACCTAAGGAAAAGCTGCTCTGCTCGCGACTTAGGACTGGAACGACATAAGGAGGAAGCGACTTAGGAGTTTGCGACCTACTGGAATGTCGTTCGCAACATAAGAAACCTCGTTCGCGATCTTCTCTTATTCGCGACCTTCGCTGGAGCGATCTAAGCTGAAGCGACATAAGGATCTCTGGAGTGAAGCTTCGCGACTTAAGGTAGGTCGCTCGCGACCAAAGGAATTCTGGAGCGGCTTCTTCCTTGCGATCTTGGTTATGTCGTTCGCGACTCAAGCCTCGTTCGCGACCTACTGGAGGCGACTCAAAGAGGAGGAGCGACCTAAGCTCGCCGTGACTTACGGAATGTCGCTCGCGACTTACGGAATGTCGCTCGCGACTTAAGGAGGAGCGATTTAGGGTTTTGCGAATTCTGGTATGCGCTGCATCAGGAAGGGTGTATTCTAAAGACTTATCTGTGCTATCAAAAGAGCACAATCATTCAAGAAAATTCTCTGTATTGTTGAAGTCCTGTTCGGTTGCTCAGGTGGTAGAAGTCCTATTCAATTGTCTAGGCGGTAGAAGTCCTGTTTGGTTGCTTAAGCGGTGTAATACCTATTCCTCCGGGTTAAGAGAGGGTTGATAGTTAAATTACAGAGGGAGTTTGGGACTGGATGTAGAACAGGAGTTCGAACCAGTATAAAAATCCCTGGTTTCATTTACTTTACTATTTATGTTTTATATTCGTATTCCGCACTAGTAGATAACTTAGATTGTATTCCATATTACGATCCTTAGCAGCACTTTCATTTGGTATCAGAGCAAGGCCATCATATAACCATAACACAGTTATTTGATATTCAGATAATATGGAAAATAACACTAACACAAGTTTTGTTGAAGGTCAATCCACTGCATGACTACCACTATTTAACAGTTTGAATTACAATTATTGTTAGTCCATGGGATGATGGTTTTGATGACAACAACCTTAGAATAGATTATAAAATATAAATACTAACATTACAAGTTTAGATATATATGTATATGCAGGATCTAACCATGCAGGTATCAAGAATGAAGACTGTACAGTATAGAGATTCAAGATATCGAAGATTGAAGACTCATGAGTATCAAGATTATCAAGAGTTCAAGATTTCAAGGTTAAGTTTGTTATGAATATTTGTTAAAACTCGTAGAAAAGCACTGGCATCTTAATATCCAATTTATTCGTGGAATGGAATCCACTTCGTGCTCGTTAAAGGGATGGAACCCTAAGTAGGATGGAACCTACGAAAAATCTAGTGGAACATCTTTTTGTATCCACTTACTTTTATTTCAAAATGATTTTACAAAATTATCTTGTTTTCAAAATGATTTCAAAACTTTCCTTTTAAAAGATTCAAAACTCTCTATCCTGATTTTAAATAATTTTAGCCTAAAAAACATCTTTAATTTCAAAGACAAATTACTCCTGATTTTAAACTATCTTTTCAAATAATATATTTAACATTTAAATTATTTATACTTTGATTTAAATTATAGTTAAATAATATATATATATATTGTTCTTTATATTCACTTATGAATTTCAACTATATTCAAGTATATTTATAAAGTTTTAAATAGTTTTTATATAAGATAAATATTATTTTTATAGAAATTCAAAACATCAATTTTGGCTGAGGGATGTTGACATGCCCATAGGCACTATGTCGACATGGTGCCAGTTTTATTTCAAAATTCAAATTTCAGAAGAAGTGTATATTCGCCATAACTCTTCACGAATGGACATGACTGTTGTTCTTCTATAAATAGGGGTCAGTTTCAACGAATTTTTAATCGCTTTTTTTCTGGCTTTCACTCCTCTTCTTCTTCTACATTTCTTAATACAAAATCATACCATTACTCTGCCGAAATCAACATCGAATCATACTCGATTACTTCTAGTGTGATTCTCCATCACTATCTCTACAAGGTTCTCAGTGCTATTCAGAGTTATAGACTTTTTGTAATCAATCGAGCGAGAGAAGGTGTGATTGTAGCCCTGGAAATCAATTGGGTGAACTTGTTGCCCCGGAAATCAAGTATCTCTACCCAAAGGATTGTGATTCTGGAGGGTGTACCTCGTAGCCTTGAAACCGAGGGTTGTAATTATTGAATTGAGTTTGAAAGGAAATCCGTACTTGTGTTGTGGGACTGGATGTAGGGTAACTCCGAACCAGTATAAAATCCGGTGTGTTCTTTCCTTTACTGCTTTTACTTTATATTTGCATTTGTGTTTGATTCTGTGTTCATATCTGTGCCTGATTAGTGTATACATTGTTAACAAATTAAGATAAACTCAAAAATATTAACAAATTTCTTAAAACACTATTCACCCCCCCCTCTAGTGTTAATTCTAGCCTTAAGATCCTCAATCCGCATTTCTCACATTTGGTATCAGAGCTTTGTTTTCAAAAGTTTCATTATCTGAATTTTGAAAAGTTTTAAAATGGCTATTTTTGAAAAATCTGTTAAAAATAGTTTAGAATTGTTTAAATCATCATTGTTCCATGAGTCTGCATGTGAATATTATTCAAATTCTAGTTGTCTACCTAAATTTTATAATGTGCCGGAAAGATGCTTTATGGGTATTAAGGAATCAATCCACAATGGACAATCTGTGCAGATCAAAAGGAATAAGTGGATACTTGATAGTGGATGCTCTAGACACATGACTGGTAATCCGGATATGCTGAATAATATTATATACAAAGATGGAGGGCTGGTTAACTTTGGAGACAACTCGAAAGGATACGTGATTGGCATCGGCAATGTCGGTAATTCTGAAACTCCTATTATTACTAATGTTTTGCTAGTTAAGAATCTAAAACACAACCTGCTAAGTATAAGTCAACTATGTGATAAAGGATATAAAATCAAATTTGAAAAAGATAAATGTTATATTGAAGATAATAACTCAACCATAATGTTTGAGGGAACTAGGAAAAAGAATATTTATATTCTTAATATGAAAGTTTCAAATGATAACCTATGTCTTCTGGCAAATACAAGTGACCCTTGGATTTGGCATAAGAGATTTGGGCATTTGAATTTCAAACTCTTATCTAGACTGTCAAAACATGATCTAGTAAGAGGTCTCCCTAAAATGAATTTTAAAGTAGTTAGTTTATGTGATGCATGTCAATTAGGAAAGCTTAGAAAAAGTTCCTTTAAATTAAAAGATATGATTTCAACTTCAAAATCCCTTGAGTTACTTCATCTTGATTTATTAGGTCCATCTCAAATTCAGTCAATAAATCATAGTAAATATGTCTTTGTAATTGTAAATGATTATTCTAGATTTACATGGACAATATTTTTGAAACATAAAAGTGATACTTTTGAATGTTTTAAGAACTTTTCAAAAAGGATTCAAAATCAATTATCTTTAAAAATTATAACTATTCGTAGTGATCACGGTGGTGAATTTGAAAATGAAAAGTTTGAGGAATTCTGCAATAAGAAGGGAATAACTCACAATTTCTCATTTCCAAGAACTCCACAACAAAACGAAGTAGTTGAGCGTAAAAATAGAACGATACAAGAGTGTGCGAGAACTATGCTTTCAGATAGTAATTTACCAAAACAATTTTGGGCAGCAGCTGTTGCTACCGCCTGTTATATTTTGAATAGAATTTTAATTAGACCTTTAACTGATAAGACACCTTATGAACTTCTTCATGGAAAGAAACCTAAGGTATCATATTTCAGAATTTTTGGAAGTAAATGCTTTATTTTAAATACAAAAGATAATTTGGATAAATTTGATCCTAAATCCGACAAAGGAATCTTTATCGAATATTCTAATTGAAGTAAAGCTTATAGAGTTTTTAATTTAAGATCTAACACCATTGAAGAAACAATGCATGTTTCGTTTGATGAAAATTTAAAAGATTTTGAAATTACAAATGATGAAGAAGATTTAATTACTCAAAATCAGGAATCAACCGAAATTAATAATGAAATTAATCAACCTAATAAAAGGATTAAACTTTTAAAAGATCATCCTATTGAAAATATAATAGGAGATATGCAATCTATTGTTACAACTAGAAATCAACTAAGTAAAATGAGTAATGTAGCATTTATATCATCTATTGAACCCAAAAATCCTAAAGAAGCATCAACTGATGATTCATGGATTTTGGCTATGCAAGAAGAATTAAATCAATTCACTAGAAATGAAGTTTGGGAACTTGTTCCTAGACCTGAAGATAAAACTATAATTGGAACTAAATGGGTCTATAAAAATAAAATGAATGAACAAGGTGAGGTCGTTAGAAATAAAGTACGATTAGTTGCCCAAGGTTATTGTCAAGAAGAAGGTATAGATTGTGACGAAACCTTTGCTCCTATAGCAAGATTAAAAGCCATTAGGATTCTACTTGCTTTCGCAAATCATAATAATTTCAAATTATTTCAAATGGATGTTAAAGTGCATTTTTAAATGGATTTGTAAAAGAAGAAGTATATGTTGAACAACCACCACTTTTTGAAGATGAAAATTAACCAAACCATGTGTACAAACTTAAGAAAGCTTTATATGGTCTAAAACAAGCTCCTAGAGCCTGGTATGATAGACTAAGATCTTATTTATTACAATCAAATTTTGAAATTGGTAAAATAGATAATACTCTTTTTATTAAAAGAAATAAAAATGATATTCAACTAGTTCAAGTATACGTAGATGATATCATTTTTGGTTCAACTAACTTCGAAATGAATAAAGAATTTTCTGAAATAATGACAAAAGAGTTTGAGATGAGTCATATGGGTGAATTAAACTTCTTTCTAGGATTGCAAATAAAACAGTTAGATAATGGTATTTTTATTAGTCAAGAAAAATATGCTAAAGAACTAGTCAATAAATTTGGTTTGACTACTGCGAGTGGAAAACCTACTCCCATGGCAACCAATGAATATCTAAGTAAAGAAGATTTCTCAAAAGATGTAAATCAAAAGTTGTATAGAGGAATGATCGGATCATTGCTCTATATCACTGCTGGTAGACCTGATATCATGCATAGTGTATGTCTCTGTGCAAGATATCAATCTCATCCTAAAGAAACTCACTTAAAAGCTGTAAAACGTATCATAAGATATATTAAACACACCTCTGATTATGGCTTAGTTTATCCTAAAAATGATTCATTTGATTTAATATCATACAGTGATGCTGACTATGCTGGATGTAAATTAGACCGAAAAAGTACAAGTGGAACTTGTCACTTTTTGGAACACTCTCTGGTTTCCTGGTTTAGTAAAAAGCAAAATACAGTTTCTCTATCAACGACTGAAGCAGAGTATATTTCTGCTGCTTTGGCTTGTTCTCAAGTAATATATATGCAACAAACCTTAAGAGATTTTGGATTAAATATCTCAAAATCGCCAATTTATTGTGATAATACTAGTGCAATAAATCTATCTAAAAATCCTACTCATCATGCTCGAACTAAACATATTGATGTTCGACATCATTTTCTTAGAGATAATATAACTAAAGAAGTAATTACTCTTGAATATATAAACTCTGGGAATCAAATCGCTGATATCTTAACAAAACCATTAAATGAATCTATATTTACTAAATTAAGAAGAGAATTAGGTATTTGTTCTATAACTGAAATATAAATAACAAGTATAATTAATAATTAATATTAAAATAAATCATAGAGTTAAAATATAAGGACTATGTCGACATCCCCTAGGAAGACATGTCGATATGTAACGTTTCTATTTTTTTTAAATTTTCCCACCAAAATTCAAAAATTTAGTTATATATTCTTCTCTATTTCGAATTCTTATTCATTCTCTCTGTTTTCTCTTCATTTTCTATTCTGAAATATATAAAATAATGGCATCTTCCTCTAAATCAAACATAAAATCAACTTTCTCATTCCCTTCTCCTACTTCTGGTCCATTCCAATACACTACTCTCGCACGTATAACTAAATTGGAGGAGTCTATGAAGGATACTCTTCAGATGTTGACTGAAATTCAAATGACTCAACTTCGTATGGCGAAAGAGCAAGAGAAGCAAGGCAAGATTCTTAGGCATTTACAAAAATTCCTAATGGATAACCAGGCCAACCCTATCTTGATCGATGAAGACTCTTCACTCAATCAAGAACATGAGGTCAGCGACGAAGAAGAAGAAGAAGCATACGAGGAGGATGATGATCAAGTATTATGCGTTGGAGAAGTGTGTTTCGACAAAAATGGGAATTTTGTTGAACAACGTGGAAATTTCTGTTTCCACTATCCAAACTGTTCAATTCATAAATCTCCTATGTTCAGAAACACACATTAGTTTCTTCTCTTTCTTTCCGTTGTTAGTTATGTTTTTTTAAACGCAAATATAAATACAACCATACTCGTAATAAATAAACTCGTGTTCTTATATGTGTTAGTATTATTGTGAATTCTTAGTTAGGATAGTTAATAGTTTCGGATTATATTTTAGTTAAGTATTGATTATGTATGATAACACTATCATTATAATCACAAGTAATGTAGCCTTAGTTTCAGGGGGAGTTATATAGAGTTATATAGTTTAGAGTTATCTAGTTTAGAGTAAGTTTTTTGTTGATGACAAAGGGGGAGAAATATAAAATAGGGTAGTTAGGCATAGATTAAGGGGGAGTTACTAGGATAGAAGGAATATTTTATAAACAAAGGTTGTCATCATCAAAAATGGGGAGATTGTTAGTCCATGAGATGATGGTTTTGATGACAACAACCTTAGAATAGATTATAAAATATAAATACTAACATTACAAGTTTAGATATATATGTATATGCAGGATCTAACCATGCAGGTATCAAGAATGAAGACTGTACAGTATAGAGATTCAAGTTATCGAAGATTGAAGACTCATGAGTATCAAGATTATCAAGAGTTCAAGATTTCAAGATTAAGTTTGTTAGGAATATTTGTTAAAACTCGTAGAAAAGCACTGGCATCTTAATATCCAATTTATTCGTGGAATGGAATCCACTTCGTGCTCGTTAAAGGGATGGAACCCTAAGTAGGATGGAACCTACGAAAAATCTAGTGGAACATCTTTTTGTATCCACTTACTTTTATTTCAAAATGATTTTACAAAATTATCTTGTTTTCAAAATGATTTCAAAACTTTCCTTTTAAAAGATTCAAAACTCTCTATCCTGATTTTAAATAATTTTAGCCTAAAAAACATATTTAATTTCAAAGACAAATTACTCCTGATTTTAAACTATCTTTTCAAATAATATATTTAACATTTAAATTATTTATACTTTGATTTAAATTATAGTTAAATAATATATATATATATATTGTTCTTTATATTCACTTATGAATTTCAACTATATTCAAGTATATTTATAAAGTTTTAAATAGTTTTTATATAAGACAAATATTATTTTTATAGAAATTCAAAACATCAATTTTGGCTGAGGGATGTCGACATGCCCATAGGCACTATGTCGACATGGTGACAGTTTTATTTCAAAATTCAAATTTCAAAAGAAGTGTCTATTCGCCATAACTCTTCACGAATGGACATGACTGTTGTTCTTCTATAAATAGGGGTCAGTTTCAACGAATTTTTAATCACTTTTTTCTGGTTTTCACTCCTCTTCTTCTTCCACATTTCTTAATACAAAATCATACTATTACTCTGCCGAAATCAACATCGAATCATACTCGATTACTTCTAGTGTGATTCTCCATCACTATCTCTACAAGGTTCTCAGTGATATTCAGAGTTATAGACTTTTTGTAATCAATCGAGCGAGAGAAGGTGTGATTGTAGCCCTGGAAATCAATTGGGTGAACTTGTTGCCTCAGAAATCAAGTATCTCTACCCAGAGGATTGTGATTCTGGAGGGTGTACCTCGTAGCCTTGAAACCGAGGGTTGTAATTGTTGAATTGAGTTTGAAAGGAAATCCGTACTTGTGTTGCGGGACTGGATGTAGGGTAACTCCGAACCAGTATAAAATCTGGTGTGTTCTTTCCTTTACTGCTTTTACTTTATATTTGCATCTGTGTTTGATTCTGTGTTCATATCTGTGTCTGATTAGTGTATACATTGTTAACAAATTAAGATAAACTCAAAAAGATTAACAAATTTCTTAAAACACTATTCACCCCTCCTCTAGTGTTAATTCTAGCCTTAAGATCCTCAATCCACATTTCTCACAATTATTGGTCAACTCGAATGAGAATCTTTATGCAAGCAAATGGATATGATACTTGGAATATTACTCAAAGTGAATACACTATACCTACTACACCATTTGCAGAATGGTCAAATACACAAAAGTTAGATGCTACATCGAATGCTAAAGCCATGAATATGTTATTTTGTGCCTTAGATAAAACTGAATTTAATAGAGTTAGCATGTGTACAACTGCTTATGAAATTTGGAGAACTCTTAAAGTCACACATGAAGGAACTAATAAAGTTAAGCAAAGCAAGATTTCTATGCTCAAAAATCAGTTCCAAAATTTTAGAATGAGACCAGATGAAACTATAAATGATGTGTATTCTAGATTCCAAGACATACATCATTCACTATTAGCACTAGGAGAATTTTTTTTCTTCAGATTTTGATATTGTCTCAAAAATTCTAAACTCTTTAACGGATGAATGGGAACAAAAAGTCTTAGCTATTGAAGAAGCTAATGGCATTTCTACCATCAAAGCTGAAGAGTTAATTGGAAACCTCATGTCATATGAAGTTAATTTGCAGGAAAAACGAGATCAAGCCCAAGATAAAAGGAATATTGCCTTCAAAGCTGAACAAGAAGATTCAGATGATGATGACATGTCATTGATTGCAAAGAATTTCAAAAAGTTTTTAAAACTTAAAAAGAACAAGAAGTTTGGAAACAACAGGAGAGACAATTCCAATAAACCGTCATTTTTGAATCTCGAATGTTATGAATGTCATGAGAAGGGTCACATGAAGAAAGATTGTCCTGATAGAAAGAAAGACAGATTCAAGAATAAGAAGGGCAAATATAAAAAAAGCAAGCATTCTCTGTTACATAGGATGATTTGGAATCATCTTCATCATCAGATAGTGACACAGATAGCGATTCTGAATAAGCCAACGTCTGTTTTATGGCTTCGACTAACGATATAAGTGATTTAACTTTTGATGATTTAATTGATATAAATTCAGAGCTGTTAGATAAACTCAAAGAAGTTAAAAGGAAATACAAAGATGCATTAGAAAAATTAAACAAAAATGAAATAGAAGTTTATATGCTAAGAGATGAAAAGAAAATTATAGAAGAAGAACTTGTTAATACACAAGAATCTTTGTCTAACATTTCTCCTCAACTCACTATGCTATCAAATGAAGTAGAAGTGCAAAAAGAAAAGAATATGACATTAGCTTTAGAAAATCATGATTTAAAATCAAATGTCAAAATTCTTGAATTAAAAGATACGAGTCAAAAAACTGAGTTAGAGAGTACCACTAAAAATGTATCTAACTTTAATAAAGGAAGAGAAAATCTTTCTAAAATTATCAGTAATTCTCAAACTACTACTAATAAGAATGAATTAGGATATAAAAATCCTTCATAGACTAGTTTAAAGAAGAATAACATATCATATAAAAATTTCAATTCACATAAGAATTTTGTAAAAGCAAAACCAAAATCAAAGGTTCTCACTCAAAAGAAAGATATTGGCAACTCAAATACTATAAAAATTTGGGTACCAAAAACTAATAACAATTTAATCAGAAATAAGTATATTAAATCTTTTATAAATGCACTTCATAAAAATGAAGATTTTACTTATAAAGGGAATTCTAAACCCTCTTGGGTTTGGCTTCCTAAGATCTAACTCTTAGTATCCTAATAAAAAATAGGTACCAACGTTATTCCTATATTTCTTGCAGGTACTAACTAAGAAAAGAGGAAAGTGGATACTTGATAGTGGTTGCTCAAAACCTATGACAGGAAACAAAGATATGCTGACTAATATTATCCACTCAGATGGAGGATCTGTCACATTTGGAGATAATTCCAAAGGTTATATCATCGGCAAAGGCGATGTGAGCAATGACGGTATATCTAACTTACCTCTTATTACAAATGTTTTACTAGTTAAGAATTTAAAACATAATTCGCTTAGTATAAGTCAACTTTGTGATAAAGGTTTTAATATAATCTTTTCAGAAAATAAATGCAACGCATTTGATCAAAATAATAATCTTATGATGTGCACATAAATGTGAATATTTTTACCTCTATATTTAATCGTATTTAATTAAATAAATGATCTTATAAGGTATTTTAACATGTTTAAACAAAAATTTCAGTTATTTTCAAATCATCATATATTCATCTTCATTTTGGGGCAAAATGGTCATTTTTATGCATATATTAATTTGAGAATATTTATTTTCACATTGTATTTTTATTTGTAGGAAAATTGGATGGAAATTACAAGAGGCTTCATGGAAAATATGCATGCACAAGAGAAACAAAGGAATGAAGATGGAAATAATTCAAACCATGCAACATAGAGGACCTCACGTACCCACTTACCATGATCACCTATTATGAGCTAATGCACATGCTAATGACCATTAAAGTTACATGCACACTTAATGGAGGATTATATCTTCCTAATGATAACTTGGTGGCCACACTTCCTAAGAGAGCAATTTGGGTAGTTCCCAAAAATATGACTAGGGTTTTCAAACATGTATAAATACCCCATATTTTCATGTAATCACTCTCTTACTCCTCTCTTAGCCATTGAGCCTTCTCTTTAGTTAGTTTAGTTTAGGCTCAAAAATAAACAAAAAATTCTCTTTCTTTTTCATGGCTACTTATCCATTTCCTTTCATGTATTTTTCTTTTATACAATGTTAATTAATGTTATTTTCTATTTACATGCTCTCTTTCTTTTCATGTTAGTAGTGTAGATCTTTTTATTTATGCAAGTAGATTGGTTTTTATTTCATTTTAATTAGCTCTCTTTTTAATTAGTTTGCATTTTCTTCTTGTTTCTATTTCATATTGAATGCTACATTTGTTGAAATGATAACAAATATGAGAGGCTAAACCCCTTCAATTTAGGAGTAATGAAGCTCTCTTATCATGTAGATTCAACATTTTGATAATTTGTGATCTCTTTTTGTGCTTAAGGGCAATGTTTGAATAAGTTAAATTTTGTTGTTTTATCTTTGAATTTGATAGCCTATATTGTTGACACCAAATAGGCTATGCTTAAACAAACAAAACACAAATTACCTTATCATCTAAATATTATGCTGGTAATGAAGTGATTTTAAAATCAAAATTTGATGATCTATATTTATAATCAATGGTTAATATATCATGCTTAGAATAGATTTTATTTTCAATTTCATTGCAATTTTCATGAGAGTTAAAAAGTGGTTTAATGGGTGTGTTATAGTTTTAAGGTTTATATTGGGCTAATTAATAGCACAAATATACCATACTTATGATAAACACGTCAATTAAATTCACTAATGACCAAAAAAGAGATAACATATTTTCATGTTGTGTTGATTTATGTGATCAAGAGAGTGGATTTATCTCTAAATTGCATTCAAACTCTCATATTTTTATCCATTTACATTTTCTAGTTTTTCTACATTTTTAGCTTAAACACTCTCAAATCTTGATTAATTTGATTGAATAGTGTTTTAAATCTAAACAATTCCCTACGGATTGAACCGTACTCGCCACGTACTAACATTGTACGTCGTGCTTTTGCGGTTATTTTTATTTAAAATTTGATCGGCTATTTTCTAAACCGATAGAAAATTAGCCATTCGAACAAGTTTTTGGCGCCGTTGCTGGGAAATTGATTTGATTTTTATTTCTATTCTTTGAATTATTGTTGTTTGATTTTATTGTGTGTTTGTTTTGTGTGTTAATTTGCATTTTTAATGAAAAAAACAATTTGGCGTGTGTTTGTGTGATTTTTGTGGCATTTTGATTTGTTTTCTTATTGTTGTCTTCTATTTGCATTTCTATTAAAAAAATACACAATTTAAAAAAAAACATTTTATTACTCGCTTTTGTATTTACATTTTTCCTTTTTTTTCTTTGGTTTACATTTGCATTTTTGCATACAGACTCTCACCATCTCTCTGTTACTCTCTCTGTTGCATTGTGCATATCATCCCAGTGCACTGTGCACATATTCCCCTACCTACAACTTCTATCCATCCATTCTTCATCACATACCACATCAAAACAACAACATCCTCCTCGAGGCTCTGTCAAACTTACACCATCTTCACCACCAAACTTTTGCACTTCCTCTTACATCACCTTCCACCATTTTACTGCACATTCATAACACTACTGCTCACCCTACAAACTTCTGCATGGCAACTCCCACAGCCTACTTCACTTCTGTCACCAGCAAAAACCATACATTCATCTCTGTCCATCCACCTAATTATGTCCATCCACTGCCTCTCATACAAACACTGTATTGCTACCCTTCACACAGCAGCAACGCATCTTCTTCCACAAACTTCTAATACTTCAAAACATCCATCCAAATCCCTGCCCCAATTCCCACTGTATGTTTCTATCACCAGAAACATCACCAGAACTATCACCAACCACCAGCAACTTTTGCTATACCACATTGCTGCACACTACACATCCACAAACAACCATTCACAGCAGCCACACTGTCAACACACAAAGCCACCTGCAAAACTCCCACACTGAACACCATAAATTTACCACCATCAAAATACAGCCACTACAAAACTTCCCCCTTCATCACCACCATCCTCCAATCTCTGCCCACTATTTACAACTGCTACTTCAACTACAGTTCATCAACACAACTTTGATTTTCTGCCTGAAAATCAAAATCACAACACATTGCCACCAGTCATCTCCTACCTCCCCTGAACTTCTCTGTCCCAAACTGCTGCAATCATACAACCTTATACAACATACAAAACACACCATCCACTGCCTTCATCCCTTCTGCTCGCTACTCCCATATCACAACCACCAACCAAAACCAACCCGTGCACATTACTCTGCACGTACAACACCATTACCATCATGTTCACCATCCATCCACCCTCTTCCTGTCACTCTTACTTCAACAACAACTACTCATACTTCAGCAACTCATCACCGAGCAAGCAAGTGCACACCTCATTCCCTTACCAATTTCACTGCATTACCATAATCCACCACTGCCACCACTTGCCTACACTCTTTCTTACACTCACTTCCTTCATCAGAAAATCTGCACAACCCACCACAAATCCGCTGCCATTCAAACTTACATCATCACTTTTCCCTCTGACTACTGTGCACCATATCATTCGGTAATTACCTTGCCTACATACAACAGCAACACCACACAGTACTTCATCACCTATCGACTGCAACACACCAGAAGCACCATATCAAAAGCACTGCTTCATACTACTCACAACATATCAGAACCACTACTAATATTCACTGCTACCACACTTTCAACCACATATCATACTTAACATCTACCATCCCTCTTCTCCCCAGCATACATCCTTCCACCTTCTTCAATAAGCTCCACAGTCAAATACTGCATATAAATCCATAAATTCACTGCAGTACACCCTGCATCCACATTCACCAAAACCACTTTACTGCAGTACACAACTGCTCAGCTACCATACTCACTGCAATCTCCAACAAGCGGCAAATCCAAACCCCACAACCTGATATAACATTCATCACCGCGACAACAACCAGAGCAACCCACCTCCAATCACCCGCATCCAGCCTCGACTTTGACGCCCATCCCCTAACCCAAGTTTCGAATACCCATAACCAAACATTTGAATCGGGGAAAAGAAGAACGAGGTTGGAATTGATTTTAGGAAATTTCAATTTAATTTTTGAGGAGCGAACGAAAATTCTATGGTAATTTGATTTTTTTCCTTCTATGATTTTTGAGGAGCATACGAGATTTGAATGGGTTGTTTTAGGAACAAGGAAGCGTGGGTCTGGGTTTCTTATTGGGCCGGGTGGGTTCTATTCATTTTTTTAGTTTAGTTTGCATTTTTTTAATTTAGTTTAGTTTAGTTCAGTGAAGTTGTAAAAGCATTTTTATTTTTTATTTATTTTTTTGTTTGTTTAGTTTTGTATTGTGAGGTGGTATAGAGAGAAATAATTTGGCTTTGTTTAGTTTGCATTTTTTTTTTAGGCCATTTTCCTTTTTGTTCTTTCATCTTCTCTTCAACAAAAAAGAAACAAAAAAACAAATAAATTTCTTTTGTTTTGTTTTGCTTCTTTTGATTTCATTTGTTTTGATTTTTCATTGTTTTAGTTACTTCTTTGATATTTAAAAAAAAAGAATTTTCTATATATTCTGTTTTTAACTTCTTTTAGGTTGTCAAAGTAGAAAAAGCAGAAGGATATTCTTGCTAAAAATAAATTGTTTGCTTACTTATATATAAAAAAAATTGCCGCTTTAAAATAATTGCTAATAAATTCTGCACGCTCTAGTATCGTGCCCTTATCCCTTGTTTTATTTGTCTTGCATTGTTGTTTGCATGCATTTAAAAAAAATTCTAAAACAAAAACAAATTTCATTCGAAGTTGCATTGTTAATACACGTTTAATTTCAGTTTCGCATTTCATCTTAGAATTTTGATTAACAATAACGGTTAGACATCGATAACGCTTAATTGTTTATTGACAAGTTGTCATCTTTCGACAATTTAATTTCTTGGTGTCTAGGCTACGACAGAGCAATAATCAGTTATAAATATTACGGTGATTCGTAAATATTATATTGATTGTTTCTCTGAAGGCACTTAAACCTTCGGTTGCATTGCTACGGTGATTCATGGTGCACCGATAAATCATGTCTGTTACCTGGCTAAGAACTATCTCATTGGATTAAAACAAAGTGTGATTATACAATTTTGGGTTAGAAGCTACTTAGGATGGAAAATTTGTAATTAAATCCTTGCATTCATTTAGTTGCATTAGTTCATGCATATTTAAAAAAAATCAAAATCTAAAACTAAAAAAGTTGTAAATATTCCTTAACTTAGTTTCTAAATCCTTTCTTTTGAAATTTTTCAATCAAAATCAAAAATCCAAAAAATAATTTTATTTTAGAAAAACAAAAATCCAAAAAAAAGTACAATCTTTTCAAAAACCAAAAAAAAATTCAAAAACCAAAAAAAATTCAAAAACTAAAAAAAACATATAAAAGAAAAAAAATTGAAAATCCAAAAAAAAATCAATTTCCCGTTTGAAAAATAAATTCCTTTTGGTAAATAGTTTTCCGTTATAAAAAAATTCGAAAAAAAAATTTCTTGAAAATCTCTGAGTTATCTTATACAATAGTTGTCAAAATCAATATAATCCATATAGTTTCACTCCAAATTCTTATGGATATTTAATGACAACTATTGTTCAAACAATTCAAATTTTAATCAAAATTTTCAAAACGATGAGCAACCCTCAAATCTTGGAAAGAGTATTGAAATGATTTCGTCTTTACTTGAACTCTCTACACAACAAAATCAAAGGATAAATGATTTTTGTAATTCATATTTGTGGAATAACTCGAGTCAAGAATTTCAAAATAATCAAAATTTGATTTCACTTCAAAATTCAAAAGATTTCGATTATATCACATGCCGGTTTAATTTCGAACTCGAAAATGAAATTCAAAATCGAAATGGAACAACTGTTTAAATGATTTTGGCAATGTAAATAATTTCGACTACGATGCAATTGATAATTTTCATTCTCAACAAGTTTAAATAAGAGATTTTCAAATTAATAATTATAAATTTGATTTTGTAGAGCAAATGGACGAAATTCATAGAGATCACACGGATTTATTGTTTGAAACATACCTGAAACAACATGAGCAACAAAATCAAATCCCAATGTGTGACGAGTCAAATAATAATCCATCTTTTACCACAATTGACGATTTTCAAATAACAACTTTTGAAATTGAAAACGACAATCTTAATGAAGTTGTTGAAAATTCGGTAATTGATCTGGATTTCAATTCTTCGGAGGGTGAGAAACTCGATTTAAAATTTGATCTTCCTTTTTCCGATTTTGAAAATTTGAATACCACAACATTGGATTTTGAAATTGATATATGTAATGAAGTTGTTGATGATCCAACAAAGAAAGAAGAATTTGATGAACATAAATTTTTTGGACTTTTCGAGAATGAGCTGTTGGATTTTGAAGGGGAAGATTTAAATCACCATTTTTATTTTAAAATCAATAATTATGATGAAGTTTTTAATGATAAGCTTGACTTTCAATTTGGTGAAAATAAACTTGAACAACCAATTGTTGCATCCACTCCAAAAATCATCGAAAATAAAAGAACTCATTCGATTTTTAATAAAACGACATCCGTTTTTCCAAATCAGAATTCAACTTTAAAATCTTTTATAATTTGGTTTTCCGAGCTTAAGCCGTGTCTCTCAAACTTGACGAGACAAATGAATTGGTCCTTAGAAGACCGTTTCATTTACTCTTTAACAGCATATTTTCTGATGTCTTGTAAATAATAATCTTTTCATGTAAATATAGGTCATGTTTTTATTTTATTTTTCTCCTTTCACCTGGGTTGACTATGGGGACACAGTCAAAATCAAGTGTGGGGGGAGTTTCATCTTCATTTTCAATTTTTCATAGTTTATTTTTTGCATTTTCTTTCCAAAACCTTTAAATAAAATTCAAAAAAAAATATTTAAAAAAGAAATTTTATTTTCTTTAGCATTTGGATTTATTTTTAAAAAAACACTATAGGATAAATATATGATATTGGTTATTAAATTGAATTTTTTTTGAAAAATTATTTGTCTCAACTGAAATAAAAATAAAGTTTGATTACAAGCAACAATGGTTTAACTAGTATACAGGAAGGTTCATAGATGATAATTATGAAGTACATCCTAATTGAAAATCTTTGTTTAAAAAATGGTGGATTTAAAGAAAAGGATATAACATTTTTGATCTTCTAAGTTAAATGGTGCTAAGATGATATTGCAAAACTCTCTCTAAAAAAACAAAATAATGTATATAACAAAAACAAAAAAAATATTTGTATATATTTATATATTTTTTAACACCTACAGTTATGTGCTCACATGCAAGCGTGTACACTCGCTATGCTCTGTACTCTTTTCACGTAAGCCCAAAAGGCAGTGCACAATCGGTATATTTGGCCTCAGCTTATCTGAGTTAGGTGTATGTATATAAAAAAATTTATTAATAATGCCTACAGTCGATAGGTGTTCACATTTTTGTGTTCACTCACCACGCTCTGTATTCTCCTCACGTAAGCCTGAAAGGTAGTGCATGGGTAATATATCTGGCCTCGGTTTTCTTAGTTAGGCATGTGTAAATATTGTTAATACTAATAAATTTTCAAATAAGAGAGAGCAAGCAATTGAAATTCAAGCACTATTTTGACTTATTTGATTTAACTTGTTATTGAAAAGAAATAAAAATACCACTTTGAAAAACATTGATAATCAACTAAGGATATATTTCATAGTTACACTATGTTATCAACCGAAACAACTAGCCAAACTTGAGTTTAATTATGATGATAACTTAATTTTTACTGGAAATTTTGACAAGTGAAAAGACTAAATTTCATGATGATGACCAACACTTATATTTAACTTATTCATCTTAATTTAAAAGTAAAATCTTCATTTGTAAATATTTTCAAAAATGTGCATTCATCTCTTTGTAAATAAAACTTGCATTTATGAATTTTTCACTTTGCATTTGGATTTTGTGGGCAGTATCCACTGAAAACCCTCACGAGACAACACTCGTTCTACTAGGGCTAGAGGTTTAACGGCTTGTTGCATACGCTCAATGGAATCGTGCTCCCTACGAAAACAGATTTATTTTAGTTTTTCCTTATTCGAGGACGAATAAAAAGATAAGTGTGGGGGTATTTGATGTGCACGTAAATGCGCATATTTTTACTTCCATATTTAATCGAATTAAATTAAATAAATGATCATATAAGATATTTTAACATGTTTAAACCAAAATTCCAATTATTTTCAAATCATCATATATTCATCTTCATATAGGAGCAAAATGGTCATTTTTGTGCATATATTAATTTGAGAATATTTATTTCCATATTTTATTTTTATTTGTAGGAAAATTGGATGGAAACTACAAGAGGCTTCATGGAAAATATGCATGCACAAGAGAAAATAAAGGAATGAAGATGGAAATAATTCAAACCATGCAACATGGAGGACCCCACCTACCCACTTACCATAGTCACATATTAGAAGCTAATGCACATGCTAATGGCCATTAAAGTTACATGCACACTTAATGGAGGATTATATCATGCTAATGATAACTTGGTGGCCACACTTCCTAAGAGGGCAATTTGGGTGGTACCCAAAAATATGACTAGGATTTCCAAACATGTATAAATACCCCATATGTTCATGTAATCCTTCTCTTAATCCTCTCTTAGACATTGAGGCTTCTCTTTAGTTAGTTTAGTTTAGGCTCAAAAATAAACAAAAAAATTCTTTCTTTTTCATGGCTACTTAGCCATTTCCTTTCATGTATTTTTCTTTTATGCAATGTTAATTAATGTTCTTTTCTATTTACATGCTCTCTTTCTTTTTCATGTTAGTAGTGTAGATCTTTTTATTTATGCAAGTAGATTGGTTTTTATTTCATTTTAATTAGCTCTCTTTTTAATTAGTTTGCATTTTCTTCTTATTTTTATTTCATGTTGAATGCTACATTTGTTGAAATGATAACAAATATGAGAGGCTAAACCCCTTCAATTTAGGGGTAATGAAGCTCTCTTATCATGTAGATTCAACATTTTGATATTTGTGATCTCTTTTTATGCTTAATGGCAATGTTTGAATGGGTTAAATTTTGTTGTTTTAACTTTGAATTTGATAGGCTATATTGTTGACACCAAATAGGATATGCTTAAACAAACAAAACAAAAATTACCTCTTCATCTGCATATGATGTTGGTAATGAAGTGATTTTAAAATCAAAATTTGATGATCTGTATTTCTAATCAATAGTTAATAGATCATACTTAGAATAGATTTTATTTTCAATTTCATCGCAATTTTCATGAGAATTAAAAAGTGGTTTAATGGGTGTGTTATAGTTTTAAGGTTTATATTGGGCTAATTAATAGCACAAATATGCCATACTTATGATAAACACATTAATTAGATTCACTAATGACCAAAAAAGAGAGATCATAATTTCATATTGTGTTGATTTATGTGATCAAGAGAGTGGATTTATCTCTAAATTTCCTACAAACTCTCATATTTTTATCCATTTACATTTTCTAGTTTTTCTATATTTTTAGCTTAAAATACTCTTAAATCTTGGTTAATTTGATTGAATAGAATTTAAAATCTAAATAATTCTTTGTGGATCAACTCGTACTCGCCATATACTAACATTGTACGCCGTGCGCTTACGGTTATTTTTATCTAAAATTTGATCTACTGTTTTCTAAACTGATAGAAAATTAGCCGTTCGAACATCTTATATTTGAAGGAACCAGAGAAAGAAATATTTACATTTTAAATATGAAAGTTAATCATAATACAAATATGTGTCTAGTAGCCAAAGAGAATGATCCTTGGTTATGGCACAAAAGGTTTTGTAATGGCCCACCTTTTTGGACGGTTCAAATCGACAATAAACCACACATGTCAAACTCAAACCATTCAAAGGGAGGATTGTTAATGGGGTAAATAAGAAAAAAAAAGAAAAAAGGAAAGAAAAAAACAAAACACAGAATCTCGCAGCGGAACGATAAAATATAATAATCAAATAAACAGTTCATGAAGCTGTTTTACAAATAACATGTGATTACACTTTTACAATTCAAATTAGAGTTATACATACAGTAGGAATAATCAAATAATGCAGCGGAATATATGTTCTAGTGCAATAATTATAATAAATAGTAATAATATACTAAATCTTCATCTTCGTCCTCCAGAAAATAGCCTTCAATACATTAAAAAGCTCAGACTTACCCGAGCGTAATGAAAATAAAACACTCGAGTCAGAACTAAAAGATCTTATGTAAGTCAAATTAATCTAAAATAAAATGTGAGTGCAATGGCTTCAAAGATGTTACGGGATTTTCCATCTCCGATCAAGTGTACAACTTGAATATAATTATTAAAAGATTTCTAATAATTCGAGGTATCAATTTTAATCACTTTAATTAAAAAAATTCGAAGTTTAACTTAAACCCTTTAAATAATAAATTCCAATACATAATCCAAGTTCAAGAATTTATATGGATATATATATATATATATCATTTCAACCAGTATCTAAAATTAAAATTTTCAAATCAATGAAAACCGCTCGGGTTTATCATTTCAACCCAAAACGATTTCCCTAATCTATAAGATCATTCAAGTATGTATCATTTCAATCCATAGTGATAACAGAGATATAGGCATAAATAAATATCCAATCATCCAAAATTTCAACCAATAACATCCATCACAATCAATATCCAAATTAGCAAATAAATCACAGCAATTAATTGGTTATCATTATTAGGTGTTTAACTAAAAATTATATTCAATATTAATTACATGGATATAAAATTCAATATCAATTCAAATTAAATATAAATGGCAAATTAAAACACCAAACAGAAATTAATAAACTTCTAATCACATCATAAATATAATTTAACCAACATAAGATAATTTAGTAGTTGTGAGTGGGTTAAAACACTAACCTTTGATTTGTCGACGATTAAAAATCTAATTAAATGCCTAAATTTGAACAGTGGACAAACCAAAAACTAGGTCATCTTTAAGAAAATATACGGACCGGCATATTACTGAAACTATAAAAGTGACTAATTAGAAAGTTGTTGAATTTTTTTTTCTCCACTTTCAAAAAAAGAATCACTTAAAAAGCTTCTATCAAGAGAAAGTTATGGTCAAAACAAACAGAGGTGTTTTTTGAGTTGAAAATCTGAGTTCAAATATACTTCGAAAAGATTCGAGTTTTTGGCATAGAAAATTAAGGAATTTGAAGAACTGATCTAAATGAAAGTTGAAGCCACTGGAAAAATAAATGGTTTGAATAAAATAAACACATAATTTGGTTTCTTTCTGAAAGAGATATGATTGATACAATATGGGGTATTTTCGTTCAAAACTGGACCCGAGAAAGGACTTGAAAAATGGAGTTTTTGATATAGAAATATTCGGAATGGGAAGAAGGGTTCAACAACAAAGTTGTTGCCATTGAATTATACACGGTTTCAAAAAAAAATTGATTTGGAGTAGTTTAGTGGAATATAGAAGCCATGGAAATAATGGGAAGGAAGAGGGAAAAGGGAAGGGGAAAAGAAGGGAAAAAGAAGGGAAAAAGAGAAAGGAGAGAAGAGGAAAGGTGGGGCTTTGGCCATGGGTTACGGCTGTGGGTTGTGGGTGGTGATGGAGGTGGGTGGCGGTAAGAGGAGAGAGGTAGGCTAGGGTTTTGAAGGAGGAAGGATGGAATTTGATTTGGAGATTTAGGAATTTTGAGGTTTGGAGTTTTCTGTAGATTTGAGGAAGAAGAAGAAGAAGAGTACGCAGAAAGTTTCTCAAATGAGGAATTTTTTGTACTTACTTGGTTTTAGTTAGATAGGAAAATAGAAGGTCAAAGTGTGAGAAAATGAAGGATCCAAAGTCTCTTAGGGTTCCTATGGTCTCTTGGTTTACTAAGGAGACCATTAGTTTAAAACAAATCCAATAAGACTTAACAAAAAAAGAACACAAATATACACTGCAAATGAAAGAAATAAGCTGCAGGTTATTTAATAATTTGGAAATTAAGGTGGAGAGACAAAAATAAATGTCACATTTTATTTTGACAGCTTCCGGCATTACTAATGTATAAAGAAATGTATGTAGAAATGGAAAAGTTTGCAAATCAAAGGAAAGTGAAATCTTGTATACATGAAAATGAGGTGGCAAGAATTAAATACAAACTAAAATCTAGGCTCAAGTATTAAACAGAAGGAGAAATGAACGGATCAAGTATTAATAATGAGATAATTATTTTAAAACGTACATGCAACAATTAATAACAAAAGAAATGAAGGGACCATGTACATCGCACAACCTTTTTGAAATTCAATTGGTGAAACGTAACCAAATTAACTTCATTAACTCAAATAATATTCAAATTTGTTCACATTTAGTTTTTTTTATCTATGCATAATAAATAAAATTACTTACCTTAAAAATGAAAACGTTCAATTTGGTTTTTCCAAAATGTTCTTTTATTCCCATTAAAACATCATTTCTGTTTAACACAAAGGTGCATTTCTTTTATTAAATCTATTAATTGCAATCAACGTTTTCTTCCATTCTAATTGAAATATTTCAATAACATTAATTGCAATTACTTACAAAGTTAAATTTCAAAATAGACAACTAAAATGGACGAAAAATAGAATAATTGTTTCCTTTAGTCATTAAATACCTTTATAAATTTGTTGTTTATACAGCAGAGTAATAAGTAACTTACTTAAATAAATTATTTTCCTACTCTTGTAATCCATCTGTATGCTAAAACACAATTCAAATATGCATATGTTTCTTCCTTTAAATCAATTATTCTATTCTTTATTTTAATGAAATTAAACCTACATTCACAAATAAAACATTCATTTTATTTTATATAAATGTTCTTTTCATTAAATCAACTTTCCTTATATTTTCACAAAACATAAGCTACGTTTAATTACACCTATTAATTTACAATTTGGTGTACTCTCCACCATTAATTGATATTATTCAATTACATTAATTTTAATTGTTTACAAAGGTGAATTTCAAAATGAAAAAAATAAATGTAATGAAAAATAGAACAATTATTTCCTATCTAATAGTAATTTAAACATATTTATACACTATTGGATACAAATATAAATTATACATTTCCTACCAAATAATAGTTTCTCGTCTCTACAATCAATCTTTAAGCTACCAAACATTTCAAATAAATAAACATATGATTTCTTCTTTAATAAAGAAACATTTATTATTCTTTATTAACATTTATTATTCCAATCAATTGGAAATTTACACTCAGACAATTGTTAATTTCACTCAAACCAATGTTATTAAAATACACACTAGCATTTGTTATCATCCTTACATTATTGCAAACATGTTTCATTAATAAATTTTTTACTTAAGCTCATAACTTGTATTATAATTTAATTTGTATCAGTAAAATCTTAATTTTTTTTCTAACAATTTTGTTCAAAAATCTTATATAATTTAATACTTTTAAATGTTTAAAAATACGGGTCGTTACAGATTTTGTCATATAAATTTTAAAGCAATAAACAAATTATATAAGAATAATTTAGTTAAAGGTTTGTCAAATATGAATTTTAAAGCAAAAGATATTTGTGATGCTTGTCAATTAGGAAAATTAACAAAATCTTGTTTTAAATCAAAGAAAAGGATTTCTACATTACAACCACTTGAACTATTACATTTGGATCTTTTTGGACCAACTCAAGTTCAGTCCATAAATCATAATAGATATGTTTTTGTAATAGTAGATGGTTTTTCAAGATTTACTTGGACAATATTTTTGAAAAATAAAAGTGATAATTTTGAAAATTTTAAAATATTTGCTAAAAGAATCCAAAATATTAAAGATTTACAAATTAAAAACATTCGGAGCGATCACGGTGGTGAATTCGAAAATGAATCTTTTGAAAATTATTGCAATAAGAAAGGAATTGTTCACAATTTATCATTTCTTAGAACTCCGCAACAAAATTGATTTGTAGAAAAGAAAAATAGAACACTTCAAGAATGTGCTAGAACTTTATTAAATGGAAGTATATTACCAAAACTTTTTTGGGCAGAAGCTGTAGCAACTGCTTGCTATGATTTAAATAGAGTTTCCATTAGACCATTAACAAAACATACTCCGTATGAGCTTTTTAATGGAAGAAAACCCAACATATCTTATTTTAAAGTTTTTGGTTCAAAATGTTTTATATTAAATACAAAAGATAAACTTGGAAAATTCGATCCAAAATCTAATGAAGGAATATTCATTGGATATTCGGAACGAAGCAAAGCTTACAGAATTTATAATAAAAGAACTAAAATTATCGAAAAAACACTTCATGTGTTATTCGATGAAAATTTCAAATTTAATCATAAAATTAAAGATGAAGAAATTATTTCTAAATCAAATAACTCTGATGATGATTTTGAAAATATTGAAAATAATATAGACAACAACAATTATGAAATAAGAACTCCACCAAGGCTTTTAAGAAATCATCCTGTTGAAAATATCATTGGAGAAATAAATACTAACGTAAGAACATGAAATCAACTAAATCAAATAGGTCATATAGCTTTTCTTTCAAATATTGAATTAAAAAATGCTAAAGAAGCTTCAACTGAAGATTACTGGATTATAGCTGTGCAAGAAGAATTAAATCAATTTGAATGATGTTTGGGACTTAGTTCCTTAACCAAGTGATCAAGCGGTTATCGGTACAAAATGGGTTTACAGAAATAAAGCCGATGAGCAAAGAAATATTATTCGAAATAAAGCTAGGCTAGTTGCTCAAGGTTATAATCAAGAAGAAGGAATAGACTATGATGAAACATTTGCACTTGTAGCTCGTCTAGAAGTTATATTTTATTAGCTTATGCATGTTTTAATAATTATAAACTATATCAAATGGATGTAAAAAGTGCTTTTTTAAATGGTTTTATAAAAGAAAATGTATATGTAGAACAACCACCTTTATTTACTCATGAAAAATATCCTGATCATGTCTATAAATTGAAAAAGGCCTTATACGGTTTAAAACAAGCACCTCTTGCTTAGTATGACTGTCTTAAAAATTATTTAATTACTTCTGTTTTAAAATTGGAAAAGTATATCAAACTTTGTTTATAAAACAAAATAAAAATGATATTTTAATAATACAGGTATATGTAGATGACATTATTTTTGGTTCAACAAATGAAAAATTATGTCAAGAATTTTTAGATATTATGACAAGAGAATTTAAAATGTCTCATATGGGAGAACTTTCATATTTTCTTGGTTTACAAATTAAACAATTAATAATAGAATTTTTATTAATCAAGAAAAATATTGTAATAATCTCATAAAACAATTTGGTATGCTGCTAAACCAACTCCTATGAGTACTACGGTACATCTCGATATAGATGAAAATGGCAAAAGTGTTGACTAAAAACTATATCATAGTATGATTGGTTCATTACTATATTTAACTGCTAGTCGACCAAATATAATGATGATTTTATGCTTGTGTGCACGATTTCAAGCAAATCCCAAAGAATCGCATTTGCGGGCAGTGAAGCGAATTTTGCGATACTTAAGCAAGACTAAAGACTACGATCTCTTTTATCCAAAAGAATGTCCTTTTGAATTAGTATCATATAGTAATGCTGATTTTGGTGGATGTCGAACGAATCGAAAGAGTACTACTGGTACTTGTCACTTTATTGGACGATCTTTAGTATCTTGGTTTAGTAAGAAACAAAATTGCGTTTAACTTTCGACGTGTAAAACATAATATATCTCTATTGTTTTGGCATGTGCTCAAGTAATCTACATGCAGCAAACACAACAAGATTTTGGAATAAACCTTTCTAATTCAACAATTTTCCATGATAATACAAGTGCAATAAATTTTGTCAAAAAATCCAATAAATCATTCTAGAACTAAACACATTGATATTAGACATCTTTTTCTTCGAGATAATATAGAAAAAGGAAATATATCATTAGATTGTGTTCCTTCAGAAAATCAGATAGCTGATATATTTACTAAACTATTAAATGAAAATATTTTTATTAAATTACGTCAAGAATTAGGTATTATATCTTTGCATGATTAATAATTAAAATTTATTTTATGAAATGTTGAAAATAATTTATTTTTTACAAAAATAATTTATTTTTTAAAAATGGAGCCATTGGCACTCGATCTTAGGTCACAAGTAAGAAAGTTGTATGTTATTCCGTTATGCTATGATGTTTCTTGTTTTTAACAACATTTACCCATCTATAATTTCTTGTTTGGTCATTATTCCTCAAGTTTATCTACCTCTCATTTTTTTCTTTGGTTAAGAACATTCAAACGTTCTGCACCTTACCTTGCTCAAACCTGAAAATAGAGTTTACAAACAGTATATAAAGGCTTCATTTTTTTATCAACTTAACCTTGTCAATTACCTCTCAAATTCACACTTTTTGGCTCAATCTTTTTCAACCTCTTGTACAATCTTTACAATGTCTTCTTAAGAAGGATCTAATCAATCTTTTATAATTTTCAGCACTCCAACTTCTTAATCATCAAAAAATACCAACAACTCAACTCCTGTGTATGTCCTAGTCAAGATACACCTTCTCTAAAACATCACACTGGGTATACGCCACAGGGTAAAAGAGCTAAACGTACCTTAGGTTTTGGCTCTCCATCCACTAAAGATAAAATAGATGATATTCACCATTATCAAAGATAGACTTTAGAACTTCAACGCGAGATGTACTATGAAGAGAAAGTGAATGCTAAACGCTTGAGCTTATTAGAACAATTCGCCTTGAAGCTTTGCGGATCATCCTTGAAGCAATGCGTGCATCAACCATCACCGCAACATTCTCAAGTGCCTCCAAACTTTTGGGAATGAAGCCCTCTACGTCCTTAGGTGTCGCCAAACTCCTGGGAATGGAGTAATGTATGGTCACCTATCCATCCATTACAAGAAATTACGAAGGTTGAACCGCATTCGGATGATTCAAAATCTTCTGGAAACTAAGCCTTCTTGTATATTGTTTTATATTAAATTTTGTATGTGTTGTTCTATTAAATAAGAATATTTTTTTTTTCAATAGATTATAATTAGAAAACTAATAAGTGTGTGTATATATATATATATTAGTTATGTTATATAAAAGGTTTAAAAAAGGCTTAGTTCAGAAAACACAACATTTTCAGTCGACTGTTTGGTGCAAACCAATCAATTGAACATTCAAACAAAAATAATTTTCATTCCAGATTCAGTCGACTGAGCTCACCAAAACAGTCGACTAAAATGTCTTATTTTTAACTATAAACTTGCAGCCACTTTTTTCCTGCATATCAATCGACTGACGTATATTTTCAGTCGATTGAATCTTCATATGTCCTTCAATTTGTTTCAGAAATCAGTCGAATGACCATATAAAAACGGTCGACTGGATTTGCTATTTTACACTGCAAAGACACAGTTTAGATTTTCCTGCATATCAGTCGACTGATTCATATAAATTTTGTTTTTTTAAAACCTGCCTACATATTTTCCCACACACCTTTTCACCAACCCTATATAACTATCTCTTCTTTTCATTAAACTCTTTCTTCTTTCAACAAACAAAATCCTAGCCTCCATTTTTCAAATCAATCTTTTTTCCTCCAAATCCAATTAATTCGATGGCCCTCAGAAGCAAAAGAGTACGTGATTCCTCCGCCAGGCCTTCGAAAAGCCAAATCCGATCTTGGCTCCATAATGAACTGCAGTCACAAGATTCAATGCTTTGAAAAGCTCTAGAATTTTCGATGGCTCCTTTGTTAATTTTCCTGATTTCAACGCCTATGCCATTCGCGAGACTGTTGAAGCTAGTGGGATCGATAGCTTAATTGGGTTTGATGCTAACAATGTAAAGATTTATCCCCTTCTCATTAAATTATTCTTTGCAAATATAAACTTGGATCACCAAGATCCAAGAAATAAAGATGATTGCATATGGATGTTAGTTTGCGGCCTCCGGGTCTATCTTCTACTTCAATGACTCGGACATATCCTTCGGTGTCCATACGATGGAGTAGATATCAACGAGATTGATGTCGATATGAATAATAGAGATGAAGTTTCCTATAGATTTCTGTCCGACGACTTAACCATGCTCAAATATGTTGCCTTATGACCGAAGGCACGTATTCTACACCATGCTCTTGTCTGATCTCTTCAACCTTGTACCGAGAGTTACAAGAAGGTTTACAAGAGAGACTTTCAAGCTCTCTATGCCATTTACTCTTCCCAAAAGGTTAATTGGGCTAAAGTTATTCTTGACGAATTCCTTACCGTCAATCATAAGCGGAGCTATAAAACCATTTTCTACAGAGCTTGTATAATGCGCATTCTTATGGATTTTGGAGTCACCTTACCCGATGTCGACTTCATTACTATTGGAAAACTAAATACTAAGACTCTAAGTCTTATGAACCTTCCCAAGCACCCTCCACCTCAAGAAACCATACGCTTTCAACAGTGGGCGGCCAATAGAGAGCAAGGGATTCCATAACCCTAAGATACGCACATTGCCTCTTCCTCTACACAACCTTCCCGTCAAATGGAAGAAGAAGAAGAAGAAGGCGATGAAATCCAAGAGCTTCATGGTGAATTCAATCTGAAGCAAGCACTTGTCACACTCTCTCGCAATCAAAGCAAGCTCGGACGACGATTGGTCACCGTCGAAAAGAATGTCATCAAGACCAATAAGAAGCTTGATTCCATCAATGGCTTCTTAAATAAGATAAGGGAGAAGATATCATGTACCGGTTCTACTTCTACAGGTATTGTCGAAAATCCTGCTCCCTTCATATGGTCTACGTCCGAAGTGGAAGAAGAAGTGGAAGAATCGGAGAGCGAGGAAGTTTAGATTTTTTAATCTTAGCTTATGCCTTTTTTATGACATTATTTCATGTTGTTTATTTCTATGACTTTGCTTATTTTCTCTATGATATTGTTGTTTTTGGTGCTTTTGAATCATGTTCATCTATGATATTGTTGTCGTTTATTTATGCATGTGTGTCTATGCTCATATATATACTTATCATGCTATCTATATATTCCTTTTTGTCGATGAAAAAGGGGGAGAAATATAATTGTTTAGCAGGTAGAATATTTATTCAGGGGGAGTAACAATCATTTTATAAATCTTTTATACCTACATAGTTGTCATCATCAAAAAGTAGGAGAATGTTAGAACCTTGTAGTTTGATGTTTTGATCATGACAACCATATAAGTAAATATTATGTGAACTAACCATATTTGCAGGAGAAGATACTATTGTACTCGACAATAGATTGCAGACCAAGAATTCATAGAGAAGTTTTCAATATTATTAATGGTTTGTCTATAGTCTAGTCTAGTAGTTGATTATTATTAAAATCTCTCCTAGGTGGTATATGCACACACACACAAGTACTCAAAATTATGTTTAAACCATATACACACAAAGTACTTCATTTATTTCAAGTTCCGCTTACAAAAAATTTCACAAGAACCTTTAATATGGCAGAAATATAGAATTCAGCCGACTGAATCAGGGGGTTCAGTCGACTGAATACCTGTGCACGTGCACAGTGCATATGCACAGTGCACTTAAAGGTTCAGTCGACTGAACCACCCTATTCAGTCAACTGAATCATGAGTATTTTTAATATAACTCTTTTAATTTGAAATTTTTTAAATATTCAGTAGACTGGAATCTTTTCCTCGGTCGACTGAAAATGCATAACGGTTATTTTCTGAACGATCACTTCCATTCAACGAACAGAAACAACCCTTGATTCAAGAGTTGTTTCTGTATCTTTTGATCGTAACTTTTCATGAAGAATTGTAACACTTAAACTCTATATATAGCCTTTATTTCAGTTGTTTTAATCACCTAATTTCTAATTATATTCTTATATACTTACTATCTAAAATATTCTGCCATTTGCTTTCAAATCTCGTTCTAATCACTTGCACATTAAAGCACAAATTCATTTGTGATTAAATTAACTTCCAATCTTCACGAACTACACTATATACCACAAAGGAGAAGATTATAGGAAGAGTGTACTCTAAAGACTTTTCTGTGCTATCAAAAGAGCACAATCAATCAAGAAAATTCTCTGTATTGTTGAAGTCCTGTTCGGTTGCTCAAGTGGTAAAAGTCCTATTCAGTTGTCTAGGTGGTAGAAGTACTGTTCGGTTGCTCAGGTGGTGTAATACCTATTACTCCGGGTTAAGAGAGGGTTGATAGTTAAATTCAAGAAGGAATCTGGGACTGGACGTAGAATAGGAGTTCGAACCAGTATAAAAATCCCTGGTGCCATTTACTTTACTATTTACATTTTATATTCATATTCTGCACTAGTAGATAACTTAGATTATATTCCATATTAGATCCTTAGTAGCGCTTTCAAACAACACGGAATTCCAGAAGACGATGTGCTTCTACCAACGCAAATCTAACGAGCGCATATCCCTCCAACGAGTTATACGACATGCAACTAGTATATGTGCTTGGGCAGTGTCATGTTGCCCTTTAATCTGTTCCTCCTGTATGATTTTGCATAAACTTGAGTTGGCTCCATTCCAAGTCCACCCCAATGGATATGCACTGCTCAGCTCCTTATACGTGCTATTCGTGAACCGATTCCAACGACCCTAAATTTCAAGGAGCTGGCCTACCTTTTGAGTTTCAATATTCGGCAAGTTTCACCATCCCTCATGATCATCGAGACCTGGTGTAGGTGCAAAGTTATAGTAGCACTCCACAACAAACTGTAACAACCTTGTTTTGTATGCCATATAAATAAATAAATTTAATTAAAATAAAATTATTCTAATTCAATTTTTGATAATAATTATAGTTTACCTGTGTTTATTTTAAGCCAATTTTGATTCAATGAATTAAATTAATTAATAAATTCTTTTCAAATAATATATTGAATAAATTGTTTTGATTGAATACAAAACATTTCTATAAGTGTAAATAACTATTATGTGATTAAAATAGTGGAAAATTAATAAGCGGGCATTGAATTGAATGAAATTGTGCGGTTATTGGAATATATTCTAAAAAATGAAGTGTGAATTAATTTAAGTTGGATTGGAAATTATTTACAAATAAAGACTAGAGTTATTTAAATTAAAATAAAAGCGGAATGAATTGATTTAATTTGGAGCCCAAATTAAGCCTAAGCCCATTCTTCCTCTCCTTATTTCTAGAGAGCTCTCACTTCTTCACATAGCCCAAGACTCAAACACATTTTTCTACTATGCCCTAATTCTTCCCTAGCCTTAATCAAATCGCGACTTCCAGTAAAAAAAATCAGAATTGCAATTGGATATGGGATCCATATCGCAACACAGGACTTGAACGAGGGGGTGGTAGTGTTTGGTGTTAACATCAACAACGCGAGGGTTATAGGTGTGGACTAGTGCATGACCTAGGCCGGAGGTGGTGAATTGGGTGCCACGACACGGGCCATGAAAAGCTTGGGTGCTGGTGCTAATGTGATATTCATTTCAATTAGCAGTGGTGATGGAGTCACTTCCCCTTACTGGTCGGAGTTGAGTAGCAGTGTCTGATGGAGATTAATAGTGTTGGTGAGCGAGGCAGTTGGTGCTTAGTCATTCATTCTACCATTCATCGCTAGGTGAGTAAATTCTTTTTACTCATTACTATCGTCTAATTTTATGTGTATTATTGTTTAATTGATATTGTTTGATTTGCTATATGACATTGGATGGTCGATTGAGTTTAATTGTATTGTTTGAGTGAGTTAATTTGGATAACTCGTCACTATGATCTAGATCCTATTTTCTATATTTGGTTGATTGCTTGGTGATGAGTTGTTTATTGATATGGATTAATTGGATGAAACTGATGTTTATTAGGTGATATTGTTTGAAAGAGTGTTGTGTACATTAGATGCGTTATGTTTTGTGTGTGTGTATTGGTTGAATTTGATGCTGATATAGTTGAACACAATACCTGAAATTGATCGGGATTGGGTAAATGAAATTAAATGATGAAGTTTTGAAATAAATAAATTATTTTGGAAATAAATAGTGAATTCCGACATGATTTTCTTATTTAATATTTAGGATATTTAGGGCTAATCGAAATTTGAAAGTTGATTGATTTTTGAAAACCATAAAAGTGGAATGATTTTAAGGATTGTGTGAATAAAGATTATTTGATAAATGATGAATTTTGGGATTTGATCAAATAAGTGTATTTCTGAATAATTATGTTTTTATTTATTTATCAGTGATTATAAAAAAAAAATTTAAGGATTTTTATATTTAAAATTTATATTTTTAAAGTGATGTATTAATTTGATTAGGATTTAATAAATTGTAGTCTAAAAAATAATATTTGAGGTAATAATAAGTTGAATGCAATTTATTTATTATATGAAGATTATTATTTAGAGGATTTATTATTTAAATAATATTGTTAAATAAATTTTTGGAAGTACTTATTATATTTGATTATTTTTTAATAAAAGGGAAATCAATTTAAAAGCATTTTGAAAATATGTTTATAGGAGAGTTTGAAGTTAATTATTAGAAAAAGGTAATTTTGGGAATTTGTTATACAAATAAATTGTTGCAGATCAATGTTTCGTGCCAAATCTTTAAAAGGTTTTATATCGAATAGAATTTTAGTTTGATGAATTACTTTGCTTAAAAAGGATTTAAATGTAAATGCATGTTCTAAAGGCATTGGTTTTGGAATTTTATAATATGGCTTTGGAAAATTATTTTAATTGAAAATCTTTATTTGGAGTATGTAATTCTGTTATCCGGGTTTTTAACCCAATAGGATCCAGCGGAATACAGAACAACTCCCTCACATCAGAATGGCTTAGAACTTAACCAAAAAGGCTAAGGCAAGGTGTTGACGAGAGCCAAATCATATTACTAAAGCAATGACCAAGTTCAACTGAACCAAGAAGCTAGTGTCAGTTCAATCCAGGCAGCAATCTAAGCAAATCAGCCAGTAGATCATCATCAAGACAGGGTAACATGCAACGATACTACGCAAACAACTACGATAAAAGACTATGAAACATCACCAATTTTAAACTCCAGAAAAATCCTAAGTGCTTGAATCATCAGCAACCCATACTTTTGCTCAAACCATCAAACAAACTAGATATGGAACACTATCAAAAAGAGGCAAGACTTGGCCCGCAAAATGAACCAAGTCTATGGGTCGCCAGCAACCATGATTTTGGCTCATTTTGCAAGCAAAAGCCCCCCTAGGTCGCCTGTAGCCTACCTGCGAGTTGATGAAGACATGCCTGGCCCAGAAGCCTTCCGACCTCTATAAACACCATCCCACTTGCAACACAAAGAGGATCTTCTCAGGATTGATTGCTGAAGCTTTGTTAGAAACATTCTTCACTCTCTGCCTCCCTTACAACAATCTCCAAAGGAATTCACTGTGATTCTCTAGTGGATTCCAACATTTTAGGATTTAATCTATTGAGAGATAATCAAAGTCCTGTAATCAAACACATCTTGTAACAACAATCGGTCTATAAGAAAAATATAAAGTGGACGTAGGCTTCATTAACAGCCGAACCACTATAAAAATTCTCTGTCTTCTTTCTTTTACTATTCTTTTCTTATATCTATGATCTATGATATTGCTCTATCAGAACAGGGCTGGTGCTTTCAAACCTAAATCGGGGTGTTGATCTATTTTTTGGGTTAACATTTTGGTGCTTTCACTGAGAACCTTGAACGAGATCTGAAGAATTGAATTTTGAATCCGAGATTCAAGGAAAATAAAGAGGCCTAACACCAGATCTAAAACTTGAGCAAGTCAACCGGAGCTTGGGGGCAGCCAGGAAGTGTCCTCAAATTCTCATCAACCCAACTATGTGATTAGAGAGGAGACGGAAAGGATAATGAAAGAGATGCAGGATGGACTCTTAGCTAGACAACAAGAGATGATGGACGGATTCTTCCAAAAGATGGAGCAGCAAGGGATGGCTAGATCTGCAGGGAATAGGAATCAATCTCCAAGGAACAATGCAGGGATTGCCGTATTTGGATTGGAGCAAGATGGAGCCTTGCCCTTATGCCCAGAGCAACCTACACATGGGGGCAGCGCTGGAATCAACATGGGAATCAATGCCAATGCCGGAGCGACTGTTGAAACACTAGGTCTAGTGGCATAGGAGCTGATCTGAATACTAGGATACAACCGACAGAAGGATATGTACCAGAACTTCCTCGAAGGAACGGAGGAATGAATGAAGCTAGAGTTTCAAATCAGAACATAGGTATGTTGCCAGAAGAGTCCATCCCGGGATACCCCAGTGGGGCAAGGGCAAAGTATTGCTTTAGGATAGAGACCTTCATTGGATGGTGAGAACAGAGTTGCCGAATTGGTACGGAGATTCATCAAAGGATGCCTCCCAGATCAGGGTCTGAAAGATGTGAATAGAAATCCATTTACTGCTAATATCTACAACGCGAGAAATCCTCCAGATTTCAAGCTTCCGACACTGGAAATGTACGATGGGAAGACAGACCCGACAATTCATATGATGCGATACATCAAACATATGGAGGTGTTGGGTGCTTCTAAGGAAGTAATGGGGTGATACTTCCCCTTATACTTAACAGATTTGGCTGCAATGTGATTCAGACAATTGTAAAATGGGTCTATAAGCACATGGACCGACTTAGTGAGCAAATTCTTGAGATAGTTCAGGGTTCATGTCTCACAACCAAGGAATGTACTTACGCTCCCAAACGTAAAACAAAGGCTTGAAGAGTCCTTGAGAAGTTATTTAACAAGGTTCAATACAGCGACAGCCGCGGTGGACAAAGCAGACCCATCGTTTATCCTAATGGCAGCAGTATCTGTAGTCCCGAACAAGACTGATTTCAAAGCCACATTGAAAAGTGATCCACCGATGGATCTTGCATAATTCTATTACGAAGCTGAGAGGTACCTGCGTTAGGAAGATGTCGAAGCCGAGGATGCGGATGTGGATGCTGAAATAAATGTCATCGAAGGCGGGGGACCATTTGGAGTTGGAATTGGAAAAGACAAAGGGAAGAGGAAAGCCGATGACAACATCAAAGACCCAAAACAACAGAGAAACGAGCCAAGATTCTCCTCATACACCGACCAAACTAAAACCCTGGAGAGGATATACCTGGATACGAGGGGGCAGAACCTCTACCTAAGGCTGCCTAGAAGGGAGCCCACTGATCGAGAGAAAAGATCTGAAAAGTTTCGCATCTTCCATGAGTTGAATGGGCATGAGACAAACGAGTGTCGACAACTTTGTGATCTGATAGAAGAACTGGTCCAGAATAACAAGCTACCACAATATGGGAGGAACAGAACTGCGGTGGAATTGCAGGGACAACCGCCATCCGAGGCAAATGCATCAAGAAACGCCCGGGGACAAGCGCCAAGACAAATTATCCCATGATCGGGGTAAACAGGAGTCAGATTTGATTCCAATGCTTTGTTTTATCATTTCTTTTCCCGCACTTTTCTTTTGGTATGTAGGCGATAATAATCGAAGGCTGCTTACACATGTATGGGATCCCGAATGGTCCCTAGGCACGCTCTAAGTCGGATGCCTGAGAGAACTTAGGACAATAACAATCGAAGGCCGCTTACACGTGTACGGAATCCCGAACGGTCCCTAGGCACGCTTTGAGCCGGATGCCTGAGATGAACATTTAGGACTTTTGCTTGTTTAATTTCTGTTTATTGTTTTGATTTGAATATTTCAATTTTGATAACTAATATTGATCGCCTTAGAGTCCCACCATGGGACCGGAGTGCAAGGTGCAAGTCCCCTTGCCAGAGAGCGAGTGGATGGACTTATATGATATTGATCGCCTTAGAGTCCCACCACGGGACCGGAGTGCAAGAAGTAAGTCCCCTCACCGAAGAGTGAGCGGATGGGCTTACTTAATCCCCCTTCACTTAACAAAAAAATGATCCTAAAAGATCGTCCCCTTAACTTAAAACATTAAATGATCCAGAGAGATCACGCATTAAACCAAACATTATACGATCCAGAGAGATCACACATTAAACTAAACATTAAATGATCCGGAGAGATTACGCATTAAACTTACTTAAACGGTCCAGAAAGATCGGACATTAAAACAGATTTGGATTTGCAAAAAAAAGGATTTGAATGCCTTATAAATAGAATAAAATGGATAAATCATGGATGAACACAAGATAACTTTGATATATGATGTGATACAATGTGATTTTGATATATGCTGTGACATGATGTGATTCTGAGATATAATGTGATTTTTATATATGATGTGATATGATGTGATTATGATATATGATTTGATTTTGATATATGATGTAAAAAATCTGAATGAAAAGAAAAAATTGATAGTGATGTAAATCCCGAATGAACGCGGGACGATTAGAGATGTGTAATGTAATTAGAGACATGTGATATAATAACCCCGAATGAAATCGGAATGATTGTGATGTATAGATTACACTTAGGCAGAGTCTAGAGTCTTAGACTATAACAGGTTTGGAACGACTTGTGACTGGCAAGAGAATCTGAAGGAACTGGACGATTCACCAGGACTAAAGCTCAACAATCGAAGACTTGTTTCCATGACTTGTTCTATAGCAAAGCACACCATTCACTCAAAGGCGTACTTTGGGGGAAAATGTTATCTGGGTTTTTTGACCCAACAGGATCCAGCGGAATACAGAACAACCCCATCACATCAGAATGGCTTAGAACTTAACCAGAAAGGCTAAGGCAAGGAGTTGACGAGAGCCAAATCATATTATTAAAGCAACGACCAAGTTCAACTAAACCAAGAAGCTAGCGTCGGTTCAGTCCAGTCAGCAATCAAAGCACAATTAGCTAGCAGATCATCATCAAGACGGAGTAACGTGCAACGATACTACGCAAACAACTACGATAAAAGACTATGGAAACATCACCAATTCCAAACTCTAGAAAAATCCAAAGTGCTTGGATCATCAGCAACCCATACTTCTGCTCAAACCATCAAACAAACTAGATATGGAACACTATCAAAACGAGGCAAGAGTTAGCCCGCAAAACGAACCAAGTCCATGGGTCACTAGCGACCCATGGGCCATGGGTCGCCAGCGACCCATGATTTTCGCTCGTTTTGCTAGACAAAGCCCCCCTAGGTCCCCCGTAGCCTACCTGCGAGCTGATGAAGATAGGCCTAGCCCAGAAGCCTTCCGACCTTTATAAATATCATTCCACCTGCAACACAAAAAGGATCTTTTCGGGACTGATTGCTGAAGCTCTGCTGGAAACATTCTTCACTCTCTTCCTCCCTTACAACAATCTCAAAAGGAATTCACTATGATTCTCTAGTGGATTCCAACATTTTGGGATTCAATCTATTGAGATAATCAAAGTCCTGTAATCAAACACATCATGTAACAGCAATCAGTCTATAAGAAAAACATAAAGTGGACGTAGGCTTCATTAACAGCCGAACCACTATAAAAATTCTCTATCTTCTTTCTTTTACTGTTCTTTTCTTATATCTGTGATCTGTGTTATTGCTCTTTCAGAATAGGGCTGGTGCTTTCAAACATAAACCAGGGTGTTGATCCATTTTTTGGGTTAACAAATTATTTAAATTTGTTGTTTAAAGGAAATTATTATAAAACTTCTTTGGTATTATTATCATTGAAGAATAATTTCAAAGTTTACGAATTATTTTGAAAAGAAGTTTAAGGGATTTGGAATTGAACGAAGTTTAATTTATAGACTTCCTTGCAATTAAACAAGAGGTTTGCAAATATTTATTTATGAAACTGTAAATGGATTTCTAAGGAAAGAATGAGAATTTTATAATTTAGCTTTTCTTTTAGTTTAATTATATTTGAAATTATATTGAAGATATTGGGAAAAGTGTATTTTAAAACCCCTTTCGAATCAATTAAATAAAGAATGATTTATATTTCTATGTAATGAGGAATTAGAATAAATGGAGTTATAGTATCGTCTGGTATATGTCTTTTGGTAATATTTCTCTGGCTATTCTTTGGACCTGTTATATAGAATATTATTGTGTGAAGTTTGGTATAGTGAGAATTTTGAGTAATGGATTAATAATACCGTATGGTGTGGGACATTCGGTAATATTATTCTGAACTCTTTTGACTTATGGTATACGTTATTATCATGGGTAAGGAGTGTAGTTACGAACATTGAGTAAACAGGAGAGTAACACCAGGTGGTATGGGACACCTGCACTGATATTTGATCGATTACTTTCTAAAAGTGAGGGACACTCTTATTTTATGGGTTGATGTCTAGAGGAAGCGCCGGTTGAGTGCCAACTTATTTTGTGTGTTGTTTACCTAGAGAGACTAGAGTTCATCCTGGTTGGCTGATCATGGGGTCGCGCCCTAGATCCATGGCATCACCTTATTATATATGTGTGTCGTGTGCTGATATTTAGATTATGTGATGATATGCCTTGATGCCACACTAGCCAAAAAATTCTATTACCATTGGGCAGTAAGCAAGTAACCATAGTGTATAGATGGACATAATGTCACGATGGGCAAGAGTAACTCCAGTGAGTTTTATTGACGATGTTGTAGTAAAGATGAGGGAAGGAGTGAAGCAAAAGAGGAGATAAGGATGAAAGAAGAAGAAAGAGACAGAGAAGAAGAGAGTACCAAGAGAGGCGACAACGACTACGATGCTAGTCCGGAGGGAGACGAGTCGTGCACCGAAACGTCTCATGTAGCCACTGAAATTCCTACCTTGCCCCAACCGAAATAAATGATCATCGAATCTCCTAAGAACTCTGCAGAACTAATTGCATCACCACCAGCCAAGCAATCCCTCTAGTGAGTTCTTTTGACGATATCTTTGCTTCATTGAGTGATTTTGACATTCTTATCGTCGATCTTCTCAAGGATGGATCTCCGGATTTCCCTTTCCCTTTCGAAGATGTCATAAACAAAGGAGGCAAGACTCTGTCTTTACTTTTATGCAAACATGGTCCTAGAGTATTTACGGAGACATTGGCACTCTACGCACTTCGCTAGGATCACGAACACACATCTCTACATTCATTTGAACCCTATAATGTAATACTCATACGACCTTTATTTTTTTGAAGGTACCATGGCAAGAGATAGATATAGTAGGCTGTAGAATGGCTTTGGAGAATCGAGAGTGCATAACGACCCGGAATTTTCGACCCCGAGAATTCGACACTAATACGTCCACTGTAGAAATGCCGAACAATCGATCGTCGGAAATTCCAGATTGTTAGAGTTAGAAGAAAAGAGGTAGAAGAAGAGACAGAAAAACAAATCACAGAATCTCACATTCGCAACGGATCAAAATATAATATCAATTAATAGCATTTATACAAATGAAAGCTGTATCTGCTAATTTACATGCAATACATCAGAGTTACAACCACACACAATAAACTAGACAGTTAGAATTAACATGTCTCAGATAAAAAAACAGTAATATGCTCAGCGAAATACACTCCATATGTTCCTGCCATCCAGCTCGCCACCTGAGCTCCAGAACGTCCTTTCCAAAATTATTCTCATAAAATCCCTTATATATAGATATATAGATATATAACCTTGCAAAATCTTTGGATCACTTCATACTTGTGTAAATTTCATTTTTATACTTTAAATACTTTCAAAAACCCTTTTTCTTCTGGCTATAGATTCAACAAGGGGAGTTTATCATATATAACAAAGATATATAACTTTGTTTATTCCAAATCAAGGGCTGATTAATAACAAATAAGTAAGAAAAGTTAAGCTGGTTTGGATGGTTAATGAAATAAAAATTTATTAACTTGGAGATAAATTGAGAATTAGAAAATTTATTTAGTTGTAACTAAATGGAAATTGGAACTAAACATTTGAATAATGATTAAATTTGAATTATGTCAAATAAGTGAGTAAAATAAACAAATTAAGTGAAATGGAAGTTAGACAAGTTAGGCTAAATAAATCAAAGATTGAAAATAAAATTTATTAGTTAGAAATAAATTTGTGAATGAACAAATGAATTTACCTTTGTAAGTAAATAGAACTGGAATTGAAATTGAATATTGGAATCAATATAAAATGGTGATTGTAGAACCAGTTCGAAGTAAACTGAAATGGTTTGAGATAGAAATTAATTAGTAAGTGGAACTAATTGAAGAATGATAATGGGTCTTTTATATAAAGATGATTGATAAGTTGTTGAACTATTTGGTTTTGGGAAAAAAGGTTAACAGGTTATGGGCCATTCCTCTTAACTAGTAATTTCGGGGACGAAATTCTTTTAAGAGGGGAAGGAATGTGATGACCCGGAATTTTGGGCAATAACAATTTGATAATCTTTATTAATATGTATTTAAATTGGTATAATAATCCTCTTTTATAAAATATTTAGTTGGTAAAATTTTATCTTTCAAAGCTAATAAAATATATTCTGTTTATAATGTATATATATGTATATACATTGTAATAGGAAGTCTTTGATTTAAATTTAATAAAAAGATATGTTTTCAAATTATAATATATATATGTATGTATATACTGTGATTTGAAGTTATGTTTTAAGATTCAATATAATAATTTTCAAGGCTAATATTAAATGTTTTCTATTTATAATGTATATATAAATAAATATAAACATAACTTCATATTTGCATAAATAAAAATGCATAAGAGATTTTTAAAGTAAGGGTTTAAACATAAAATTCTTATTTTTTAACATTTGTAAAATAATGTATTCATGCAAAATACATTTGTAAGCTAAGGATCACTTGTAGTTAACAAGTGGCAACATTGTTTTTTTAAATTTGAAATATGCAAATATATTCATAAAACTGAATTGAGAAACTAGGCTAATTGATTTTCAGTTCAAAAACTTCTCTCATCTTCTTTCATCTTCAAAATAATATCAAAACAAACAACAACAGTTTTCAAATTCTTCAACTATTTCAACCTGGGCAAACAAGAAGTTCAAGTGCAACTCAAGTAAATTCAAATTAAAACTAAGCTACAGCAGAGCAAAGATTAAAGCTTCATCAAGTAAAGATGAACTCAACATTAAGTAATTTCAGTTTCAAGCTGTAGACTCAAATCAAACTAAGCAAAATCAAAACAAAGTCCAGATCAAATAAAATGTCCGTTCTCTGTTTTATAACCTGGTGAGTAAACCTTTCCTTTAAAAACAGTTTTAATCAATTGCATGTGATAAATCTATATGGAAATGTTGAATTATGTTTGCATGAATGTTCTTTTTCTAGAATATGGTTGAATTGCTCTGTGAATATGGATGTGCATGTCTGTGTGTATATAGATACTAGTCTCTGTTGAATCTCAGACTCAAGAACAACCCTTTAAAAATTTATATCTCCTCATACGATCAGATTTAAGCTTTGATCTTTGAATGAAAGATGATTATTATAGTGTAATATTAATTTTAAAAATGGTTTCAAGATTTTATATTTAGTAAATATTTCAAAAATAAAGAAATACAGTGATGATCTAAATATAAGTTAAAAATCAAACATCTTAATTTCAAAATTTGATTATGGAACCAGATTAGTGTTAGAAAATGATGAATTTGGATAGTAATTTCATGATTTTTAGATTCATATAAGTCGAGAATTTCTGGGATGATCTGTTTTTGCATTTTCGTCATTTTTCGACGAATGATGGTGGGATGGTCGTCGAGTTCGTTTCTGGAGGAGGCTGGAAGGCGGGGGAACTCAGGAAATTAGAAGGAGGATTTATAGTTGAACGTGGTGGCCATACGTCGTTGAACTAGGGTTCGACTGACAGATTGGGTCGACGTTGATTCGCGGTATCCTGTGTTGACTGGGAAGCACCGGAGGCGTTCGCGAGGGGTGGGATCGGAGCGTGGTGACGTGGAGTAGCTTCAGGTTGGTCGGCGTGAGTTCTGGTGGTGGAGATCGTCGATGGCGAGGAGATTTAGTCGTTTTGGTTGGTTCCAGTTTTCGATCGAACGACGAATTTCGATTTGCTATCGAATTCAGTTATTTGGGTGGACGTGTTGATTGTCGAGGTCATCGGCAGTTTGGCGAGGACCGGAGAGATGGTCGGAGTCGCATAAGTTCGACGTGCACGTGCACGTGTGCACGTCTGTGTTGGTTTTGCCTTGGCGTTGGGGAAGAAGAGGGGTAGCTCGGGTCGATCTCGAGGCGTTGCGTGATTTTCTCGAAGCCATGTAGAAACGAGGCGGGGAAGGGTGTAGTTATCTCGGGGATTTTGTTGAATGGCTCGGGTCTGTTTTGTTAAACTAACCAGTTTTATAAGAGTAAAGTATTGATATGTACAGTTTTATAAAACAAAGAAATACAAGTTTTCAAGTTCAAAGAAAAAGTACAAAGTTTAGAAGCTAAACTAAAACAAGTTAAAGTTTTAAAAGTATATTTAAATTGAATATGTTTTCAAAGATTTAAATATTTAAAATTGTTTGTTTTAAAAGGTAATTATATTAGATTAATTATGTAATTATATTCTAAGGGTTTTCAAATGAAATTTAATGATGAAATTAAGAAGTGATTAAGGTATGTGATATTAGACTTTAATTAATCAATATTTTTGTATAAAATGGTTTCAAGCCTTTGATTTAATAAGAATTAAATGATGTAATTTAGTAATTAATTAAGATAGAAGGGTTTATCTTTAATTAATTAAGAATAATTAATTAGTGAAATTAATTTAAAGTTAATCACTTAATGTAATTAATTTAACGGTAATTACTTAATATAAGTAATTAAAGGATAGTTAATTAATGAATGTAATTAATTAAGGTTAATTAATGAATGTGATTAATTAAGGTTAATAAATGAATGTGATTAATTAAGGTTAATTAATGAATGTGATTAATTAGGATAAATTAATGAATGTGATTAATTAAAGGATAATTACTTAATGAAAGTAATTAGTGGTTAATTAATGAAAGTAATTAGAGGTTAATTTCTTAATGGAAGTAATTAAGGATTAATTACTTAGTGTGATTAATTAATTAATTAATTAAAGGGTTAGTTAATTAATGTAATTAATTAAGGATCATTAATTAATGAGATTGATTAAAGGTTAATTAATGTGAATGGTTAAAGGATAATTAATCTATGTAATTAATTAAAGGCTAATTACTTAATGTAATTAAAGAATAATTAATTAAGGTTGATTAATTAAGATGGGTAATTAAGAGATGATTAATTAATTGGTTTGTAATTAATTAATATTAAGTAAGCAGGATTTAAAAGTGATTGAAGTAATTAATTTAATTTATTTAAATTAAATAGAAATGGTGTAACTGATTAATCTTGATTATGGATGATTGAGTTATATTGGATGATTTGGATTATGTGATATCTCTGATATGTGATTGTGCTGCTATGTGATATGAGATGCTTTGGTTGAATAGTGATAATATGGATTATCTATCTGTGATAATGTGAATCATCTACCTATGTGATTATGTTATTCTAAATATAAATTGAATTGTTTAAACCTTTAAACAACTTGGACTTTAAGACGGCGTTTTGGATTTCGATGAGACCGGGATCGGATTTCCAAATTTGGATATCCGAAAACCACATCGATCCAAATTAAACGATAGGTCGTGAATCTCAAGTGAAGTCGAGATGAAGATTTAGAGTGCAAGGGCTATTGTCGTTAACTCTGAGGGTGATTCCAAAACGAGTGTAGCGAGATAGTGCCTTCGGTTTCGTTCGAACCTGGAACGAACTTGTATGGATTGAATGCTTTCAGAACATCGTCATTGGAGGACGATGAGCATTCTAAGAGATGTGTTCTAAAAAGTTAATCGTAGCCTCAAGCCTCATCAATCGGGAATGGCTAAAACAGGGGAGGTGCAGCAAGGCTAAGTGGGTCGCGCTCAAGTAGGACGAGATTTCACCCTGTCTAGAGGTCCCTTTTTATTCGACTTAGTGGGCGGTTGCTGATCCCAACCGGGGGGTTGTCTTGTTTGGGACTATCCAGTAAGGGATGGTTCCGGCCTTGTGTTGTAGGGGATCGGGAGGGATCCTCGGTACGGTGATCTAGGCCCCGTACTGTGACGGGCGGTACAACAGTAGCCCTGCCATTGTATGGAATCCAACTCCAATAAGTGCCGTACGTTTTGATTGTGCCCAACTATGTTGGAACGTGAGATGTAAGCATTCTAGCTATTTTCTATTTTACTTGAAAACCCTAGACACTATTATAATATCACTGGATTTCCTATCAAATGTTTTGGTTATCGTAAGGTAAAAACTTTTCCATGTTTATGTGTGGGAAGTCTTACGAGATACCTTTCTTTCAAATGATTTTCAAAGTTAAGCAACTTTAAACTGTTTACTCACACCAGACCCATGTCTGACCTAGAGTTTATTTTTTGTTTTATTAAACTCTTGGGTACTCAAATTTTTACGAGTAGCCAAGGGATTCAAGTTAGCTTTGACGAATCTATGGAGGAGATTTGGAGCAAGAGGCTTAAGCGTATATAGATATATGTGGTTCCACTGTATTAGTGTCTCTGAGTTGTATCTTGAGTTGTATTCATAGACAGACCTTTGTAACTGTCCAGTATGTGTTGTATAAGCTGTGTAACTCTGATAGATGTTGTCTATTATGTAATAACTATGTGATATAATATATTTTATTCGTTCCTCTGTGAGATTCTGATATTGTTTAGTTCTTTCTTTCCTATCTTTTCTCTTTTCTATCCTTTCTTTCTTGATGATGATGTGTCTTTCTGTGGAATGAAAGGCGGGTCGTTACACTTGGGAATGTAACGACCCGGAATTTTCGACCCCGAAAATTCCCGATAGTTAGGGTAAAGAAGAAAAGAGGTAGAAGAAGAAACAGAAATAAAACACAGAATCTCACATTCGCAGCGGATCAAAATATAATATCAAATAAAATAACAGTTATATAAGGAAAAACTGTATCAGTTAATTTACATCAATACATCAGAGTTACAACATTTCACAATCACTGGACAGTTAAAATAACTTGTCCCGGATAAATAACAATATATCACAGCGGAATACACTCCATACGTTCCTGCCATCTAGCTCGCCTCCTGAGCTCCAGAACGTCCTTACCTGAAAATCTGTAATACTCGGTCTGACCCGAGCATTACATTAAAGTAACACCCGAGTCAGGCTGGAAACCAGCGTGAGTAAACCCATATAATTTGAAACTCTAAGGTTGTAAAACTTCTTTGAAAACCCGGGTAACTCATACCTCACTACGAGTTCTTATCTTATTATAGTCAAACAATTATTTCACAAAATAATATCTAAGAATCGTTACCCAGTTTAAATATCCAAGATACTTAACTTATTTCATTCCAGCCTATTTGCTTCTAACCAAACTATAAAGAATTGCTGTAAATTACTAATCGAAGTGGTTTCGGGTATTTACTAATACCCGACCACGGTCTCTTCGAATCTAATGTTATTCATTAAGCCAAATGTTTAAGTTTAAACAATACAATTTATATTCAGGATTTCATATTCACACAACAATTCATCTCAGATAGATAACCCACAATATCACAGTTCAACCAAAGTATCTCATATCACAAAGCATCACAAATCACATATCAGAGATATCAAATAATCTAAGTCATTCAATATATCTTAATCATCTATAAGCAAGATAAATTAATTGTACCATTTCTAATTAATTTAATTGCTTTTAAATCCTGCTTACTTAACATTAATTAATTACAACCATTAATTAATCATTCTTTAATTACCCATCTTAATTAATCATCCTTGATTAATTATTCTTTAATTACATTAAGTAATTAGCCTTTAATTAATTACATAAATTAATTATCCTTTAACCATTCACATTAATTAACCCTTAATTACTCTCATTAAAGTAATTATGATACCACTGTAATGACCCGTCTCTCAGTCCACAGAAAGACGTATCATTATTAAGAAAGAAAGGGATAGAAAAGAGAAAAGATAGAAAAGAAAGAACTAAACAATACCAGAATCTCACAGCGGAACGAATAAAATATATTAATCACATAGTTATTACATAATATATAGCATCTATAGAGTTACAGAGCTTATATAACACAAATTAGACAGTTATAAACACCTGTCTATCATACAACTCAAGACATCACAGAGATACAGACACAAACACTAGCACAGTGGAACCATAATATATCTACACGCTGAAGCCTCCTGCTCCAAATCTCCTCCAGAATTCGTCAAAGCTAACCTGAATCCCTTGGCTACTCGTAAAAATTTGAGTACCAAGAGTTTAATAAAACAGAAAATAAACTCCGGGTCAGACATGGGTCTGATGTGAGTAAACGGGTTAAATTTGCTTAACTTTGAAAATCATTTGAAAAGAAAGGTATCTCGTAATACTTCCCACACATAAACACGAAAAAAAATTTACCTTACGATAACCAAAACATTTGATAGGAAATCCAGTGATATTATAATAGGGTCTAGGGTTTTCAAGTAAAAATAGGAAATAGCTGGAATGCTTACATCTCACGATCCAACATAGTTGGGCACAATCAAAACGTACGGCGCTTATTGGAGATTGGATTCCATACAATGGCAGGGCTACTGGGGTACCGCCCGTCACAGTACGGGGCCTAGATCACCATACCGAGGATCCACCCTAAATCCCCTGCAACACAAGGCCGGAACTATCCCTTACTGGATAGTCCCGAACAAGACAACCCCGCGGTTGGGATCAGCAACCGCCCACTAAGCCGAATAAAAAGGAACCTCTAGACATGGGAAAATCTCATCCTACTTGAGCGCGACCCACTTAGCCTTGCTGCACCTCCCATATTTTAGCCATTCCCGGTTGATGAGGCTTAAGGCTACGATTACCTTTTAAGAACACATATCTTGGAATGCTCATCGTCCTCCATTAACGATGGTTTGAAAGCATTCAATCCATACAAGTTCGTTCCGGGTTCGAACGAAACCGAAGGCACTATCTCCCTACACTCATTTTGGAATCACCCTCAGAGTAACGACAATAGCCCTTGCACTTTGAATCTTCATCTCGACTTCACGACCTATCGTTTAATTTGGATCGATGTGGTTTTTGGATATCCAAATTTGGAAATCCGATCCTAGTCTCATCGAAATCCAAAACGCCGTCTTAAAGTTCAAGTTGTTTAAAGGGTTTTAAACAATTAAATTTAATCTATCATATTCACACAAATAGATAATTCACATTATCATAACTAGATAATCCATATTATCATTATTCAACCAAGCATCTCATATCATAATGCAACACATATCACATATCAGAGATATCAACCAATTCAAGGCATCCAATATCATTCAATCATCCATAAGCAAGATTGATCATCCACGCCATTCCTAATTAATTTAATTAACCACCATTGAATTAAATTAATTACTTTAATTACTCTTAAATAATTATAAACCAATTAATTAATCAATCTCTAATTATCCATCTTAATTAATCACCTTTGATTAATTATCCTTTAATTACATTAAGTAATTAGTCTTTAATTAATTAAAGAAATTAATTATCCTTAACCATTTATATTGATTAATCATTAATTAATCACATTAATTAGTGTTTAATTAATCTTATTAATTAATTTTATCAACTTATAATCATTTCCTTAATTAATTAACCCTATAATTAATTAATTAACTTCACTAAGTAATTACTCCTTAATTACATCCATTAATTAACCACTTATTACTTTCAATTAAGTAATTATTTAATCACCTTCATTAATTACCCATTAGTTAATCACATTCATTAATTAATCACATTAATTAATTAATCACATTCATTATTAATCATATTCATTAATTAATTAACCTTAATCAAATTCAAAGTTTATCCTTAATTAATTACATTAATTAATTAACTTAATTTAATTACATTAATTAATTATTCCTAATCACTAGTTAATGATCCCATCATTAACTACCCCTTTTACTTCATCTAAGTAATTAATCTCATTAATTAATTAATTCCTAATTAATCACATCCAGTAATTAACTTATCTCTTAATTACTTTCATTAGTAATTGTTCTTTAAATTAATTACTTTTATTAATTACCCTTTTGATTAAAATCATTAATTAATTACATCAATTAATTTTATTAAATGATTATCTCTTAATTAACTTTACTAATTAATTATTCTTAACTAATCACCTCTTATATAATTTATAGATAAATTCTTTATCTTTATTAAATACTCAATTTCATCATTTTAACTTCCATTTGCAAACATTTTGCAAATCAATTTTATACTTAAAAGATTTGAAAACAATTTTCAAATCCATTTAAATTGAAAGTATATAAAATTTTCTTTAAAACAAAACAATTTAAACATTAAATTTAAATTACTAAAGTCTTTGAAACTTGTTTAACTCATTTAAATAAATTCCTATTTTTGAAGACTTAATTTAACAATCCTTTTTAAACTTATTCACTTCAAATATATTTACTTTAAACATCTTTGAAAACTTGATTACTTTCAAAATCTTCAAACTTTTAAACTTGTTTAAACCTTTCTTTTCAAAACAAATTATTTAAAAAAAATTAAAACCTTTAAAACTTATTTCCTTAAATATAATTAAAACTTGGTTAAGCATTTTTCTTTTAAAAACAAATCATTTAAATACTTTAAACTTTTAAACACTTTTAAAACTTGGTGTTATTTACTTTAAAATCTTGGATTTCTTTGCTTGATAAAAACTAGTACAAGCTCTTTTAAAACCATGTATTAAATTTTTACTTTAACTTTAAACTTGTATTTTATTTTTATTTTTCAAACTGGTTCAGGTAAAAGCAGAGAGCTCAACATATTAAACCCGAGCAACTCACCAAAAATCCCGAGTCTCTCTCGTAAAACACACGAGCATTCCTTCGAGTCACCCCCTTCTTCTCCAACCCAAACTAATCAACACAAACCAGACAAAACCAACATGCACGTGCACGTGCACGGCAACTCCGGCCACCGGAGATCAGTACCTCGACCACCCACAAGTCGTCGACAACCCCACTACTCCATTCGATAACCCAGATCAACGCAAACGTCCACAAATCGAAATCGAGCACTCAAGATCAAACTGGAAACCATCCCATCGACCAAAACTGCCTCGAACCTCCGACACCGACCACCAGATCATCAGGAACTCCAACCACACACTCGATAGCCTCTACGCTACCATCTCCTAAGTTCTGGTGAAGCTCGATCACCCAGAGACACCACGGTGACCACATTTCCGATCTCGACTTAAAACCCACTCGAAACCCTTCTTTGATCCACCGCCAACGCCACGATGATCAAACAACACTTCCACCATTTTTCCACAGAACCTCATCACGTTGGCCACCTCCAGACCAAAAATCGTCCAACTCGATCACGCCGATCACTGAAATTCTACAAATTCCCAAATCCCGATCATCTTAGAAATTCCCAGTATTTTCTTAACTAAAAATCATGATCTCTTCACCTAAATTCGTTATTTCACAATACAATTCTGTTTATATAATTCAAACATGATATCCAGATTTTAGTTTTAGGAAGAAAAGAGGAGATGTTTTGAACTGAAAAATAAGAATAGCCCAATTTCTCTAAAACATCTATATTATACTTAAAATTCAATTTCAAGAAAACAAGCCACTTGTATTTTGCATGTATTCATTTTCTCACAAGTGTCCATATATGTCTAATTATTTTACAAATGTTAAAAAACAAGAATTTTATGTTTAAACCCTTATCTTAAAAAGTAATTATGTTTTTTATTTATTTATTTATGTAATGTGATTTTATTAATTTATGTTTTATATTTATTTAAATAAATGTAACGACCCGAAATTTTCGACCCCGAAAATTCCAGATAGTTAGGGTTAAGAAGAAAAGAGGTAGAAGAAGAAACAGAAAACAGAACACAAAATCTCACATTCGCAGCGGATCAAATATAATATCAAATAATAACATTTATACAAGAAAAGCTGTACTTGCCAACTCATATACATTACATTAGAGTTACAACCATTCATAAATAAATTAGACATTTATAAATAACTTGTCCCAGTCTACAACAATATAACACTAATACATAGTGGAAATTACTCCATACGTTCCTGCCGTCCAGCTCGTCTCCTGAACTCCAGAACGTCCTAACCTGGAAATCTGTAATACTCGGTCTGACCTGAGCATTACAACAAAGTAACACCCGGGTCAGGCTAGAAACCAACGTGAGTAAACCCATATAACATGAAATACTAAGTTATAAAACTTATTTGCAAAACCAGGGTAACTCGTACCTTCTACGAGTTCTCAACTTATTTAAGTCAATCACTTATTTCAAACAATATCTAAGGATCATTACTCGGTTTAAATATCCATGATTCTTAACCTTTTCATTCTAGACTGTTTGATTCCACACATCAAATCTATAAATAATTTAGATTACCAATCGAAGTGGTTTCGGGTATTTACTGATACCCGACCCTGGTCTCTTCGAATTCAATATCATCTTTAATCACGGTTATTTAAGTAAATACAATTCAATTTTAAATACAGGATGTCACTTTTACACAGCAATTCATCATCGATAGATAACCACATTATCACTGTTCAACCCAAACATATCATATCACAAAACATTTCATATTAGAGATATCAATCAATTCAAGGCATTCAATATAATCCAATCATCCATAAGCAAGGTTTATTAGATATAAATTCTCTAATTAATTTAATTAATCTCCAATTAAATTAACCACCAACTTTAATCACTTGGATTTCCTTAATCCTGCTTACTTAACGTTGATTAATTACAACCCAATTAATTAATCATTCTTTAATCATCCATCTTAATTAATCATCCTTGATTAATTATTCTTTAATTACATTAAGTAATTAACCTTTAATTGCGACATTGATTAATTAGCCTTAACCATTCACGTTAACTTTTAATTAATCTCCTTATTTAATTAATCACATTAATTAATGATTCTCTAATCACTTAATTAAAGTAATTACTTAAGAATTAATCTCTTAACCCTGCTTAATCAATCATTAAGTAATCACAAACCATTTAATTAATTAACCATTCCTTAATTACCTTATAAATCAATTAATTAATCTTTAATTACCTAATTAATTATCCCTAAATCATTAATTAATAAACCTTAATTATTAATTAATAAAACTTAATTACAAATTAATCAATTCTTAATCATAAATTAATTAAATTAATTAATTATTCTTTTAAGTACTTCATTAATTATCAAAACCTTAATTAAGATAAATCATTACCTTTATTAATTACCTAATCACATATTTTTAAAACATTTATCCTTTTAATTAACACTTAATTATATTTATAAATTAAGTTTTAAAATTTAACAAATCATATAACTTCCTAATCAAATGTTAAAGAAAACATTAATTATATGTAAAAGAAATTTATTCTTGCTTTTTAAAACTTTTAAAAACATGTTTAAGTCTTGCTTCGGGTTAAACCCGATAGTCACTCGAGTCCTGCCCGAGTTTCCTCCTTCTCTTCTCTCTTTTTTTTTAAAAAACTTGGTTTAGAATTTTAAAAAAACTGATATGTTATAACACTCATGTACCTGAAACAATAGCCGAGCCCAACATCAGTTCCCCCGAGTGTTCCTTCGAGTCAACCCATCCCAAACCCACAAACACACACATATCGCCGTGCACATGCACCGACGATCCACGCCACCGTGACCATCGCCGATACCTCCCACACATCGACGATCATCCCTACCATCGATCCCGACCACCAATTCAACACTTCCAGGCCTAAATTGAAATCAAACTCCTCTGGTCAAACCTAGAAACTAACCCCTCTTCTGAAACCACCCTCAAACCACCGACGCCGACCACCGGACCCTTCGAAACTCCATCCACACACTTACTGACCTCCACGCTACCATTTCGCAAGATCTGGTGACGCTCGATCAAGCAGAGACGCCGCAGCAGCCAATTTCCCGACCTCGACCATTTTGGGTTTAAAACCCTACTCCGACCATCCCCCGTCGCCACGATGAACAATAATCCACCTGGTTTGGATTTGGGATATGATATGTTTTATGATATGATATGTTTGGGTGGACAGTGATAATTTGGTTATATTTCAATGATGAATTGTTGTGTAAAAAGTGACATCCTGTATTTAAAGTTGAATTGTATTAAATTGAAATAAACTTGGAAATTTCAAAATGAAATTGTTTAAAGATTTAAGTTGTTAACTTAAAAGTAAAGGTTGATTTGATTTAAAGGATTAAATCAACATTTAAAATTTTAACTCGAATTTATGAAATTCGAGATAGTTTTAAGTTGAGATTTGAATAAAATTTGTTCAAATTGAATTTGATTTGAATTAGTTGAAATTGTGATTGAAGATGGATAAGCATATAATCCAAATGGAAATTTTGAATTGAATTAATTTGAAGTGAAATTGAAGCTGTATAAGTTTGAAATCCAAATTGGGTAAGATTGACTGGATTAAGTGAATTAAATTTAACTTAGGGGAAGTTAAATAAGAACAACCTGAATTGGAAATTAGTTAGAATGGAGTTTGGGAAATTTAACAGTTTGGCTCTGATACCAAATGTAACGACCCGGAATTTTCGATCCCGAAAATTCCAGATAGTTAGGGAAAAGAAAAAAGAGATAGAAGAAGAAGAAACAGAAACACCAAAACACAGATTCTCACATTCGCAGTGGATAAAATATAATATCAAATAATATTCTTTACACAAAGAAAGCTGTATTAGTCAATTACATTTTAATACATCAGAGTTACAACATTCACAATCACTAGACAGTAAAACAACATGTCCCGGATAAATAACAATGTATCACAGCGGAATACACTCCATACGTTCCTGCCATCCAGCTCGCCTCCTGAGCTCCAAAACGTCCTTACCTGAAATCTGTAATACTCAGTCTGACCCGGTGGACGTATTAATGTTGTGAAATTTTGTTTATGAATGGTTGTAAATCTAATGTGCATATGATTTTTATTAGTATATGATTAGTTTTATATCATTGTCTTAAAAAAAAGGTTTTATTAAACTAGTATAATTAGTTTAAGTGTATAATTGGAATATTATATCATTTTCTTTTAAAATTAAATAAGGATAAATTTAAATATTAATACACTTAAGACATTATTAAATATAAAACTAAATTTAAAATATAATTCTAAGACCTAATAGAGATTGGTTAAAGAGATAATGGATTTTGACCAAAATCTTAGTTTTAAAACTAAGAACAGTAAAGTCACATATACAACAGGCATGTACACATCCATACATCCATATATTAACAGAAAATTCATATATACAAAACATACTTTGTTTCAGAAATTCACATGCAACCAGATTTCATATACTTAAGCTTTTAGAAAAAATGTTACTCACCAGTTTAAAGAAGATGAACAGAGCCTGAAACAGAAACGTGAAAACTGGAAGCTGCTGTTCTTTTGAAAATTTAAAACTTTAAACTTGAATGCTGATCTTTATTAAAACTGGAATTGCTTGTTACTGGATCTTGATGATGACTTAGTTGAAACAAAGATGAAACTGCTTGATTCCAGGTTTGCTTCATTTATCTTAGGTTAGCCTTGATGAATTCTGGAGGAGATTTGGAGCAGGATGCTTCAGCGAGTAGATATATTATGGTTCCGCTGTGCTAGTGTTTGTGTTTGTATCTTTGTGATGTACTTGAGTTGTATGATAGACAGGTGTTTATAACTGTCTAATTTGAGATGTATAAGCTGTGTATCTCTGATGTATATGATACTATGTAATATCTTATGTGATATATTATATTTCATTCGTTCCGCTGTGAGATTCTGATGTTGTTAGTTCTTTCTTCTCTATCTTTTCTCTTTTCTATCCCTTTCTTTCTTTATAATGATACGTCTTTCTGTAGAATGAACGGCGGGTCATTAAAGTGAATTTCGATCCCGAAAATTCCAGATAGTTAGGAAAAGAAGAAAAGAGATAGAAGAAGAAACAGAAAACAAGTCATAGAATCTCACATTCGCAGCGGATTAAATATAATATCAAATAATAACAGTTATACAAAAGAAAACTGTATCAGTCAATTTACATTTATTTACATCAGATTTACAATCAATTATACATAAACCGGACAGTTAGAATTAACTTGTCCCAAATAAACACTCTAATACACAGTGGAATACTCAATACGTTCATGTCATCCAGCTTGCCTCCTAAGCTCCAGAACGTCCTAACCTGAAAATCTGTAATACTCGGTCTGACCCCAGCATTACAACAAAGTAACATGCGGGTCAGGCTGGAAACCAGCGTCAGTAAACCCATATAATATGAAATCAAGCTATATAACTTATGGATTACTAGGATAACTCGTACCTTTTACGAGTTCTTACTTATTTTAGTCAATCATTTATCACACACAACAGTTCTCAGGATTAAATGTCCAGGTTACTTAACTTATTTCATTCCAGCCTGATTTAATTCCACATATCAATTTTATAAAGAAGTTAGATTACAGATCGAAGTGGTTTCGGGCATTGCTGATACCCGACCTCGGTCCCTTCAATCTCAATGTCATCTTTTATCCTAGTTGTCAAGTTTTAAAACAATACAATTTAAATTCAGGATTTCGATCCACACAACAATTTATCTCACATAGATAAACCACATTATCATTGTCCAACCCAAACCTACCATATCACAGTACGTCACAAATTATCAGTCTAATTATTAATCCAAACTCTTAATGCAATTCAATCTTCCATGAGCAAGTTTGATTAATTCTTAATCAAATTATTTAATCTCCAATTGAAATAATTACTAACCTTAATCATTCGGATTTCCTTAATCATGCTTACTTAACATTAATTAATTGCAACCCAATTAATTAATCATTTTTTTTCATCTTAATTAACCATCCTTGATTAATTAATCTTTAATTACATTAAGTAATTAACCTTTAATTAACCTCATAGATTAATTAGCCTTACCCATTCATATTAATTAACCTCTGATTACTTCTCATTAATTAATTAATTACATTAATTAATTATCCTCTAATTTCTATCATTTATTAATTATTCTTTAATTAATTACTTTTTAACAAGTAATCTTCAATTAATCACATTCATTAATTAATCTTAATTAATCTCATTCAGTAATTAATTACTCTATAATTACTTATATTAATTAATTCTTAAATTAATTACACCAAATAATTAATCCCTAATTACTTCCATGATTTTAAAAAACTTGCTTGATAATTTTGGAAAATATGATTTACATTTCTTTGGAAATCTATTCGTTTTATAAACTTTAAAGCTTGATTATATTATTTACTTTTGAAATATGTTAACAATATTTTCTTACTTTTGAATATGTTTTCCTAAAAGTTTAAATCATGGAACTAAATTTACTTCACATTTAAAACCTGATAACCTATTCCTTGTTTAATTAATTAAAACTAGATACATCACAAAACAAACCCGAGCAACTCACTTAAATTCTCGAGCAAAACTATGATACACTCGCGACCTCATAAGCTTCGAGACAAACCCCAAATGTCACGAGTCTAAACCCGAGAATTCCCACATCTACACGATCTAACTTCTCCAAACATTGACGTGCACGCATGCACGTGCATGTCGGTCTGGCCGACTCCGACGCCTCGCCAAAGCTACCTTCAAGTCGACGATCACCTCGTCAACTCACTCGATCACCAGATTCGACAACTTCGCCCTCAAATCAAAATCGAACCAAACGACTCAAACCTGGAACTCACTCCGACCAAAAAACCTCCCATTTTCCATCGCCTCTGACCTCAGAAACACCCGTCGATCAACCTAAAGCCACGCCACACTCCGACGAACCTTTACCCCACCTCGCGATCCACTCCGGCATCCCCTCGGCGACGAATTTGCCTAGAAAACACTAACTACCCAAACGAACGTCGAACCCCTAAATTGCCTCCGTCTAGCCGCAACGATCAACAATAAATTCGATCACCATTTTTCCAGTGATCCACAACCCACTGGCTACCTCCAGTCCAAACCTCGCTATAAAACTCGTCGCCGTTCAACGACAATCGACCAAAATGCCCAAATCGATCATCACAGAAAATCTCGATTAATACAACACTAAAAAGCATGATTTTCTTCTTAAAAATCCTAGTTTTTAATAACTAAATAGATTATATACCTGAATCCACAAAATTTTCAAATCGAGATTTTGATATTTTCCAGTTTTTACTGTAATTTCTTTTTTTCAGATAAAATTTCAAAATAATTTACCTAAATTTATTTTTAAGACTTAGTCTATAACAAAATAAACACTTCTTGTTTGAAAACTAAATCCTAACAGAGATCAGAAGAAGAGAGAATGAATTCTGAATCCTAACTTTAAAACTCTGTAACAAGAACAGAGAAGAGCATGTAACAGACTGCACACTTGAACACATTCATATATACAGATACTACACTTATATATACACATGCAAAGCATCATTCATCTCAGAAATTCACAAGCACAAATTTTTATTTACCCAAAACTTTTTAAATAAAAAGTTTACCCACCAGTATAGATGTATAGAGAGCAGGCTTTTAAATCTCCCCGAGATGGCCGAGATGAAAAATCCGAGATATCAGCCAAAATCCGAGATTTGGCAGCCTATTTAGTTATAAGTGTTTTAAATATCGCCCGAGATAGCCGAGATATTTTCCCGAGATATTGGCCAAAATCCGAGATTTAAAACACTGATAGAGAGCTTTAAACAGTTTGAAACTTTAAAAACTTGAATTGCTTAGATCTTTTGAAACTGAAATGCTTTGTTGTTGCTTCTGATTATGAACTAGGAATCCTTGTAAATCTGAAGCTAGTTGTTGTTGAAAAGGTTTAATTTGAAACAGAGATGATCTTGCTTTGATTTTTCTTGGTTTTGAAAAATGTTTTTACAGGTTTTAGTTTGATCTAGTGATTTGTTTTACAGGTTTTTGAAAATGAGATAGGAAAAAGAAGTGAAGAGAAGAGAAAGATGAATATATAGATTTAATTTATGATTTTTTAAAATTAAAGAAAATAAAATTAAAAAGGTGACACTTGTTCAATTACTTAACATTTGTCATTTACACAAATTAATCACATTACACATGTTACTTAGATGATTTAATCTATTAACACTTGTAATTAAGCAATTTTAAATTATTTTAAATGTTAATATAAAGCTTTTGTATTTAATTTCCTAATTAATAAATACATATCTTAATTTATATAAATAAAATCCTATAAAAGAAAAATAATATAAAACAAACTATATTCTAAATATAATCATATATAATATAATTTCAAATCCAAAATATATTTAAGATATATATCTATTTTTTGAATTTCAATATTCTAATCCAAATTCAAATTCAATTTAAGTTCACTCAAATATATATATTTAAACAAACACAAATTCAATTTGTAAATAATAATTCTACTTAAAATCTATTTATATAAAACAACACATTATAATTATTGCTTGAAAATAACAATTTTAACAATTTTAAATAACTTATAAAGGAGATTATCACTTTTTAAATTTCTTGAAATTTCCGGGATATCACATTCCTCCCCCCTTAGAATCTTTTCGTCCTCGAAAAGAAACGAAGCCAGAATTTATTAAAATACTTATATCAGATAAATTTTCTTTGATCATTTTTTTATATTTTAAAACACTTTTAAAATATATATAATATTACCAAAATAGTTTTTATAAAAATACTTTTATAACTCGATGTCTCAACAAGTCCATCCTTGTTCTCGTAGAAATTCGGTCATACGTTGATCAGACGTAGGACTGAAAATCTATAAGTACTTGGTAAACCCGTTTTCAACACCCAGTGAAAATACTTGAAAAATAATTTATTGAAAATATAGAAAACATTTTTGAAATAGAAACATCTTTTGGTGAGAATGCTCTGGAAATCATCACCCCCTCCATGGTCGTAGTTAACCCGATGGTTACGTTGCCATCCCGGCAAAATCCATAGATAACTGTAGGCACTCCGCGCCGCTCGATTTCACCATGGAACCCACTACAGATCGCAGCTACACCCGGGCTTTACGTTGCTATCACAGTAAAAACCCATGTAACTGTAGGCATCAGCGCCCTCGAATTCCGCTGCCAATAAATGAAACTTCTCCACTCCACTCGACCATAGATCGCAATCTACCGATGTTACGTTGCCATCCCGGCAAAATCAAACGTAGACCGTTGACACTCACCTCCATACGTTTTCCGCTATGGTCCACAATAGATCGCAGCGACATCGAGTTACACTGTCGTCACAGCATAACCCAAATGCCCCTGTAGGCATCAACGCCCTCGACTTTCGCTATCCAAATAATCCTCAGGAACTTCAGTTTGTCCGGACTTCCTCATAGGATCAACTTTAGAAACCCCCCCTTAGGGCTCAAGGCAGTACCACCCCGTGGCACTCCTGAGAAGTTCATTCCATGGGAGCGCATTTTTCCCCAAAGCCATTCTCAAAACACTTTATACTATACACATATAGTATCTTCCAAATCATACCCTTTGTATGAATCTCATATAAATCTCCTTTACACAAAATCGTTTATCCCAAAATCGATAATTCTCAAACTAGGCTTTCTATATTTCCAAAATTGATTTTTCCCAAAAATCAAAGCCTTTCCAAAATCCATAGGTTCCAAAACCTTTTTCCCAAAATCATTCTTATAAGATCCTTTAGATATATATATATATATATAACCTTGAAAAAAAATTGGATCACTTCATACTTGTATAAAGTCCCTTTTTATACTATAAATATTTTCAAAAACCTTTTCTTCTGGCTATAGATTCAACAAGGGGAGTTTATCATATACAACAAAGATATATAACTTTGTTTATTCCAAATCAAATATTCAAATTTGATTACTCTTTTATAAAGTTATTAACCATATTACTTTTCTATAAAATGAGTTCAAATCATAGAAATAACCAACTCCCATTTTATTCATCATTCATTTTTCAAAATATACCTTTCCATTTCAAAAATCATTTTACAGTTCTTATCCACAAATTTCCAATATCAATTTCATTCAAATCCGTACGATGTATACATATCATCCGTACGCAATATTAAACCTGATCACTCACTCGATCACACAATTTCACTTCTGAACTAGTATCCTCCACCCGACTTCCTAGTGCGGACTCAGATCTGGTTTCATGATCAAAAACCGTCATTCTCCTTGCATAGCCATAACTATGATAGAGAATTTACATAATCAATCAAAAATCCATATCCAGGTTCGCCGTCGAAAATCGAGTGAAAAATCCCAACTCGGATCGATATATTATCTCGAAATTCTGTGCTTGAATCTGAATCAAATCGTTATGCGAATAGAATAATATACGTACATCCTACGTATTTATCTTCATTGATTATTAGCTAAAACAATTCCTTTTCTATTCACATTCATTTATGATGCTATTCACTTATTCACAGCTGTTTCAATTCCCGTTTGGATTATCACTTCAATTCTTATCTCAATTGGTAATTAATCATAAACAGTTTGAACTCTGTCCAGCTTAAATTTAGAAAATAGCTTGAAAAATTAAAAATAGATAAGTAGTTGAAAAATAATTATTAGTTATAAAATAGCTATAAAATAGTTATATGATTGCAAAATAGTTGTAAAATAGTAAGTAGTTATAAAGTAGTTGAAAAATTGTTGAAGAATAATTAAATAGATCCAAAAATAGTTGTAAAATAAGTATAAGATAGTTTGGGTTTTAAAAAGAAAAGTTGCATAGTAACTAGCTAGGAAAAATAGATTTAAAAAGAGTTATATTAAAACAAATTATTTGCAAATAGTTCAGAGCCAAACTGTTCAATTCCCAATCCCCATTTCCAATCAATTTCCAATTTCCACTTCCATTTAAATTGATTCAATTTCAATTCAATTTAAATTAACCTCAATTTCTATCCCACATTCAAATCATCTCCCATTTGAATTTTTAAACTTATTCAACTTCAATTTCACTTCAAATTATTTCAATTCAAATTTTCCATTTAAACTTATGCTTATCCATCTTGAATCACAATTCCAATTAATTCAAATCAAATTCAATTTGAACTAATTCTATTCAAATCTCAACTTAAAACCATCTCGAATTATATAAATTCGAGTTAAAAAATTTTAAATGTTGATTTAATCCCTTAAATCAAATTAACCCTTACTTTTTAATTTAACAACCTAATAATTTAATTCTGAGTCCAAATTTCAAAATTCCATTTTAAATTTACCTTTACTTCTTCATAAACTTATTTCTAGGTTCAAATTATAGTTCAAATCCCTTTTTAAATCAACCCATTTAACGTCTTTAAGTTAAATCTCAATTTATTTACTTAGTCAACCTTACTTAATTTGAATTCCTCATTTCAAATTTTTTAATTTTTATCAATATTCTTTCTTACTTATAAGTTCAAAAACTTATTTCACTATGGGTTTTTACATCACACTTCAGGGAAAATCAAAACTCAACACTTCTGAGTTTATTCCAAATCATTTTTGATATTATGTATATCCATACATATATACATATTTATTTCCTTAGCCACCAAGTCATACCTTAAGTTTTAAACCACCTTTGGTTTTAATTCAAAACAATTTCTTTTAAAGTTTTCAAACAACTTCTTATTTTAAAATAAGATTACATTCAAAATATTCTGAATATTATTTATTATTCATTCTTTTCTTTTAACATTTTGAAACAATTCAAATGTTTCTAGACTTAGGTTTTAAAATTCCACTATTTAAATCCATTCTAATTTACAAGTTATACTCATTTAAAAGTTTACTTCCTTAAAACTTTCGATTTGCTTTATCAATAATTATTATTAGAAAACAAATATCACAATAACCATTTAATTTTCTAGTTTAAATCCATTTCTACTTTATCTTATTTAATCCTTATTTGGATATATATATATATATCACTTAAATTCTTATTCCATTTTCAATGACCAACAACCCATTTCTTTAGGCGAACCAGCCTTGCAAACTCAGTCGACCCAAACAGGTCTTAAAACCCTAGGTTGCCACGGTTCAGCCTCCACGGTGATTAGAAAAATCACCGAGTATTTTTATCATTATCCCCGACCTCCAAACTACCTCCAGCCATGACCACGACCTCCCTCACCTCGTCGATCACCAGAAAATGCCCGAAACCCTCTTTTCGTTCAACTCGCAAATGCTTATGATTTCCAAACTTAGAAATCATGATTTTATTTTTAAAAATCATAGTTTTCGAAAGCAAATCATATTATATAAATGAATCAAGAAATTAAGACACTTGAATTTTGACATGCATTTGAGTTTACTATATATTCTTGTTCCAAGTCAAAACTACTTTCAAATTTTACTTAAAAATATGTTTAAAACTTAAACCTTGATTATACAAACATGTTTTGTTTGAACCTTAAAGCCTTAAGAGGATTAAAGAGAGAGAGATCTTGGATTTGTAACAGGTTTTGGTAACCTGTAATTTAAAAACAGAGGCAATATGCCTATTCCCAGACATGCATAGATGTATATATTCATTTTTGTATACATGCAACCATATTTCACAGCTTCGCTTCAAATGTTCATCACAAACATCAAGTTATACTTTAAATTTTAAACCACCTTTGGTTTTAATTCAAAACAAATTTCTTTAAAATATAATAAATGTTTTCTTTAACATTTGATTAGGAAGTTATATAATTTTTTAAATAAGTTTATAATGTTTTAATATATATATAACCTTTATCTTAAAAAGATAATTACTTAGTGGAAGTAATTAAGGATTAATTACTTGGTGAAATTAATTAAAGAGTTAATTAATGAAATTAATTAAAGAGTTAATTAATTTATGTAAGTAATTAAAAGATAGTTAATTACTGAATGTGATTAATTAAGGATGATTAATGAATGTGATTAATTTAAGATTAATTATTGAATGTGATTAATTTAAAGTAATTAATTATAGTATAATTATTTAATGAGAGTAATTAAGGGTTAATTAATGTGAATGGTTAAAGGATAATTAATTTATGTAATTAATTAAAGGCTAATTACTTAATGTAATTAAAGAATAATTAATCAAGGATGATTAATTAAGATGGGTAATTAAAGGATGATTAATTAATTGGTTTGTAATTAATTAAGGTTAAGTATGTAGGATTTAAAAGTAATTAAAGTAATTAATTTAATTTATTTGAAGATTAAGTTAAATTAATTAGGAATTGTACATCTAATTAATCTTGCTTATGGATGATTGAATAATATTGAATGCCTTGGATTATTTGATATACCTGATATGTGATTGTAATGCTCTGTGATATGGGATGCTTTGGATGAATTGTGATAATGTAAGTTATCTATCCGTGATAGAATTGCTATGTGAATATGATATCCTGAATTTAAATTAAATTGTTTAACTTAAACATCTTGGCTTAAAAGGGATGACATTTGAATTCGAAGTGACCGGGATCGGATATCAGTGATATACGGAACCACTTTGATTAGTAATCTATAATTCTTTATAGATTTGATTTGTAAATCAAATAGGCTGGAACGAAATAAATTAAGTAAACTAGATCATTGAAACTAAGTAACGGTAGATATTGTTTTAAAATATCAATGGATTTGTGAAATAAATGTTTGGCTATAGTGAGATAGAACTCGTAGTGATGAACGAGTTATCTTGGTTTTCAAATGAGTTTTATAACTTAGTATTTCAAGTTATGGGTTTACTCACGCTGGTTTCCAGCCTGACTCGGGTGTTACTTTAATGTAATGCTCAGGTCAGACCGAGTATTACAGATTTTCAGGTAAGGAAGTTCTGGAGCTCAGGAGGCGAGCTGGATGGCAGGAACGTATGGAGTGTATTCCGCTATGATATATTGTTGATTATCTGGGACAAGTTAATTATAACTGTCCAGTTTATTGTGTGTGGTTGTAACTCTGATGTATTGATTGTAAATTAACTGATACAGTTTTTCCTTGTATAACTGTTATTTTATTTGATATTATATTTTGATCCGCTGCGAATGTGAGATTCTGTGTTTCATTTCTGTTTCTTCTTCTACCTCTTTTCTTCTTTACCCTAACTATCGGGTATTTTTAGGGTCGAAAATTCCGGGTCGTTATGTAATGCTCGGGTCAGACCGAGTATTACAGATTTTCAGGTGAGGACGTTCTGGAGCTCAGGAGGCGTGCTGGATGGTAGGAACGTATGGAGTTTTCCGCTGTGTATATTATCGTTTGTGTTACTGGGACGAGTTTATTTTAACTGTCCAGTTTTGTGTATTGGTTGTAACTCTGATGTATGGATGTAAATTAACAGATACAGTTTTCCTTTGTATAACTGCTATTATTTGATATTATATTTTATCCGCTGCGAATGTGAGAATCTGTATTTTGTTTATGTTTCTTCTTCTCCCTCTTTTCTTTTTTTTACCCTAACAATCTGGAATTTTCGAGGTCGAAAATTCTGGGTCGTTAAATGTAACGACCCGAAATTTTCGACCCCGAAAATTCGACACAAATACGTCCACTGTAGAAATGCCGAACAGTCGATCGCCGGAAATTCCAGATTGTTAGAGTTAGAAGAAAAGAGGTGGAAGAAGGGATAGGAAAACAAATCACGGAATCTCACATTCGCAGCGGATCAAAATATAATATCAATTAATAGCATTTATACAAAGGAAAGCTGTATCTGCTAATTTATAATCAATACATCAGAGTTACAACCACACACAATAAACTGGTCAGTTATAATTAACTTGTTCCAGATAAACAACAATATATCACAGCGGAATACACTCCATACGTTCCTGCCATCCAGCTCGCCTGCTGAGCTCCAGAACGTCCTAACCTGGAAATCTGTAATACTCGGTCTGACCCGAAATGCTCACTCAAAATCCAACTAAAAATTGTGATTTTCATTTTAAAAATCATATTTTACAAAGTCGATTCATGTTATACACTTGAAACAGCAAATTATAATGTTTGATTTTTAACATGTTGAAAAGAATTTTTACTGTCTTCCCAATTTCCAGATAAACTTCCAATTAATTTACTTAATTTCATTTTTAAGACTTAATCTATGACTAAACAAACATTTCTTGTTTGAAAACTAAATCCTAACAGAGATCAGAAGAAGAGATAATGAATTTTGATCTAAATTTTAAAACCCTATAACAAGAAACAGGGAAGAACATAGATATCTCAGACGTGCACACCTGTATATTAACTATATACATTCAACTTATTTATACAATCATACAACTGTATATTCATATCATAACACTCAAGAATTATCACATGCATCAAGTTTAAGATAAATTTTTAAAGTTGTTTACTCACCTTTTGATGTTGAACAGAGAGCAAAGCCTAGAAAATGATCTTTGCTTTTGAACAGGAATTAAATCTTGAATTCAAATCTGACTTGCTTGATTATTGAGGTGATCTGATCTTTTGAAAACTGAAGCTTGAAAATGCATTGAAATCTGAAGCTTTGATGATTCAAGTAGTTGATTGCTTATGAATTTCTGGTTATAGTTGTATACAGGCTTTTTTGTTTTATCTCTGGTTTGTAGATTTGTGTTACAGGCTTTGAGTTTCTTGTGGTTTGTAAAATGTTTTTACAGGGTTTTGTTTTGAGTTTTTGAAATGAAGATAGGAAAAAGAAAGGGAAGAGCAAAGATAGATGTATATATAGACTAAATTTATGGTTTTCTTGATCTCTTCTTGTAGGGTGTCATGTTTGACTGTGACATCAAAAACATTCCAAACGATGAAGCAAACTAGGATGTCCAACGGATTCAGATGCATATTGACCAAGTCTATGAGTGGAAGAGACTTTGTTATGTCCTCTATAAGGTCAATCCTATTAATCACAAACCCAACGGATTTAGATTACTGACAAGAACCTGGCCCTTACTACAAAAGATGAAACCATCTGGGCGAGGGACAAAACCTTTGAAGAGCAGGCATCCGAGATTCAAAAGCTTCAATGAAAAAAGATAAGCTTGGGGGGGCCTATTATTGGCGAAGACTGAAAAACCAGATGTGGAAGTTGATTATTTATTGGCTACGCAAGAATTAAAATACCTCAAAGAGGGAAAGACAAAAGGGAGGGAAGAATTGAATAATACTTTCTAGTAATTCTTTGCCAACGTGATTCAGTTCAAGAATCTACAATGGCTGCAGAGTACATATGCCATAACCCTCACTAATACTTGGGAAGAGGTTTCATGTCACTTGGAAGCTACCGATGAAGGCCTCACCGAAGAATAATTAAATACCAAGTACCTCAACGTAGATGATATTGAGGAGGAAGAGACCATCTTGGCTGAAGAAGACGTCACCACTGCTATTGCTACTGTCAAGGCTTTCGATGGCACAAGTGCATCAGTCGGCTTGAATCTCCAACTCAGTAATATTAGGAGCCTTTGATAGATATTCCTATTACCATGGGGGAGCAAGCTCCAAAACCACCTGAATCATTTCTTCATCCATAACGGCTACTTTTGTTGAACCTTATATTTCCTTTCCCATCATCAACCAATCCAGCACTCACCTGAAGAAGGTTTATAATTCTCCTGGCCAACAATCAAGTCCCGAGCAAAGGTATTTCCTTGTTTCATTAGTTTTTAAGATGCTCTAGTTCTCGTGAGAGTTTGTTTCTAACCTTTATCATTCTGTTTTCCAACTTATTAGTCATCTGCATCTTCCTCCTCCGCCGCCAACCACTTAAGGTCTGGTTCTACGGCGATCTTCACCATGTCAACCTCTATCTCCATAGGACTACCCACTTATGTCACTCTTCCAAGCTCTGACCTAGGGCCTGATTTCAAGAAAATAGCAGCTCTAGAGAACTTAGAGGATGTATCCTTGTCCCCGAGGAAGACATTGTTATAACAAGTGTCATGGACACGACCGATCAAATTACCATGGCGACGAGACTGAAGATTGACATTTCCAAGGTCAAAGTTAAGGCCGAGCCGGGGACTGAAAAGTCCATCAGTTATGCACTCATAAGCCCCTCAACTAAACCTCCTCCTATCAAGCTAAAGCCCCTTAACATTAAATCTTCTGATGCCCCTGTTGGGAAAGCCGATGAGCCCTATGTTTCAACCGAAAGAGAAACTACCCAATCCGAGGGTAACACTCCTCAAGGGGGAAAATCAAGGGTGAATGAAAGCATATGAGGTGACCCGACAATTCCAGTAGGAAGGGCAGCAATAGAAGGAAGAACAAGTAGAAGATCCTTGAAGCTTGTAAGAATAATAGCTCTATTAGTTGTGTTTTTTGTCGTTTTGTTGTAAGCAGGCCTTGTTTGTGCGGGAAACGGCCCCCAATAGCTTGTGTTTAAAAGATTTAGTGATGAAATATCGCTTTTCATTTGTAATCTTTGTTCCACTTACTTTTTCACGCTTTGATATATTGTACTTTCTCATGTACAACTTCCTGCATATATAATATAATTGCATGTATCGCAATGTACCTAAGCTTATTTCCATGCAACGCTTTTATTTACTGCAACTCTATGCATATTGATAAACTTCCTGCGATTACTTTAATTACATTCCATTGATTAGCTTCGTTTAGAGCCGTTCAGGTGTTCCATTCGGCGAAACTAAACTATAATTTATTTAACCAATTCTGTGGTTATTCATGTCTGCATTAGGTTGTGTTTCGTTGGACTATCAATGAATTATAACTAATTCAAATTCCATGTTAGTGATCCGAACGTCCAACTCTTAACGCCCCCAATCTCTTCGGTAACTAAGCATGAGCGGATTTCTAATCTTACAGGGCTAATATTCGATTGCCCCCAATTCCATATATTTTCTGATCTTGATCCTGGACTGGAGGAATCCGGTAGTACATGTTTTCATCCGTCAATGACTATCCTCACTTATCCTCATCCAAGTGTTGCTCGTTTGGCCGCAAGCACAGTCGCGAGGGTTTTGACCATACACTAGTTCAGACATCCGAGAACCTATGTTTTTGGATACTTATCTCCGAGCATCCATTACTAGTTTCTCCAAGTGTTGCCTGAGAGTATCCACTGGCCGTTCTCGCCTAACCTCGGCCTAGCATATCCTGCCAGGCTACAAGCATGGTTGTTAAGATTTTAACTATGCACCAGATTATATCTTCGGAAGATGGCACTTTAACTATCTGATTCTAAGGATTCCCTTTTGACATTGCCTAAACCCGGGTATTGACTAATACCTGAAGGTCGGGGTCGAATTATTAGATCAACCCTAATGTGTTTTCCCTTTTTAGCATTGCCTAACTTCGAGCAACGGCAAATACAGGCTAAAGGTCAGGATCGAACTATCCAGTTCACCCCTATGTTTACTCCCCTGGTCCTAATCCTGAATAAAGGAGCCAGTCCTTTGGGGTCGAATTATCTGATGGACCCCTAAAATTATACTTCCTGACCCTGATCCTAGGCCAAAAGAGTTATAACTATTTTTGGGTTTTGAAATAACAGTGTCGAATTATCCGATCAACCCTTGTTATTTCCTTCCCCGGTCCAAATTATGGACCGAAGGAATTTGTACCTGATTATACTACTAAATGCGCAACACAAAATTTCTACTTATGAGAACACGATTCCATTAGTTTAAGAAGTAAATTGTATTTATAAATGAAAAACATCACAAGCATGCCTTATTGCCCCCAGAATTCTTGGGTGGCCTATTTCTTGAAACAATTTAAATTAAACTAAGCATAATAGTGTCGCAGCAAGTCGCTGTTCTAAGCCCGTGGAATTGAGATTCCATCAACTATATCTAGCTTAAATGTTCCATCTCCAAGCCTTCATTCGATTACATAAGGACCTTCTAATTTGGACCGAACACCCCCGTACCTAGGAGAACTCATTATAGAATAAGATCCCCTACCTAAAAAGTATGATTTCGGGCATTAGTGTTAAATTGTCGTGCTACTCTTTTTTGGTGAGCAGCTACTCTCAATTCTGCATCCTCCCTTTTCTCATCAACCAAATCAAGGAAATCAAGCAAGAGTTCCTTTTTTCCTTTGGATTATAAATATTTTTACGATGAGAAAGGACTTCCAGTTCTATCAAGATCATCGCCTCCGATCCCTAAGCCAAAGTGAACGGCGTATCTCTAGTCGCAGACTTGTGAACCATCATATATGCCCATAATGCCAGTGGAAGCTCATCGACCCTCTTGCCCTTGGCCTTCATTAACCATTTCTTCAAGGTGGACTTGATGAATTTGGTTACCGCTTCCACTTGTCTGTTTGCCTACGGATGTGCTATCGTTGAAAAACTCTTCACAATCATTTACCGATTGTTGAAATCCTTGATCTTGTTACTTTCGAACTGAGTTCTATTATCAATTATAATTTCCTGAGGTACTCTGAGCCTGCAGATGATATTCTTCATCATGAAGTTGATCACCATTTTGGTTGTGATCGTGGCAAGCAGTTCTGCTTCAACCCACTTTGTGAAAAAATCCATCGTAAATATTGCTTACTTAGCTCCTCCTTTTGCCATCAGTAGTACCTTTTGGTTTCGAAAGAGATGATTAAAGAGCTTCGAAAGGTATATACTTAGTGTTTTGAAAAGAAGTTTTCTATGCTTTTGAAGGAAGTCATCCAGGGGTTTCGAAAGTGATGTTTTTAAGGTTTCAAAACAAATAACCCAATACCATTTTAAAGGAAAAACCATGGCATACACAAAGAGTTTTAAAATGGAGTTTTGAAGAAGTTCTCCTTGATTAACAGGTTAAAGGGATTAACCAAGTTTTATATAAAATGATTTCAAAGACATTAAACCATAGGTGTTGGTATTATTATGTTATTAAGATTGCTTCTTCATATATTTATTCACATTGTAATGAACCCATAACGGTACTTTGGGGATGGGCGGAATAACCAGCTAGGTTGACCAGTAGTGAATATAAATTAAGGATGTTAAAATATTAATTAAAGATATTGGCAGGGGCCAATAGGTTCATAGTAAGCCCATGAAAACTATGTATAGGAAAAGATAATGGTAGGGGCTAGTAAGTTCATAGTAAACCCATGAAAACTATGTATAAACGAAGATGTCAGGGAGACAGGTTCATAGTAAACCCATGAAAACTATGATTTGATATTGGCAGGGGCCAATAGGTTTATAGTGAACCCATGAAAACTATATCCGGATTAAGATATTGATAGAAGTCAATAGGTTCCTAGTCAACCCATGAAAACTAGGATAAGAGAAAAGATATTGGAGTTACCAATAGGTTCAGGAAGAACCCATGACATAGTATAGATATTGGCAGGGACCAATAGGTTCTTAGTGATCCCATGAAAACTATGAAATCGGGCAGGGAGTCCAAATACATTAAACAGGTTATTAGTAAGCCCATGAAAACTAATAGGTTAATAGTGACCCTAGAAACTATAAATAAGACAGATAGGCAGAATGAATGGGGATGGGTAATCCAAAATTAATTTACTTGTTTGCATATCATGATATCATTTTGAATTGTTTTAACCATTGTGGATGTAGGAGCACAGTATATGGTTTTATAATATTTTTAGGATACTAGTGAGGGGAAACCCGTTCCGCTAAGCGACGTGGTCTCACTAGATATCTAAATGGTTTGATGGTAGATTATTATTCATACCAGACTTTATGTCTGACTCAAAGTTTTTTTTCCCCTTAAACTCTCGGGTGCTCAATAGATTTTGAGTAGTTTGAGGGTTAAGGTTTTCAGGTTCTCTTTTTAGACGAATAATGCTTCCGGAGACGTGCAGGAGGCAAGCTAGTTAATAAGAGTACTTTTTATTCCACTGTGTTTTAGTTGTAAAGGCAAATTTTTTTATTGCCTTATTATATACTCTGATCAACCAAGGGGCATCTTCATATGTCGCTCTTGGCGTATGTTGTAATAGGTATATTTTGTCTGAATGTGGTTACGATTACAGGATTATGTAATGAACTTAAATGTTTGGAAATGGAACGTAGTATGTGTTTTGATGTTTTAAGTTTTTTCCATATTCTTGTGTTTATGTGTATCAATATATCTAACATTACCTTATTTGGTCACCAATGATTAATAACTATGGATGACTGCAGCATCCCTAACCATTAGTATTGGGCCTCCATGTAGGGGATGTTACACCATTGCCTTTGAAACCCTTGAACCCTTTCGAAAGCCTTTAGGAAGTGACTTAGTATAAGTTTAAAACAAAAGCTACCCTTCAAAAGCATTGATGACTTCAATACATTTGAAAGGCCAAAAGAATGGTAGCAGGGTCTTGACTGGGTCGAAACCACCCTTTACGAAAGCATGGTTCTATAAATAAAGGAACTCGTTCGAAAGCTTATACTTAAAATAACAGATGGCAACCCTCTTCGGAAGCTATTTAGAAAACCCCTTTCGAAAGCATATGTTTCGACTCCTTCGAAATCATTCAGTAAAACAGGCAAGCGCCTTACTTCAAAAGATAAAGTAAAGGTTTCAACTAGGTCGAAAGCATTCTTTTAAAAACAAGGCAGGCACATATTTTTTGAAAATAGACAAAGGTTTCGACCCCATCGAAAGCAAGGGTTTCGACTCCATCAAAAGCAAGGGTTTCGACTCCATGCCTTTCGCCTTTCTCCAATTAACTACTTACCAATCATATTGATACCTTGTGTATTGGTTTCGGCTTGGTTGGTTTCGACCTGGTAGGTTTTGACTTGATTGAAGGCAGAAGCATAAGTTTGAAAGGAAGCTTTCGAAAGTGGCGGAACACACTTTCTGGGTAAAGGCCGTTTTAATACCTTTTTAAGTAATTGCTTTATAACTAACCTGCCTATTTGTAATCATTTAATTGGTTGCCTTAACTTTTCGAATTATTTTTCAAATAAAACTACCGCATAATTTCAGATCTAAACAAAAATTAATTTAACAAATAAGCCCTTCCATTAAGCAAAACCATTAAATCATTTAGGTCCTCCTTCTAAAATAATTTAATTTCCACAATAAATCTCTTAGGAAAAATACCCAAAAGTTACAAAAAATCACTTTCAATATGTTATCTAACACAAATAAATTTCAGACCCAAATTCTTCATAAAATACCCGAAATTAATTTCTAAGCCCAATTATACATATTTTTGAAAATTCATAGTAAATTTACCATAGCTTGGAAAATTATGAAAATTAAAACCTATCTCCAAAATCATGTTTTACATAACATATAATTTTCTCATGCCATTCGAAATCATTTATAATCGGTTTTAACCTTAAAACTGTTTAAAACAATATTTAAACAACCTTGTTTAAATCAAAATTGTTATAAAATCCAAGCATATCATCAACAAAATCATCATAATGGATTTAATCTAAAACCCGAAAACCAAATGATCATAAGAACAAAAATAGAGATGAAATAGATTATTATTTACCTTGATTAGGATAAGGAATTTAAGATTTGATTGAGATTAATTTCCCCTTGCTTAAATCCTTAGCTTTAATTTGATTTCTTCCTCTTTTCTCCTAGCAATGGCCGGCTCCTCCTTTAATTTGCGTTTTTTTTGTTTTGACAAAATGAACGTGTATGGGAATGAAATGAGAATATAATGTAGTGGTGTGGCAATTTCCTAATATGTCCTTGTGTTAATTAGTTAACATATAAACCATTTATAAGCTCATTTGTTAAGTTAAGCTCGGCCTCTATATTTTGAATTCCAAATCTCAATCCCCTTATCACTCTAATTATTTTCATTATTCTATTTAATTTTCTAATTAAATATCTTGAATAATGTTATTAAAAATTAGGGGAGTTACAGGCTCCCTTCCTTAAAGAATTTCGTCCTCGAAATTCAGTAAGGACTAAATACTAATCATAGCAATCATTTGTAACATCTCCTAACAACATAACTGGCCTACGTGACTAGCAATTATCTATATAAATCTAATACAGACATACCCACAAAGCAGATCAGGATAAGTATTTCTAATCATGTCTTCTATCTCCCAAGTACAGTCCTTTTCGTTGTCGCTCTACTGAACTTTCACCAACCCGACTATCTTGTTCCTCAATCTCTTCTCATCTCTTGCTACAACCCGAACTGGTTGTCTCAAAAAAGTCAAATTCGGCTCTACTATCAACTCTTCCAACTCTGTCGGAGGAATAGTACCCTTTGGATCATGCACATACTTGCGAAGATGAGACACATGAAATACATTATGGAAACCTACCATACTGCTCGGCAACTCAACTCTGTATGCGAGCTTTCCAATCTTTTCTATAATCTGGAATGGACCAACATATCACGGTGCCAGTTTCCCTGACTTTCCAAATCGTACCACACCCTTCATCAATGATACCTTAATGAAAACATTATCTCCAACTGATAATTCTAGGTCTTTAAGCCTCTTATCTGCGTAACTCTTCTGTCTGGACTGAGCTTCCTTCATCCTTTCTCGGATTAACTCAATTTTCTATGTCGCCTCTCTAACCAGATCTGGACCTAAGCCTAATCTGTTTCCAGTCTCCAACCAACATGCTAGCGATTTGCATGGCCTTCCATACAAAGCTTCAAAAGGCGCCATTCCTATACTAGTTTGATAGCTATTATTATAGGAAAACTCAACCAAGTGTAGGTGATCTTCCCAAGATCCACCAAATTCTAGTACACAAGCTTTCAATAAATACTCGAGTACCTTATTGACTCTCTCTGTTTGCCCATCCATCTTAGGGTGATATGTAGTACTTATCTTGAGCTTAGTGCCTAACTTATCCTGTAGACTCTTCTAGAATTCACTAGTAAATAAAGCATCTCTGTCGCTTACTATACTACTAGGAACTCCATGTATTATAACTATGTTCTTCATGAACAACTTAGCTAAAATAGGTGTCGTCCTGGTTGACTTAACTGGAATGAAATGGGCACTCATGGTCAACTTGTCCACTATGACCCATATACTTTCATTTCCTCTATTTGACCTTGGCAACCCGTCTATAAAATCTATGGATATTGAATCCCATTTCCAAACTGGAATCTCCAAAGGCTGAAGCAACCCACTCGGCTTCTAAGGTTTGGCCTTCACTTGTTGACAGTTTGCACACTGCCTAAACCACAAGCCAACATCCCTCTTCATACCTTCCCAATAGAAGCTCTTCTTCTAATCTTGATACATCTTGGTCCCTCTAGGATGAATCATAAACTTGGATCGATGATATTCTCCAAGAACTTCTTTCCTTAAGTCCTCAATATTCAGAACACATAATCGTCCCTTCTTTATCAACCATCCTCTCTGGTCAAAACTAAAATACTTTAGATCGTCGATCTCAGTTCCAACCTAAAGCCTTCTAATCTTCTCGGCCAACACTGGATCCTCTTTCTGCTTAGAAGCAATTCTTTCGATCAACATTGGTCGAACTTCTAAACAGGACAACATGGCTATGCTCTGACTAGAACTAGCAGTCGATCTTAGCTGCACACTACAAGTAGTCAAAGCTTCTAAATCCTTCCACTCTGCCAACATAGCTAACACCACATTCTGATGTCTTCTGTTGAGAGCACCTGCTACCTTGTTTCCTTTCCCAGGAGTATACTCTATACCAAAATCATAAGCAGCTAAAATCTCCAGCCATCTTTGCGTCTCATAATCAGCTGCTTCCGAGAGAATAAGTACCTTATAGACTTATGATCTGTGTATAGCTCAAATCTCTCCCCTAAGAGATAATCTCTCCAAATTTTCAATGCGAAGATCACCGCAACCAACTCCAAATCATGAGTAGGATATCTCACTGCATGCGGTCTAAGCTGTCGTGAAGCGTAGGCAATAACTTTACCCCTCTACATCAACACAGCTTCCAATCTAGTTCCACATGCATTTATGTAAACCACCAACCTTTGGTTTCCGTCTGGAACTACTAACACAGGGGCATTGGTCAACAAATGCATTAACTTAAGGAATGCTTTCTCACATTTGCCGGACTAGACAAACTTCACATCCTTCCTGGTCAACTTAGTCAAAGGTGCTCCTATCCGTGAGAAATCCTTGATGAATCTTCGGTAATGGCCAACAAGTCCAAGAAAACTTCAAATCTCAGTCACCATCTCTAGTCGCTTCCAATTATTAACAGCTTCGATCTTATCTGGATCGACTGACAAGTCTTTCTCTGAAACCACATGACTAAGAAACTTAACCACTTTCTTCCAAAAATGACACTTGGTAAACTTTGCTTTGAGCTGATGCTGCCTCAGCGTCTAAAGCACTACTCTAAGATGATCTTCATGCTCCCTCTCATTCTTAGAGTACACTAAAATGTCATCTATAAATACCAACATGAACCTATCCAAGTACTCTCAGAAAACTTGGTTCATCAAATCTAGGAAGAAAGCAGGTGCATTCGTTAACCCGAATGGCATTACTAACCACTCGTACGAACCATACCTAGTTTGAAATGTTGTCAAAGGAATAATGTCCTCTGCCACTCTTAACTGATGGAAACCCATCGCCAAATCCAACTAGGAAAACACTCTGGCTCCACACAACTGATCAAATAGATCATCTATTCTTAGCAAAGGATACTTATTCTTTATCGTCCTCTCGTTCAACTTATGATAGTCGATACATATCCTTAATGACCCATCTGGTTTCTTCATGAACACCGCTGCCGCTCCCCAAGGCGAACTGCTTAGTCTAATAAAATTCCTTCCTTCTAGATCCACTAGTTTCACCTTCAATTCCTTCATCTCGGTCGGTGCCATCCTGCTAGGTGTCTATTGACAGGTTCAGCTCCTGGTACAAGATCTATCTGAAACTCAACAGCTCGTTTCGGTGTAATTCCTATAACTGGCTCAAAGACATCCGCAAACTCCCTTGCTACAGGAACCTTACTTAACTCTTCTCCCACTTCCATAGCACTTGACAAAACACAACTAATCTAATTAGAATTCTCCATTGAGAAGATAATTCGGTTATGACTATCAGGGTGTCTTAGTGATATTTCCCCATCCTGGCAAAATATCCTAGCCTCATACTTACCCAACCAATCCATACCCAAGATGATCCCAAAATCTACGAAATCAAAAACATACAAAATGCATGCAAACTTATAACCTAACAATTCTAGTTCTAACTAGACACATTTCATCCCTAGAGTTGCATACCCTCCTATTGGATTCGCAACCCTTAAGGAAGTAACAAGGTATGTGAGTTCTAAGCATAACCTATCAACCAAAGTACGAGATATAAATGAATGTGATGCACGGGTATCAAATAGAACCCTAACTGGCATACTCTAAATCAAAAGCGTACCCTCCATCATAGTCTTCCCTTTATCAGCTGCTGTTGGCCTAGCTGATGATGATCCAATAGCAAAACCTTTCCTCTGTTCACCCTAACTGGTTTTGGACACTGATTCTTATAATGCCCAACTTGGTCATAGTTGAAGCACTTCACATTCTTCTTATCAACAACCTTCTTCCCCTTGCCTGACCGGCACTCGTGCGCATAATGACCCTTCTTGTCACACTTGAAGCAAACTAACTCCGCCTTTGCCTTCTTGGGAGCGTCTCCCTTCTCGGCTCTCTTCTTCTTAAAGAACTTTCTCTTCTTTCTCGTAGAACCCTGGATTTAACTGGCTTCTCTCTAGCACAAATTGCAAGCATCTCCTCATGGCGGATTGCCATCTCCACCACTATATTACAAGGATCATGGAGATGTGGTAGGGTTCCCCTAGCAATCTCAGGCCTCAGTCCTCCAATGAACCTCTCATTCCTTCTTATGACGGTATTTATGGTAGCATACCATAACGGGAAAACTCATCAAACTTAGTGGCATACTCAATAACCGACATATCTCCCTGCACCGGATCCATAAACTTTCTCAATAATGTTGACTTGGCAACTTCAGACAAAAACCATTGTTCAAATCTCCTTCTAAAATCTTCCCAAGTCAATTCCTCCTCCGGAACTCCAGTAGTAACACTATTCCACCAATGAAGGGCTGACCCTTGCAACTACTTAGAGGCTAATCTCCTCTTCTGCTCATCATCTAAACCCAAATCGGCAAATATTCTCTCATAATGCAACAGTCAATTCTCAACTTCAATAGCATCTTCCATTCCCATGAATGGCTTCCCATCAAGACTGGTGTAATCTTTGCTCAGCTTAGCATAATTATTACCAACTGGAGCCACGGGATTCGCTCCTCAAACATTTCCAGCAACACTAGCAGCAGCTCCTACATGCATCATATTGACGAAGAACTAAAACATCGTCCCCATATCTAATAGAGGATTTCCAGCACCCACATTGGCTTCTGCGTTTTGGTTAGCATTAGCCTGTCGACCCGGGTTCCTCTTGGTGGGTCGGACATTTTCGTTGGTTGTGGTGCTTCCTCTACCGAGATTTCCTTTTCCGTTTCCTACCTCTATATCTTCTTTCTCGTAAATCTGCATACGAGCCTTAGTAAGATACAAAAGAACGGTCTAAGAGAGAGGGGAATATGTACTTATATATATCAGTATATCAAATACAAGTATGTTACTATAGCGTTAACTCAATCCCCGGTCTTATTTTCTGATTCATTGGATTATGTATTAAAAAATCTTTTAATTTTAAATTTCTTTTAAGTTTTCATAAACGTATGCTCTAATACCAACTTGTAACATCCCCTACTTGGAGGCCCAAAACTAATGGCTATGGATGCTGCAGTCATCCATAGTTATTAATCCTCGACGACCAAATACGGTAATGTTAGATACATTGATACACAGAAACACATGGATATTTTTGGATCAACCAATTCTGACATGAACAAAGAATTTTCTGACATTATGACAAAAGAGTTTGAGATGAGTCATATGGGTGAACTTAACTTTTTCCTAGGATTACAAATCAAACAATTAGATAATGGTATCTTTATCAGTCAAGAGAAGTATGCGAGAGAGTTAGTTAGTAAGTTTGGCTTGACCAATGTGAGTGGAAAACCAACTCCCATGGCAACCAATATAGCGTTAAGTAAGGATGATCTATCCAAAGACGTAGATCAAACCTTGTATAGAGGAATGATTGGATCACTTCTCTATATAACTGCTAGTAGACCAGATATCATGAACAGTGTCTGTCTCTGTGCAAGATATCAATCTCAACCCAAGGAAACTCATCTAAAAGCTGTGAAACGTATCATTCGATATGTTAAACACACCTTTGATTATGGATTGTTCTACCCTAAGAATGATTCATTTGAATTAGTTTCCTACTGTGATGCTGACTATGCTGGGTGTAAGTCAGACCGAAAGAGTACAAGTGGAACTTGTCACTTTCTAGGTCATTCCTTAATTTCCTGGTTCAGTAAAAAGCAGAATACTGTTTCCCTATCAACAACTGAAGCAGAGTATGTTTCTGCTGCTTTAGCTTGTTCTCAAGTTTTGTATATGCAACAAACCTTGAATGATTTTGGTATATCTATCACGAAATCTCCAATTTTCTGTGATAACACTAGTGCCATTAGTTTGTCCAAAAACCCAACTCTCCATGCCCGAACTAAACATATTGACATTAGACACCATTTTCTAAGAGATAACGTAAATAAAGAGAAAATTTCTCTTGATTTCGTTAATTCTGAAAATCAAATAGCTGATATTTTAACCAAACCTTTAGGAGAACCTGTCTTCACCAAGTTAAGAAGAGAATTAGGTATATGTTCTCTTTCTGAAATATAGTATATAGTATAGTAGTATACATAGGGTATATATGAATGTTTTCTTAACCATAGCATTTTGCAACACCATGTCGACATGGTATTCATGCGTCATGTCGACATGCAACGGTAAAAATGACAGTTCATTTTTTCCTCTAATTTTTGAATGGGTGGTTATTTAACTCACCCATTCCGAGTTTCTCTTCCCTCCAATCATTATTTCTTCATTCTACTTTCTAGAAACATCAAATCCATGGCTTCCGCATCCAATCCTAATCAAATTTCACCGGTTTCTTTCCCTTCTCCTTCACATGGCCCTTTCCAAAACTCCATACTCGCTCGTGTCATCAAAATAGAGGAGAAAGTTAATGATTCGCTGCAGATGTTAACTGAAATGCAAGTTCAACAATTGAGAATGGCAAGAGAGCAAGAGAAACAAGGGAAAATTCTGAGGAATCTTCAAAAATTCCTCATGGATAATCATGCCAATCCAATTGTAATTGAAGATTCTTCTAACATAGAAGCAAATGAAGAAGGAGAAGAAGACGAAGACGAAGAAGAAGAGGAAGAACCAATGGAGGAAGAAACTGATGATGAAGCAGTATGTGTAGGGGAAGTTTGTTTTGATGCTTATGGGAACATTGTGGAACAACATGGAAATTTCTGTTTCCATTACCCAAATTGTCCTATCCACAAGTCTCCCATCATCAAAAACAACCGTTGAGTTGTTTATTTTCTTGTTTTAGTTATTTATGTGTTTATAAGTTTAAATAGTCATGTATATAGTAATATTGAAATGAATAAAATAATCTGTGGTTACACTTATTATTCTCATTCTTATATTACTCATATATATCATTCTGAGTATATAATATTTAGCATTGTTATATCTAGTTTTAGTATTATTAATGATAACACTATCATTAATATCATAGATTTAGGGGGAGTTAGTGTCATTTTTTTTGTTGATGACAAAGGGGGAGAAGTATAAAATAGGTTAGTTAGGCATAGATTAAGGGGGAGTTATTAGATTTAGGGGGAGTTATAAGGAGAATATAAATATTTTATAAACAAAGGTTGTCATCATCAAAAAGGGGGAGAATGTTAGTCCATAGGATAGTGGTTTTGATGACAACAACTATAGAAGTGTTATAAAATATATATGTGCAGGAAATCTATATGCAGGTATCAACAAAAGAAGACTGTACAGTAAAGAAAACAAAATTGATGAAGACAAAGATCAAGAGTTCAAGATTGAAGACTCATGAGATTCAAGATATTCAAGAGTTCAAGACAAATAATATAGTTAGGTTAGATATTTGTTAAAACTCCTTGAAAGCACTATCATTCTTTTTTATCCAATTTACTCGTGGAATGGAATCCACTTCGTTCTTGTTAAAGGGATGGAACCCTAGTGAGATGGAACTCACGAAATATCTAGTGGAACGGATAGTAGCCCTATTTTGTTATCCACTAATTTTGATTCAAAATGATTTTCAAAATTATCTCTTGTTTTATAAAATGATTTTCAAATATTCCTTTTCAAAAGAAAAACCTTCGTTCACATTTCCAAAAATGTTTTAGCCTCAAAATCATATTTATCATTTTGTTATATTTTGATTTCAAAATTGTCCTTGATATTTTAGCCTCAAAATCTATTTTAATATTATATTTACTTTAGTTTATTTACTTTGATTTTAAATATATTTTAGTATATATACATATATACATTCATAAGTATTTCTACTTCTAAATACCTTCTACAAATACATAGAGTCCATTTGAATAAAGTTGCATATGTTTTAAATCATCATTTTCAAAGTAAAGCAAATCATCACTTTTTACTAGACCATGTCGACATCCTATTTACCTGTCATGTCGACATGCTTCCCGTTACAGCAAAGGTTGTTTTCAAAAGAAGTGTCTATTCGTTTAAACCTCTTCGAATGGACACATCCGTTCATTCTCTATAAATAGAGACTGTTATGGACGTTTTCCAGTAACTACTTTCTTTATTTTCTCTCCTCTTTACTCTCTTATCTTATTTTCTAATCATCCTATCCATATTTTGCCGAAATCTTAAGTGAATCAAACCAGAATATCTCTAGTTTGATTCTCTGCCACTCTCTCTAAAGAATCTCAGTGCTTATCAGAGTTATAGATACATTTGTACTCAAAGAAACTTGTGTGGGGTTATAAAGGTGTGATCGTGTCCTTGGAAATCGATCGGGTGAACTTGTGTCCTGTGAATCAAGTGGTTCTACCCAGAGACCTGAGAATCTGGAGGGTGTACCTCGTTGCCTTGGAATTGAGGGATTGTAATCTAGATTATTGTTGAATAGAAAGCCGTACGGGTTGTGCGGGACTGGATGTAGGGTAACACCGAACCAGTATAAAATTCCTGGTGTGTTCTTTCCTTTACTTGCTTTTTATTTATATTTGCATTTGTTTGTGATTCTGTGATTTGATCTGTGATTATGTATTTGCATTAAGTTATTTAATTCAATTTAAATCAAAGAATTTTTAAAGAAATTCTTAAAACACTATTCACCCCCCCCTCTAGTGTTAAATAGCCTTAAGATCATCTTCCGCGTACCTTTCATTTGGTATCAGAGCAAGTTTTTCAAAGTATTCATAATCTGATTTTTGAAAAGTTCATGGCTAAGTTTGAAATGTTTCCTAAAAATATTTCTTTAATGATCAAATCATTGTGGTCTCATAAATTGATGCATGATAGTTATATAGAATCAGGTAGTCTACAAAAGTTGCTCACTGTGCAAGAATCTTGCTTCATGGCGACAAATGAATCTATTCACAATGGACAAGCTGTGCAAATAAGGAAAAACAAGTGGATACTTGATAGTGGATGTTCAAGACATATGACAGGAAATCCAGAGATACTCAATGACATTATTTACAAGGATGGAGGATTGGTTAATTTTGGGGATAATTCAAAAGGTTATGTGGTTGGCATCGGCAATGTAGGTAATTCTGAAACTCCTATTATTTCAAATGTTTTGTTAGTTAAAAATCTACAACATAATCTACTTAGTATTAGTCAGTTATGTGATAAAGGATATAGGATTAAATTTGAAAAAGACAAGTGTCACATCGAAGATAATAAATCTAATATTATCTTTGAGGGAGTTAGGAAAAAGAATATCTATATTCTTAGTATGAAAATTTCAAATGATAATCTATGTCTTTTGGCCAATACAAGTGACCCTTGGACTTGGCATAAGAGATTTGGACATTTGAATTTTAAACTCTTATCTAGACTATCCAAACTTGATCTAGTAAGAGGCCTCCCTAAGATGCAATTTAAAGTAGATAGTATATGTGATGCATGTCAATTAGGAAAACTTAGAAAAAGTTCCTTTAAACTTAAAGATATGATCTCTACTTCAAAACCTCTTGAGTTACTTCACCTAGATTTATTTGGTCCATCTCAGATTCAATCAATCAACCATAGTAAATATGTCTTTGTAATTGTGGATGATTATTCCAGATATACATGGACAATCTTTCTGAAACATAAAAGTGATACTTTTGATTATTTTAAAAGTTTTTCAAAAAGAGTTCAAAACCAACTTTCTTCCAAGATCATCACTATTCGTAGTGATCACGGTGGTGAATTTGAAAATGAGAAGTTTGAGGAATTCTGTAATCAGAAGGGAATTACTCACAATTTTTCGTTTCCAAGAACTCCACAACAAAACGGAGTAGTTGAGCGTAAGAATAGGACGATTCAAGAGTGTGCTAGAACTCTACTTTCTGATAGTAAATTACCAAAAAAAATTTTGGCTGAAGCAATTGTAATAGCCTGTTATATTTTGAATAGGATTTTAATTAGACCTCTAACCAATAAAACACCTTATGAACTTCTTTTCAATAAGAAACCTAAGGTATCTTATTTCAGAATTTTTGGAAGTAAATGTTTTATCTTAAATACAAAAGATAATTTAGATAAGTTTGATCCTAAATCCGACAAAGGAATCTTTATCGGATATTCTAACAGGAGTAAAGCTTATAGAGTTTTTAATTTAAGAACAAACACTATTGAAGAAACTTTACATGTTTCCTTTGATGAAAATTTCAAAGAAGTTGATCAGACTAATGATGAGGATGACTTAGTTATTTCTAATCATGAATCTGTAGATGCTACAAATGAAACTTTTCATCCAAATAAAAAGATTAGGCTTTTAAAAGATCACCCTGTAGAAAATATTCTAGGAGATATGCAATCTGTTGTTAAAACTAGGAATCAATTAAACAGTATGAGTCATGTTGCTTTTATATCCTCAATAGAACCTAAAAATCCAAAGGAAGCATCAACTGATGATTCATGGATTCTTGCTATGCAAGAAGAATTGAATCAATTCACCAGAAATGATGTTTGGGAACTTGTTCCTAGACCAGAGGATAAATCCATTATAGGCACTAAATGGGTATATAAAAATAAATTAAATGAATTAGGTGAGGTCGTTAGAAATAAGGCTCGACTCGTTGCACAAGGTTATTGTCAAGAAGAAGGTATAGATTATGACGAAACCTTTGCACCCGTAGCAAGATTAGAAGCTATTAGAATTCTGCTTGCTTTCGCTAATTTCAATAATTTCAAACTTTTTCAAATGGATGTCAAGAGTGCCTTTCTAAATGGTTTTGTAAAAGAGGAAGTTTATGTTGAACAACCTCCACTCTTTGAAGAAACAAAATTTCCAAATCATGTTTTTAAATTAAAGAAAGCCCTGTATGGTCTAAAACAAGCTCCTAGAGCTTGGTATGATAGACTTAGGTCTTATCTTTTGCAATCTAATTTTGAAATAGGTAAAGTAGATAACACACTTTTTATTAAAAGAAACAAAAATGATATTCAACTTGTACAAGTATACGTAGATGATATTATTTTTGGATCAACCAATTCTGACATGAACAAAGAATTTTCTGACATTATGACAAAAGAGTTTGAGATGAGTCATATGGGTGAACTTAACTTTTTCCTAGGATTACAAATCAAACAATTAGATAATGGTATCTTTATCAGTCAAGAGAAGTATGCGAGAGAGTTAGTTAGTAAGTTTGGCTTGACCAATGTGAGTGGAAAACCAACTCCCATGGCAACCAATATAGCGTTAAGTAAGGATGATCTATCCAAAGACGTAGATCAAACCTTGTATAGAGGAATGATTGGATCACTTCTCTATATAACTGCTAGTAGACCAGATATCATGAACAGTGTCTGTCTCTGTGCAAGATATCAATCTCAACCCAAGGAAACTCATCTAAAAGCTGTGAAACGTATCATTCGATATGTTAAACACACCTTTGATTATGGATTGTTCTACCCTAAGAATGATTCATTTGAATTAGTTTCCTACTGTGATGCTGACTATGCTGGGTGTAAGTCAGACCGAAAGAGTACAAGTGGAACTTGTCACTTTCTAGGTCATTCCTTAATTTCCTGGTTCAGTAAAAAGCAGAATACTGTTTCCCTATCAACAACTGAAGCAGAGTATGTTTCTGTTGCTTTAGCTTGTTCTCAAGTTTTGTATATGCAACAAACCTTGAATGATTTTGGTATATCTATCACGAAATCTCCAATTTTCTGTGATAATACTAGTGCCATTAGTTTGTCCAAAAACCCAACACTCCATGCCCGAACTAAACATATTGACATTAGACACCATTTTCTAAGAGATAACGTAAATAAAGAGAAAATTTCTCTTGATTTCGTTAATTCTGAAAATCAAATAGCTGATATTTTAACCAAACCTTTAGGAGAACCTGTCTTCACCAAGTTAAGAAGAGAATTAGGTATATGTTCTCTTTCTGAAATATAGTATATAGTATAGTAGTATACATAGGGTATATATGAATGTTTTCTTAACCATAGCATTTTGCAACACCATGTCGACATGGTATTCATGCGTCATGTCGACATGCAACGGTAAAAATGACAGTTCGTTTTTTCCTCTAATTTTTGAATGGGTGGTTATTTAACTCACCCATTCCGAGTTTCTCTTCCCTCCAATCATTATTTCTTCATTCTACTTTCTAGAAACATCAAATCCATGGCTTCCACATCCAATCCTAATCAAATTTCACCGGTTTCTTTCCCTTCTCCTTCACATGGCCCTTTCCAAAACTCCATACTCGCTCGTGTCATCAAAATAGAGGAGAAAGTTAATGATTCGCTGCAGATGTTAACTGAAATGCAAGTTCAACAATTGAGAATGGCAAGAGAGCAAGAGAAACAAGGGAAAATTCTGAGGAATCTTCAAAAATTCCTCGTGGATAATCATGCCAATCCAATTGTAATTGAAGATTCTTCTAACATAGAAGCAAATGAAGAAGGAGAAGAAGACGAAGACGAAGAAGAAGAGGAAGAACCAATGGAGGAAGAAACTGATGATGAAGCAGTATGTGTAGGGGAAGTTTGTTTTGATGCTTATGGGAACATTGTGGAACAACATGGAAATTTCTGTTTCCATTACCCAAATTGTCCTGTCCACAAGTCTCCCATCATCAAAAACAACCGTTGAGTTGTTTATTTTCTTGTTTTAGTTATTTATGTGTTTATAAGTTTAAATAGTCATGTATATAGTAATATTGAAATGAATAAAATAATTTGTGGTTACACTTATTATTCTCATTCTTATATTACTCATATATATCATTCTGAGTATACAATATTTAGCATTGTTATATCTAGTTTTAGTATTATTAATGATAACACTATCATTAATATCATAGATTTAGGGGGAGTTAGTGTCATTTTTTTTGTTGATGACAAAGGGGGAGAAGTATAAAATAGGTTAGTTAGGCATAGATTAAGGGGGAGTTATTAGATTTAGGGGGAGTTATAAGGAGAATATAAATATTTTATAAACAAAGGTTGTCATCATCAAAAAGGGGGAGAATGTTAGTCCATAGGATAGTGGTTTTGATGACAACAACTATAGAAGTGTTATAAAATATATATGTGCAGGAAATCTATATGCAGGTATCAACAAAAGAAGACTGTACAGTAAAGAAAACAAAATTGATGAAGACAAAGATCAAGAGTTCAAGATTGAAGACTCATGAGATTCAAGATATTCAAGAGTTCAAGACAAATAATATAGTTAGGTTAGATATTTGTTAAAACTCCTTGAAAGCACTATCATTCTTTTTTATCCAATTTACTCGTGGAATGGAATCCACTTCGTTCTTGTTAAAGGGATGGAACCCTAGTGAGATGGAACTCACGAAATATCTAGTGGAACGGATAGTAGCCCTATTTTGTTATCCACTAATTTTGATTCAAAATGATTTTCAAAATTATCTCTTGTTTTATAAAATGATTTTCAAATATTCCTTTTCAAAAGAAAAACCTTCGTTCACATTTCCAAAAATGTTTTAGCCTCAAAATCATATTTATCATTTTGTTATATTTTGATTTCAAAATTGTCCTTGATATTTTAGCCTCAAAATCTATTTTAATATTATATTTACTTTAGTTTATTTACTTTGATTTTAAATATATTTTAGTATATATACATATATACATTCATAAGTATTTCTACTTCTAAATACCTTCTACAAATACATAGAGTCCATTTGAATAAAGTTGCATATGTTTTAAATCATCATTTTCAAAGTAAAGAAAATCATCACTTTTTACTAGACCATGTCGACATCCTATTTACCTGTCATGTCGACATGCTTCCCGTTACAGCAAAGATTGTTTTCAAAAGAAGTGTCTATTCGTTTAAACCTCTTCGAATGGACACATCCATTCATTCTCCATAAATAGAGACTGTTATGGACGTTTTCCAGTAACTACTTTCTTTATTTTCTCTCCTCTTTACTCTCTTATCTTATTTTCTAATCATCCTATCCATATTTTGCCGAAATCTTAAGTGAATCAAACCAGAATATCTCTAGTTTGATTCTCTGCCACTCTCTCCAAAGAATCTCAGTGCTTATCAGAGTTATAGATACATTTGTACTCAAAGAAACTTGTGTGGGGTTATAAAGGTGTGATCGTGTCCTTGGAAATCGATCGGGTGAACTTGTGTCCTGTGAATCAAGTGGTTCTACCCAGAGACCTGAGAATCTGGAGGGTGTACCTCATTGCCTTGGAATCGAGGGATTGTAATCTAGATTATTGTTGAATAGAAAGCCGTACGGGTTGTGCGGGACTGGATGTAGGGTAACACCGAACCAGTATAAAATTCCTGGTGTGTTCTTTCCTTTACTTGCTTTTTATTTATATTTGCATTTGTTTGTGATTCTGTGATTTGATCTGTGATTGTGTATTTGCATTAAGTTAGTTAATTCAATTTAAATCAAAGAAGTTTTAAAGAAATTCTTAAAACACTATTCACCCCCCCCTCTAGTGTTAAATAGCCTTAAGATCATCTTCCGCGTACCTTTCAAATAAATCACCCAAGAGTTTAAGGGGAAAACATAAACTTTGAGTCAGACATAAAGCCTAGTATGAATAATAATCTACAATCTCAAACCATTTAGATATCTAGTGAGACCACACCGCTTAGCGGAATGGGTTTTCCCCTCACTAGTATCCTAAAAACTTATAAAACCATATACAGTGCTCCTGCATCCACAATAGTTAAAACATAACAATTCCAAATATTATGATAATATGCAAACAAGTAAATCAATCCTGGATTTCCCATCCCGGTTTATTTTGACTAACTGTCTCATTTATAGTTTCTAGGATCATTATTAACCAATTAGTTTTCATAGGCTTACTAATAACCTGTTTGGTGTTAATGGACTCCCTGTCTGATTTCATAGTTTTCATGGCATCACTAAGAACCTATTGGCCCCTGCTAATAACTTTACTGTTTCATGGGTTCTCCTTAAAACTATTGGTAACTCCAATAACTTCCCTCATATCCTAGTTTTCATAGGTTGACTTGGAACCTATTGACTTCTATCAACAAATTAATTCGGATATAGTTTTCATGGGTTCACTATGAACCTATTAGCCCCTGCCAATAACTCAATCTAATCATAGTTTTTATGGGTTTACTATGAACCTATTGGCCCCTGCTAATAACTTTTTCTATACATAGTTTTCATGGGTTTACTATGAACCTGTCAATCTGACAACTTCTTTAATCAGTGTTTGGGCATCTTATATTCTGGTCTTCCTGACCTCCTGGATGAAATTCTACTCATTCAGAAGTTACTTAGTTTATACTCACTACTAGGTCAACCTACATGGTTATTCTGTCCTTACTCCCCAAAATTCAGTTATGGGTCCATTACATAGTGAATATGCATATGAAGAAGCAAACATAATAACGTAATAGTACCAACACTTGTGGTTTAATATCCCTAAAATCATTTTCATAAAAAACATGGTTAATCCCTTTAACATGCTATTTTATCATGGAAAGCTTCTTCAAAATCTTCATACTTAAAAGCTATTTCAAAACTCCTTTATTTATGCCATGGTTTTCCTTAAAAAATTAATATTGGGTTCTTTGTTTTGAAAACTAAGGCTTTCAAAACCATTGGATAGCCTCCTTCAAAAGCAGTAAAATCCACTTTTCAAAACACCTTAACATACCTTTCGAAAACATTTTTGTATCTCCCCTTCGAAACCAATTGACAACACCTCTTTCAAAAACACTGGGTTTACCTTTAAAATATCTTTTGGGTCAAAGTGAATATATACGAAAGTACCCCTTTCAAAACCAATGAAAGTACCCTTTCGAAATCAATGATCTTATATAAAATTGTTTGGGGAAGAGTTTGATGGCTTCAGAACCACCCTTTCGAAAGCTTAGAACATTTAAGTAAAATGTTGAAGGATAGTGTCGAAACCCCCTTCCAACACCATTGCCTTCGAACCCTTGAACCCTTTCAAAAGCCTTTAGGAAGTGACTTAATATAAGTTTAAAACAAAAGCTACCCTTCGAAAGCATTGATGACTTCAATACATTCGAAAGGCCAAAAGAACAGCAGTGTCTCGACTGGGTCAAAACCACCCTTTTCGAAAGCATGGTTCTATAAATAGAGGAACTTATTCGAAAGCTTATACTTAAAATAACAGAAGAAAACCTCTTCGAAAGCTATTTAAAAATCCCCTTTCGAAAGCATATGTTTCGACTCCATCGAAATCATTCAGTAAAATAGGCAAGCGCCTTACTTCAAAAGATAAAGTAAAGGTTTCGACTAGGTCGAAAGCATTCTTTTGAAAACAAGGCAGGCACATATCTTTTGAAAATAAACAAAATTTTCGACCCCATCGAAAGCAAGGGTTTCGACTCCATGCCTTTCGCCTTTCTCCAATCCACTACGTACCAATCATATTGATACCTTGTGTATTGGTTTTGGCTTGGTTGGTTTCGACCTGGTAGGTTTCGACTTGATTGAAGGCGGAAGCATAAGGTCAAAAGGTAGCTTCCAAAAGTGGTGGAACACAATTTCTAGGTAAAGGCTGTTTTAATACCTTTTTAAGTAATTTCTTTATAACTAACCTGCCTATTTGTAAACAGTTAATTGGTTGTCTTAATTTTTCAAATTATTTTCCAAATAAAACTACCGCATAATTTCAGATCTAAACAAAGATTAATTTGACAAATAAGCCCTTCCATTAAGCAAAACCATTAAATTATTTAGGTCCTCCTTCTAAAATAATTTAATTTCCATAATAAATCTCTTAGGAAAAATCCCCAAAAATTCACTTTCAATATATTATCTAACATAAATAAATTTTAAACCCAAATTCTTCATAAAATACCCTAAATTAATTTATAAACCCATTTATACATATTTTTGTTTGAAAATTCATAATAAATTTTCCATAGCTTAGAAAATTATGAAAATTAAAACTCATCTCCAAAATCATGTTTTACATAACATATAATTTTCTCATGGCATTCAAAATCATTTATAATCGGTTTTAACCTTAAAACCATTTAAAACAAGATTTAAACAACCTTGTTTAAGTCAAAATTGTTATAAAATCCAAGCATATCATCAACAAAATCGTCATAATGGAATTAATCTTAAAACCGAAAACCAAATGATCATAAGAACTAAAATAGAGATGAAATAGATTATTATTCACCTAGATTAGGATAACGAATTTGAGATTTGATTAAGCTTAATTTCCCCTTGCTTAAATCTTTACCTTTAATTTGATTTCTTCCTCTTTTCTTCTAGCAATGGACGGCTCCTCCTTTAATTTGCATTTGTTTTTATTTTGACAAAATGAACGTGTATGGGAATGAAATGAGAATATAAGGTAGTCATGTGGCAATTTCCTAGTATGCCCTTGTGTTAATTAGTTAACATATAAACCATCCATAAGCCCATTTGTTAAGTTAAGCTCGGCCTCTATATTTTGTATTTCAAATCTCAATCCCCTTATCACTCTAATATTTTCATTATTCTATTTAATTTATCTAATTAAATCTCTTGAATAATATTATTAAAAATTAGGGGTGTTACAATCCGTATCTGGAAAGTGGATAAATATTTGATATCCGAAAAAACGGATTTGGATGCGGATACAAGGTATCCGCATTCAAAAATTACTCGTCTAGTTTTTGTCAAGTTTATAGTTTATATTTTGTATATTTTAGTGCAAAGAAAGACATATGTTTCTTTTTTTATTAAGTCAATAGTTTTATAGGCATTTAATGCATATTAATTGCTCAAAACTATTTATTGTCATCATATTTATTTATTTTTCACACTATTGTAATTAATGGAATTGAAAAAAAATGCTAAACCAAAATTTTCTATTTATATTTCTCAATTTATCGATTGTTAGTGGATAAGATAATTATCCGATAACCGTTCATATCCATGGATTTGGACATCTGATATTCGAAAATGATTTTGGATATTGATATAGCACTATTCATATCCAAAAGTATTCGTTGACGGGCCTAATTTCCAATCAATGTGGACATCATATCGGAAAATGAATTTATTGTCTCTCTTTCTCACCGGGACAAATAATTTGGTATATAATTCAGTGAGGTATGCAAAATTACGAAATTTTTTCCATTAATATGCAATTAAGAAGGATTTTAGAATTAGGGTGAAGAAACAAATCATGTGGCTGCTCTGACAGCCTGCACCTTCGGACACACTGATTTAAAGCCTAAAGTGGCTTTAGAACTCGCGTCATGCCAAGAAGTACGAGTTATCGGGGTTTTTGAACATTACATGATACAGATTCTAATATAATATTTAAAGCATTCTACACTTTCAGACCTTACAGTGGAAGGAAATAAAATATAAATATTGAAAATAAGCCAATCAGATTATATCTCCACATAGTGTAGTCCATGCAATAACTGACACAATAAAGTTTCCAAATAACAACATAATGTCTGACTGATAATATAATATAATAAATATTATGTGGAGTGTATTTTAAATAATATAACTCTAGGCATCTAATCTCCTCCTTCATGCACTATGTATGGACCAAATCACCTATTAGCATGTCTTTCTGCAGTGGGTATGAAAGGGAAGAAAATAAGTGGATAATACAAAGTTTGTTAAATGAATTGTATTACTAGTGCATGGTATTCACAAGAAATTAACTTCATTTATAATCTACACTACCTAAGGTGTCTGTTTATATTTTTGTATTACTTATAAAGGATTGGTCACTTTACAAATCAGGGCAACTTACAAGGGTTTATAACCGAGGGTTGAACAACCAACTATAGCGCAAAATTAGAGTTTTGGGTAGCAGAAGCATGACACACAATAATCTAGTCTGTGGACAATTTCAACGATTCCAATCCAACCAAGAGGAAAAAAAATCAAATGACACAAATCAAAAACAAAGATAGAAAGGAAAGAACACATAGATATAACAAGGTTAACATCCTTTATTTTTTCTTCAATTCAAGAAGGAGTACAACAATATGAGAAGAATATAAATCACCCAATAAATTCCACTCACCCTAAAGTTGATATATAAATATGTATCTTATTGAAGATATTTTATGGAGAACTCTCTTATCAATAAAGTTGAACAAATGTCTTCATATATACACGTGTAAGGATGAAGACTACCTTAGAGATAAGGTTGAAATCTTTTCTGATTTACTTAATTTGATTTCAACACAGATTAAGCATAATGGTACGTGTTTCAACATTTATTCCATGCTTGATTGATTCTCCATACATATTATTCTTCTTTGTTGATACCATAAATCAATTAATGATTTAAATCAATTAATTGATTGTCTTTCTATTCTTCTTTCCACATATATCCATATTTGATTGATTGCTTAAATCAATAAATATATCATCTTAAATTAATTGATTTCCTATTTACTTCTCATATTTGATTTATTGCACGAATCAATTAATATATCTTCTCCTTTTTAGTATTTGGAATATATTTGAATCGTCCAAATTTAACACTCCAGCTCGATTCAAATATATATATATATATATATATATATATATATATATCAATAAAAATGGTTGTTGGGTGAGTGCCCTATAGTGCTAAGTAGGTCTTTTCACACTAATCAAGTTCGAGCAATGATCAAACTTGTCCTTGGAACCGACTTTGTTAACATATCAGTTGGATTGTCCTTTGTGTGTACCTTCTATATCTTTATCTTTTCTCTCTTCTTCAAGCATGAAAAAGAAACTTCCAACATCAATGTGCTTTGTTCATGAGCTATAGGCTTGATTCTCAATAAGATGAATGGTGCTTTGTCTATCTGGAAACAACTCCACCATCTTCTACATCATTGATAAATCCTCCAAAAGCTACAATATATAAAATCCTTCCTTAATCGCTTCCATAATAGAAATAAGCTCTCCCTCTGTAGTTGATAAAGCTTTCAATGGATTATAGCTTGGATCTCCAAGAAATCAGGCCTAAGCCAAGTGTATAAACATAGCCTGAAATTGATTTCCTACCATCTCTATCCCTAGCATAATCTAAGTCACAATAACCCCCTAGAGTTATATCGCTATTAACTCCTCCAAATAACAAGATGATATTTGGAGCGCCTCTCAAGTATCTCAGAATCCACTTTATAAATTGCCAATGAGTCTTGCTCGGGTTAGACATGCATCTGCTAACAACACAAATTGCATGAGCTAAATCAGTCCTTGTGCATACCATAGCATACATAAGGCTTTCAATTACACTTGAGTAAGGAATATTAGCCATATCCCTTTGTCTTCATTTGATGTGAGGCATAAATCTCTGGATAGTTGAAATTGAGAGCCTAAAGGAGTAGCTACTGATTTAGCTTGTCCATACTAAATTGACATAAGTTTTTCTCAATATATTGAGTTTACGTGAGCCTCAAAACTCTTTGCTTTCTATCTCTTTGAATATCCATCCCCATAATTTTCTATGTCTTTTCCAAATCTTTCATATCAAACTCATAGCTGAGCTCCATCTTCAACTCTGAAACTCTAGTCATGCTCTTTGAAGCTATTAAAATATCATTAACATAAAGCAATAAATAGATGGCATATTCATTACACTTCTTAAAATAGATGCATTGGTCCTGAAAACTTCAAGAGAGTAACCACGTGAGATCATAACCTTATCAAATTTCTTATACCACTGTCTAGGAGACTATTATAAATCATAAAGAGATTTGTTAAGCTTACAAACATGACTGGGCCTATTACTGTCAATGAATCCCTCTATTTGCTATAGGTAAATGTCCTCAAGGTTACCATGCAAGAATGTTGTCTTTACATCTAATTGCTCCAACTTCATGTCGAAGTAGGTAGCCAATGCCAAAATAATGCAAATGGAAGTGTGTTTTACAACTGTAGTAAAAATATCATGGAAGTGTAATTTTTCTGTAAAGACTAAATTTCCTCCTCCATAGCTATTAAGCAACTAGAACTATCAACATAACTAATGATATCTCTATAGTATCTAGGCTTATCATATAGTACGCTTAATGCATAGGTTGTCATGTCATCAAAGTCACTATCTTCCATGCTCAATCCAACAAAATCACCAAACCATCTAGGTCTTTTATTCTCTCTGATTGATCGAGTTTGAATTTGAGCTCCACCTTGAGATTGATCCTTTGTGCTCTTCTCATCAACCACGGTGCCATCAGAAACACAATTTGTACTTGTATGGTAGTCTGATGATCTACTTAGTGTCTGGTACTCTGAATTTATCCTCTCAATATCATCATTAAGTGAAGGAGAAGTCTCCACCATCAACATACCCTTCTCATCAAAAGCAACATGCCTGCTACTAACAACCTTATAGGTAGTAGGACACCACAATCTATAACCCTTAACTCCTCTCCTATAGCTAAGAAAAATACATTTGTTCGATCTTGGATCCAACTTCCCTTTGTTCTCATGCACGTAAGCTGGACGACCAAACAAATTGAGAAAGGAATATTAAACGGGCTCTCATTTCCATACTTCTTTTGGGATCTTCATATCTATGGTGGTAGAACGTGCATGGTCGATAAGGAAGACCACCGTAGATAATGCTTCTCCCCAAAATTTCTTCTTTAATCTAGCAGTCAGGCATAAGCAACGAGTTCTTTCTACCAATGTCTGATTCATCCTCTTTGCAATTCCATTTGACCAAGGATCGCCTGGTGTGGTGTAGTGCCTTTTGACTCCCTCAGACTCAAAAATTAAGTGAATTTTTAAGAAGTAAATTTACCACTATTATTTAAACGAAGAACCATCACTTCCTTTCTAGACTACTTCTCAACAAGAGATTTCTTACTGTAAAACTTACCACAAGTTTCATCCTTAGACTTCATAAAGTAAACCCATACTTTTCTAGAAAATTATCATTAAATGAAACAAAATACCTGGCTCTTCAAATATATAGGCATGGTGCGGGGCCCTGACATCAATATGAACATACTCTAAACATCTTTGGACTTGTGCTCTGTAATGTTGAATTAAACCTTCGTTCACTTTCCAAATACGCATCCCTCGCGAACGCCACGTTTTGAATGATGAATGCCATTAATCAAATCTCGCTTTCTCAACACCGCCAAACTGCGCTGTCTAATATGTCTCATACAAAAAACAACCAAGTAGTATCAGAGTCAATATAATTAACAACCGAAGAAGACTCCACAACAACAGTCATACCCTTCAGCAAATTTAGATTTCTGGCTTTTGCCCCTTTCGTCACTATCAATGAGCCATTTGCAATTTTCAATGAATCTTTCTCTATTACACACTTCAAAATAAGATTACACAATGCTCCAACAAATATTAAACTATGCCTCGAATTAGGCAAATGCCTGACATCACATAAAGTACGAAAAACACCATCAAACATCCTAACCTTCATCATTCCAATACCAATAATACGGCAAGTAGCATTATTCCCCATTAGAACATCTCCTTCATCAAACCAATGATAAGTGGAAAAAGAGTGCCTGTTAGGTGTCATATGATAGGATGTTCCACAATAAATAATCCAAATATTCGTAGAAGAGGAAAAAGTTGTAAAAGCACCAAGATCATTCTTTGAATCAGATTTCTCCGCTGTATAAGCTGAAGCCTTTTGGGCAATGACTTTGGTTTTTATCCTCTATCTTGGGGAAAATTGTAATATAAAGTCCAAGCCTTCTATAATAATTACAAACTCCCTTCAAAGCTCACCTTGACTGAGAACTTGACTTGCCTCTATCTTTACCATATTTGGACTTGCTCTTACTTCTTCCCTTCTACAAAATAAGGCCTTTGGAATCATTGTCCATTCTCTTTTTTGCTAACTTTCCCCTCAACATCTAGTTAAGCAAATTTATCTTCACATCCTCTAAGCACATAGAAGAGCGCCCATAGATCATAGAGTTAACAAAAGTGTTATACTTCGCAAGAAAAGAACATAAAAGAATAACAACTTGCGCTTCATCCTTAATTTTTACTTCAACTGCTCGAAGATTCAGAACAAGTGTGTTTAGGGAATCCACATAAGCTAATACATTGGTTCTAGAATTCTTCTCAAATGAATAAAGTTGTTATCATAGGATGATGTGGTTGGTGAGAGACTTGTTATAAAACTTTCTCTAAAGCATAATTTCTTAGTGGGTTTCACATGATAAAAATCTCTAAGGACTTCATTGAAAAGGCTAATTTGGATGGTGGTAAAAGCATCCTCCTCTAATTCCTCGGTCTCTTCAAGCATTAGTTTCTTTAATTTCCCTAGGTCCAAGACAACCTTAAAAGTCCTCTCTTTCTTTAACACCGCTTCCATCTTCATCTTCCATATGCCAAAATCTATCTTTTCATCAAATCTAACGACTCCATAACTTGTAGAGCTTCTAACAATACTACTCTTTATAGAATTAGACATAGCTAAAATAATCTTAAAATAGAACAACAAGCTATGATACCAAATTGTAGCACAAAATCGGAGTTTTGTGTAATGGAAGCAGGACATCCAATAATCTAGTCTGTAGACAATTTTAACAATTCCAATCCAACAAAGAGAAAAATAAATAAAGGACACAAATGTAGACAAAGACAGAGAGGAAAGAACACACTAATATAACGAGGTTCGGTTATGCCCATATCCTCGAATTCAACATCCTTTATTAATTCTTCACTTCAAGTGGGAGGACAACAATATGAGAAGAATATAAAGCAATCAATAAATTTCACTTACCCTAAAATGGATACGGAAATAAGGATCTTATTGAAGATATTTTATGGAGAACTCCCTTATTAAATAAGATATATATATATATATATGTATGAGGACGAAGACTGCCTTAGAGTTAGAATTGAAATCTTTCTGGATACTTGATTTGATTCCAATAAAAATTAAGCATATTGGTATTTGTTTCTACATTTATTTTCTGCTAGATTGGTTCTCCATACATATTCTTCTTCTTTGTTAATACCACAAAATCAATTAATGATTTAAAGCAATTAATTGATTATCTTTCTATTCCGCTTTCCATGTATATATCCATATTTGATTGATTTCTTTATATCAATTAACATATCTTCTTAAATTAATTGATTACATTTCCTATTTACCTCCCATATTTGATTGATTGCATGAATCAATTAATATATCTTATTCTTTTTAGTATTTGGAATATAATTGAGTTATCCAAATTTAACACAAACATCTAAAAACTCTAGGTCAATTCCTAGTATATGGTTTCGATAAATAATTTCCTAATCAACATTGAGTTAGCATTCTCAATGACGAACTACATATATTGCACTTACACACTGAGCGAACATCGTAATTCCTAGGCTCGCACTAAGTATAATACCTCGATGATTTATGGCCACCCTAAGCATTCGTGTCACCTTCTCAATGGTAAACATGTCCTTAACAACCAGTCCTTCGTAATACCCTAAAATCAATGTCAAATGACAACATCTAACTTCTGAATACCACAAAAGATAATTTATCGGGTTAAAATTAAAACAAGACACAATACCAAGGCATAATGATGGAATCTCGCAACAGACTGATAACATATAATATATTGAATATACATGATTGGATCTAGAGAATAGTATATAAGAGACCGCACTAACAGAACCAACTGATAAATAAATATCAATATAGAAAGTTAGAAGACAATATCTGATACAGCGAGTCTCGTATATAAATAACATATCAATCATGTACTGCTATAGTATCAAGTATACATATCCAAAATATCGACATCATGCCTTCAAGATGCTCTAGTCGTGCCACTTTAATAGTGTATCCCCATAAGCACCTGACTTCCAAACTACTCAATCGAGTACCCGAGAGTTGTCATGACATAAACAGACAAAAAAAACACGGGTCAGACATAATGCCTAGTACGTGAGGAACTACCTCAAAATACTCTATGTGTGTGTATGTATGTGTGTGTAACAGGAACCTACTAAGGCACAATTAGTCCTTTCCACAAACGTGGCTCAAGAATAATCTGAACTGCCCATATAAGTAAAGTAAACCCATATCAAAAGTAGAGAATCATCATATCATAACATTCTCTTCTCCTGCAATCAACAAGTCAGCACAACTAATATAATGTGACTGATATATAACGATATATCATGATAGAGGAAACCAGATATACAAATGCAGGGGTAATATAAATATCATAATAGAAGCCTATCCTAGAATACACAACAATAATATCTGAAGGAACTGGGCCAGCTCGCAGCGGAAGAAACGGGTGAATTTTAATTTTTTTTACCCAATTGGATCTTAATTGGGCATATGAACCCTAATTTATTTAGAACATTTCTAAAAAAATTTAAACAAAATAACTTATTTTATTTAAATAGTTGAAGAGAAGTTTTTAATTTTCAATGTTTAGTATATAAAATACACCTAACATATAGTTAATGTATAAGGAATGAAACATTTCATTTCTTTCCCTAAAAAAAGAATTAATCGAGAGTATTAATTTCATTAATTAAAGAGAAAAACCTTTCATTTTCTCTCTTTAATTTGAATTGATTGATACATTAAATGTCATTAATTAATAATTTATTCATGGCAAGATTTATTACTATGTCCATATGTATTCTAACTGTACAAATTGTAGTTTGAGGTTTATCTAATTTTGGTTTATTTATTTATATAAGTATAAATATATATATATATATATATATATATATATATATATATCTGTGTGTGTGTGTGTGAACCATACACACACACACATATGTGTGTGTGTGCATGTGTAGCATCATAACCCGTGAATGGTATATTGTGCCCATATATAGACGCTGGGATTTACATTGCAATGGACACATTAGCTCATTTGTATGTACTGTAATTTGGTCAAATGTGCTTGTATAATATGTCAAAACAGGATATTAATATATGTATATGAATAAATATATATATATATATATATATATTAACCCCCAAGGTGGTGCAGTGGTTAGGACATGCGGCGCTCACCTTAAAGGTTGAGGGTTCAATCCCCACCAACTACATATCCTTGTGAATTACCTGAAGTATGTGTTGTGGGTTCGGTGCATACTTCCTTAGAGTTTACAAGCAAAAAAAAAAATTATATATATTATTGAATAAAATAGTTTTTGCCATAATAAATTAATATAAAATAATCACATGATAAAAATAAAAGTTTTATAATTTTAGAAAATCTAGAAACATATTTTAGGCTTAAGATTAATTAATGGAATTTTTTAATAAAAATAATATTTATTATTAAATAGTTGATAATAGACCTTAATCCAATTAATTCTTAAAAATACGAAATCAAGTTAAAAAATTCTGAAACTTTTCTGAAGGTAGGCGAGACATATTTTGGGCTTATGAAAATTTTCTAGAATTTTTTCAACGAAATTTATATTTTTAATTAAATAATCAACTGAAGTTCGAAAATAAATTAATTATGGAAAATAATAAATTAAGTTTGAAAAATCTGAAAAAAAATTTGAAGCTGTGAAATATCTAATGCTTATGAAAAATTTCCAGAATTTTATCAATTGAATTTATATTTTTAATTAAATAATTGATTGCAGACCAAAAGTAAATTAATTTTAAAAAATAATAAATTAAGTTCAAAAAATCTTAAAATTTTACAATAAGAATCTTACATGGTCCAAAAAATATAAAAATATAAAAATATAAAATTAAAATTTCGAACTATTAATTATTTTATACATAATAAACAATTCAGAAAATCATTAAATAATAATAAAATATGGATATATATATTTGATAAAATAATTTTATATTTTATGATTCACAAATGGTATAAAACATCATAAGAAATTTTTTAGATTAAATATATACAAGATATAAACATATATACAATTATACATGTAGACAATTTGCAAATCTGTATACATTTAATTTAGATCTGTTTGTATATACTAATATAAATCGAAATCAATTTATTTTTTAGAAAAAAATTCAACAATAAATCAAAAATACTACAACAAGCACATAACCAATCCAATTGTAACAAACACATGTACCCATAAAAATCTCACCTAATTTAAACAATAAACAGATCTGATTACAACAACTGATTTGGATGTAAATCAACATTCATATGATAAACTTGAAATCAAAAAAAAAGTTCACCTCTTGATGAATCCTTTGAGTCCACTTTGAACAATGAATTATCTTCTAAGAACAATTCCCAATCCATCAGGTTGCTAATCCGGAATTGGAGACCTTTTACTACAAATTAGTATTTTTAATTTAAATTGGATTTGAGAATTTTTGGGATGATTTTAGAGGATATTTGCTACCATTAAAATTAGGAAGAAGAAGAAAGTGGCGACTCAAAAAAATTAGCTTTTGACTAGGGTTTTGAGATTAGCTTTTATATGGGTAGGATAAGAAAGCAAATAATAATCTCAATCACACATCTCAAAACTCTAATCTCATGCATAGTAGCTGCTCCCTTCCTCTATCAAAACCAATGACTTTCACCTCTGAAATTCATGGGTTGTGAGCTCATTTAACCTAGTTTAAATATACATAATTGTAGTCAACTAAATTTGTTGTCGATATCTCATATCGATCAACATGTTTATAACTTTTTATAAATACATGCAACAAATTTATTTCTCAAATCATATCCAAATTTTATAATTAATATTTCATAAATATTAATTAATTTAATCTATTTATAACAATTATAAACTATTTAAATCATTCGGTCTTAAGAGAATTCATCGATTCAGATGTGTGACTCTTGGGTGTAAATTCGGTCAGCGATTAATGTCGAACTATTCGAACGTTAACGTTCACACTTCACTTAGCAGGCAGTGTGACATTATGGACAAATTTATCTCTTACTCATTTTCGGCAAAATCTTATTTTAATTTAATAAGCGTTATTTACACCAATTCTTTTCGTCAAAACTATATCACTTTGGACTTATTAAATTTGGTAATGGTCAAAAATTCCAATATCGTCCACATTCAACTCTATAGTCCAAACACAAAGTCCTTGGTTCAATAATAACAATTATTATTAACCAAACTACTCTAGCTAGAGGTTTTGACTTTGGGTTGACTTGAGTTGACCGTGATACTAACCCCATATAACCGAGGAGACGAATCCTCTCTTGAATAGTGCTTCACTTCCAATTCCACTCGACCCAACTATAGTCACTTGATGGACGCCATGCCATGATTTGACTATAATCAAAGCTGAGCTTTCATATTGATGATTCATAGTATTCTCAAGTTGAAAGAACTATGTAAATTATTCGCATCGATATTTTCTGTTTGACCTTAGTTATATTAACTAAGAGAAAACTATCGAATGAGTTGTTCCATAGTTATCCAATAACTATTAGTATGTAACCTCTAGGTGCCATCAGCAGTCATGACTATTAAACTGCCCAACATTTGGAGATCGTTACGTACTCTAGTCTCAACGGATACATCGATATTCAGTCTCGATGCATCTTGACTAGGAACATTTAAGATGATATACTTATTTTTATTGTGATAAATTACTCATGGTTACAACACTTTGTAACTATTATCACAAAACATACCATTTATGGATTTTCTATTAAATATACTTTTAATTAATTACTTAATTAATATAGCTACATTATATCAAGTATATAATAGGAAGGAAACACCTTTATCTCGAACAAGATTAGTCAACGAGTTAGATATATGCAGCAAATTACATAATTGCCCCTAGGGCATACCCCAAACTCTATCAATCTCCAACTTGCACTTGGGGTCAATTATGGAATCTTATTCCTACTTCTCCAACCAGTTTTCTCAAAACCAATTGGGTCAGTCCCTCAGTGAACAAGATAAAATGTATGATGATTCCTATTACCAATGCATAAGGAACTCATCTCACATGTTCCGTATTAAACAATTTAATAAGGTATCTTTACATATCAATTTGGGACATTCCTAATATCTTCTATACTCACTATAAAAGACATCATTGACAATCCAAAGTTGAGTATTAAAACAACTCAAGTTGATTTAATAGAAGTACGTCATTAAAATCAACAATGTGTTGTTTACTTATAGTTTAGAAATATCAATGTACCTTCTAACGTTCTTTCTTAATGATCACACGCTTCCTCTGCACTTTGATTGAAAATCAAACTATTTGATATTTCTATCAAAATACTTATTCAATTTTTAAGCTTATAAAATGATACTTTTGTATCATTTCTTGGATCATACTCGAAAACTCACAATCTTTATATCGCTTCCACTGACTTCGAGACACTTTGGTTGTTATATGAAAATAGACTATACTAAATCATTATTTAGAATTTTCTATTTCAACGCATATATACCAAAACATTAGGTCTTATCAAGAGATAATTTTGTGAGTAAATCTGAAATAACTTGAGTACGTTGAATAACAAATCTATTATGCTAATTTCAACAATTGAAAATTTTACGAGGATATTCTTATCAACGTTATTCATTAAGTTCCAACTGCATTAGCCTTGCTCATAAAGACATAGGCCGGTGGATCACATCCCTTAAGTTACGACTACCAAAATCATATTTTGATACTGTACTTGGAATTCTTTCGGATTTGCGCATCATACCATAGAGTCAACACCCTTAATGGTTTAATTAAACAACCAAGGATTATATATTTTCAACATTGATAAGAAACTCATTGTTTCTCTTCAATGTGTGAGAATACTTATTAGACACTCTAATGCGATGTGTTTGCTTAGGTTAGTTAATTTCATTTCATCTCATCTAATCAGTTGCATCTATGGATCATATCCAATTCCATTTTACTACTAATAATTCCTCAAAGAAATTCCTCCACAAAGAAGTTGGTATTTCTTGAAATAACAATAGTTTCTCAATGCAATAGAACAAATATTCATAAACATTTTATGAATTTCTTTACTTATAAAACTGATTTGGTTTTAGTTTACAAAACTTATGTTCAAAACATAAATATGTCATCCAATGATAGTCTTCCCAAAATCCTTTTGGGGAGATTCATACAAGATCCCTCATGAACAATTATTACGTGCAATCTTTCGACTCACACAACCTGCCAACTCCTTGGCTTAGGATATGTTGGAGTTTCTTATAAACCCTCATCTTGTCTGATTTTGTAAACTATTGTTTAGATGAAATAATATTAACCTTGTGTACTATTCTTAAGTACACGACCTTATAGAAAGAAACTAACTCAACTTTACTCATAATTAATCGTACATTGTCCAACAAAGTTCGATTAATCCTTATCGATGCATCATTATGTATCACATGGAGGAGTGACTTTTAAGATTGAATCTTTATTTATTTTTAGGTACGTTCGGAACCTTTTTCAATATACTCACTCATTTGATCAAATCGAATCAATTCTATTGCATGTTATTTATTTACTTCTATTTTATACTCTGTGAGTTTACCACAGACATATTACATGTGTATCAAATAAACACATCCATGTCTGTGATAACTCATCAGTGAATATGAAGAAGTACATGGAACCGATTTTGTATTAATGGACTTACGATTGCATACATCAATATGTATCAATCTGAAGAGTTCATCAACTCTTATGATGCTCCCACTAATTGAGTGCATAGTGTTTGCACCAAAATCGGTCACAAACACCCAATTGTAGATGAAAGCACCAAGTCACAGTCACAAGCCGCAGATAAAATGTATGTAGTTGAGATAAATATGAAGAATACTCAAAATTTAAAAGGAAAGCGGTAAAAAAACAAGATTTATAGTGGTTCAGCGTTGTAGCCTACGTCCACTTTGAAGAATTTAATGTTTTATTGATGATTCTCAACTGATTTACAAGAGTACAATCGATAGTATCCAAGTTACAATGGAGTTCCAGCAGAGTGACAGCGTAGAAGAGCCAGAAGAAACCTTTTTTGTTGGTGTTGGAGTGCTATTTATAGTTGCAATCTGGAAATATCTGGCCTAGATCTTGGAATACCTCTTCTCTCTCGTGGGTGCAATCCGGGCTGGTTCAGGATCGATCCCTGATCGATCCATATGCATTTCGTATCGATCCAAAAATGGTCCAATAATGATGGGATCGATCACGAACGTTCTTTTGGGGTATGCAAGCTGTGGTGAAAATTTGAAGGTGTTTGGACTTGCAGATCTCGAGTTATGATCGATCGAAAATGGAATTCGTAAGCTGGCTGAATTGTTTGTATCGATAGCTTGGTATCGATCAAGCTCGTATCGATCTGGTACGTATCGATACCTATTCGTATCGATCATTTCCGTGTCATCGCCCACCAATTACGCATCGATCCGAGTTTCCCGCCTCGATCCATGTTGAACGCTTCATCACTTGACCTGCTCCTTCATATCAATCGATACGAAATCGATCGATACGAAATCGATCGATACGAAATAGCCTATGATTGCTTTTCGTATCGATAGAATGGTCGTTGATTTCATATCGATCATTTGACTGATCGATACGAACTATATAGAAATAGGATTGATACAAAGCGGGCAGTTGAGGTGCAAATGAACATGGATCAACCTCCATGTACTTCGTATTGATCATTTGGTTTGTAGCTTCGTATCGATGATTGGCCCCTTGCTTCGTATCGATCGGTTAACTGGTCGATATGAAACTTGTTGGGATAGGATCAATACAAAGCGGGCAGTTGAGGTGCAAACGAACATGGATCGACCTCCACGTACTTCGTATCAATCGTTTGGTTTGTAGCTTCGTATCAATGCTTGGCCCCTTGCTTCGCATCGACCGGTTAACTGGTCGATATGAAACGTGTTAGGGTAGGATCGATACGAAGTGGGTGAGTATTTTGACGACACGAAGCACATGGATACGAAGTAATGGATGAAGTTCGATGGATACGAAACTAGCGTGGACATGACGTTGATGGATATGAAGTGGGTGGTTTTAATGGATATGAACTGATGCTTTCTTTATGATTCTTGATCGGTCCGAGAGATGCATTTGCCCGATGGATACGAAAGGAACGAGTGCAAACTTGATGGATACGAATAAGATGGATATGAGATTGATGGGGACCCTGGCTGCTGATCGATCCTTGGCTTTGACTTGAAGTAGCCGCCTCCTTGACCCGAAGTAGACTCTCTAGTGACTCGAAGTAAGGTGCCTGGTGACTCGAAGTGACTTGTAAAACATGTTAATCCATCAAAGACCCGAAGTAAACCCTTCTCCGACCCATAGCAGCATGCCTGAAAACCCGAAGCAAACATGAAGGCGACTCGGAGCAGACTCCAAGCAACTTGAAGTGACTCAATCTTCGTTGAAACCATATTTTAGACATCTTGCGCTGTTTGTTCGTCTACTATGCTATGTTTTGTGCAGTTGCTTGGGTTGAATCCACCTGTATGTTTCCTTGCCAAAAGGCGGGTTAACACTTTGCCCCCCAAAACATGCCTTGCGATAGGAAGGTGTGTTTCGTAGTGCCAAAAGCTGGATGTTCCTATCCTATTAATGACCTGTAAAGAGATTGATAATCTTACCTAACTAGGAATAGCGATCATTTGAGATCGTATGACGTTCGAGGCGATATGTGACCGTTCGAGGTCGGATGTCGTTCGAGGCGAATGGTGACCGTTCATGGTCGGGTGCCATTCGTGGCGAATTATAACCATTCGAGGTCAGGTGCCGTTCGTGGCGAATTATGACCATTCGTGGTCGGGTGCCATTCGTGGCAAATTGTGTATGCCCGGGGGGAATTAGTAGTATTAATGTCAGATTTCACGTTCGAGTGAGTTTCTGAATCATTTGTTATGGCGGTTCATCACCATCCCAGAGCATGCCTGAGGACCGTTCACGATCCCATGCATATGTATGTGATTTGGCCGTTATGGAACTATAAATACCAGATTTACATTCAAATGAGTCTTATAACAAAAATGTCCAACTAAATCAAGTCCAGATGTGCAAAAGAGAGAAAAAAGCAAAACAGAAGCGTCAAAGTGCAAAGAACTCCACTGTTGCGGTTTATCGTCGTCTCAAAGCATGCCTGAGGACCGTTCATGATCTCGTACATGTGTAAGCGACTTAACCGTGTTAGTGTGGAGTTTGCTACTTATTCGTCGTTATTCTAATCAGTTAATGATAAGCTGGTGCCTTGATCCGGAGCCGTTCTCATTTGATGCAGATGGCGGCCGCTCCTGTTCCACCGTCGTTGCTCGTCTTTTCACGTACTACAATAGCATACCGTTTCGAATATGTCCTTCTATCTCATTCCTCAAGTGCCTACAATCATTCATACTATGACCACTTAGCTTGTGGAATAAGTAGTACTTGTTTGATTTCTTTTCATTATTGGTCGGATCCCTCCTCATTGGCCTTCGATAGGGAACCTGCCCCTAGTGTCTTGGTAGATTCGTTCCAAAGTCTCATTCAACTCCATATAAGAGGTGAATCTTGGTTCCTTTCATGGCCGCTTTGGCTTATCACAGCTATCCTCTGCTTTCCGTTTCCCTTTATCCTTGCCTAAATCCTTTTCGGGCGGATCTCCGCTTTTGACTGCATAAACATCAACTCCCTCTCCTTCCTCTCTCTCTCAGCATTTGCATCCTCTTGTCGCAGAAACCTTTCTGTCTCGTGGTAAAACTCTCTTGGATCCATAGGTGGATACCTTGTCAATGAATTCTTGAATTCCATGCCATCAGCTATGCCAGATACAGCTGCCATCAAAACCATTGACGGATCTGGGCGATCCACCGATGTCGCCGCTGCATTGAATCGTGTTAGAAAACTCCTTAAAGACTCCCCGGTTTTCTGCTTCACTGCTGTCAAACTCATCACATTCTTGGGCCTCGAGATGTGGACTGTGAACTACCTCATAAACCTTTCAATTAACTTGGTCCACGTTCCAATCGAACCGCTTTCCAATTATCAAAACCACAGTGCTGCAATGTCCGTCAAGTACATTGGGAAACACCGGGCCATGACCTCCTCTGATGCCCCCAATACTTCCATGTGCCTCATATACCTCGTTAGATGAACTACAAGATTTGTCCTTCCATCATATGTCTCCAGTGTTGGTAGCTTGAATTCTGGTGGATTCCTAGCCTGCCTAATTGCGGGAGCGAAGGCAATCCTGTTCACATCTTCCAAATCTCTATTCCCTAGTCCTCCTCTCATGGCCCGCCTGACCATCGCTGCTAATCTATCACTGTCTCCAAGCGGTAGTCCTTGTCCATTGCCCTCGATCTGCCCCCCGAGTTCACGAGGGAACCCTAGAATCTGCTCTCCTGGACGAGCATCCATTTCTCTATCAACGCCATGTTGCACAGCTCCGCTTGGTATCTTGCCTGAGATTGGATCAACATGCTCCAGGGGAGTGCCCCCTAGCTCAGGGGCTGCTCCTAATGGTCCCGCTATTTCTGAACCCTGTTGTTCCATGCTCCTGATCCCTATTTCTAGCACTTCCTGCAGTTGCGTTTTCTTGATTCTACACTCTAGCTTGACCAATTTGCTGAAGTAGATTCTGCATCATCTCCTCCTACCTTTTCAGCATCCCTTCCTATATAGCCTCCATCATCATCTCCATCTTGTCTCTGGTGATGAAAACTAAAGTCTGATTAGCTCCTGCGGATGCCTCCTGGCTTCCTTCATGCTGACTCCATCTGCCTTTGTCTCCATGTTGATTGCTTCGTTATAGCTTTCCAGATCCAAGTTCCTAAGCCTTCAAATTCAAGATCCAAGCTTTAGAATCCCTAAGTGCTAGTCTTCTCAATGAAAGCACCAAAATGTTTGCACCAAAATTGGTCACAAACACCCAATTGTAGATGAAAGCACCAAGTCACAGTCACAAGCCGCGAATAGAATGTATGTAGTTGAGATAAATATGAAGAATACTCAAAATTTGAAAGGAAAGCGGTAAAAAGACAAGATTTATAGTGGTTCGGCATTGTAGCCTACGTCCACTTTGAAGAATTTGTTGTTTTATTAATGATTCTCAACTGATTTACAAGAGTACAATCGATAGTATCCAAGTTACAATGGAGTTCCAGTAGAGTGACAGCATAGAAGAGCCAGAAGATCCCTTTTATGTTGGCGTTGGAGTGCTATTTATAGGTGCAATCTGGAAATATCTAGCCTAGATCTTGGAATACCTCTTCTCCCTCATGGGTGGGCCCACATGATCAATCTGAGCTGGTTCAGGATCGATCCCTGATCGATCCTATGCATTTCGTATCGATCTAAAAATGGTCCAATAATGATGGGATCGATCACGAACGTACTTCTAGAGTGTGCAAGCTGTGGTGAAAATTTGAAGGTGTTTGGACTTGCAGATCTCGAGTTATGATCGATCCAAAATGGAATTCGTAAGCTAGCTGAATTGTGTGTATCGATAGCTTGGTATCGGCCAAGCTCTTATGGATCTGGTACGTATTGATACCTATTCATATCGATCATTTCTGTGTCATCGCCCACCAATTACGCATCGATCCAAGTTTCGCACCTCGATCCATGTTGAACGCTTCATCACTTGACTCACTCCTTCACAGCAATCGATACGAAATCGATCGATACGAAATAGCCTATGATTGCTTTTCATATCGATCGAATGGTCGTTAGTTTCATATCGATCGTTTGACTGATCGATATGAATTATACAGAAATAGGATCGATACGAAGCGGGCAGTTGAGGTGCAAACAAACATGGATCGACCTCCACGTACTTCGTATCGATTGTTTGGTTTGTAGATTCATGTCGATGCTTTGCCCCTTGCTTCGTATCGATCGGTTAACTGGTTGATACGAAACGTGTTGGGGTAAGATCGATACAAAGCGGGCAGTTGAGGTGCAAACGAACATGGATCGACCTCCACGTACTTCGTATCGATCATTTGATTTGTAGCTTCATATCGATGCTTGGCCCCTTGCTTCATATCGATCGATTAACTGGTCGAGATGAAACGCGTTGGGGTAGGATCGATACGAAGTGGGTGGGTATTTTGATCAACATGAAGCATATGGATTCGAAGTGATGGGTGAAGTTCGATGGATACAAAACTAGCGTGGACATGACGTTGATGGATACGAAGTGGGTGGTTTTGATGGATATGAACCGAGGCTTTCTTCATGATTCTTGATCGATCCGAGAGATGCATTTGCCTAATGGATACGAAAGGAACAAGTGCAAACTTGATGGATATGAATAGGATGGATACGAGATTGATGGGAACCCAGGGTGCTGATCGATCCATGGTTCTGACTTGAAGTAGCCGCCTCCTTGACTCGAAGTAGACTCTCCAGTGACTCGAAGCAAGGTGCCTGGTGATTCGAAGTGACTTGTAAAACATGTTAATCCATCAAAGACCCGAAGTAAACCCTTCTCTGACCCGAAGCAGCATGCTTGAAAACCCAAAGCAAACATGAAGGCGAATCGGAGCAGACTCCAAGCAACTTGAAGCGACTCGATCTTTGTTTAAACCATATTTAAGACATCTTGCATTGTTTGTTCATCGACTATGCTATGTTTTGTGCAGTTGTTTCGATTAAATCTGCCTGTATGTTGCCTTGCCAAAAGGCGGGTTAATACATAGCCCTTAATTGTTTAAGATTAATTAACCAGTATCACATGATTCAAAATCATATAATAAAATTATTTTCTCAAAACTATGGTTTAGTCTATAATTCCAAAATAACTATAAATAATATTAGATACTTCTGTAATTTCCAATGCATCACTTTTGTTATGAAAACAAATACCACATTATAGTTTTATTTCATAATGAACATTCATAATATTCATATTGAAATATAACTATGTCAATTTCTTAGTCGATACTGAAAAATAGTCATTATTTCATAAGTAATGTTCGGCACGTTTTACGAAAACAATTTTCATACTACAATGCAATCAATAAGTGTTATATGGTATGCTTCCACTATTTTCGCCATTATTATAATTGCGTACTATATTCGGAGGTCCATTGTTCACTTAATATAGATTTATTTACTTCACATACTGCAACTAGTTTACCGTGGAGAGTTCTTCGATCAAATATCTTGAACTCAAGAGAAATAAATATCATAGAAAATAATTTTCTATGTGAAAATATATTTCAGAATAGAAATCGTATTTCTTATTCCAACGTTATGTATCAATCATTATTACTACTATTCTCGTTTCCGATGTTTCTTTATGAAGCAGAAGTGACTGTTCACTTTCTTCGTCTCAACTATACCTTAAATCACATCTACTCTTGTACATTCGTTTTTCTTTCTAAATGGTCAAACCATTCAAAAGAAAATCCTTACTACAATATCCTAATGAACCCTTTACAAAAGAGCATTTGATTATCCTTAACTTTTAAGAACATCAAATACATCGCGCTTTGCATAAACTGATCAAATGACATTTCGGTGATCGAGTTCTTAGATTTATATTGTAGTTTTGGTCTAGTGTTATAGTTAATACAATACGATCCTTTTGTAATCAATCAAATTGAATACTTTATCTTGGACTAAGGTTTATTTGGTTTTTCGGATGAACTAATTTCATCGAAATATTTTACATTACAAACTCTAACCGTTCACTATATAACATTTATATATGATTGTATAAGGATCAAATATCCATGGTCTTGTATTGCTTTTCGTGTTTTAAACTCATAGAATGTAATACATGGTCTGGACCAAATAAATGCGTAAGTGACCAAAATACAAATGTATTTAGTAGTTCTAATATCAGGCAATTGCATGGGTATTGAAACGTTAATATGCAATAGTCTTTTATTGGTAGGTATATGTTATATTTCGATTTGTCAATCTTCATTTCAATTGTATATCTCAATTGATAAACATTTTATCATTCCTATTAAATGCACGAATTTATTGATACAGATTATTTAACATTATATAGCATACGTTCTTACAATATTCGAAAGTTTAAATGTTATCATTTCATTTTTCTAATAAGTCACCCACTAGTCTTTTATGTTTCACCAAACCCTAAGTGAAACATAAAAGTCTTTCGACTTCACTAGTAGGTGTTAGGACTCGTCTGTCTTGGAATTCTGACCTTGAGTTTGCTCGATAAGTCATAGCTCCACGGTCGATGGATAACTCCTTGTCAGTTGTATCACATACAACTCCTAACTCATGCTACCTTATCCTAACCTCATTTCGATCTTGAGTTTGCTCAACAAATCGAAAGAGATTATTCACTCATACCAACCATATCATGATGGCCTAAGTATAATATATGTACCTTGAGTTTTCTCAACAAATGCATATAATTATCTTACCTCGTCTAATCGATATATTGATAATGCTACACATAACATCTCTAGCTTGAGTTTGCTCAAGAACTAAGGAGTATGCAAGTAATTTATTAATATATATATGGCAGAGGACAATTTTATATTAAAGATTCCTTATCTTCAATATATTACATCGAGTGATATCGACTTATGGAATAATGTATTTCTTATGAAGTACTCTCATGATTCAAGTGCCAGATACATCATAAATCACGATATACATACATATACGTATGTATGTATTCCTTAAGTCTATTTAGGGTTTCTTTAATGTTCCGCCTTTAATTATACATTCATATTATATAACTTTTATTATTATATAACTTTTATATTTCATATTACTTATATAATAGTTTTATGTATAACATTATATTAACTAAATCTTATTTAATTAATTTTAATTAATTAACTCTCTAATTAGTTTTATACTAGTATTCCAATATAACTTTTATATTGGACATATCTACTATAACCTTTATAGTGTATGCTATAACCTTTATAGTATAACACATATATCTTATATATGTGTGTTTTAATTAATTAACCTTTAATCAATTTATTTAACTAAACTATATTAATTAAATATATTAATTTCAAAATTTAGTTCAGATGCATACATGTATACTTATGTTATTTTAAACAATTTAAAAACAACATAACATATATCTCAATATATAATACACGCACATGTTCATTAATTAATTAACTTATTTAATTAATTTACTATTATTAATCTTATTAAAATTTAAAATTAATGTGAATTGCTTTTCAAACATTTTGAAAAATATGTTATACTATAACTTTTATAATAAACATATTTTATTTTAAATTTAACAATTAAATTTAAAATCTTCAACTTCAATTTTCAAAACATTTTGAAAATTAGCCCAAGGCCTAATTCAAGTTGCGCCATTTTTATTGGGGGCTGGGCTCACATCACCTTTTAGGCCAGGCTGGTAACCAGGTAGGACATGGTACTTGATTACCCAATTTCAATCCTAGACATTACCTTTCTAGACACCGTACCAAGTGGACAAGCTTAACTAGTTAGCCTTAATATGACTAATTTAGACCGCATAGGCTATTGGGCTCTGATACTACCGAAGGAACTGGGCCAGCTTATAGCGAAAGAAATGAGTGAATTTTAAATTTTTTTACCCTATTGGATCTCAGTTGGGCCTATGAAGCCTAATTTATTTAGAACATGTCTAAATTTGTTTTAAATAAAATCATTTATTTTATTTAAATTAGTTAAAGGGAAGTTTTTAATTTCAAATGTATAGTGTATCAAATAAACCTAACATTTAGTTGATGTATAAGGAATGAAATCTTTCATTTCTATCCCTAAAACAAGAATAAATTGAGAGTATTAATTGCATTAAATGGAGAGAGAAACCTTTCATATTCTCTCTTTAATTTGAATTGATTGATACATTAAATGTCATTAATTAAAAATTTATTCATGACAATATTTATTACTATGTCCATATGTATTCTAACTGTACAAATCATAGTTTAAGATTTATTTAATTTTGTTTATTTATTTATATTAGTATAAATATATATATATATATATATATATATGAACCATATATATATATATAAATATGTGTGTGTGCATGCGTGACATCATAATCTATGAAGGGTATAATATGCTCGTATATAGATTTTGGGATTTACATTGCAACGGACACATTAGCCCATTTTGTATGTACTGTAATTAGTTTAACTATGGGCTTGTATAATATGTCAAAACAGGATATTAATATATGTATATGAATATATATATATATATATATATATATACATACACACACATATATATATTAGAAGGAATTAGGGAAAATGACAAACTTTGAAAGAAAAAAATTAGGCTGAAGGACGCCAAGTTTCATTTTTAAACTGAAGGACAAATGCTAGTTATAATTAGCATTATATTCAACTTTTACACTATACAAAATGCTAGATACATCTAGCATTATATTCAATTTTACACTATACAAAATGCTAGTTATAACTAGCATTGTTCTTCAGCCTAAAAAACAACCTTGTTGTCCCTCAGCCTAATTTTTTTTTAAGTTTGTCCCTGTGCCTATTTTCCTGTATATATATTATTGAATAAAACAGTTTCTACCATAATGAATCAATGTAAAATAATCACATGATAAAAATACAAATTTTATAATTTTAGAAAATCTTGAAACATGTTTTGGGTTTAAGATTAAGTTATGGAATATTTTTTAATAAAAATAATATTTATTATTAAATAGTTGATAATAGCCTTAATCAAATCAATTCTTAAAAATATGAAATCAAGTTGAAAAATTCTAAAACTTTTTTTGAAGGTAGTTGAGACACATTTTGTGCTTAGCAAATTTTTCTAGAATTTTCTCAACTGAATTTATATTTTTAATTAAATAATTAACTGCGGTTAAAAAATAAATTAATTATGGAAAATAATAAATTAAGTTTTAAAATTTTGAAATTTTTTCTAAAGGTACCTGTGAAACATTTAACGCTTATGAAAAATTTCCATAATTTTTATTTTTAATTAAAAAATTGATTATTAGACCGAAAGTAAATTAATTTTAAAAAATGATAAATTAAGTTCAAAAAATCTAAAAATTTTACAATAAGCATTTTACATGGTCCAGAAAATGTAAAAAATATAAAATTGAAATTTTGAACCATTAATTATTTTATACATAATAAACAATTCAAAAAATCATTAAATAATAATAATAAAATATGTATATACATATTTGATAAAATTATTTTATATGTTATGATTCACAAAAGGTATAAAACATCGTAAGAAATTTTTTAGATTAAATATATACAAGATCTAAACATATATACAATATGCAAATCTGTATACATTTAATTTAGATCTATTTATATATACTACTATAAATGGAAATTAATTTTTTTATTTTTTGAGAAAATAAATTTCAACAATAAATCAACAAAAATACTACAATAAGCACATAACCAATCCAATTGTAACAAACACATGTACCCACAAAAATCTTACATAATCTAAACAATAAACAGATTTGATTACAAACAAGTGATTTGGATGTAAATCAACATTCATATGATAAACTTTAAATCAAAACAATAATAATAAATAAAAGTTCACCTCCTAATGAAGCCTTTGTGTCCACTTTGAATAATGAATTCTCTTCTAAGAACAATTGCCAATCCATCAGGCTGCTAATCCGGGACTGGAGACCTTCTACTACAAACTAGTAATTTAAATTGGATTTGAGAATTTTTGGGATGATTTTAGAGAAGAGTTGCTGCTATTAAAATGAGGAAGAAGAAGAAGAAAGTGGAGGCTAAAAAAAAGCATTTGACTACGGTTTTGAGATTAGGTTTTATATAGGTAGGATAGGAGAGCAAATAATGATCTCAACCACACATCTCAAAACCCTAATCTTATGCATAGTAGCTGCCCCTTCCTTTAACAAAACCAATGACTTTCACCTCTAAAATTCATGGGTTGTGAGTCCATTTAACCCAACTTAAATATACATAATTATATTCAACTAAATTTGTTGTCGATATCTCATATCGATCAAAATGTTTATAACTTTTTATAAATACATGCAACAAATTTATTTCTCAAATCATATCCAAATTTTATAATTAATATTTCATAAAAATTAATTAATTTAATCGATTTATAATAATTATAAACTAATTAAATCATTCGGTCTTAAGAAAATTCATCGATTCAGTTGTGTGACTCTTGGATGTAAATTCGGTCAGCGGTTAACGTCGAACTATTCGAACATTAACGTTCACACTTCACTTAGCAGGCGGTGTGATATTATGGACAAATTTATCACCTACTCATTTTCGGAAAAATCTATTTTTAATTTAATAAACGTTGCTCAGTTGTGACAATTATTTACACCAATTCTCTTCGTCAAAATTATATCCCTTTGGACTTATTGAATTTGGTAATGGTCAAAAATTCCAATATCATCCACATTCAACTCTATAGTCCAAACACAAAGTCCTTGGTTCAATAATAACAATTATTATTAACCGAACTACTCTAGCTAGAGATTTTGACCTTGGGTTGACTTTAGTTGATACTAACCCCATATAACTGAGGAGACGAATCCAATCTTGAATAGTGCTTCATTTCCAATACTTCTACTCGACCCAACTATAATCACTCGATGGACGTCGTGCCATGATTTGACTATTATCAAAATGGAGCTTTCATATTGAAGATTCATAGTTTCTCAAGTCGAAAGAACTGTGTAAATTATTCACATCGATATTTTCTGTTTAACCTTAGTTATATTAACTAAGAGAAAACTATCAAATGAGTCGTTCATGGTTATTCAATAACTATTAGTACGTAACCTCCAGGTGCCCTCAGCGGTCATGAGTAATACACTGCCCAACATTTGGAGAGCATTACATACTCTAGTCTCTACGGATACATCGATATCCAGTCTTGATGCATCTTGACTGGGAACATTTAAAATGGTATATTTATTTTTATTATGATAAATTACTCACGGTTACAACAATTTGTAACTACTATCACAAAACATTCCATTTATGGATTTTCTATTAAATATACTTTTAATTAACAAATTAATATAACTACATTATATCGAGTATATAATAGAAAGGAAACACCTTTATTTCGAACAAGACTATTCAACGAGTTAGATATATGTAACAAATTACATAATTGCCCCTAGTGCATACCCCAAACTCTATCAGTATCAACCAATTAATATAAAGACAAGCGATAAATAGAGAATATAAATTGATACTTTTCATTGTAGCTGAGTGGAGTTCGTGGTAGACTCATGCCCGAGATAAATTGAGTCAGTACCAAATTGTATCATATGACCTGAGTAGCATATAGTGTGATCGAACTCGTATAGATCTTACAGTACCCCAATTTGAGCATAAGTGATATATGATCTACTCTAGGTATCTAAAACCGAAGTCTGTATTGGACACCATCTGTAATTCAAATTATTATGATCCAATGATTTCTGCCAAAGGTCCAAAGTGAATAATGTTAATACCTAATTATACCATAGACCCCAAGCCATATATTCCAACTTTGATCAAACTCATGTAGGCCTCGCCATACCCGTATATCGAGCATAAGTAATATATGACATACTCTAGATATTTGGAACCAGTGTGGATCTCACCGTACTCCTATGTTGAGCATAAGTGATATATGATCCACTCGTAGATGATTGTCATCATCTCCCTTTCTTAGCCATCATGGATTTCTTAAAAAATTCACATAATGTCTCTATAAAAGAGAACAACGGACGTGTCTCGTATAATACGGTATCTTGGCCACAAAAGAGCACGATTTCGTATAAACATATATACACATAAAAAATAATGTCCTGTAATGTAACATCCCCTATCTTGAGGCCCGAAGCTAAGCGCTACAGAAGCTATAGTCATCTATAGTATTAACTTCCAATGATAAAATACGGTAATGTTAATGGTATCCATAATATCAGACGCACATGAATATAAAACAAAATCGCAGATTTAAAAAAAAATCTAATTACATTTCAAATCCATGTTTCACATTCCATTACACAATCCCAAACGATTCCCAGATTTCGATCAAATATAATTATTACAAATTACGGCAAGAGCGACATATGAAGATGCCCCCTTGGATGATCAGAGTACTCAATAGACATATCAGTCTTTGCCTCCTGCACATCTTCGGAAGCTTATTCGTCCACCTATTAAACCTGTAAAACCTTAACTCTCAATCTACTCAAATTAATTTTGAGCACCCGAGAGTTTAAGGGGAAAACATAAACTTCGATTCAGACATAAAGCCTGGTGTGAATAATACTATTACATCTCGGGTTACTGATATTAAGTGAGACCATGCCACTTAGCGGAACGGGTTTCCCCTCACTAATATCCCTTTTTAAAACATATCTTTTTGCAAATCAAAATCCTGCAATAAAAATTATTAAAGCAATAATAGAAATATCATATATGCACATAAATCAGGTAATAAATGGACTATCTGTCCGAATAATATAGTTTTTTTGGCTAACTACTAACCATTGGCTGACTCGGGCCTATGAGACAAAATAAATAATCTAACTTTTGTTAGACACACTTCTGGACGGTCTGTCCTTAACTTACCTCTCCCAGGGTCAATTGATCTTAATGGTTTTGCGGGCTCACCAATAACCTAACTTTCTCTGTATATTCCTTTCTATGTGTAACATCATTTAAGTCTTACCTGTGACTAAGCCTTACACACCGAATTTTTGGACATATATTAGCTTGGGGCTATAGCTAAAGTATAGGGCACGACCCTATACCAGTCCCATATGGTATTCTACTATTTGAGTCATTTACTTAGGGTTAACTACCCCATCAAATTTTCCTTGGAAACATTTCTTTCAAATTGATTTAACCCTATAAATCATACTTAAACCAAAAAAATATACTTTTTTCTTTACTCAAACATCTTTGCCATGATATATGCTTTACACAAAATAATGTTGATGAAACCTTCGAAACCCTTATGTAAAAACTTTAAACAGTCCCTTTTGAATTCATTGAAAGCACCCCTTTCAAAATAGGTTAACTACTTTACCTTGAAACATTAGGCCGAAGGGCCAAAACATACCTTTCAAAACCTTTAAAATAGACCTTTCGAAATCATTAAAGGAATCCCTTCAAAAGCTTTATAAAACCTTAGACATCCTTTTTTATAAACATCTCAAACTTGCTTTTCGAAAGCATTGGAAACCTTCCATTCAAATACTAAAAGTAAACCTTTCGAAAACATTAGGGAATCGCCCCTTCGAAACCTTCATCATATATCTTTCGAAAGCATTAAAGTCCTTTGTTTAAAACAAACCTTTCGAAAGCACTAAATTCAAGTAAAAGCTTATGGAACATAGCTTCGAAACCATTTTAAACCTTTTCTTTCTAAACCTTTGGGTTTAACTTTCAATCTTTCTAAGGGTCTTAAAAGAACTGGGGTGAAAGCATTGCTTTCGAAAACATTATTCCTAAGTAAAAGAGAGTGGATGGTTTCGAAACTAACCCTTTTGAAAGCATGGAGAAGCGGCTTACAATTTTAAAGGCAAAAGCACCCTTTCAAAAGCATTGATTCAAAAGGTTGAATGCGATAGCAGGGGTTTCAATCCCTTTGAAATTTTATTTTAAAAACAAAAGGCGGCAACCCATTTGAAAGCCTTTTATTTATATAAACAGAAGAAAGTTGGTTAAGTCGAAAGCTCCAACCTCTTCGAAAGCCTTATTTGTAACCAAGATAGTTCCAAGTTTAAAAGAGCTGCTTCTACCCATTCGAAAGCCTGTATCGACTCTATACCTTCCGCCTAACTCCAATCCACCACATACCAATGCATTGATACCATGCTTATTGGTTTTGACTTGGTTGAAGGCGGCAGTATAGGGTCGAAAGGTGGCTGTTATAAGTAGCGAAGCAGTAATTTCTTGCAAAACTGATTATTAACCTTTTAAAGTAATGTCTTTCCAACTAACTTGCCATGTTTGTCAACATATAATTGGTTGCCAATTCTTTTTAAAAATCTTTTTCTAAAAGTACTGCCGAGTTCAGTAATTAACAATTAAAAACATTTAACAAATTGCCCCTTCTCCTTTTATAAACATATAAAACATTTAAGTCCCATACCATAAATAATTTTATATCTTTAATAAAATACTTCGGAAAATTCTCCAAAAATTCCCATAATCACTTTTAATATGTCTTCTAACATATTTAAATTTCTGACCCAAAGCTAACATACAATAGCCGAAAATAATTTAAACTCAATTTAACCATTTTCTTTACTAAAAAATTCATAACAAATCCACATTAACTTAGAAAATTATGAAACTTGAAACCCATCTCTAAAATAATGTTTCTGACCTTATAACAAAAACACAAGCCATTTGGGTGTCATTTAATAGGTTTTTCAAAACAAATCTTATCATAAAATCTATATGAAACAACAAAAATCATCAATAAGCATATACATCCATTTAACAATCAAAACATGGAATTTTACTTTGAAAAATATATTCGGATCTTATCTAGAACCCGAAAACAATAAAAATGAGATGTAATCTATAATTCACCTTAGCTTCTTGTTAGGGAGTTTGAGATTTGCTCTTGAATTGATTTGATAAAGCTTCCTTCTTTGATTCTTGCTTATCTTCCCCTTATCTTCTTCTAATGGTGGCCGGCCAAGCTTAGGTTTAGTTTAGTTTTGTTTGTGAACGTTGTAAATGAAAATGGAATGAGGGTTTAGGGTATAAGGACTTAGTTCACTACAACAGTTTATGCTTTTCATAGCGTTTGAAAAACGCTATAACAGGCTACCATAGCGTTTCAGAGAACGCTGTGGAACAACAAGCTATGGTAGGCCGGCAGCATTACATAGCAGCAAGAAAAACGCTATAATATATTATAGCGTTTACAAAAAAGCATAGCGTTTGCAACCTACCGTAGCGTTTTTTATCTGCTATTAAACTTAAACGCTATAGGGAATATAATCTTTCATTTAACTTTCTATAGCGTTTTTGAGCACATTTTATAGTGTTTCATCAAACCATGTTATAGCGTTACAATGTTTTCCGATAGCAGTTCTTGTCATGCTTGCATAGCGTTTTTGTTTTCTACCATAGCGTTTTTGATTCTATTATAGCGTTTTTGGTGGAAAAATCTTACATCTCGTATAGAGTTGCGATAGCGTTTGATGAATCAATAGCGTTTTTTGAACGCTATCCTATATAATATTAATTTTCAGCATTTGTTTCAATTTTCATTTTATTATATTACATATATATATATATGTACGCAGATAGATATATGTATACACATTACACACACAGATATATATATATATTAAAATGTGGATCCCAAAAATAACAAATCGAGAAGATGACAACAACTATATGTAACAATGATAACGTTGCAGTGAATTCTAATTTGGAAACACACAATCAAACCAGTGGAAAAGTTTCAAATAATTCTGCTAATATTTCAAATACTACAAGACATGGTCGAATGATAATAGTTCAAAATAGTCTAACAAATGAACACAAATACTACAAGACATGGTCACATGATAATAGCTCAAAATAGTCTAACAAATGGACACAAATACTCAGTTATGGAGACGATGATACGGAAATGGCTGCTACAGAAGATTCTTGCAAGGATCTAAACATTGCTCCAGGTTGCTTCAGTGTTAACCAAGTTCTTGCATTAAATGACAAAGTAGACAATGACAGTTCCAGGTTGAATATACTAAATTTGTAGACAAGAAACGACAAAGTAGACAATGACTTGTAGACAATGGAGTAAATGACTTTGCATTAGAAAGAACACCACGTCAGCTGTGCACTGATGCACGGTTGATTGCCCTTTAATAACCTAAAGAAAAGGTTTATTGACTTTGCATTAGAAAGATTTAATGGTTCATGTCAACTGTTTCATTTTAGTAAATTTTATAATACTACACAACTAATAAAATGAATAAGGTACTCCAAATATGTTTTTGGTAGTCCTTGTAGTGTACAAGCTAAGCTTCGTTCCAAGATGATTAAAAATAAATAAAAAGAAACTTGATCTGCACTCTGAGTGGTACTTTATTCAACGAAAGCAATCATGACCTTTAAAATCATAGTACCAGTTAACAACTGAGCTAATGGTCATTGACACCTTGTATTGGTCTTAAATCAGAACAGACAATTGATTCTTCCTAAAATGTATGTATCGATTAATATGGAACATCAGGAAAATCTTTTAAATCATACTTACCTGCTTTATTCTTTGTTTAAGATTGTCGAAGCTTTTTTTGTTCATGGCCCTGAACGTACCACCTATACTAACTTTATCAGGAACTTCACCTTGTGAGTTGCCGCCATGAAACTGAGTAACTGACAGCACCTGCAATGCTCTATTTTCTACGTTACTTTGTTCCTGTTATGCTGCTTCATTAATGAACTGCGAGTTTATTTATCTTCTAACTGAGATATATACCTGGGAATCAAGAGGGTCAGCTTCTCTGGAAACAAGACTTTGTAAACTGATGACAGTTGTAGATGCTGCTAAAATCGGGTTAACATTAGCTACATTGCTTCCTTTCCCTTTGATATATGCTTTGAAAATTCCACAACCAGCTAGAAATTCTCCAGGCCTCGAAGCCAAAACTCCTGTGGGGTAAATATAAGCTGTGTGCATAGCAAAAATAGCTTCTACATTGTCCAGTGCCCCTCCTTTTATCATTTGCATCGCTCCTTTGCCATTCTCCTCGGTTGGTTGAAATATCAGACTCACAGTTCCCTATTGTTCCAGAAAACATAAAGTAAACGATACAAAATGCAACATAATATTGTGATAACTATACCTGTAATAAGCTTTTTAAATTCTGCAATATTTTTGCAGCTCCAAGCAGCATTGTGGTATGTGCATCATGCCCACAAGCGTGCATCTTTCCATCTACTTTGCTTTTGTGCTCCCACTCAACAAGTTCCTACACATTTACTCAAATCTTAGTAAAAATTCGATCGAAATCCTTTGCCATTTTACTTGGAGCAGCAAAAAATATTTGCTTACTTTCTCTTGGAATTCAAAATGTGAGGATTGGAGCACTATTTTCGTTTCTTGCGTTGCCTAGTTTCTCAGTCACTATCCATTCATCTACATTTCCAATGTTGGTTAAACCAGTGATAGTAGATTTTATCCTATGCATTGACATGACATTCTCAAATAATATCCATACTGGCATTAGATGAACTGACCTGCACATAATGCCCATTTCAATATTGTGATGCCCAAATTTTAGAATTTTGGGTTAATTGAAGGCATCTGCAGAAGAAGAGAAGAAGAAACATTTGAACGTGTATATACCTTGGATTTGTAAGGACAGTGAGAAGAAGTATAATTGTAGGGATGTACATAAAACCCCATAATGGAATTCTAACTTCTGGAAACACAATAGACATTGGTATCATAATGTTATAGAAAGTGAAAGCAAAGATTTGTACAACAATTTTTCTAACAATGAAGAAGTTGTAGATGATGTATATCTTCTTCCATACTGGCACTTCCTGCACACACAAAGTAAATATTTAAGCACATACTAAACTTTTCAATAAAAGCTCATCTGACCAAAGCATTAAACCTTTCAACAAAGATGATAACTTCATTTGCTGATTATCTGAAATATGTGTTGTAAGGCATATACTTTCTTATGGTCGAAATTTGTATGTCTTACTTTTGTCGTTATTGTCCTCCAAGAATTTTTTTTGAATAAGTTTGCTGGGCCACATACCCATCGATCTTGTTGACTGCGGTAAGCTTCGAAAATACTCGGAAGCTCGCTTTTAACCTATATATAGTAGTAACATATGTTAATATCAAAAGGTCGATATTTTGCTTGTGGACTTAAAAGATTTATGTGGAGTAAGTATACCTTGATGTCACCGACGTAGAGCATATCCCAATCTTTTAAGGTTGCTCGAATGACTAAGTCCATGTCCTCTACTGTAGTTCCATATTTCCAGCCTCCAACTTCATTAATAGTTGATATTCTCCAAACTCCACCAGTTCCTAATAACATACATGATCAACTAATAGTCTAATATGATAAGATTTTCTTTTGCATCACTAAACTTTACATGGCACTTCACACAACAAGGATAACTTGTTTGGCCAAACCATAAAAGATGCAAAGGAAGGATTCTAAAGATGTCTTTGCCAACTATTTTGAATATGCGTCGTGATACCTATATAGATTTTTCAGGAGTTTATGGACACACTGAAGTTTACTGGTGTGATGCTGCAAAAATAATGATATGTTTAAAAGTTCACCATTGAATCCGAAGAATGCAGAGATAAAAGAACCTGCTTCTTGCTCGACTTTGAAATGGTAATCGAGGGATATCTTTTGAATTCTTGTCATCACACATTCATTGTAGTTAACTGCAAATGCCAGGTTAGAAATTTATTGTCATTTGCAGAAACAATCTTTCAGACAATTTAAAATAAATATCTGTTTACTAGTTCATACTTCACACCACTTAAAAAACTGCCACATAGATAAAATTTTGAAAAAATGTTCTTAAACCTCGATGGTACTTATTGTGAGAAAAAATATTTCATTCTAAAAAATAAAGGTTATGACATGATTACATTAACTAAACAACCCATCTACCTACTAAACATGTGTATATACAGTCACATGCCTCTTCACTTGCCACATGATTTAAATGTCTTTGTGGAGTAGAAATAAGAAGAATATAATTGCTACAATTTCACCTTTGTTTCTTGCTGAGAAGAAGCTGATAGACTTAAAACTACCAAACACACATAGACTAAAAATTTACAAAATCAGAGTAATTCTACTTAGCAAAGAATGCCTGATATCGAAGTTTGAATCAAACCTAAAAATCCACGCCTGAATTGAAGTCTGAATAAATCCTTTAAATCACGTCCGAACGAAATCTTCTGCAGTCGATGGAAACGAAATTGGTATTTGATAATCCAAAAATTAAAAGAAGTCGAGATGAATTAGATTATTTTTCCTATTCAATCGATGTACTTGGAAAAAAGTAAGATTGGCAGGATGAAATTGAAGAACGAAAATGAAGATGAAAGGGAACAAAGCTGAAAGAAAATGAAGGATTAGTGGAGGGAAAATAAAAAAAATTAGGTAGAGAGGCGGCAAATGTTTTTTTTCTAGTAACACGGTCATTCTCAGCATTCTAATTAAAATCCACATTGATATATTAGCGTTTGCGTTAAAAATAATCTAACTAATACAGCGTTTAATCGCATTTAGGGTATAAACGCTGACAATAATTGCTATTAAAAATGAATTTTGGTGTAGTGGTTTATTCCTATTTTGCCCTCATCTTATTGCTCTTACTTATTTCATTTTATTTCTCTTTAGCTTATAGATTATTTAGGCATGGCTACCCTATAATTATACAAATCTCAATCCCAAAACCATTTACATTATGTCATTTAATTTATCTAATTAAATGTCCTAAATAATGTTAGTCAAAATTAGGGTCGTTACAGACTTTCCTTCTTAATGAATTTCGTCCTCAAAATTACGATAAGGTACTCATCAAAATCAGTCATAAAGGTAAAACATATCATGAAACAAGTCAGGATAAGTATCTCTGACCCTGCTCTTAGTTTTCCATGTACAGTCTCTCTCGTCGTCAATCCACCGGACTTTGACTAATCCGGCTGCCTTGTTCCTTAGTCTCTTCTCATCTCTCGCGACTACACGAACTGGTGTTCTAACTATAGTCAAATTCGGTTCCACTACTAAGTCATCTAACACGGTCGGTGCTATAGTAGTCTTTGGATCTTGAATACACTTCCTTAGATGAGAAATATGAAAAACATTATGGACTCCTGCCAAACTACTTGGTAACTCCACTATATATGCAAGTTTCCCAATCCTTTCTATAATAGAAAATGGTCTAACGAATCTCAGCGCCAATTTTCCTGATTTTCCAAACCTGATTACACCTTTCATCGGTGATACCTTGACGAAAACTTGATCTCCAACTAAGAACTCTAAGTCTTTCCGTCTTCTATCAGCATAGCTCTTCTACATAGACTGAGCTTCCTTCATTCTGGCTCGAATGAACTCAATCTTTTCTGCAGCTTCTCTAACCAAATCTGGACCAAGAACCAACCTATCCCCGGTCTCTAACTAACAAATGGGAGATTTGCAAGGCCTTTCATACAAAGATTCAAATGGTGTCATCCTTGTACTAGCCTGATAATTATTGTTATACGAAAACTCGACTAAGTGTAGATGGTCTTCCCATGATCCTCCAAAGTCTAGCACACAAGCTCTTAACTAATCCTCTAAGACTAAGTTAACTCTTTCTGTTTGCCCATCTGTCTGCGGATGGTAAGAGGTACTCATCTTGAGCTTGGTACCCAAAGTCTCCTATAGACTCTTCCAGAACTCCCTAGTGAGTAAGAAATCTCTATCATGTTCTATACTACTAGGAATTCCATGCAGTCAAACTATATTCTTCATAAACAACTTAGCTAAAATAGGTGCCATCCTGGTTGACTTAACTGGAATGAAATGGGCACTCTTGGCCAACCTGTCACTATAACCCATATGCTTTCATTTCCTCTATTTGAACTTGGCAACCCGTCTATAAAATCCATTGATATAGAATCTCATTTGCATACCAGAACATCTAAAGGCTGAGGTAACCCACTTGGTTTTTGATATTCAGCTTTTACCTGTTGACAGTTCAAACACCGCTTCAGCCATAAGCCTACATCTCTCTTCACGCCTTCCCAAAAGAAACTTCTTTTCATATCCCGATACATCTTAGTTCCTCCTGGATGGATAGTGAACTTTGAACGATGGCATCCTCTAAGAACTTCCTTCCTAATGTTTCCCACATTTGGAATACACAGTCTTCCTTTCTTCCTTAACCACCTATTCTGGTCAAGGCTGAAATCTTTCAAGTCATCGCTCTCTATTCCATCCCTTAACTTTCTGATCCATTTAGCTAATATTGGATCCTTCCCCTGCCTATAAGTAATCTTTTCAATCATCACTGGTCGAACTTCTAAAAATGACAACATAGCAGTTTCCTTACTAGCTCTAGCCTCAGATCTCTACGGTATTCTATATGTAGTCAGTGCTTCTAAGTCTTTCCACTTAGCTATCATTGCCAATACTGCATCCTGATGTTTTCTGCTAAGTACATCCATAACCTTGTTGCCTTTTCCTGGGGTTTATTCAATACCAAAGTCATAAGTGGCTAAAAAATCTAACCACCTTTGTTGTCTCATATTCAACTCCTTCTGAGAGAATAAATACCTTAGTAACTTATGATCCGTATATAACTTAATCTTTCTCCCAAAAGGTAATGTCTCCTTACCTTCAAAACAAAAATTACCACAGCTAATTCCAAATCATGTGTTGGATATCTAACCTCATGCGTTATAAGCTGTCGAGAAGCATAGGCAATCACTTTACCTCTTTGCATAAACATAACACCTAATCATGTTCCACATGCATTCGTATACACTACTAAATCCTGATTCCCTTCTCGAACAACTAACATAGGTGCATCAGTCAATAAGTGTTTCAGTTTCTGGAATGCTTCCTCACACTTATCGGTCCAAATGAACTTCACATCTTTCCACATTAGGTTGGTCATCGGTGCCGCTATCCGTGAAAAATCCTTTATGAATCTCTGATAATAACCAGCTAATCCAAGAAAACTCTTTATCTCAGTCACTATCTTGGGTCTCTTCCAATTATTCACCGCCTTGATCTTAGTCGGATTTATAGACAACCCTTTCTCCGAGACTACATGACCAAGAAACTTCACTTCCTTCTTCCAAAAATGACACTTCGAAAATTTCACTTTCAGTTGATGCTGCCTCAACTTCTCAAGCACCACTCTAAGATGAATTTCATGCTCTCTTTCATCTTTAGAGTATAACAAAATATCATCTATGAATACCAATACGAACCTATCCAAGTGCTCTCGGAAAACTCCGTTCGTCAAAAATCTACAAAGAATGCTGGCGCATTAGTTAGTCCGAATGGCATTACTAACCATTCGTACGATCCATATCTGGTTCTAAACGTCGTCAAAGGAATACTATCCTCAGCCACTCGAAGCTGATGGAACCCTGTTGCTAAATTCAATTGGGAAAATACTTTGGCTCCACTTAACTAATTGATCAAATCGTCATTTCTAGGTAACGGATATCGATTCTTTATCGTCTTCTCATTCAACTTACGATAATCGATACATAACCTTAACGATCCGTTCGGTTTCTTTGCAAACACTGCGGCTTCTCCCCAAGGCGAACTGCTTGGTCTAATAATATTCTTACCTTCCAAATCCACCAACTTCACCTTTAGCTCCCTCATCTCGATAGGTGTCATTCTACTTGGCAGTCTACTCACTGATTCTGCTTCTGGTACTAAATCTATCTGAAACTCAATAGCTCCTTTCGATGGAAAACCTACTATGGGTTCAAAAACATTCGCGAATTCTCTAAGGATGAAAACTCGATTCAACTCGTCTTCTGCCTCTACAACACCCAATAAATCATTATCCTCATAACTAGGGTTTTCTACAGAGTATACAACCTAATCACTACAGTCAGGGTGTCTTAGTGATCTTTTCCTATCATGGAAAAATATCCTAGCATCATATTTACTTAACCAATCCATACCCAAAATAATTCTGAACCCTACGAAATCAAACATATGCAAACTGCAAACAAATGTATGACCTAACAATTCAAACTCTAGCAAGTCACACTTCATTCCAAGTGTCGCATATCCTCCTATCGGATTCACAACCCTTAAGGAAGTAACTAGGTATGAGGGTTCTAGGTTAAGCTTATCTACCAAACAATGAGATATAAAAGAATCGATCACTAGTATCAAATAGAACTCTAACTGATACACCATGAATCAAAAGCGTACCTCCCAACAAAACTTTTCCCTTGTCCTTTGCTGTTTGTCTCGAGGTTGCTGGTTCCAATGCAAACATCCTGCCTTTTCCATCTTTGGTTGGCTCCTTGCACTAGTTCTTATAATATCCAATTTGATCGCAGTTGAAGCATCTCACTCCTTTCTTGTCAGCAGCTTTCTCCCTTTGCATGTATGGCACACATGAGCATAGTGTCCCTTCTTATCAGACTTGTAGCAGATAACTTCGGTCTTTCCCTTCTTGGCAGCTCCACTCTTTTGAGCTCCCTTCTTATGGAAAAACTTCCTCTTCTGGTTCTACCCTCCTTGACCTCCCCCTGCCTTGTTTCCTTCAAGAAAAGCAAGCATCTCTTCCTGCCTTAAAGCCATCTCAATAACTACATCGCATGGATCTCTAATATGCGATAATGTGTCCTTAGCAAGCTCAGGCTTTAACTCGTGAATGAACTTCTCATTCCTTTTAATGACAGTATCAACCGTAGCAAACCCATACCTCGATAGCTCCTCAAATCTGGTTGCATAATCAAGCACTGTCATGTCTCCCTACTCCAACTCAGAAAACTTCCTGAGCAGAGTAGACTTAGAAGTCTCCAACATAAATCTTTCTTTAAACCTTCTCCTGAACTCAGCCCAAGTTGTAGTCTCCTCATTGACTCCAACTGTAACATCGTTCCACCAATACAGTGTTTCTCCCTGTAACAGCCTAGAAGCGAGTCTCCTCTTCTGCTCATCATTGAGCCCCAAATCAGCAAAAATCTTCTTGCAATAAAGTAACCAATTCTCCACTTCAATTGCGTCTTTAGTCCCGATAAACGACTTTCCTCCCAACCTAGCATAATCTCTGCTCAATACAGCATAGTTATTGACCACTGGAGCTCCTTGATTTCCTCCTTCAGCGTTTCCTTCAACTAACCCCGCAGCGACTCCAGCCTGCATCATGTTAACGAAGAACTGATACATTGCTCCCATATCGAGTTACGACATTCCAACACCCACATTAGCAGCTTGTGCCTGACCGGGATTCCTTCTAGTATTTGGTTTGGAATTCCTATTGGTTGTCGTGCTTCCCCAACCAATGTTAACTCTTCCACTTCTAGCATCCATATCTTACGTCCATAAAATCTACATTCGAGTCTTTGCAAGATACAGAAGAACAGCCTAAGTGAGATGGGAAAATAGACTTAAAGCAGATACTTATATATAACAAATACAAGTACGTTACTATAGGGTTATCCCATACCCCAATCTTTTCTCTAATTTCTTATGATTATGTTTTAAAAATCAATTTAAGTTTGAAATTTCTTTTAAGTTTTTAACAAACCTATGCTTTGATACCAAGTTGTAACATCCCTTATCTTGAGGCCCAAAGCTAAGCACTACAGATGATGCAGTCATCTATAGTATTAACTTTCGGTGATAAAATATGGTAATATTAATGGTATCCATAATATCAGACGCACATGAATGTGAAACAAATCACAGATTTAAAAAAATTAATTTTTCTGATTGCATTTCAAATCCATGTTTCACATTCCATTACACAATCCCAAACGATTCCCAGGTTTCGATCAAATATAATTATTTCAATTTACGCCAAGAGCACCGATGAAGATGCCCTTTTGATGATCAGAGTACTCAATAGACATATCAGTCTTAATACATCACAGCAGAAATAAAACTAATAACTCCTAAATAGCTAACTTTGCCTCATGCACATCTTTGGAGCTTATTCGTCCACTTACTAAACCTATAAAACCTCAACTCTCAATCTACTCAAATTATCGAGCACCCGAGATTTAAGGGGAAAACATAAACTTCGAGTTAGACATAAATCCTGGTGTGAATAATACTGTTACATCTCAGTTTACTGATATTAAGTGAGACCACGCCGCTTAGTGGAATAGGTTTCCCCTCACTAATATCCCTTTTTAAAACATATCTTTTTGCAAATCAGAATCTTGCAATAAAACTAATTGAAGAAATAATAGCAATATCATATATGCACATAAATCGGGTAATAAATGGACTATCTGTTTGAAAAATATAGTTTGGTTTGGCTAACTACTAACCATGGGCTGACTTGGGCCCACCAGACAAAATAAATAATCCAGCTTCTATTAGACACACTTCTAGACGGTCTATCCTTAACTTACCTCTCCCAGGGTCAACTGATCTTAATGGTTTTGCGGTCTCACCAATAACCTAACTTTCTCTGTATATTCCTTTCTACGTGTAAAATCATTTAAGTCTGACCTGTGACTAAGCCTTACACACCAAAATTTTGGACTTATATTAGCTAGGGGCTATAGCTAAAGTATAGGGCACGACCCTATACCAGTCCCACCTGGTATTCTACTATCTGAGTCATTTACTTAGGGTTAACTACCCCATCAAATTTTCCTTGAAAACATTTCTTTCAAATTGATTTAACCCTTTAAATCATACTTAAACAAGGGAAATATACTTTTGCTTTACTCAAACATCTTCGCCATGATATATGCTTTACACGAAACAATGTTGATGAAAACCTTCGAAACCCTTGTTTAAAAACTTTAAATAGTCCCTTTCGAATCCATTGAAAGTACCCCTTTCAAAATAGGTTAACTACTTTATCATGAAACATTAGGCCAAAAGGCCAAAACATACCTTTCGAAACCTTTAAATTAGACCTTTCAAAATCATTAAAGGAATCCCTTCGAAAGCTTTATAAAACCTTAGACATCCTCTTTTCTAAGCATTTCAAACTTGCCTTTCGAAAGCATTGGAAACCATCCATTCAAATACTAAAAGTAAACCTTTCGAAAACATTGGGGAATCACCCCTTCGAAACCTTCATCATATATATTTCGAAAGCATTAAAGTCCTTTGTTTAAAACAGACCTTTTGAAAGCACTAAGTTTAAGTAAAAGCTTGTGGAACATAGCTTCGAAACCATTTTAAACCATTACTTCTGAAACCTTTGGGTTTAACTTTCAATCTTACTAAGGGTCTTAGAAGAACTAGAGCGAAAGCATTACTTTCGAAAACAGTATTCTTAAGCAAAAGTGAGTGGATGGTTTCGAAACCAACCCTTTCGAAAGCATGGAGAAGCGGCTTGCAAGTTTAAAGGCAAAAACACCCTTTCGAAAGCATTGATTCAAACGGTTGAATGTGATAGCAGGGGTTTCGACCCCTTCGAAATCTTATTTTTTTTAAAAGGCGGCAACCCATTCGGAAGCCCTTTCTTTATATAAACAGAAGCAAGTTGGTTAAGTCAAAAGTTCAAACCCCTTCGAAAGCCTTATTTGTAACCAAGATAGTTCAAAGTTTAAAAGAGCTACTTCTACCCCTTCGAAAGCCTTTTTCAACTCTATACCTTCCGCCTAACATCAATCCACCACGTACCAAGTCATTGATACCTTGTGTATTGGTTTCGACTTAGTTGGAAGTGGCAGTATAGGGTCGAAAGGTGGCTGTTATAAGTGGCGATGCAGTAATTTCTTGCGAAACTGATTATTAATCTTTTAAAGTAAATTCTTTCCAACTAACTTGCCTTGTTTGTCAACATATAATTGGTTGCTAATTCTTTTTCAAAATCTTTTTCTAAAAGCACTATCGAATTCAGTAATTAACAATTAAAAACATTTAACAAATTGCCCCTTCTCCTTTTGTAAACATATAAAACATTTAAATCACATACCTTAAATAATTTTATATCTTTAATAAAATACTTAGGAAAATTCTCCAAAAATTCCCATAAATCACTTTTAATATGTTTTCTAACATATTTAAATTTCTGACCCAAAGCTAACATATAATAGCTGAAAATAATTTAAACCCAATTTAACCATTTTCTTTACTAGAAAATTCATAATAAATCCACATTAACTTAGAAAATTATGAAACTTGAAACCCATCTCTAAAATAATGTTTTTGACCTTATATAAAAAAAATAAGCCATTTTGATGTCATTTAATAGGTTTTTCAAAACAAATCTTATCATAAAATCTATATGAAACAACAAAAATCATCAACAAGCATATATATATATATATATATATATATATATTTAACAATAAAAACATGGCATTTTAATTTGCAAAATATATTTGGATCTTATCTAGAACCCAAAAACAATAATAATGAGATGTCATATGTTATTCATCTTAGGATGTTGTTAAGGAGTTTGAGATGTGCTCTTGAATTGATTTGATTAAGCTTCCTTCTTTGATTCTTGCTTATCTTCCCCTTGTCTTCTTCTAATGGTGGTCGGCCAAGCTTAGATTTAGTTTTGTTTTTGAACGTTATAAATGAAAATGGAATGAGGGTTTAAGGTATAAGGACTTAGTTTATTCCTATTTTGCCCTCATCTTATTTCTCTTACTTATTTCATTTTATTTCTCTTTGGCTTATTGATTATTTAGGCGCGACTACCCTATAATTATACAAATCTCAATCCCTTAACCATTTACATTATTTCATTCAATTTATCTAATTAAGTGTCCTAAATAATGTTAGTCAAAATTAGTGTTGCTACATGTAACCATATACATTTATGACAAGCGAAGATAGATATCTCTTCATCGTTTATATGCACTAATGTTTACCATTGAAAGATCAATAATAGGTACGACCACTAATATAAGGGTAATACAATGTATGGTCACTAATATAAGACCAATATGACGTACAATCACTAATATAAGACCAGTACTGGGTATGGTGGCTAACATAAGATCAATATCATTCATCAAAGTACATCTACCCCAGCCGAAACCAAGAGGTACCAACTAACTCCGCTTAATCATACATGGTTACTAAATGTAACACCCCCTATCTGGAGACCCGAAGCTAAGCACTACAAATGCTGCATTCATCCATAGTATTAACTTCTGGTGACCAAATATGGTAATGTTAATGGTATCCATAATATCAGAAGCACTTGAATATGAAACAAAATCATAGATTTCAAAAACAACATTTTATTGATTACATTTCAAAACACATATTTCACATTCAAATTACATAATCCCATAATCGTTTCCCAGGTTCAGATAGAATATAATTATTACATAAAATATGCCAAGAGCGACATATGATGATGCCCCATTGGTTGATCATAGTACTATATAGACATAACTGTCTTAAATACAACACAGCAGAATAAAACAAAACAAAACAGCAACTCCTAAATAGCTATACGTTAGCCACATGCTCGTCTCCAGAAGCTTTATTCATCAACCTACTAAATCCTCAACTCTCAGCCTACTCAAATCAATTTTGAGCACCCGAGAGTTTAAGGGGAAAAACATAAACTTCGAGTCGGACATAAAGCCAAGTATGAATAATACTATACGTCTCGGTTATTTGATATTAAATGAGACCACGCCGCTTAGTGGAACGGGTTTCCCCTTACTAATATCCTTTTAAAAAATATCTTTTGCTAACCTTTATCCTACAACCAAACTGGTTAAAACTGTAAAGCATTATTATGTAAACATACATATCAGGTAACAAATGAACTACCTGTCCGAACACTATAGTTTTGTTTGGCTAACTACTAACCTTTGGCTGATTTGGGTCTACTAGACAATATAAAAAAATAATCTAACACTAGTTAGGCACTCATCTTCAGACAGTCTGTCCTTAACTATCCGTTAAATACTCCTCTTCTAGACGGTCTGTCCCTAACCTAACATCTTCCAATGTCACCCGATCCTAATGGTTTTGCGGGCTCACCAATAACCTAACTGTATACAAATATATATTCCCATCTGTGTGTAATCATAATTTTAGTCTTACCTGTGACAAAGCCTTACACACTTGAATTTTGGACTAAATTAGCTGGGGCTAATAGCTAATGTATAGGGCATGACCCTATACCAATCCCATTTGGTATTCTAATATCTGAGTCATTTTACTTAGGGTAATCTTCCTAAAATTTTCCTTGAAAACATTTTCATCTAAAATTGATTTAAAATCTTTTAAACCAAACATAAACAAGAAAAACACATATACTCTATGCTTTACTCAAAATCACCTTGCCATGTTATATATATACTTTACACAAATCTTTATTGATGAAAACATTTAAACCTTTGAAAGTACCCCTTTCAAATCCATTGAAAGTACCTCTTTCGAAACCAAGCAAAACCCTTTTCTTTAACCTAGGCCGAAAGGCCAAAACCTTTCTTTCGAAACCAATCATATAAACCTTTCCAAACAATTGAAATACCTTTTGTTTGAAAGCTATAAAACCTTAGACATCCTTCTTTAAAACCATTAAACATTACCTTTCGAAACCATTGGAAAATCTTTCCTTTCAAACCTTTCGAAACGGTTGAAAAACCCTTCCTTTCAGACCTTTCGAAACCAATGGGGAACCACCCCTTCGAAGCCTTCATTTAAAACCTTTCGAAAGCATCAAAACCTTTGTAAACAAAAAATCTTTTGAAAGCATTTGGGTTCAATTTAAAACATGTGGAAACACCTTTCGAAACCATTTAAAATCATCTCTTTCGAAACCATTTGAGTTCTACCTTCAACAGAGCAAAAGGATCATTAAAACATTTAAGTCGAAAGCATTCCTCGAAGTATTGGTATTGAAACTAACCTTCCGAAAGCATTGGAGAAGCGGCTAAGTTTTAAAAGCAAAGTATACCTTCTGAAACCATTGGTGTCGAAAGGAAGAAATGCAGAAGTGTGGTGACCCTCACTCTATAACCCATAGAAATTTTTTTTTTCTAAACTTTCAAGAGGAATTCACCACTAAACCCCAATTCTTTTATATTTGAATATTTATATAATTTCCAAATATTTTTCCCAAGACCCTGGTTTTACCAATATAATCATATCAGTGTACAAACAAATTAAGTCAATTGTATATTTGATGATATACAATTGTTTCTTTATTTTTTATTTTTTTTCATCAGAGGGAATTTAAATCAAATAGAAATCAAAATACCATACAAGCTATTGACATAGCCACTTATTTCTTTTCTAAATAGGCAAATTAGGCAAAATCAGCAATTTAGACGTCTAAATCTTTATGATAGACGTCTAAATTTGATCTCAGACGTCTAAATTTTTATGACAGACGGCTGAGAGATCTAAAATTGAAACAGAGAGTAAAATACATTTTGAACTAAATTCAGACATCTAAATTTTTTGTGACAGACGTCTAAATTTTTATGACAGTCGTCTCAGAGTGTCTAAATTTTAAACAGAGAGTAAAAAACATTTTGAACTAAATTCAGACATCTAAACTTTTGTGACAGACGTCTAAATTTGATCTCAGACGTCTAAATTTTTATGACAGACGTCTCAAAGGTTAAATTTAAATACTCAATTACATACAAATTTCCAGAATTCGTGCATATGCCAATATCACTTACCTGCCATGCACAAATTCATTTCACTTGAATATTCTACTAAAATCTTGAGAGTTCCTTTTAAAAAAAATCAATCTCCTTAGCTTTTTAATTTCCATAAGACAAAATATAAGCAATAAAAATCAAAGATCAAATATATATATATATGCACATATCATATGTATATGATATGTCTATCTCCTTATTTTCTCCAAATCAGACATTCATAAAATAAATTAGTAGTTAACCAAACATCATCAATGATCACTCACAACAGGTTTTGCTTAAGTACATATTTTCAACCCAAATACTTAGAAAGTTTCCTACAAGTAACTTCAATTACAGAAATAGAACTTGACTAGTAATTTCATTACAATGCAACTGCAAATTTTTAAAACAAGTCTCTCTTATTTATACTAGCAGCCAATGCCTTCTTTACTCATCAAGCCAACTTCAATTTCCTGCAAGCAATTCATTTAGCTGCCCCAAAGAATTTTGAGACACCCAGATGATTGCAAGGGCAACCAAAAGGGTCAGTTTTCACTGGTATGAGCATTTATAAATTTTGTATACATATTCATAACTTTTTTTTTGATAATCTTGCAGTGCCTTCCTAGTTTAACAGATTTTGTACTTAGCATGTTTTGGTTCATAAGAGATACAAACACATTCATCTATTTAAACAATATACAGCAAACAGTTAAAATAAACATATGTACAATTCTTGATTCATTCTTTCCAAATCTAGATAAGTAAACTCAGGTTTTATACTCCAAATTTTTATCCAGCAACTAACCAATGAACAATGGTTATCTTGATTAAATTAACACCATATCTGGATGTTCATAACCCAGATTTTTAAACCCCTGTCCCCATTTATTTTATGGTCTACATCTCCTTGTCAAATGAACACTATGTATGCATTGTGAAGGAAACTCCCAGGTTGTCTAAATTATTCCAACACACAAAGGCCTCAGGGTGCAGTTGCACCATGCATATACTTGCTCCCACCTGAAGTAAGCAGATCATTGACTAACTCCCAAGTGACCAATTTAGTTTTTCTTTCATTCATATTTCAGAAAGATATAACTGCTTGTATATTTTTCTGGTTCAACCCCATGTTCCCCTGTTTAATCTATATCCATGTTTAATGATAATAAGATAGAACAAGAATGCTCAAATCATGTTAAATCTAAAAGCCCACTTACAGATTAATACTCCAAACAAAAATGCACAAACAAACATCCATATCACCCATAACAAATCAATTCAGAGATTTAAATGACTCATAATAATATTTTAGGCTGCATGCAATAGGACTTAATGCCATTGCATACAAAGGATAAATACTCACCTAATGTTTTCCTTTCACTGCCTTAATCCTTTGAACAGCAAATCCCCCAAAGCCTCAAGCTAGTGTTTCTCCTAGTTTATTTTATCTTTTTTTTTGATCCCGAGAGAATGATGGATTTGGTTATGTGCAGTTATTTATAAATCCATTCTAGGGTTTAAGAAAATGGGTAATTCCCCTGATACCCTTAGGTGTTCATGTACATATCACATTCCTGTGTGGTCCTAAGTTGGAAATGCACACATTGGGTTACTTTAATTAGTTATTTCGGGGATCATGCATTTTTAACACTGCATGCTATTTTCATGTCTCCATTTTATTCATGCCATATGCATGTGATCCTTTATTCATTTCTTTTTATAAGTTTAAGGAATCTGAAAATCTCCTTTGTATTTTCTACCTATCTATTATCTCCATTCAATCATGCATACTATCATACCTTATTATGTAATGTAAAAATCATTCACCCATATTATTTGCTTGAAATAAATATAAGATATGGAAATTTTTATTTGATTCTGTATGTATATATATATATATATATTTCTGCCTCTTTGTCAAATCAGTAACTCCTTCTATATTTAAATAAAAATCACATATATTATGCTAATTATTTTTAGCACAATTATAAGACATATAAACCTTTTTATTAAACTTCATTTTTATTCTATCTTTATATAAAACAAAAAAAACACCCCATATGTATGTATTTGCATAATTCTTTGGACATAGAGCTATATTTATTTTTGAGTTCCAATTTTTTTGATGCAATATATATATAATTTCTGAATTTCTTAATATAAATGTATATTTTTCATTTTATTTTAATTTTATTTTAGGGTCATTACATACCCTCCCCCTTAAAGGAATTATGTCCCCATAATTTTTCTCCAATTAAAAAAAAAGAAACACTAATCTATAGCCTGTTTTAACTCCATAACCCCATACTCACAGTTTATGAAAGCAAACAATATATATAAGAATATTTTAGAAAAATCATCATAAGCTGCTTAAACATACCTCTCCATCAGTAAACAAATTGGGGTATTTAGCCCTCATTTTATCTTCAACCTCCCATGTACAATCATTAGTGTCCAAGCTCCATTGAATTTTTACCAGTTTGATCACCTTATTCCTCAACATTTTCTCTTCCTTGGCAACTATCCCTACTGGTTCATTTGTATAAATCAAAATCTTTTGGACTTGAATTTGAGTAGGTGACTCCAGAATTGCTCCTTCATCATGCACCCATTTTCTCAATTGAGAAACATGAAATACTGGATGCACACCACTCAACTCCTCAGGTAACTTAAGTTTGTAGGCCATAGCACCAATTCTTTGCATAATTTCATATGGTCCTACAAATCTTGGTGATAGCTTACCAGATTTCCCAAACCTGAACACCTTCTTCATTGGTGATACCTTCAGAAAAACATGCTCTCCTACTTCAAACTCCATTGGCTTTCTCTTTCTATCTGCATAAGACTTCTGTCTTGATTGTGCTGCCTTCATTCTATGCCTAACCAATTCAATCATGTTGGAAGTTTCTTTAACATGATCTGGCCCCAATATTACACCCTCTCCTGCTTCCAACCAACAGGCAGGAGACATGCAGGGTCTCCCATACAAGGCTTCAAAGGGAGCCATTCCTATTGTTGATTGATAGCTATTGTTGTAAGTGAATTCTGCCAAGTGAATATGATCCTCCCAATTACCCCCAAAATCAAGCACACATGCTCTAAGTAAATCTTCCAATATTTTATTCACTATCTCTGTTTGCCCATCACTCTGAGGATGGTAGGCAGTGCTTAAACAAAGTTGTGTTCCCATTGCTTCTTGGAAGCTTTCCCAAAATCTTGAGGTGAACAAAGTGTCTCTATCACTTACAATGGTCTTGGGTATACCATGTAGTCTCACCACTTCCTTAATAAATAATTGTGCAAGCTTAGATGCATTTCTATCTGACCTGACAGGGACAAAGTGAGCTGATTTGGTTAGTCCATCAACAATTACCCATATACTATCATTGCCTTTCTTAGTTCTAGGCAAACCATCCACAAAATCCATGGAAATACTTTCCCATTTCCACTGAGGTACCTCCAAAGGTTGCAACATGCCAGAAGGCTTTTGGTGGTCTGCTTTAATTTGTTGACATGTGAAACACTTTGCCACATATCTTGCCACTGCTTGCTTCATTCCTGGCCACCAGTAGCTTCTTTTTAAATCATGATACATTTTAGTACCACCAGGGTGTATGGTGTACTTGGTCTTGTGATGCTCATTCATGATTTCTTCCTTCAACTCTGCAATGTTTGGTACACAAAGCTTATCATTTTTCCTCAAATAACCCTTGGAATCTATTTTAAAATTCTCTGACTCAAGGTTATTTAATAACATTTCTTTCTTCTCCTTTAGGCTTTGATCCTGATCCTGCATGCTACCAATTTTCTCCACCAGATTAGACTTCACTATGATTATTCCCAGTGTACCATACTCCACCATATCACCATGTTCTTTAAAATTCACTTCATCCTTGCTGTATACATCTGCCTCCCCAAGCACTGCAAGGTTTTTAAATTCATCAATCATCAAACTGGCTAATCTAACATGATTTCTGCTCAAAGCATCCGCCACTCTATTAGCTTTTCCAGGAGTGTACAAAATATCTAAATCATATGCAGCTAGAAACTCCAACCACCTTGCTTGCCTCATATTTAAATCTTTTTGAGAAAATAAATATTTCAGTGCTTGATGATCTGTGAATAATTCAAATTTTGCCCCAAGCAAATAATGCCTCCATAGTTTTAGTGCAAACACTATTGCAGCTAATTCTAGATCATGAGTTGCATACTTGGTTTCATTGGGTTTAAGCTGTCTTGATGCATAGGCCACTACCTTGCCATGTTGCATAAGCACTGCACCTAACCCAGACCCACTAGCATCAGTGTATACGACCATTCCTTCATTTGCTTCTGGGATTTGTAGGACAGGAGCTTCCACCAATGCTTGCTTCAATTTCTCAAAAGCTTGTTCACACTGCTCAGTCCACACATATGGTTGGTTCTTCTTGGTTAGTTTGGTCATTGGTGCTGCTATTCTTGAAAAATCCTTGATGAACCTCTTATAATACCCTGCCAACCCTAAGAATGACCTCACCTCAGTCACTGTTTTGGGTCTACTCCATGATTGAACTGCAATGACCTTGCTTGGATCTACACTTACTCCCTGCTGTGACACTATGTGTCCTAAGAATTTCACTTCATGTTGCCAAAATGTACACTTTGAATACTTGGCTTTTAATTCATGTTCTCTAAGTCTGGATAATACTAACTGTAGGTGCATAGCATGATCATTTTCTGACTTTGAATAAATTAATATGTCATCTATAAATACCAAGACAAACTTATCCAAAAAGTCTCTAAAAATTCTATTCATCAAGTCTACAAAATAGGAGGGAGCATTGGTCAAACCAAATGGCATTACTAGAAATTCATAAAGGCCATACCTTGTGTTGAAGGCTGTGTACTCAATGCTTTCCTCTGCAACTTTCATTTGGTGAAATCCAGAGGCTAAGCCTAGCCTTGAAAATATTTTAGCTCCATGCAATTGATCAAATAGATCATCTATTCTAGGCAGTGGGTACTTATTTTTAATAGTTACCTTGTTTAAATCCCCATAGTCCACACATAACCTCATTGTTCCATCATGTTTCTTGACAAAAAGCACTGGGGAACCCCAACTGGAACTACTTGATCTTATGAATCCTTTCTCTTCTAATTCTTCTAGTTGACGTTTTAATTCTACCAACTCTTTTGGACCCATTCTATAAGGCTTCTTAATGATTGGATTTGTTCCTGGCATTAATTTTATTTTAAATTCAACTGGTCTATTTTGAGGAATTTCCTTCACTTCTCCAAACATATCTATATATCCATTGACTACTGGGATTTCCTCTATTTTTAATTCCTTTTGAACTTCATTAATACTCTAGATTTTATTAAAACATGTATTCTTTGCTATTTCACTTAAGATGGTAACTCTTTTACCTTCATTTGTCTCCAAAGAAATAGTAAGGTTTTCTAAATTTAAAATTGCTTTATTTCTCATTAACCAATCTACCCCCAAAATAATCCCAATACCAGGATAATTTAAGGTATATAAGTCTGAATTAAATTCATAACCCCCTATAATTAATTTCAGATCCATACACTTCATCCCTAACATACAATGACTCCCTATGGGACTGTGTACAATCAAGGGCTGATCAATAGAAACACAAGCAAGTGTTAACTTCTTTACAATTTCCAAAGATATTAGTGAATGTGAGGCACCAGTGTCATATATTACTGATATTGGTTGGGTATGAATAAAAATTATACCTTCAAGTTGCCCAACATTCCCAGTGTTACTTGCTGCCAAAGCTCCTACCCTTGCTGTTCCCCTATTGGTTTCTGGGCAATCCTTCTTGAGATGACCCATCTTTCCACAATTATAGCAGCCTCCTCTAGGTATTTTAGGGTCAGGGCATTGGTTACTATAATGTCCAGCTTTTCCACAATTAAAACAATGAGTGAATTTCTTGCTTTCAGGTGCTATTGCTCCTTCCCCTTTCTTAACTCCTTTACTTGCATTTCTCTTGTCATAAGGTTGCACTTTGTTCTGACCACCCTTCTTCTTATTGAGCTTCATATTCCTGAATTTCTCCCTTACAGTGTCATGTTGCTCAAATGAGAGAGTTAGATCAATTACCTGATCAAAGGTTTTGTCCTTGTATGGCAACATTGCCCTTGATAGACTAGGGTTCAAGCCTTGAATGTACCTTGCATTCTTTGCTTCTGCATTCCCTATCAACACCATTCCATATTTGGATAATGCTTCAAACTTCTGAGTGTATTCATTCACACTCATGCTTCCTTGCCTTAATCTAATAAAGTCTTCTAGCAGTGTGGCCTTGGCAGATGCTGGGACAAATCTGGCATCAAGCATGTCCTTGAAATTATTCCAAGTGATAGTATCCTCTTGTCTTCCTGCTGTCACAATTTCCCACCAATCCAGTGCAACCCCCTTCAATTTCCTTGAAGCTATCTGTCTCTTCCTCTGGTCATTGATTTGCATATCTGTGAAGACCCTCTCCATAGTTCTTATCCAAGTTTGAACACCTATAGCTCCTTCAGTACCTTCAAAATCCTTTCCGCCCAAAGTGGTACATGTCTTAAGCAGTTTGGAGAGTTCTTCATGAGGATTGTCTTGCCTTGGTGCCATTCCATCCCTTAAAGCTCTCACAAAATCCTCCATGCTCATCACAGGTGGCTCACGTGATGATCCTGCACCTGTGGGATGCCTTGGTTCTACCATAATGCTATAAATATGATTTTTATGTTAGTTTACTTACCCCTATCATTTTTGGTGTCTTTACTTGGTTCATTTTTTTATTTCTGTTCACACTGTGCATGTATCACATGTACACACATATTTTTTTTCAGACATAAAACAAAAGCATTCAACACCAATAATTCAAACAATGCATTCAAACATCCATATGCATACAACAACATTTACTATGTTATTTAAAACATAGCTCTGATACCAACTGTGGTGACCCTCACTCTATAACCCATAGAATTTTTTTTCTAAACTTTCAAGAGGAATTCACCACTAAACCCCAATTCTTTTATATTTGAATATTTATATAATTTCCAAATATTTTTCCCAAGACCCTGGTTTTACCAATATAATCATATCAGTGTACAAACAAATTAAGTCAATTGTATATTTGATGATATACAATTGTTTCTTTATTATTATTATTTTTTTCATCAGAGGGAATTTAAATCAAATAGAAATCAAAATACCATACAAGCTATTGACATAGCCACTTATTTCTTTTCTAAATAGGCAAATTAGGCAAAATCAGCAGTTCAGACGTCTAAATCTTTATGACAGACGTCTAAATTTGATCTCAGACATCTAAATTTTTATGACAGACGGCTCAGAGATCTAAAATTGAAACAGAGAGTAAAAAACATTTTGAACTAAATTCAGACATCTAAATTTTTTGTGACAGACGTCTAAATTTGATCTCAGACGTCTAAATTTTTATGACAGTCGTCTCAGAGTGTCTAAATTTTAAACAGAGAGTAAAAAACATTTTGAACTAAATTCAGACATCTAAACTTTTGTGACAGACGTCTAAATTTGATCTCAGACGTCTAAATTTTTATGACAGACGTCTCAAAGGTTAAATTTAAATACTCAATTACATACAAATTTCCAGAATTCGTGCATATGCCAATATCACTTACCTGCCATGCACAAATTCATTTCACTTGAATATTCTACTAAAATCTTGAGAGTTCCTTTTAAAAAAAATCAATCTCCTTAGCTTTTTAATTTCCATAAGACAAAATATAAGCAATAAAAATCAAAGATCAAATATATATATATATATATATATATATATGCACATATCATATGTATATGATATGTCTATCTCCTTATTTTCTCCAAATCAGACATTCATAAAATAAATTAGTAGTTAACCAAACATCATCAATGATCACTCACAACAGGTTTTGCTTAAGTACATATTTTCAACCCAAATACTTAGAAAGTTTCCTACAAGTAACTTCAATTACAGAAATAGAACTTGACTAGTAATTTCATTACAATGCAACTGCAAATTTTTAAAACAAGTCTCTCTTATTTATACTAGCAGCCAATGCCTTCTTTACTCATCAAGCCAACTTCAATTTCCTGCAAGCAATTCATTTAGCTGCCCCAAAGAATTTTGAGACACCCAGATGATTGCAAGGGCAACCAAAAGGGTCAGTTTTCACTGGTATGAGCATTTATAAATTTTGTATACATATTCATAATTTTTTTTTGATAATCTTGCAGTGCCTTCCTAGTTTAACAGATTTTGTACTTAGCATGTTTTGGTTCATAAGAGATACAAACACATTCATCTATTTAAACAATATACAGCAAACAGTTAAAATAAACATATGTACAATTCTTGATTCATTCTTTCCAAATCTAGATAAGTAAACTCAGGTTTTATACTCCAAATTTTTATCCAGCAACTAACCAATGAACAATGGTTATCTTGATTAAATTAACACCATATCTGGATGTTCATAACCCAGATTTTTAAACCCCTGTCCCCATTTATTTTATGGTCTACATCTCCTTGTCAAATGAACATTATGTATGCATTGTGAAGGAAACTCCCAGGTTGTCTAAATTATTCCAACACACAAAGGCCTCAGGGTGCAGTTGCACCATGCATATACTTGCTCCCACCTGAAGTAAGCAGACCATTGACTAACTCCCAAGTGACCAATTTAGTTTTTCTTTCATTCATATTTCAGAAAGATATAACTGCTTGTATATTTTTCTGGTTCAACCCCATGTTCCCCTGTTTAATCTATATCCATGTTTAATGATAATAAGATAGAACAAGAATGCTCAAATCATGTTAACTCTAAAAGCCCACTTACAGATTAATACTCCAAACAAAAATGCACAAACAAACATCCATATCACCCATAACAAATCAATTCAGAGATTTAAATGACTCATAATAATATTTTAGGCTGCATGCAATAGGACTTAATGCCATTGCATACAAAGGATAAATACTCACCTAATGTTTTCCTTTCACTGCCTTAATCCTTTGAACAGCAAATCCCCCAAAGCCTCAAGCTAGTGTTTCTCCTAGTTTATTTTATCTTTTTTTTTGATCCCGAGAGAATGATGGATTTGGTTATGTGCAGTTATTTATAAATCCATTCTAGGGTTTAAGAAAATGGGTAATTCCCCTGATACCCTTAGGTGTTCATGTACATATCACATTCCTGTGTGGTCCTAAGTTGGAAATGCACACATTGGGTTACTTTAATTAGTTATTTCGGGGATCATGCATTTTTAACACTGCATGCTATTTTCATGTCTCCATTTTATTCATGCCATATGCATGTGATCCTTTATTCATTTCTTTTTATAAGTTTAAGGAATCTGAAAATCTCCTTTGTATTTTCTACCTATCTATTATCTCCATTCAATCATGCATACTATCATACCTTATTATGTAATGTAAAAATCATTCACCCATATTATTTGCTTGAAATAAATATAAGATATGGAAATTTTTATTTGATTCTGTATGTATATATATATATATATTTCTGCCTCTTTGTCAAATCAGTAACTCCTTCTATATTTAAATAAAAATCACATATATTATGCTAATTATTTTTAGCACAATTATAAGACATATAAACCTTTTTATTAAACTTCATTTTTATTCTATCTTTATATAAAACAAAAAAAAAACACCCCATATGTATGTATTTGCATAATTCTTTGGACATAGAGCTATATTTATTTTTGAGTTCCAATTTTTTTGATGCAATATATATATATATATAATTTTAGAATTTCTTAATATAAATGTATATTATTAATTTTATTTTAATTTTATTTTAGGGTCATTACAAGAAGCTAGGGATTTTGACCCCTTCGAAAGCATTTACTTAAAACCAAAGGCGCAACCCATTCAAAAACTTTCCTTTAAAACATTTGACTGAGCCGAAAGCCAACTAAGTCGAAAGCATACCCTTCAAAAGCAAAGCAAGTGTGTTTTCATTTAAAAGCAAAGACATGCTTTGACCCCTTCGGAACCTCTAACCACAAAAACATCTGCGTTGACTCATTGGCTCGTTTCGGTGGCAATCCTACTACATGATCAAAAACATCTGCATATCCTCTAACCAAAAAAATTTGATTCAACTCATCTTCCAACTTCACTACACCCAACAAAGCATTCACCTCACAATTAGGGCTTTCTACGGTATATACAATTTGATCACTACAGTCAGGGTGTCTAAGCGATATTTTCCTATCATGGAAAAATATTCTAGCATTGTACTTACTTAACCAATCCATGCCCAAAATAATTTCGAACCCTACAAAATCAAACATATGCAAACTGCAAACAAAGGTATTACCTAACAAGTCAAAATCTAGGTGGTCACACTTCATCGCATACCCTCTTATCGGATTTACAACTCTTAAGGAAGTAACTAAGTATGTGGGTTCTAGGTTAAGCTTATCTACCAAACAACGAGATATAAAAGAATGCGATGTACCAGTATCAAACAGAACGCTAACAGACATACCATAGATTTGAAGCGTACCTCCCAACACTGCCTTTCCTTTCTCCAGCGCTATTGGCTTCGAAGTAGCAGGCTCCAATGCAAATACCTTGCCTCTTCCAAACTTAGTGGGCTCTTTGCATTGATTCTTATAGTGGCCAATCTGATCGCAGTTAAAACATCTGATGTTCTTCTTCCCGATCACTTCCTTCGCCTTTCCAGTACGACACTCATTCGCAAAATGACCCTTCTTGTCACACTTGAAGCACACAACCTCAGACTTTCTCTTCTTTGCTACTCCACCTTTCTGAGCACCCTTCTTATGAAAGAACTTCCTCTTCTGTCCTTGCCCAACCTGGACCTCCTTCGCATTACTCTTCTTTAGACAAGCAAGCATCTCCGCATGTCTTAAAAACATATCTACAACCACATCACAAGGATCATTGATATGAGGTAATGTAGCCCTCGTCAATTCAAGCTTCAACCCCCTAATGAACTTCTCATTCTTCTTCAACATAGTATCCACAGTAGCATAACCATATCTAGCCAACTCTTCAAATCTTCTAGCATACTCCAAAACAGATATCTCCTCCTACTCGAACTCAGCAAACTTTCTGAGCAAAGCAGATGGAACCATCACAGACATGAACCTCTCCTGACACCTTCTCCTAAACTCAGCCCATCTCATTTCCTCTTCATTAACTCCAACCGTCACACTATTCCACCAAAATAAAGCTGCTCCCTGAAGATGTCTCGAAGCAAGCCTCCTCTTCTGCTCATCATCGAACCCCGTGTCTGTAAAGATCCTCTCACAATGCAGCAACCAGTTCTCTACTACTATAGCAGCCTCAGTTCCAATAACGGGCTTCCCTCCAAGCCTAGCATAATCTCTGCTCAAGATAGCATAATGGTTGACCACCGAAGCTTCCTGAACTCCTACTCCAGCATTTCCTCCAACCACACTAGCAGCAATTCCAACTTGAATCATATTCATGAAAAACTAATACATAGCTTCCATATCCACTTGTGGGACTCCAGCACCAACATTCTCTGCTTGTGCCTGACCTTGGTTTATCCCGGTATTCGGTCTGCCATTTCCATTTGTGGTGGTGCTTCCTCCAAGATTCACTCTTCCACTTCTAGCGTCCATATCTGTATTCAAGCCTCATGAGATACAGAAGAATAGCCTAAGAGAGATAGGAAACTAAAGATATAGCGTATGCTTATATATAGCAATTACAAGTACGTTGCTATAGCATTATCCCATACCCCGATCTTATCTCTAATTCCTTAGGATTATGTTTCCAAAAATCATTTTAGTTAAAGTTTTTCATAAACCTATGCTCTGATACCAAGTTGTAACATCCCCTATCTGGAGACCCGAAGCTAAGCGCTAAAGATGCTGAAGTCATCCATAGTATTAACTTCTGGTGACCAAATACGGTAATGTTAATGGTATCCATAATATCAGAAGCACTTCAATATGAAACAAAATCACAGATTTCAAAATCAACATTTTACAGATTACATTTCAAAACACATGTTTCACATTCAAATTACATAATCCCATAATCGTTTCCCAGGTTCAGATAAAATATAATTATTACAAAAAATACGACAAGAGCGACATATGATGTGCCCACTTGGTTGTCTAGAGTACTATATAGACATAACTGTCTTAAATACAACATAGTGAAATAAAACAAAACAAAACAAAACAACAACTCCTAAATACCTATCCGTCAGCCACCTGCTCGTCCCCGAAAGCTTTATTCGTCAACCTACTAAAACCTCAACCCTTGGCCTACTCAAATCAATTTTGAGCACCCGAGAGTTTAAGGGGAAAAACATAAACTTCGAGTCGGACATAAAGCCTGGTATGAATAATACTATAAATCTCGGTTATTTGATATTAAGTGAGACCACGTCGCTTAGCGGAACGGCTTTCCCCTTACTAATATCCTTTTAAAACATGTCTTTTTCCAACCTTTATCCTACAACCAAACTGGTTAAAACTGTAAAGCATTATTATGTAAACATACATATCATGTAACAAATGAACTATCTATCCAAACACTATAGTTTTGTTTGGATAACTACTAACCCTTGGCTGACTCGGGCCTACCAGACAATATAAACAAAATAATCTAACACCTGTTAGACACTCCTCTTCTGGATGGTCTGTCCTTAACTATTTGTTAAATACTCCTCTTCTAGACAATTTGTCCCTAACTTAACATCTCCCAGGGTCACCTGATCCTAATGGTTTTACGAGCTCACCAATAACCTATTTGTATACAAATATATATTCCCTTCTGTGTGTAATCATAATTTTAGTCTTACATATGACAAAGCCCTACATACTGGAATTTTGGACTAAATTAGCTGGGGCTAATAGCTAATGTATATGGCGCGACCCTATACCAGTCCCATATGGTATTCTAATATCTGAGTCATTTTACTTAGGGTAATCTTCCCAAAATTTTCCATGAAAACCTCTTCATCTGATATTGATTTAAAACCTTTTAAACCAAACTTAAACAAGGAAAACACATATACTCTATGCTTTACTCAAAATCACCTTGCCATGTTATATATATACTTTACAAAAATCTTTGTTGATGAAAACATTTAAACCTTTGAAAGTACCCCTTTCGAATCCATTGAAAGAACCTCTTTCGAAACCAAGTAAAACTCTTTTCTTTAACTTAGGCCAAAAGGCCAAAACCTTCCTTTCGAAACCATTCATATAAACCTTTCGAAACAATTGAAAAATCTTTCCTTCGAAAGTTATAAAACCTTAGACATCCTTCTTTAGAACCTTTAAAAATTACCTTTCGAAACCATTGGAAAATCTTTCCATTCGAACCTTTCGAAATAGTTGGAAAACCCTTCCTTTTAGACCTTTCAAAACCATTGGGGAACCACCCCTTCGAAACCTTCATTTAAAACCTTTCGAAAGCATCGAAACCTTTATAAACAACAAATCTTTCGAAAGCATTTGGGTTCAATTTAAAACATGTGGAAACACCTTTCGAAACCATTTAAAATCATCTCTTTCGAATCCATTTGGGTTCTACCTTCAACAGAGAAAAAGGGTCATTAAAACATTTAAGTCGAAAGCATTCCTTTTGAAAGGATTCCTAAGTAAAGAAATATTGGTATCGAAACCAGCCTTCTGAAAGCATTGGAGAAGCGGCTAAAATTTAAAAGCAAAGTATAACTTCTGAAACCATTGGCGTCGAAAGAAAGAAAAGCGGCAGTTAGGGGTTTCGACCCCTTCGAAAACATTTATTTAAAAACAAAGGCGCAACCCATTAGAAACCTTTCCATTAAAACATTTGACTCATCCGAAAGCCAACTAAGTCAAAAGCATACCCTTCGAAAGCAAAGCAGGCGCATTTTTATTTAAAAGCAAAGACATGCTTCGACCCCTTCGGAACCTTTGGTCTCGACCTAGTATCTTCCAATTCACTTTGCACTAAGTTATTGATACTATGTGCATTGGTTTCGATGGCATGGAGGCGGCAGTACTTGGTCAAAACCCCTATGCCGAAAGTGGCGAAACATGCTAAAAGCATGTAAAAACTGATTTTTGCTTTAAAAAAATTTCTTTTCAACTAACCTGCCATGTTTGTCAAAATATTATTTGTTGCTAATTTTCTTTTCTAAAAGTAATGCCAATGTTTCAGAAATAAACAATTTAATTTATTTACAAAATACCCTTTCTCCTTTTATAAATATATAAAACATTAAGTCTCATACCTCAAATAATTTTATATATTTATGAAAACACTTAGGAAAATTCTACAAAAATTCCAAAAAATCATTTTTTAATATGTTTCCTAACATATATAAATTTTAGACCCAAATTATTAATTATTTAGCTGTAAATAATTTAAAACCCAAATAATCATTTTTTGCACTAGAAAATAAATATAAAATCCGATTAATTCAGAAAATTATAAAAATCGACACCTATCTCTAAAATATCATTTCCGATCTATATCTAAAATCGCAAGGCATTTGGATGTCCTTAAATAGGGTTTTCACATTAAAACATATCATAAAATCTATATGAACAAGCATAAATCATCAACAAGCATATATAAACATTTAATCATTCAAAAACATGGCATATTCATGCATAACACTTCAGATTAACCTTAAAACCGAAAACAATAGGAAAAATGAAATGTAATCATTATTCACCTTAGCTTTTGAGATTAAAGAGTTTGAGATTTGAATGGATTTAAGTTGATTAAGCTTCCCTTGATTATTTTATTTTCCTCTAGTTGCTTCTAATGGTGGCCGGCCTCTTTGTTTAATTTTTGCAAATGATTTGAATATGAGGATACACGGCTAAGGGTTTAGGGTATTAGAATGCTCATTTTCCTATTTTACCCTCACCTATTATACTTAACCATTTTATTTTAGTTCATTTGTTATCATGGCACGGCTACCCCTATTAATCACAAATCTCAATCTCCTAATCATCACATTATTTTATTTAATTTAGCTAATTAAATATCCTAAATAATGTTACTAAAAATATGGGGCGTTATAATCTCCCCTCCTTAAATAATTTCGTCCTCGAAATTACGATAAGGTACACAACCAAATAATCAAAAAGGTAAAACATACCATTAAACAAATCAGGATAAGCATCTCTAATCCTGCTCTCAGTCTACCAAGTACGGTCTCTCTCATCGTCGCTCCACTGAACTTTCACTAATCTGACTATCTTATTCCTTAACCTCTTCTCATCCCTCGTGACTATACAAATCGTCTTTCTAACTTTAGTCAAGTCTGGCTCTACTATCAAGTCCTCTAATATAGTCGGTGCAATAGTAGTCTTCGGGTCTCTGACACACCTCTTTAGATGAGAAACTTGGAAAACGTCGTGGACTCCTGCCAAACTGCTCATTAACTCTACTTTATATGTGAGTTTCCCGATCCTCTCTACAATAGGAAATGGTCCTATGAATCTCAGTGCCAACTTTCCTGATTTCCCGAATCGAATCACACCCTTCATCGATGACACCTTAATAAACACATGATCTTCAACAAAGAACTCTAAGTCTTTCCTTCTTCTATCTGCATAACTCTTCTGCCTAGATTGAGCTTCCTTCATTCTAGCTCGAATCAACTCAATCTTTTCTACAGCTTCTCTAACCAAATCCGGACCAAGAACCAACCTATCCTCGGTCTTTAACCAACAAACGGGAGATTTTCATGGCCTTCCCTACAAAGCTTCAAACGGTGCCATCCCTATACTAGTCTGATAACTATTGTTATACGAAAACTCAACTAAGTGTAGATGGTCTTCTCATGATCCCCCAAAATCTAATATACAAGTTCTTAACAAATCCTCTAAGACTTTGTTAAATCTTTACGTTTGCCCATCAGTCTGTAGATGGTAGCGGTACTCATCTTGAGCTTGGTTCCTAAAATCTCTTGTAGACTCTTCCAAAACTCACAAGTAAACAAGGAATCTATATCACTTACTATACTACTAGGAATTCCGTGCAGTCTAACCACATTTTTCATAAATAACTTCGCCAAAATAGGTATCCTCCTAGTTAACTTAACTGGAATGAAATGGGCACTCTTGGTCAGTCTATCCACTATGACCCATATACTTTCATTTCCTCTAATAGATCTTGGCAACCCATCTATAAAATCCATAGAAACAGAATCCCACTTCCATACCGAAATATCCAATGGCCGTAGCAACCCACTTGGCTTCTGATGTTCGGCCTTTACCCGTTGATAGTTCAAACACTGCTTCACCCATAAGCCAACATCCTTCTGCATACCTTCCCAGAAGAAACTTCTCTTCATATCTTGATACATATTAGTTCCTCCTGGATGAATAGTTGACTTTGAATGATGGCATTCCTCCAAAACTTCCTTCCTAATATCTCCCACATTCGGAACACACAACATTCCTTTCTTTCTCAACCACCCATTCCGGTCAAGAATAAAATCCTTCAAGTCATCGCTCTCGGTTTCATCCCTTAATTTCCTGATCCGTTCAACTAATACTAGATCCTCCTCATGTTTTGAACTTCTAAACAAGACAACACAGCAGTTCCTTCACTAGATCAAGCCTCAGATCTCCATTGAACTCTACATGTCGTCAATGCTTCTAAATCTTTCCACTCGGCAATCATCGCCAACACTGCATTTTGATGCTTCCTACAAGTGCATTTGCAACTTTGTTGCCTTTCCCTGGTGTGTACTCAATTCCAAAATCATAAGCAGCAATAAACTCTAACCATCTCTGCTATCTCATGTTCAACTCCTTCTGAGAGAACAAATACTTCAACGACTTATGATCCATATACAACTCAAACCTCTCTCCCAAAAGGTAATGTCTCCACACCTTCAATGCAAATATTACTGTAGCCAACTCCAAATCATGCATTGGATATCTAACCTCGTACGGTCTAAGCTGTCACGAAGCATAGGCAATCACTTTACCTCTCTGCATTAACACAGCTCATAATCCAGTTCAGCACACAATCTGTATAAACTACTAAATCTTGATTCCCTTTTGGAACAACCAACACAGGTGCATGGGTCAATAAGTGTTTCAAGCTCTGGAATGCTTCCTCACACTTATCAGTCCACACAAACTTCACATCCTTTTGCGTTAACTTGGTCATCGGTGCTGCTATCCGTGAAAAATCCTTTATGAACCTCCGATAATATCCAGCCAATCCAAGAAAACTCTTTATCTCAGTCACTGTATTGGGTCTCTTCCATTTATTCACCGCTTCAATCTTAGTCGAACCTACAGACAACCCTTTCTCTAAGACTACATGACCAAGAAACTTCACTTCCTTCTTTCAGAAATGACACTTCGAAAACTTCGCCTTCAGCTGATGCTGCCTCAGCGTCTCAAGCACAACTCTAAGATGAACTTCATGCACCCTTTCATCCTTAGAGTATATCAAAATATCATCTATAAAAACCAATACGAACCTATCCAAGTGCTCTTGGAAAATTCAGTTCGTCAAATCCACAAAGAATGTCGATGCATTACTTAGTACGAACGGCATAACTAACTATTTGTACGATCCATATCTTGTCCAAAATGTCGTCAAAGGAATATTATCCTCTGCTACTCTAAGCTGATGGAAACCTATCGCCAAATCCAATCGAAAGAATACCTTGGCTCCACTCAACTGATCGAACAAATCGTCAATTCTAGGCAAAGGATATCGATTCTTTATCGTCTTCTCATTCAACTTACAATAATCGATACATAACCTTAACAATCCATCTGGCTTTTTAGCAAACACTGTGCTGCTCCCCAGGATGAACTACTTGGCCTAATAAAATTCTTGCCTTCCAGATCCACCAACTGCACCTACGGCTCTCTCATCTCTGTAGGTGTCATTCCGCATTGATTCTTACAGTGTCCAATCTGATCGCAGTTAAAACATCTGATGTTCTTCTTCCCGATCACTTCCTTCGCCTTTCCAGTACGACACTCATTCGCAAAATGCCCCTTCTTGTCACACTTGAAGCACACAACCTCAGACTTTCCCTTCTTTGCTGCTCCACCTTTCTGAGCACTCTTCTTATGAAAGAACTTCCTCTTCTGGCCTTGCCCAACTTGGACCTCCTTCGCCTTACTTTTCTCTAGACAAGAAAGCCTCTCCTCGTGTCTCAAAGCCATCTCTACAACCACATCACAAGAGTCTTTGATATATGGTAATGTAGCCCTTGTCAACTCAAGCTTCAACCCCCTAATGAACTTCTCATTCCTCTTCAACACAGTATCCACAGTAGCATAACCATATCTAGCCAACTCTTCAAATCTTCTAGCATACTCCAAAACAGACATCTCCTCCTGCTCGAACTCCGCAAACTTTCTGAGCAAAGCAGACTGCACCAACATAGACATGAACCTCTCCTAAAACCTTCTCCTAAACTCAGTCCATCTCATTTCCTCTTCATTAACTCCAACCGTCACACTATTCCACCAAAATAAAGCTACTCCTTGAAGATGTCTCGAAGCAAGCCTCCTCTTCTGCTCATTATCGAGCCCCATGTCTGTAAAGATCCTCTCACAATGCAGCAACCAGTTCTCCACTTCTATAGCATCCTCAGTTCCAATAACGGGCTTCCCTCCAAGCCTAACATAATCTCTGCTCAAGATAGCATAATGGTTGACCACCGAAGCTTCCCGAATTCCTACTCCAGCATTTCCTCCAACCACACTAGCAGCAATTCCAACTTGCATCATATTCATGAAAAACTAATACATAGCTTCCATATCCACTTGTGGGACTCCAACACCAACATTCTCTGCTTGTGTCTGACCTTGGTTTCTCCCGATATTCGGTCTGCCATTTCCATTTGTGGTGGTGCTTCCTCCAAGATTCACTCTTCCACTTCTAGCGTCCATATCTGTATTCAAGCCTCATGAGATACAGAAGAATAGCCTAAGAGACATAGGAAACTAAAGATATAGCGTATACTTATATATAGCAATTACAAGTACGTTGCTATAGCATTATCCCATACCCTGATCTTATATCTAATTCCTTAGGATTATGTTTCCAAAAATCATTTTAGTTAAAGTTTTTCATAAACCTATGCTCTGATACCAAGTTGTAACATCCCCTATCACAGATTTCAAAAACAACATTTTATTGATTATATTTCAAAACACATGTTTCACACTCAAATTACATAATCCCATAATCGTTTTCCAAGGTTCAAATAAAATATAATTATTATAAAAAATACGATAAGAGCGACATATGATGATTCCCCATTGGTTAACCAGAGTACTATATAGATATTACTATCTTAAATACAATACAGTGGAATAAAACAATACAAAACAGCAACTCCTAATACCAATCCGTCAGCCACCTGCTCGTCTCCGAAAGATTTATTTGTCAACCTACTAAAACCTATAAAACCTCAACCCTCAGCCTACTCTAATCAATTTTGAGCACCCGAGAGTTTAAGGGGAAAACATAAAGTTCGAGTCGGACATAAAGCCTGGTATGAATAATACTATACATCTCGGTTATTTGATATTAAGTGAGACCACGCTACTTAGCGAAACGGGTTTCCCCTCACTAATATCCTTTTAAAATATATCTTTTGCAAACTTTTATCCTGCAACCAAATTGGTTAAAACTGTAAAGCATTATTATGTAAACATACATATCAGGTAACAAATGAACTATAACGACCCAGAATTTCTGTCATTTCAAATTCGTATATTTAATTGATTTTAAATATTAACAAGTGAAATTTGTAAGCTGAATGAATTAAAATTCAAATATAGTGATTTAATTGGATAATTTAAATCTATATTTGAAAATAGCTTTTCGAGGCATAGTCTCGGAATTCGACGAAACCAGTTCCGTTGGATCCGTAATATTTTATTATTATCGGATTTCAATTTTCGCAGTAATCGGAGTTGTCGTTTGGCCGTACGATAAGCAAACGGGTTGAAAAATTAAATCGAAATTTAATTTAATAGCTGATTCAAAAAGCTATCTTCTCCATGCGATCGAGTTAGGCCTCAAAACCTTTTCCATTGCGTTTGGAATAGGGATATAACATTATAGATGCCTAGCGGCACGCCTCGATTGGAGGTCAAGTTTTTAAGTTGCTTTTATCGAGACGTTTGAATTTAAGTTAAATATAAATTTATATACCCTAGTCAACTTCAGCCTACTTCCTTTCACCATCACACCTTTTCATTTCCATTCTTCTTCAATTATTATAGCCTACCTTCCTCTATACGCTTCCCTCTTTGATATTTACAGCCGAACTAGTTCGATCGAAGTGAATAAAAAAAAATTAAAACGAAGCAATGGCCGCTCCTTTAATTTCTTCGTTCCCCTTTTCTCATTCGAAAATCAACAACTTCATAGAGAAAATAATCATGGCCGCTTTTTCGAATCTGGAACGATTCGTTTCTCGCATATGAACGAATTTCATTCCCGATTCATGAATCAGTTTCAAGTTAACCTCGGCTTGCCTCGAATCGCGAGCTTCGATTTTGGGATGGCGAATGGCTGTACATCGCGGAAGGGCTCGTCGGAGCATCGCAAGCAACTGGGAGTTTGGGGTTCGTCGTTGAGGCAGTCAACTGGATGCTCGGTGGCACGCAGGCAGGAGCTCGATGTCAGAGCAAAATTTATTTGCGTGCGCGAGCAAGCGTAGTTGGAGGTGAGTCTCGATCGAATCAAGGTCGAAGCGTTTGCATTTGCTCGGTGGCACGCAAACTCGAGCACGATGGAGGGTGCGAGGAGGGGATTTGCAAAGCTAGGGTTTCGTTCAAGAATTCAAACTCGGTTGTCTAGATCTGTGAAGAAAAACAATTTGGAATGGAACGGATTGCAAATAAAAACAAAGGTGAGAACTTCTCACTTAATCGAATTGTGTTTCGATTTAAATTTAAAATAGTTAAATTTAAAATTGGTTGTTGAGTGTTTGGATTGATGGTTGTCATTTGTTGCATTGAAATAGACCCTATACGTCGCATATTAAACGGAGGTTATTATATTAAAAACATATACCGCGATATTCCACCTTGAAGTGGAATTGGTATTATATATGTATTTGGAGTTGATTTCCGCATTATATAGCGGATGAGACCCTATTGCGCCGCATAATAGCGGATAGTATTTTATAAATCCCATATACCGCGATATTCCACCTCGAAGTGGAATTGGTATTGTGCTAACATATGTGGATGCAGGGAAACGGGTTGGAGGGATCCAACTAGATTCCTCAAACATTTGAATTTGTTTCATATGTTGTGTGTTGATTATTTATAATCACCGTGTTATTATTTTTGTTATTGAAATTGTTGAAGGCTACGGTTTAGCCGAATATTTTTTTGGTATCGTTAGATACCAGAAATAAATAAAAATTGGATTTTTCGAATTTTAAGAATTTATTTTTGAGAATTGGATAAATTAAAAAGGAGTTTTAAAAGATAAAGTTATTTTTGAACCATATTGAATAAAATTTCAAATTTCGGGAAAAAGGGCTTAATAAATGGATTTCGAAAATATTATTTATAAGTTGAAGAATTTATTTAAAATTTGGATTTTTAAATAGATTTGAAGAGATAAAGAAATTTATTTTAAAAAGGAAATAACTTTGGAAATTTATAAGGAAATTTTATCGGTTTTGGTAATTAATTAAGGATAATTAATTAAGGATAATTAATTAAGTATTAGTTATTAATTAAGGGTTAATTTATGATCAATTAAAGGATAATTTATTAAATGTTTTTGTAATTAATTGATTATTAATTTACCATAACTAGTAAAATTTATTCATAGAAATTTACCTGATTTAAATTAGTCAGATAATTAAAGTAATCCTACTTATGGATGTTTGAATCGTATTGGATGTTGAATTATTTGATATCCCAAATATGTGATGCTTTGTGATATATCATGTTCTGTGTTGTGATTTGTGATCTATTTATCTATGATATGAATACCTGTGATTTGTGAATTAAAGATAAGCGTTATAGTTTATACTGCTTATCAACTATATTTCTGTGTTCTGATCTGTGATGGTTGGATGTTGTTGCACTATTGTGTTAAACCCCTGGACTACACCATACACACACCAATGTGGATTTCATGTGGAAATCAGTTAAGTCACAGATTTTTGACAATTCTAAAGATTGAATTTTTGAATCCAAATTAGTTTTGGAAATTGGAATTGAAAGTTTTTTTGAAAATGAGTTTCAAAAATAAGAGTTATTTTAAATAACTTAATAAAATTGAAATTTGAATAATTTGATTTAAAATTCAAATTCAATATCTTGAAATTGAATTCAATAAATTGGGAATTTTGGTTTAAAAGATTATGCAAGTATAAAAGGTGTTTATATGGGTTTTTTTTACCATTTAAAATATGGTTTTGGAAATTTAAATTTAAATCCAAGTTTTATACTTGGATGGCTTTAACCTGTGTAATTGTAACCAGTTTTTCCCAAAACGAAAACTATCTATTTTCAAATAATAATAGCTTTCATAAAGTGAAAATATTTCCAATTTGTATCGAAACATTTCAAGTTGAAATGAAATTGTGAATAGTTTGGAAAAACTATGAATTAACCTTTGTGAAGATGATTAAGCTTTATCTTGAAATCAAAGAAGATTTTAAAAGGTGTATCTTTTATATTATAAAAGACTTGAATAGTGAATAGTTTTGAAAGCTATAAGTTAAATCTTGATTTAAAGATTTAATGGGTAACCCAATTGAAATGGGAAATGATTTGGGAATCTGTGAATGAATCTTTATGAAACTGGATAAACTTTATGAAGTAAATCTTTTGGTTTAAAGATTTAAAATGGTAATTTGTTTAAACCATTTGAAAGGAAAGGATTCGGGTAATAATTGTGACTTAATTGAAATCCCTATATCCATATGTATTAAATATTGTGCTCACTATTTGGTTTAGCCGGGAAAGGACCTTTGTGTCATATAACCCATTCTGAATAAGTGATATGACGATATGGATAACATTTGAACACCGGTGGTGAAGACCGGGTATTTGTGAAAACGATAGGATGACCTATCGATTGTCTCTGCACCGTTAGCTACGGTATAGAGATTTCCTTTGTGATGGGAAGTTCGATCGGGATTGTGAATACCCGGATTGCAAGGGTTTCTTTGGAAGTGCCTTCGGTTCTGTTCGAACCCGGAACAGACTTGTATGGTTACATGTCTGACATTACACTTTGAGATATAAAGCAAATTTCTTTCAAATACATTTCTGTTGGTGGCGGAGAATTTATTCTCTTAGCTTAACACCCTTCTCTGAGACATATGAGCTCAGAGGTTATGTAGTTGAAGGTTATCAGCGATATATTCCCAATTTGGTAATGTGGCATGCTGAGTGTTGCTGTGTGATGATTATTTATTGATCATTTGTTGATCAAAGCGTGGCTTTGTGAAAAAGCGTAGCTTTGTGGACGAGACCTCTTCGGACCTCACAACCCGAAAATGGTCGAAACAGGAATGATGCGGCAAGGTTATGAGGGTCGCTCCCTTTAGGGTATGTCATTTCCTTTTGGAAAAGGGTGGTATCAGGTATGGAGCCCTGGTATTTAATCTATGTGGTTACTCCAATCTCATTTACTGTGTGATTGTTGTTTTTTTGAGGCGCCTCGGATAAAGGTCCCAAAGGACCGGGGGGTGGCATATTCGTGTAGTAGTTACCTAGTGTAAGAGGTAACCCGACCTTGTGTTGGCAGAGAGCTAGTTAGTTCTCGGGACGTCCCGCCAGAGGCGTACCCATGTGGCAGTAGAAAGTTCCTTAGCCTGACCATTTGTTGGAAATCCAATTCCCAATACGAACCTTGTACGGTTTTAGTTGTAGAATCTGCCATTTACTTATGGTGGTCACCACTGTTTAGATGGTAGCTATAGTAGGCATAGTTCGGAATGTCTATGCTGGCTAAGATTAATATTATACTTTCGAAATGTTTTTCTGCACTATGCACTAATAATAATATCAAATCAAATGATTTTGCGTAGTAAGCATGTTTGACTATCATAAGGAGAAATCTCCTCCAATTCTGCGTTTGCATTGTGTGTGTGGCGGGGGCCTTATGGTAGTTTCATTTTCCAAAAAGCATTGCGGATGTCTTTTACTTCCTTTGTTGTTGTTTTAAAGATAATAACTGTTTTAAGTTCTCACACCAGTCACATGACTGACCTGGAGTTTATTGTTCCCTTCCTAAACTCTGGGTGCCCATCATTTTCCACACGGGCAGTCTAGAGTTAGTTTTTCAGGTCATTCTGGATTCAGGAGATGCTGTGGAGCTCAAGTGGCGAGATGGATGGCGAGATGGATCACTTGTATATGATATTATTTATTCCGCTGTGTATTCTGTATGAGGACAAGCTCATATAATTGTCCAGTTGTGTTGTATATTGTTGTTGTAAACTCTAATGATGATGTAATGTATAAACTGATATAGTTCTTTGATTTAAAGATTATTCATTTATCTATTATATGTTGTTCCGCTGCGAATGTGAGATTATGATATTGTTTCTGTTGCCTTTTCTTTTTCTTTCTTTCTTCTTCTTCTACCTCTTCTTGTTAAACCCTCAGGGTTCGATTTTCCGGCATTCGATTGTTCGACAGTTGATACAGTGGACATATTAATGTCGATTTTTGGAAGTCGTAGAATCGGGTCTTGACATGAACTATTTGCCCGAACACTATAGTTTTGTTTGGCTAACTACTAACCCTTGGCTGACTCGAGCCTACCAGACAATATAAACAAAATAATCTAACACCTGTTAGACACTCCTCTTCTAGACGGTCTGTCCTTAACTATCTGTTAAATACTCCTCTTTTGGACAATCTGTCCCTAACTTAACATCTCCCGGGGTTACCTGATCCTAATGGTTTTGTGAGCTCACCAATAACCTATCTGTATACAAATATATATTCTCTTCTGTGTGTAATCATAATTTTAGTCTTACTTATGACAAAGCCCTACATACTGGAATTTTGGACTAAATTAGCTGGGGCTAATAGCTAATGTATATGGCGCGACCCTATACCAGTCCCATATGGTATTCTAATATCCGAGTCATTTTACTTAGGGTAATCTTCCCAAAAATTTCCTTGAAAACCTCTTCATCTGAAATTGATTTAAAACCTTTTAAACCAAACTTAAACAAGGAAAACACATATACTCTATGCTTTACTCAAAATCACCTTGCCATGTTATATATATACACACTTTACACAAATCTTTATTGATGAAAACATTTAAACCTTTGAAAGTACCCCTTTCAAATCCATTGAAAGTACCTTTTTCGAAACCAAGCAAAACCCTTTTCTTTAACCTAGGCCGAAAGGCCAAAACCTTTCTTTCGAAACCATTCATATAAACCTTTCCAAACAATTGAAAAACCTTTCGTTCGAAAGCTATAAAACCTTAGACTTCCTTCTTTAAAACCATTAAACATTACCTTTTGAAACCATTGGAAAATCTTTCCTTTCAAACCTTTTGAAACGGTTGAAAAGCCCTTCCTTTTAGACCTTTCGAAACCATTGGGGAACCACCCTTTCGAAACCTTCATTTAAAACCTTTTGAAATCATCAAAACCTTTGTAAACAACAAACCTTTCGAATGCATTTGGGTTCAATTTAAAACATGTGGAAACACCTTTCGAAACCATTTAAAATCATCTCTTTCGAAACCATTTTGGTTCTACCTTCAACAGAGCAAAAGGGTCATTAAAACATTTAAGTCGAAAGCATTCCTTTCGAAAGCATTCCTAAGTAAAGAAGTATTAGTATCGAAACCAACCTTCCGAGAGCATTGGAGTAAGTTTTAAAAGCAAAGTATACCTACCGAAACCATTGGCGTCGAAAGGAAGAAATGCGGCAGCTAGGGGTTTCGACCCCTTCGAAAGAATTTACTTAAAACAAAAGGCACAACACATTTGAAACCTTTCCTTTAAAACATTTGACTGAGCCAAAAGCCAACTAAGTTGAAAGCATACCTTTCGAAAGCAAAGCATGCGCGTTTTCATTTAAAAGTAAAGACACGCTTCGACCCCTTCAGAACCTTTGGTCTCGACCTAGTACCTCCAGTTCACTCTATACCAAGTTATTGATATTATGTGTAATGGTTTTGATGGCATGGAGGGGCAGTACTTGGTCGGAACCCTTGTGCCGAAAGTGGTGAAACATGCTAAAATCATGTAAAAACTGATTTTTACTTAAAAAAAATTTCTTTTCGACTAACCTGCCTTATTTTCAAAATATTATTGGTTTCTAATTTTCTTTTCTAAAAGTGCTGTCAATATTTCAGAAATTAACAATTTAATTTATTTACAAAATACCCGTTCTCTTTTTATAAATATATAAAACATTTAAGTCCCATACCTTAAATAATTTTATATATTCATGAAAACACTTAGGAAAATTCTACAAAAATTGCAAAAAATTATTTTTTAATATGTTTCCTAAAATATTAAAATTTCAAACCCAAATTATTAATTATTTAGCTGTAAATAATTTAAAACCCAAATAATAATTTTCTGCACTAGAAAATTAATATAAAATCCACATTAATTTAGAAATTATGAAAATTGAAACTCATCTTTAAAATATCATTTTTGATCTATATCTATAATTGCAAGGCATTTGGATGTCATTAAATAGAGTTTTCACATTAAAACATATCATAAAATCTATATGAACAAGCATAAATCATCAACATGCATATATAAACATTTAACCATTAAAAAACATGGCATATTCATGCAAAACACTTCGGATTAACCTTAAAACCAAAAACAATAGGAAAAATGAGATGTAGTCATTATTCACCTTAGCTTTTGAGATTAAAGAGTTTGAGATTTGAATGGATTTAAGTTGATTAAGCTTTACCTTGATTCTTTTATCTTCCTCTACTTGCTTCTAATGGTGGTCGACCTCTTTGTTTCATTTTTGCAAATGATTTGAATGTGAGGATACACGACTAAGGGTTTAGGGTATTAGAATGCTCATTTTTCTATTTTGCCCTCACTTATTATACTTAACCATTTTATTTTAGTTCATTTGTTATCATGGCACGACTACTCCTATTAATAACAAATCTCAATCTCCTAATCATCACATTATTTCATTTAATTTAGTTAATTAAATATCATAAATAATGTTACTAAAAATATGGGGTGTTATACTAAATGTGACCGTGCAACCAACCATTTTATACTAGCATCCATATCCCGAGCTTCGTCTTGGATTCCACTCTCCTGAGTAGCCCAAAGTCATCTTGTAGTCACGTCGAAGCTTCACACCAACTTACGTCTATAATGAGGGAAAGAACTCCCAAAAATCGCTCCCTGCCTAAACCTGATTGCCTGGAACCGGTCTCATACAACCATATCGACAAATCGACCTATTCACACCATTAAGTAACTCGTATAATTCCTAGCATCCAATTCAACAAAATGCATCTTACTTAAGTAATTAATCTACCAATCATATTATTTATATTTTTCTAATCATATTTCTTCATATTATTTTATAGAAGTCTCAAACTTATTTCATAAAATAATATACTTACCTATCAATCTTATTGTAGCTTAGTATCACTTAATTATTAGTTTATAAAATAAGTTTAGTTATCAACAAGACCTCAAAATATTATATAGTTCATGTATGAATTTATATACAGGCCATTTATACACACACACACATGTATATGTATATGTATGTATGTATGTATCACAAACTATTTCTTAGGATTAAAGTTAATAGATTATGCTATAACAGTATTAGGATTCTATAACATTAACAAAATACTATTAAATAATACAATACCTCTTTTGTAATTTACTAATTTCTCAAATGTCCTTCATAAAAATTCAATAGCTAGTTAATTATTGAATTACATCATGATAAACCATTATCAAGGCCAAATATACTTTAATGTACCTAACCATATACATGACTGCTTTCATGTAGTTAATCATGTACTCGAAAAAGAGGATTAAACACAACTGCAACAATAAACCATGGATTTTAGCATGCTAAATCATATATATATATATATATATATATCAATCATCTCAAATAAATATGCTATAACAAACCATGCAGCTAGCATCTTTAATGCAACAACATAAAATCAAAACATATATAACTAAGCATAGTAACTGATACTGCCACAATCATACATAACTATAAATTGGAGAGTAAACTAAAATAAGTCAGTATCTAAATATACCATAAACTCCGAGTCACGTCAAAATGCAATCGACTATTATAGATCTCACCTCGAACCCCATAATAGGCATGGGTAATATGTGATATTTTAAATAGCTATTGTTATCCCTCTCCGAACATGCTACACACAATCAAGAAACAACAAGTAGTAACAATCAATAATCAAGCAATAACAAACAACAATAAGCAATAACAATACATAACAAGTAATAAAAAGAAATAACAATCAACAACAAGCAACGGCGAGCAATAAAAAGCAATAACAATTAACAAAAATCAGCAACAGGTAATAACTAACAATAACAATCAACAACAATCAATAACCAGCAATAATAATTAGCATACAAACAAACAATCGTATAAAAAGAATCTATACCAACACGCATGGTAACCAACAATAGTTAAACATGCATGTCAAGCTATAAACTCCCATGAGCCCGCTCGACATCAAAAATGAATCAAATGCCTAAGTGGTGCGACCTATTTCATGAATATAATACATAAAAGATTATTACACCTCTCGCTATAAAAAGGAAAACTATACGATATATTGGGCCATTTATCCTTAAGACTTTAGAATAAATATAGTAATCTAAGTCTCAACTTTCCTTTTCTTATGAACAAAAATCATTCTCTCAAGGAGAAAACTTTACTAATTAAGTCATCGTTAAATGATGATTTACAAACACTTGAGTTCGCTCGGGTTCAAACTCATCTCAACCGCACAATGATAACAAGGATAATATACTAGATGTACTATAATGCCCGCTTAGGCAAATATCATATCGTCACTTAGAATATTATTTGAATCGTCACAAAAGAAATCAAGAAGTCCTTCCCCAAACTATCAGAATCTATTATAACTATATTATACTATACTATAATTTTACAATGAATAATGATCATCCAAAATAATATATGATGCTTGTTTTCATTCTTCGTTTGCTTATACGATTTCTTTACTAAACTTGGTTCACTACTTGACTCCTCTCATGCAAACTTTGATCTGGTTCCTTGGTCCGACCGTCGAAATTTCCTCACACGACTAGAGTCGTGCTTCTAAACTCAAGTGCTCGCATTTAAGAATCTAGTGGAAAATCCTTGCCTAACCAGTGAAAATCGCCTAGAAACCCTGTGCTTGAACTAAGGATTTGGAATTGGCACTTGAATGGACTGATCCTTGGAAAATACCTCTTTAAGTGACGGGACTAACCCCACTACCTGAGGTTACAAACATAAGGACAAACACTTCTAACATGAACGACTTTATGCAAGATGTATAAGTCACATGCTTGATCTTTGCTCATTTTTAGGCATCCACCAAATCCTACTTGGACGCAAATCCAAGTCACATTTCATCGACCAACCCACTCAACTCGAACGCTCATGCATCGAGTTCAAATGGTAGCACTCTCGGTTGCTACACATTAGCTCTACACCTATGGTTACTATAACATCCTCCACTTGGAGACCCAAAACTAATGGCTACGGATGCTGCAGTCGTCCATAGTTATTAATTCTCGGCGACCAAATACGGTAATGTTAGATACATTGATATAATAGAAACACATGGATATGGAAAATTTTAAAATCAATAAACAAATTTCTCATTCCATTTCAAAGCATTTCAAATTCATTACATAATCCCATAATCATTAACCACGTTCAGAGAAAATATAATTATTACAACATACGCCAAGAGCGACATATGAAGATGCCCCATTGGATGATCAGAGTGTATATATAGGCAATTAAACAACTTTGCCTTTACAACACAAACAACACAGCGGAATCAAAAATAGAAAGGAACTCTAATTAGCTATCATGACTCCTTCACGTCTTTAGAAGCTTATTCGTCTAACGAGGTATCTGAAAACCTCAACTCTCAAACTACTCAAAATCAATTGAGCACCTGAGAGTTTAAGGGGAATATAAATTCGAGTCAGACATAAAGCTTGGTATGAATAATGATCTACCATCTCAAACCATTTAGATATATAGTGAGACCACGCCGCTTAGCGAAACAGGTTTTCCCCTCACTAGTATCTTATCCAAAACTTTATAAAACCATATACTGTGCTCCTACATCCACAACAATTAAAAACATAATAATTCAAAATATTATGATGATATGCAAACAAAATAAATCAATTCTGGATTTCCCATCCCCATTCATTTTGACTAGTTGTCTCAGTTATAGTTTCTAGGGTCAGTATTAACCTATTAGTTTTCATGGGCTTACTAATAACCTTTTTAAAGCTTATGGACTCCCTGTCCAGTTTCATGGTTTTCGTGGGATCACTAAGAACCTATTGGCCCCTGCCAATAACTTCATTGTTTCATGGATTCTCCCTGAACCTATTGGTATCTCTAATAACTTCCCTCTTATCCTAGTTTTCATGGGTTTACTAGGAACCTATTGACTTCTGTCAATAACTTGATCTGGATATAGTTTTCATGGGTTCACCACAAACCTATTGGCCCCTGCTAATAACTCTTTTCTAATCATAGTTTTCATGGGTTTACTATGAACCTATTGGCCCCTACTAATAACTTTTTCTAAACATAGTTTTCATGGGTTTACTACGAACCTGTCTATCTGACAACTTCTTTAATCAGTATTTAGGCATCCTATATTCTGGTCTATTTGGCCTCCTGGATGCAATTCTATTCATTCAGGAGTTACTTAGTGTATATTCACTACTGGGTCAACCTACCTGGTTATTCTGCCCTTCCTCCCCAAAATTCAGTTATGGGTCCATTACATAGTGAATACACCTATAGAAGAAGCATATACAAAAATAATACCAACATCTTTGGTTTAATATCTTTTAAATCATTTCCCCTTGGAAATTTTGTTAATCCCTTTAACCCATTATTTATATCAAAGCTAGCTACTTCAAAAACACCAACTCCAAAGCATTTAAAAGTTGTTTTATAATGCCATGGTTTTCCTTTAAAATGAGATTAGGTTATTTGTTTTGAAAACTAAGGCTTTCAAAACCTTAAACTTTCGCTTTCGATACCATTGGATAACCTCCTTCGAAAGCATTCAGATCTTCTTTTCAAAACGCTAAACATATTCCTTTCGAATCACTTTAAATCATCTCTTTCAAAACCTTCAAAACATACCTTTCGAAAGTATTAAAGTATTACTTATTAACTCTTAGAAGCATAATTCATTAGGATTATGTTTTCAAAAATCTTTTTAGTTTAAAGTTTTTCATAAACCTATGCTCTGATACCAAGTTGTAACATCCCCTATCCGGACCCAGCAATGGCGCCCTCTATCCACCCAGTAGTACCCCCGATCTCCTTCGTCCCTAGCAAATACAACTCCGTCCTGTCTAACCCATCCCCCACTCCCTCCTCCTCTGCCGCCCCCAACCAGCATGCGATCCCATCCCGAGCCCCACCACCTCCATCCGGACCCAACCAGCCACTTTGTATCGAGATTCCCGCCGCCAAGACTTATGCCCAGGTTGTGGGTTCTGCACCTCGCTCCCCCCTCCTGCCCAATCCTCCGGCCAAAAGGCGCCACCCCCTGCCACATTTCAAAAACGTTCACCAAACGGTTGAATTTCTAAAAAAGGAAAACCGTTGCCTTCGTTGTGCTGGCCTGAGACACGTGGCGTAGTCTTGCAGGGATGCAAAGATATGCTATAAGTGCGGATTTTTTGGGCATCCCCAAACTCATTGTCCCGATATAACCCCCAACCTGTCCCTGGCTCGAAAAACTAGTAAAGTCCCCTCCTCTTCCACTAAAGACAAACCCCCCTCTGCCCGATGGGTCCCAACGTCTCATCCCCACTCAGCTCACACGAAACCTTTCAGCTCCCCAATGCAAATCATATCCCCTGTAGCTCCACATAGTCCACCCCAATCCCCGATGCAACATCATAACACATTCTTGAACCCTAAAATTTTCTCAATGGCGGACACATCACTGCTCCTCATCGCAAACATTATCTCTGGCACTTGATCCATTGACTCTCTTCACCATACTCTATCCTCCACATTCCAACACAGAGATTGGCCACTTTGGCTTCAGTCGGACAACAGCTTCATCTTCTACTGCCCCTCTTTCTCAATCAGAGACCAAATTCTCCAGGGATCGACCATCACTACGGTCGGTGGAACCGTGCAATTCCATCCTTGGTCTGAGCTCGACCGCCCCGCGCCGTCTTTAGACCCACCCTCATGGACGCGAATCTCAGGGTTCCCAGAGCTCCTACGCTTCAACACAGAAGCCATCACTGAAGCAGTTAAGCCAGTGGGTAGGTTCCTGGCTCAGGACGACTGCGAATGGGCTGAACTAGACCATCGTTTTTTATACATTCAAATTCAGTTCTACAGTGGCATCATCTCCCCATCATCTTTTGTCTCCGTCCTCAACAACACAGAATACCTCTTGCGCATTGAAAGATGGGAGCACGAACACCCTAACAGGCGCCCGGAGAACCATCTGCTGGGATTTGACTACGAAAGACACTTCCACCTATTTGAGCAACACATCCAGATCGAAGATTTAGAGTCAGAAGACAGATTCGACATCATGAATTACTCCCCAATCTTCTCCGGCTCCCCACCATTGCCCGGCCAACTCTATGATCAATCATTCGAAGTGGTGGGCCCAAGGGGCTGGGACCCATGGCCAACCCAAGAACACAGGTGGGACCCTTTCTCTGACCTAGACCTCTCATCCCCGCTCTTCCAGCAGATCCCTACCCCTCCAGCATCAGCTGCCCCTCCCCGTCTTGACCCTATTCCTACCCTCCAAACTGATACCCAATCACTCCCGGTGCAGATCCTTAATCCCACCCCCCAAGCTGACCCATCCTCTCCCGTTCATCAATTCCCCGTCCCTAGCCCAGAAGAATTAAGCCAAGCGGCTCACCCAAAGACTGGTCAAGAGCTTCAGCCAGCCACTCCAGCGGTTGCTCAGTGGTCCCAGCCAATCACCCCAACAGCTGTGCGCCGTAGCTCCAGACTAGACAGAGCAGCATCTCATCCTGGTAGTTTCTTTAAACATGTAGTCTTTTCTTCTCTTAACAAAAGCTTAAATAAGAAAATGGCACGTTGCATGGGAGTAAACTTGCATGGAGAACATTACTCCTCCATGCAGGCACTAGAATCGGAGCGCTTATCATTCTCCCAATGAAGCTAATATCCTGGAATACACGGGGGTTGGGGGACCCTAGTAAAAGACATTCTTTTAGCCTTGTCATATCCCCACAAAAAGTAGACATCCTCTTCCTGCAAGAATCCAAACTGTCAGACCCAAACCCCAGCATGCTCAGACAGATTGGTGGGCCATTCCTAACTGGGTGGGCCCACATAAATGCTGTCGGTTCGTGCGGAGGTATAATGACAGCCTGGAATGAATCTGTATGGTCCCACTGCCAAACCTTCTATCACACTTCAACCTTACATGTAGCCCTTCGACACTTACAAACTGGTACAATCTTCTTCTTCTCCAATATCTATGGCCCACAAAACCCTCGAGATCGAAACGAACTCTGGACGAACTGTCTCACCTTCTCCTCTCATATTAATGGCCCTTGGATTGTCGGAGGTGATTTCAATACCACCAAATCCCCAACAGAAAGGAACTCTGGCAATCTATCCCAAGACTCTGAAGCCTTCAACCAGTTTATCAATCTTTGCTCCCTAATAGACCCACCCATCAGTAACCGCCTTTACACTTGGTCTAATCGCAGATCAGATCCCTCACTAGCTAAATTGGACCGCTTCCTCTTCAACCCGGCCTGGGAAGATTTACACCCCCTCTCCACTGTCTCGGGTCTAGCCACAGTTATCTCCGACCACTGCCCACTCCTCCTAGACACAGGATCCCTCGCTTGTCATAGCAGACCCTTCAGGTTCGAACGCCTCTGGCTCCTCGAGCCATCATTCGATAACTTCATCAGAGAAATCTGGTCTCAGCCTTCCCCCATCCAATCAGCCACTGCCAGGGTCGTCTCCAAGCTCCGTTCCCTTCGAAAAATCATCAAACCTTGGGCCAAATCAGTTTGGGGCTCCATTCGCTTGCGCATCTCTGCCATCCAAGATGAGATTCTGGACCTAAATATCCTGGAAGAATCCTCTCCGCTCTCCGAATTGGACCGATCTCGCCTGAGAGTGCTGGAAGCTGACCTAGACAGATTGTCACTACAAGAAGAAATAGGTTGGAAACAATGTTCCAAAGCGAAATGGATTGATGACGGCGATAAGAACACTGCTTACTTCCACCGTCTCGCCAATGGCAGACGCAGATCCAATTTTATTCCTGAAATCACCCAAGACAACAACACCACCTCTGATCAATCAGCCATCCTTTAACTTTTCACCGACTATTACCGAACCATTCTAGGCAATCACCACCCCCCTCTTCCCCCAATTGATTGGAAACTGCTCTACCCGAAGAACCCCCCCATCCCTCTTGACCTTCCCTTCACTGAAGCAGAAATTTGGGCAGCGCTTAAAAGCATGTCCGATGACAAGGCTCCTGGCCCAGATGGTTTCGGGCCCCTATTCTTCAAACACTACTGGGAAATAGTCAAATTCGACATCATCGAAATGTGTTCTGAATTTCATGCCGACCCATCATCTGTGGCCTGCATCAACTACGCAAATATCATCCTACTCCCAAAATCTCCCGGCGCCACCTCCCTCTCGTCCTTTCGTCCCATTAGTCTCCTTAACACAACCTTTAAGATCATAACCAAGATCCTGGCCAACCGCCTTCAAGCCTTCATAGCCCCTCTAATTGGAATTGAGCAATCCGCTTTCATCTTGGGCCGTAACATCATGGACTGCGTAGCAATGACCCAGGAGGTCATATCCTTCTGCCACTCTACTTCAACACCAGGAATGCTTCTCAAACTAGACTACTCAAAAGCTTTTGAATCAGTTAACTGGCAATTCATCTTGGAGCTAATGGAACACAGAGGCTTCCCCACAAAATGGTGCAACTGGATATACTCTATTCTCAACTCAAGCATGTCCTCGATAGTCATTAATGGGGCCTCGAGGGGTCTAATCAAATCGGCCCGCGGACTGCGACAAGGAGACCCACTTTCTCCCTTGCTTTTCGTTCTAGTGGCCGATGTGTTCAACCGTATGATCAAATTAGCAATTTCGAACAACATCTTTCAGGGAATCAACCTCCCCAATTCTAACCTAACCATATCCAACCTCCAATTCGCCGACGACACCATTCTATTCGCATCACCCATGTTCAATTCATCCACTGCCTCAAAGTAGCCCTATATTCATTCGAACTCATCTCCGGCCTGTCCATCAACTTTAGCAAAAGTTCCATCATCATGCTCGGAAACGCTGACCATCTCGGGCAAACCTGTTCCAGCCTGCTCAACTGCAAGATCGCACACTTCCCCATCTCCTACCTCGGAGTCCCAATCCATCCAACCAAATTACATAGATCTGATTGGTTCCCCCTCATCGCCAAAATCGAAAACGGACTCCATTCATGGAAAGCTCACTCCTTGTCCTCAGCAGGGCGCCTTGTCCTTGTTAAATCCGTTCTATCAGCGATTCCCACATACTGGATGTCACTGTACAAGCTCCCTTCCTGGGTAATCAAAAAAATTGACTCGATCAGAAGCTCCTTTCTTTGGAATGGTAGTAATATAAAGAGACTCATAAACTGGCAGACCGCCTGCCTACCCCCGAAAAACGGCGGCCTTGGAATCGTTAATCTACATGACTTCAACATCGCGCTCCTCGCCAAATGGCTCTGGCGGTTCCTAACCCCCGGCTCCTACCTTTGGAAATCTTGGATTACCTCCCTCCACTATCACTCAAACCCTCACCTTGTCCTTCATGCCCCCACCGGAATCAAACCATCCCCCTTCTGGTCTGGGGTCGTATCAACCCTACCACGTATCAAACGGCTCTTCCACGTCAACCTGGGCAACGGGGCTAATTGCCTCTTCTGGTTGGATACATGGCATAACCAGCTTCCCCTCTCCTCCATCCTGCCCAACCTCTTCGCTCACACAACTAACATCTTCGCCTCCACCCTAGACATTTCTATTTCGGGCCCAGTTCAGCTTCTCCCGACCTCCTACTTCGACCTCACCACCCTCACCGAGCTTCACCTTGTCACCTCTATTCTCAGTATCACCCACCTCAACCCCCGGCCTGACTCCTTCACCTAGGCCCCCAACCCATCAACCGACTTCTCTGTTGCCTCCTGCTATGCTCACCTGAACAACCCTGGACGCCTCTTCACCTTCCCCAGACTTTGGAAGTGCAGGATCCAGCCCCGCTTCGCTTTCCTACAATGGTGCCTTATTCACGGGCGAATCAACACAAGAGACAGGCTCCTTCGCCACAACATCGTAGTCGATCCCTGCTGTGCCTTATGCTCCACCACAACATAAAGTTTACAACATCTTTTCTTTGAATGTGATTTTGCTGTTGGGGTCTGGGCGGCGACGACGGTTCACATTCTTGGACACATTCCCACGTTCACCTCGTTTTTCGATCACTGGCAGAACAACCCCCCAACTATCACTTAGATCTCATTATAGCTATATTCAGTTGGTGCATCTGGGCCGAGCGTAATGCACGTGTATTCCGCAAGCCCATATCAAACTTTGAAGGAACTTGTAGACGTATTATTCACTATTTCTCATCTGTATCAGGTCGTAGCTTCTCCGCACCGTTTAGGCTGAGATTGCCACACCCCAGCTCCCCACCAGCTGAATCCTCGGGCAGCACATCAGCAGTTCCTCCTGGCAGGCATCGTGGGCACCACTAACCGCGATATAGTTCTGGCCTTTTTCATTCCTGTTGTTCGCAATATGTATTCTTTATATAAAACTCTGTCTCGCAAAGACTAGCTTGCTGTATCTTACTACCTTTTGGCCAGCGATCAGGCTTGTTGATCGCACTATTTACCTATTTATATGATATTTAATCGGCTGTGTAGTGCCACGCTACACAACCGTGTCGCTCAAAAAAAAAACTCTTAGAAGCATAGCTTCAAAACCATTGAAAGTACCACTTTCGAAACCATTTGAAAGTACCCCTTTCGAAACCATTAGGTTTATCTTTGAAAAATATCTTTAGGGTCAAAGTGAATATAAATGAAAGTACCCCTTTCGAAACCATTAACCTACATATAAAAGAGTTTGGGGAAAAAATGATGGCTTCGAAACCATCCTTTCAAAAGCTTAAATCATTTAAGTAAAACATTTGAAGGATAGCTTCGAAACCCCCTTTCAGAGCCATTTCCTTAGAAACCTTAAACCCTTTCGAAAGCTATAGGAAGCGGCTTAATATATTTAAATAACAAAAGATACATTTCAAAAGCATTGATGACTTCAATACATTCGAAAGGCATAGGGTCGGCAGCAAGGTTTCGACTAGGTTCAATCTACCCTTTCGAAAGCATTGATTTAAAAACAAAGTAACTCATTCGAAAGCTACACTTTAGACAAAAAGCGGCAGCCCCCTTCGAAAGCAATTTAAAAAGACCCCTTCGAAAGCATATGTTTTGGCTTCCTCAAAAGCATTTAGTGAAATAGGCAAGCACATTTCTTTGGAAAAATAAAACAAATATTTCGACCCCATCGAAAGCAAGGGTTTCGACGCCATGCCTTCCTCCCTTCTCCAATCCACCACGTACCAACATTGTGATACCTTGTGTATTGGTTTTGGCTTAGTTGGTTCCGACCTAGTAGGTTTCAACTTGGTTGAAGGCGGAAGCGTAGAGTCGAAAGATGGCTTCTAAAAGAGGCAGAACCTACTTTTCTGGGTAAAGACTGATTTAATGTCATTTAAAGTGAATACTTTATAATTAACCTGCCGATTTGTAAACAGTTGATTGGTTGCCATAAATTTTCAAATTCTTCACAAAAATAACTGCCGCATAATTTCAGATCTAAACAAGGATTAATTTAACAAGCCCTTCCATTAAGCAAAATCATTAAAACAATTAAATCATTCTTCTAAAATAATTTAATTTCCATAGTAAATTACTTAGGAAAAATCCCCAAAAATTACAGAAATTCACTTTCAATATGGTATCTAACATATAAAAATTTCAGACCCATATTCTTCATAAAATAACCGAAACTAATTTCTAAATCCAATTATTCATACTTTCCTTAGAAAATTCATAATAAATTTTCCATAGCTTGGAAAATTATAAAAATTAAAACCCATCTCCAAAAACAAGTTTTACATAACATATAATTTTCTCATGGCATTCAAAATTCAATCTAAGTGGTTTCACCCTTAAAACCATATAAACAATTATTAAAAAATTATTGTTTGAATCAAATATGTTATAAAATCCAAGCATATCATCATCAAAAATCATCATAATGGATTTAATCTTAAACCCGAAAATCAAATAATCATAAAACAAAATGGAGATGGTTTAGATTATTATTCACCTTGATTAGGATAAGGACTTTGAGATTTGATTGAGATTAATCTTCCTTGCTTTAATTCCTTAGCTTTAGATTGATTTTCTCTTCTTTTCTCCTAAGTAATGGCCGGCTCCTCTTTTGATTTACGTTTGTTTATGTTTTATAAAATGAACGTGAATGGGAATGAAACAAGAATATAAGGTAATGGTGTGGCAATTTCCTAATAAGCCCTTGCGTTAATTGTTTCCTTGTTAATTAACAATTAAAACCATTTATAAGCCTATTTATATCATTAAGCTCGGCCTCTAATTTATTTTCTAATCTTGATCCCCTTATCACTCTAATATTTATATTATTCTATTTAATTTATCTAATTAAATCTCCTGAATAACATAATCAAAAATTAGGAGTGTTATAGGCTCCCCTCCTTAAAGAATTTCATCCTCGAAATTCAGTAAAGACTAAATAGTAAACATAGCAATCATCTGTAACCACTCCTAATAAAAATACTAGCCTACCTGACTAGCAACTATCTATATAAAGCTAATATAGACATACCCTCAAAGCAGATCAGGATAAGTTTCTCTAATCCTGTCTTATGTCTCAAAAGTATAGTCTTTCTCATTGTCGCTCAACTGAACTTTCACCAACTAAACCGTCTTGTTTCTCAATCTTTTCTCATCTCTCGCTACAACCCGAACTGGTTGTCTAACAAAAGTCAAATTAGGCTCTACTATCAAATCTTCCAACCCTATCGGAGGAATAGTAGTCTCTGGATCATGTGCATACTTGCGAAGATGAGACACATGAAACACATTATGGACACCTACCATACTGCTCGGCAACTCTACTCTGTATACGAGCTTTCCGATCCTCCCTCAATATATCTTGGTGTTAGTTCCCTGACTTTCCAAATCGCACTACACCCTTTATCGGTGACACCTTAATGAAAACTTTATCTCCAACTGAGAACTCTAGGTCTTTATGCCTCTTATCTGCATAACTCTTCTGTCTGGACTGAGCTTCCCTCATCCTATCTCGGATCAACTCGATCTTCTCTGTCGCCTCTTTAACCAGATCTGGACCTAATACTAATCTGTCTCCAGTCTCCAACCAACATGCTGGTGATTTGCATGACCTTCCATACAAAGCTTCAAAATGCGCCATTCCTATACTAGTCTGATAACTATTATTATAGGAAAACTCAACCAAATGTAGGTGATCTTCCCAAGATCCAAGAAAGTCCAATACACAAGCTCTCAATAAATCCTCGAGTACCTTATTGACCCTCTCTGTCTACCCATCCATCTGAGGGTGATATGCAATACTCATCTTAAGCTTGGTACCTAATACATCTTGTAGACTCTTCTAGAATTCGTTAGTAAACAAAGCATCTCTGTCACTGACTATACTACTAAGAACTACATATAGTCTAACTATGTTCTTCATGAACAACTTAGCTAAAACAGGCGCCGTCCTGGTTGACTTAACTGGAATGAAATGGGAACTCTTGGTCAACCTGTCCACTATGACCCATATACTTTCATTTCCTCTATTTTACCTTGGCAAACCGTCAATAAAATCTATGGATATCGAATCCTACTTCCAAACTGGGGCCTCCAAAGGTTGAAGCAACCCACTCGGCTCCTGATGTTCGGCCTTCACTTATTGACAGTTTGCACACTTCCTAACCAACAAGCCAACATCCCTCTTCATACCTTCCTAATAGAAGTTCCTCTTCATATATTGATACATCTTGGTTCCTCCAGGATGAATCGTATATTTGGACCGATGACATTCTCCAAGAACTTCTTTCCTTAAGTCCTCAACATTCGGGACACACAACCGTCCCTTCTTTCTCAACCATCCTCTCTGATCAAGATTAAAATCATTTAGATCATCGATCTTAGTTCCAATCTCAAGCCTTCTAATCATCTCGGCTAATACTGGATCCTCTTTCTGCTTAGAAGCAATCCTTTCGATCAACACCGGTCAAACTTCTAATTAGGACAACCTAGCGGTACTCTGACTAGAACTAGCAGTCGATCTCAACTGCACACTACAAGTAGTCAAAGCTTTTAAATCTTTCCATTTTGCCAACATAGCTAACACCACATTCTGATGTCTTCTGCTAAGAGCATCCGCTGCCTTATTTCCTTTCCCAGAAGTATACTCTATACCAAAATCATAAGCAACTAAAAACTCCAGCCACCTCCGTTGTCTCATATTCAGCTCCTTCTGACAGAACAAATACCTTAAAGACTTATGATCTGTGTATAGCTCAAATCTCTCCCCTAAGAGATAATGTCTCCAAATCTTCAATGCGAAGATCACCACCGCCAATTCCAAATCATGAGTAGGATATCTTACTTCATGCAGTCTAAGCTGTCGTGAAGTGTAGGTAATAACTTTACTCTTCTGCATCAACACAGCTCCTAATCCAGTTCCACATGCATCGGTATACACCACCAACCCTTGGTTTCCGTCTAGAACTACTAACATAGGTGTGTTGGTCAACAAATGCTTTAACTTAAGGACTACTTCCTCACATTTGTTGGACCAGACAAACTTCACATCCTTTCTGGTTAACTTAGTCAAAGGTGCTGCTATCCACGAGAAATCCTTGATGAATCTCCGGTAATAGCCAGCAAGTCCAAGAAAACTTCTGAACTCACTCACCGTCTTTGGTCTCTTCAAATTATATATAGCTTCGATCTTATCTGGTCGACTGACAAGTCCTTCTCTGAAACCACGTGACTAAGAAACTTAACCTCTTTCTTCCAAAAATGATACTTGGAAAACTTCGCCTTCAGTTGATGTTGCCTCAACGTCTCAAGCACCACTTTAAGACGGTCCTCATGCTCTCTCTCATCCTTAGAGTATACTAAAATGTCATCTACCGAATGACATTACTAACCACTCGTACGAACCATACCTAGTCTAAAATGTTGTCAATGGAATACTATCCTCTGCCACCCTTAACTGATGGAAACCTCTCGCCAAATCCAACCGGGAAAACACTCTGGCTCCACATAACTGATCGAATAGATCATCAATTCTCGGCAAAGGTACTTATTCTTAATCGTCCTCTTGTTCAACTTACGATAGTCGATACACATCCTCAATGACTCATCTGGTTTCTTTACAAACACCGGGACCGCTCCCCAAGGCGAACTGCTTGGTCTAATAAAATTCCTTCCTTCAAGATCCACTAGCTGCACCCTCAATTCTTTCATCTTGGTCGGTGTCATCCTACTAGGTGGTCAACTCACGGGGTCAGCTCCTGGCACAAGATCTATCCAAAACTCAACAGTTCGTTTCGGTGGTAGTCCTGTAACCGGCTCAAAGACATCTGCAAACTCTCTTGCTACACGAACTTGACTTAACTCTTCTCTCACTTCCATAGCACTTAACAAAGCACATATACTTCGGTCAGAATTCTCCACTGAGAATACGATTCGGTTATGACTATCAAGGTGTCTTAGTGATATCTCCCTATCTTGACAAAATATTCTAGCCTCATACTTATCCAACCAATCCATACCCAAAATGATTCTAAAATCTACAAAATCGAAAACATACAGACTGCATGCAAACTTATGACCTAACAAATCAAGTTCTAACTGGTCACATCTCATCCTTAGAGTTGCATACCTTCCTATTGGATTCGCAACCCTTAAGAAAGTAACAAGGTATGTGGGTTCTAAGCATAACCTATAAACCAAACACTGAGATATAAATGGATGTGATGCACCAGTATCAAATAGTATCCTAACTAGTCTACTCTGAATCAAAAGCGTACCTTCCATCACAGTCTTCCCTTTTTTAGTTGTAGTTGGCCTAGCCGATGATGGACCAATAGCAAAGACTTTTCCCTTGTCCGCCCTGACTGACTTTGGACACTAACTTTTATAATGCCCAACTTGGTCACGGTTAAAGCACTTCACACCCTTCTTATCTGCAGCCTGCTTCCCTTTGCCCGACCGACATTCATGAGCATAATGACCTTTCTTGTCACACTTAAAGCAAACTAAATCAGCCTTTGTCTTCTTGGCACCTCTCCCTTTTGGGCTCCCTTCTTCTTAAAGAACTTCCTCTTCTTTCCCTGAGAACCCTGAGTTTCAACCGGCTTCTCTCTAGCACAAATAGCAAGCATCTCCTCATGTCGGATTGCCATCTCCACAACTACATTACAGGGATAACGGAGATGTGGCAGGGTCGCCCTAGCAATCTCGGGCCTTAATCCCCGAATGAACCTCTCATTCTTTTTCATGATTGTGTCTATAGTAGCATACCCATATTGGGACAACTCAACAAACTTATTAGCATACTCAATTACCGACATTTCACCTTGCACCAAATCCATAAACTTTCTAAGCAACGTTGACTTGGCAACTTCAGACAAAAACCTTTGCTCAAATCTCCTTCTAAACTCTGCCCAAGTTAACTCCTCCTCCAGAACTCCGGCAGTAACACTATTCCACCAATGAAGTGTTGCCCCTTGCAACTGCCTAGAGGTCATCCTTCTCTTTTGCTCATCATCTAAACCCAAATCAGTAAAGATTCTCTCACAGTCCAACAACCAATTCTCAACTTCTATGGCATCCTCCATTCCCATAAACGGCTTCCCACCAAGATTGGTGTAATCTCTGCTCAGCTTAGCATAATTATTCCCAACTGGAGCCATAGGATTAGCTCCTCCAACATTCCCAACAACTCCAGTGGCTGCTCCTGCTTGCATAAAATTTACAAAGAACTAATACATCATCCCCATATCTACTAGTGGATTTCCAGCACCCACATTGGCATCTGCATTTTTTTTAGCATTAGCCTGTCGACCCGGGTTCCTCCTGATGGGTCGAGCATTTCCATTGGTTGTGGTGCTTCCTCCACCGAGATTTCCTTTTCCATTTCCTGCCTTCATATCTTACTTTCTCGTAAATCTGCATACGTGCCTTAGTAAGATATAGAAAATTGGTCTGAGAGAGGGGGCAATACATACTTATATATATATATATATCAAATACAAGTACGTTACTATAGCATTAACCCAAACCCCAATCTTATTTTCCGATTCATTGGATTATCTTTTGAAAAATCTTTTAGGTTTAAATTTCTTTTAAGTTTTCATAAACTTGTGCTTTGATACCAACTCGTAACATTCTCCACTTGGAGGCCCAAAACTAACGGCTATGGATGCTGCAGTCATCCATAGTTATTAATCCTCGGTGACAAAATACGGTAATGTTAGATACATTGATATAACAGAAACACATGAATATAGAAAATTTTAAAATCAACAAACAACTTTCTCATTCCATTTCAATGCATTTCAAATTCATTACATAATCCCATAATCGTTAACTATGTTTAGAGAAAATATAATTATTCAACATACACCAAGAGCGACATATGAAGATGCCACATTGGATGATCAGAGTATATATATAGGCAATTAAACAACTTTGCCTTTACAACACAAACAACATAGCGGAATCAAAAATAGAAACTCTAATTAGCTATCATGCCTCCTGCACGTCTCCGGAAGCTTATTCGTCTAACGAGGTATTTGAAAACCTCAACTCTCAAACTATTCAAAATCAATTGAGCACTCGAGAGTTTAAGGGGAACATAAATTCAAGTCAGACATAAAGCCTGGTATAAATAAAAATCTACCATCTCAAACCATTTAGATATCTAGTGAGACCACACCGCTTAGCGAAACGGGTTTTCCCCTCACTAGTATCTTATCCAAAACTTTATAAAACCATATACTGTGCTCCTACATCCACAATGGTTAAAAACATAGTAATTCAAAATATTATGATGATGTGCAAACAAAATAAATCAATTCTGGATTTCCTATCCCCATTCATTTTGACTAGTTGTCTCAATTATAGTTTCTAAGGTCACTATTAACCTATTAGTTTTCATGGGCTTACTAATAACCTTTTTAAAGCTTATGGACTCCCTATCCAATTTCATAGTTTTTCATGGGATCACTAAGAACCTATTGGCCCATGCCAATAGGTTCATTGTTTCATGAGTTCTCTCTAAACCTATTGGTATCTCTAATAACTTCCCTTTTATCCTAGTTTTCATGGGTTGACTAGGAACCTATTGCCTTTTGTCAATAACTTGATCCGGATATAGTTTTCATGGCACTACAAACCTATTGGCCCCCTGCCAATAACTCTTTTCTAATCATAGTTTTCATGAGTTTACTATGAACCTATTAGCCCCTACCAATAACTTTTCCTAAACATAGTTTTCATAGGTTTACTATGAACCTGTCTATCTGACAACTTCTTTAATCAATATTTAGGCATCCTATATTTGGGTCTATCTGACCTTCTGGATGCAATTCTATTCATTTAGGAGTTACTTAGTGTATATTCACTACTGGGTCAACCTACCTGGTTATTTTGTCCTTACTCCCCAAAATTCAGTTATGGGTCCATTACATAGTGAATACATTTATAGAAGAAGCATATACAAAAATAATACCAACATCTTTGGTTTAATATCTTTGAAATCATTTCCCTTGGGAAATTTGGTTAATCTCTTTAACCTATTATTTATATGAAAGTTAGCTTCTTTAAAAACTCCAATTCAAAAGCATTTAAAAACTCTTTTATAATGCCATGGTTTTCCTTTAAAAATGAGATTGGGTTATTTGTTTTGAAAACTAAGGCTTTCGAAACCTTAAACTTTCGCTTTCGAAACCATTGGATAACCTCCTTCGAAAGCATTCAAATCTTCTTTTCAAAATACTAAACATATTCCTTTCGAAGCACATTAAATCATTTCTTTTGAAACCTTCAAAACATACGTTTCGAAAGTATTAAAGTATTACTTATTAACTCTTAGAAGCATAGCTTCGAAACCATTGAAAGTACCCCTTTCGAAACCATTTGAAAGTACCCCTTTCAAAACCATTGGGTTTATCTTTAAAAAATATCTTTAGGGTCAAAGTGAATAAAAACGAAAGTACCCCTTTCGAAACCATTAACCTTCGTATAAAAGAGTTTGGAGAAAAACTGATGGCTTCAAAACCATCCTTTCGAAAGCTCAAATCATTCAAGTAAAATATTTGAAGGATATCTTTGAAACCCCCTTTCGAAGCCATTGCCTTTGAAACCTTAAACCCTTTCGAAAGCTATAGGAAGCGACTTAATATATTTAAATAACAAAAGCTGCCTTTCGAAGAAAGCATTGATGACTTCAATACATTCGAAAGGCATAGGGTCGGCAGCAAGGCTTCGACTGGGTTCAATCTACCCTTTCGAAAGCATTGATTTAAAAACAAAGTAACTCATTCGAAAGCTACACTTTAAACAAAAAGCAACAACCCCCTTCGAAAGCAATTTAAAAAGACCCCCTCGAAAGTATATGTTTTGACTCCTTCGAAAGCATTTAGTAAAACAGGCAAGCACATTTCTTTGGAAAAATAAAACAAAGGTTTCGACCCCATCGAAAGCAAGGGTTTCGACACCATGCCTTCCGCCCTTCTCCAATCCACTACGTACCAACATTGTGATACCTTGTGTATTGGTTTCGGCTTTGTTAGTTTCGACCTGGTAGGTTTCGACTTAGTTGAAGGTGGAAGCATAAAGTCGAAAAGTGGCTTCTAAAAGAGGCGGAACCTACTTTTCTGGGTAACGACTAATTTAATGCCAATTAAAGTGAATACTTTATAACTAACCTGCCTATTTGTAAACATTTGATTGGTTGCCATAACTTTTCAAATTCTTTACAAAAATAACTACTGCATAATTTCAGATCTAAACAAGGATTAATTTAAGAAATATGCCCTTCCATTAAGCAAAGCCATTAAAATAATTAAATCCTTCTTAGAAAATAATTTAATTTTCATAGTAAATTACTTAGGAAAAATCCCCAAAAATTACAGAAATTCACTTTCAATACGTTTTCTAACATATAAAAATTTCAGACCCAAATTATTTATAAAATAACCGAAATTAATTTCTAAACCCAATTATTCATATTTCCTTTGAAAATTCATAATAAATTTTCCATAGCTTGGAAAATTATAAAAATTAAAACCCATCTCCAAAATCATGTTTTACATAACATATAATTTTCTTATGGCATTCAAAATTCAATCTAAGTGGTTTCGCCCTTAAAACCATATAAATAATTATCAAACAATTATTATATAAATCAAATATGTTATAAAATCCAGGCATATCATCATAAAAATCATCATAATGGATTTAATCTTAAACCCGAAAATCAAACGATCATAAAACAAAATGGAGATGGTTTAGATTATTATTCACCTTAATTAGGATAAGGACTTTGAGATTTGATTGAGAGTAATCTTCCATGCTTTAATTCCTTAGCTTTAGATTGATTTTCTCTTCTTTTCTCCTAAGTAATGGCTGAAACCTCTTTTGATTTAGGTTTGTTTTTGTTTTGTAAAATGAAAGTGAATGGGAATAAAACGAGAATATAAGGTAAAAGTGTGGCAATTTCCTAATAAACCATTGCGCTAATTGTTTCCTTGATAATTAACAATTAAAACCATTTATAAGCCTATTTATATCATTAAGCTCGACCTCTAATTTATTTTCAAATCTCAATCTTCTTATCACTCTAATATTTACATTATTATATTTAATTTATCTAATTAAATCTTTTGAATAATGTTATCAAAAATTAGGGGTGTTACAGTTACTCATACAAGGTTTAACTTTACAAAAGAATTTACTTAATATGAATGTTGTCAAGTTTAGTCCATCTACCAAGTAACTAGAAATAGATGAATATACAACTCAAGTATTAGAAAGAACATAAGAAAGTAACTCACAATTAAAGCACACCTTGCTACATGAAGTTCTTTCATTACTCTTGAGTAAGAGGCTTGTTAGGACCCGGTAATGCCTGCAAGGCATAAGTCATCATCACTTACTCACCCCTTTGAAGTGTATGACAATCCTTTTTCAAGTGACCAAGCTGACTAAAATTGAAGCACTTACGCTTTACCTTAGCTGCATGACATCCCGTAGCAAGATTCCCCATTATGCCATAGAAGTGGCATACTATATTAGCTCTCTTCTTTACATAAGCTCGATATTTTGGCCTTTGCGCTTCGGTTTGCTTTCCACTTTCGCTACCTCCAACAGTACCTTGTGGGCGCTCTTATGGAGAAGAACCATCACCATAAGACTCTCAAAAGTGGCCCCTGGTAGGATATACTAGGGTATGACTAATCAATGAATCTCTAGCCGATGCTTTAAGACCCTCGGCAAACTTCTTTGCCCTCCTCAATGGAGTACTAACCATCTCAATCCTAAATTTAGCCAAAAGGCTAAATTAGCTAACATACTCCATCACTAATAAGCTACCTTATCACAAATAGATGAAGCACTCAAACCACATGCCCTTCTCGATCTCAAAAATAAATCAAGCCTTAAAGTGACGTTTAGAATAAATCCAAGTCATAGCTTGCTCATCAACCTCCTCAACTATTATGTCCTACCAAGCCAAGCCTTTCCCTCGAGATGTTGGAAATTAATCCTTTAAGTCCATATTGGCAAAAGCCCTTCCACATGAATATGTCTAAGCCTAAGTCTCAGCAATAATCTTAGAACTTAGATATGGCTTTACGCTATGGCTATGGACATCCATACAAAACTTCGGAGAGTTCAAAGTTGATGGAGCAAGAAATACTAGTGCCCCAAGGGCTGCACCATCTCCCTCACCTACCCCAGCTAGTACCCCATCCGCTCAAATAGATAGCCTAAAACAAAGACACCTTAGCAACCAGCGATAGAAATAAATCGAGGTTCAAAAGACAAGTGGTGTGTGCAATATTATATACTAGGAAAATACAAGTACACTCTCTCAATGTATCTCCTTCTACCAGATTGTTTAACCTAAACTAGTCTACTACTTGGTCCTGAGGGTTTAGCCTAAGATCTGATGCCAAATGTAACAACCTATCTTTCGTAACACCTTGAAATCAACGTTGAATGACAATGTATAACTTTCGAATACCGCAAAAGATAATTTATTAGAGTAAAATTAAAATAAGACATTATACTAAGGCATAACGATAGAATCTCCTAGCGGAATGATAATATGTAATATAATGAATATACAAGAACATAACTGGAGAACAGTATATAAGAGACCGCACTAGCAAAAACAACTGATAAATGAATATCAATATAGAAAGTCAGAATACAAATAATACAACGAGTCTTATATATAAATAATCTGTCTGTAATATACTGCTACAATATCAAGTATACATATCCAAAATATCGACATCACGCCTCCAAAATGCTCCAGCTGCACCACTCTGATAACGTATCCCCAAAAGCATTTGAGTTCCAAACTACTCAATCAAGTACCCGAGAGTTATCATGACATAAATAGACAAAGACAAAACATGGGTTAGACATAAAACCGAATGTGAGGGGAACTATACCAAAATAATATATATCAAAACTATATATATGTATATACATACACATATACATATACATATACATACACACACATACATACATATAATAGGAAGCTACTAAGGAACAATCAGTCTTCTCCATAAACGTGGCTCAGGAATAATCCAAACCGCCCATAAACAAGTAAAGTAAACCCATCTCAAAGGTAGGGAATCATACTATTACCCGCTCTTCTCCTATAATCAACAAGTCATCATAACTAATATAATGTAACTAATATGTAATGATATATCATGATAAAGGCCTAATATACAAAGGTAGGGGTAATATAAATATCATAATATGAGCGTATCCTATAATACACAACAGTGGTATCAACCAAGCAATATAACACATACAATATAATGATAAGCGATAAACAGTGAATATAAATTAATACTCATCATTGTCGATGAGTGAAGTCCGTGGTAGACTCGTGCCTAGGATAAATAGAGTCAGTACCATATTGTACCATAAACCATGAGTAACATCCAATGCGATCGAACTCATATACATCTCACCGTACCCCACTTCGAGCGTAAGTGATATATGATCTACCCTAGATATTTCAAACCCGAGTCCACGTTGAACGCCATTTATAATCCAAATTATTATGATCTAATGGTTTCTATTATTGGTCCAAAATAAACAGTGTTAGCACCTAATTGTACCATAGACTCTGAGCCACATCCAGCTTTGATCGAACTCGTGTAAGCCTCATTGTACCCTTATATCAAGCATAAGTGATATATGGCCTACTCTAGATATTTGAAATCTATGTGGATCTCACCGTACCCTTATATTGAGCATAAGTGATATACTCCACTTGTAGATAATCGTCGTCATCTCCTTCTCCTAATCATCGTGGATTTCTTAAAAAATTTGCATGTCTCTACAAAAGAGAACGATGGGTGTGTCCCATATAATATGCTGTTTGGGCCAAGAAAGAGTATCGATATTATATAGATATATATATACACATCTAAAATAATGTCTCATAATCATATACGTTTATGATGGACGAAGACCGATACAAGTCATTATTTATCTACATGGATGGACACTATTAAAAGATCAATAATTGGTACAACCACTAATATAAGGGTAGTACGATGTATAGTCACTAATATAAGACCAATATGATGTACGGTCACTAATATAAGATCAGTACTGGGTATGGTCACTAACATAACACAAATACCATTCATCAAAGTATATCTACCCTAGCCGAAACTAAGAGGTATAGATTAACTCCGCTTAATCGTACACGCTCACTAAATGTGACTGTGCAACCAACCATTTTATATTAGCATCCGGATCTCGAGCTTCACCTTGAATTCCACTCTCCCAAGTAGCCCAAAGTCATCTCGAAGTCACATCAAAGCTTCACGCCAACTCACGTCTAGAGCAGGTGAAAGAACTCCTCAAAATCGCTCCCTTCCCAGGCCTTATTATTTGGAAGGTGTCCCATACAAACCATATTGACAAATCAACCGATTCACACCGTGTATAATTCCAAGCATCCAATTCAACAAAATGCATGTTACTTAAGTAATTAATCCACTAATCATATTATTTATATTTTTTCTAATCATATTTTTTCATATTATTTAATAAAAGCCTCAAACTTATTTTATAAAGTAACATACTTGCCTATCAATCATATTACAGCCTAAAATCACTTAATTCTTTTATAAAAATTAAGTTTAGCTATTAACAAGGCCTCAAAATATTATATATACATGTGTGTGTCTGTGCGCGCGCGCGTGCACGCGCTATCATAAACTATTTCTTAGGATCTAAAGTTAATAGATCACGTTATAACAATATTCGATTTTTTTTAACATTAACCGAACCCTATTAAATAATACAATACCTCTTTTGTAATTTACTAACTTCTCAAATCTGCTTTATAAAAATTCACTAGTTAGTTAATTATTGAATTACATCACGACAAACCATTATCAAGGCCAAATAAACTTCAAAGCCATTTTAAATAAGTTTAACTTGTCAAAATCATTAATTTATTATTTTAGTCATATTCTTACTAATTAGTAATAAAATATATAATGATATTTCTATCACCAATATAGCAATAAATTATAGTTTAATTAATTATAACTATTATATATATATAAATAAATTAATATCAACTTTATCTAACTCTATTCAATACGAATAGAACACAATACATATATTAACTCTATATCACCTCTATCTAATTCTATCTAATTCGCACGATTTCAGCCTACAAATATTTTAGATTGGGTATAGTGCATATCTTAATTTTCGTACTATTTTAACAATGTTCTAAAAAAATTTAAAAAATTGTAAGCAACCGACGGAAAAAGATTGTGATAAGTTAGTAAAAATTAAAGAAAAATTTGGAATATCTTGATTCAATCAACCTATCAATTGCCGTTGTTAGTGTTTTTTGGACTATCACAACATACTTTAGCTTTGTTTCGTAACTTCCTCCATTTTACATTATACAATCTAAGTTGATCTAAGTTCACGTCCAACATAAAGTTTACATACTGACTTTTTGCTTTCGCGTTTTTCGTGTTTTTAAACGGGTTACGGGGCCTTAAATCTTAATCTTGCATATTGATAAATTGATAAAACAACAGAATGCAATGGTAAATGTAAAATACAAAGCGGTAAATGATATTTCAAGGTGCTACTATAGTTTCTTGAAAAATCATGCTCAACTTTCTCATTTTATTCCGACCAACAATGTCAATTCAGATCTGACCATCAAACCCCCAGAATCATAGAATCAGATAATGGACCTCCTAATTGCTCAGATCCAATCCGATCTCAAATCGGCCGACGCCCTCCGACAATCAGGCGCCCTCCTCCAGTCTCTTCAGCAATCCGCCGCCGGACGCGACATCTCCTCCGTCGCGAAACCCACCTGCGACCACATCATCGCCTCTCCCGCCTCCGCCGTCTCCAAAAAGCTTGCATTCGATCTCCTCCGCTCCACCCGCCTCACCTCCGACCTCTACGAGACCGTCCTCCTCGGCGTCCAGTCCGATCTCCACTTCCCCGACCCCGACGTCACAGCTGCCTCCATCACTATACTATCATCCATACCATCTCATCTTCTGTTCAGGATCTTTCACGACAATGGTAAGGAAATCTCTTCCTGTTTCGACAGTAACTCTGAAAATTTGAGGTTCTCCATTACGGAGACATTGGGCTGTGTTTTGGCCAGGGATGATCTTGTTTTGCTATGTGAGAACTCCGTCAATTTGTTGGACAAGGCATCCGGTTGGTGGGCTAGGATTTGTAATAACATGCTTGATAAATCTGATATTGTCAGTAAAATTGCATTCGAGAGTGTGGGGAGGTTGTTTATGGAGTTTGAGACAAAGCGGATGAGTAGATTGGCTGGAGATAAGTTGATTGATAGTGAGAATTCTATCGCCATCAGGTCTAGCTGGGTGGTGACGGCTGTAGATTTTGTATGGAAGAAGAGGAATGTTTTGATGGCAAGGAGTTTAGTTTTGCCAGTGGAGAGTTTTAGGGCATCAGTGTATCCATTGGTTTATGCTGCCAAGGCCGTGGCTTCTGGAGAGCTGGAGATGCTTAGAAAGCTTTCGAGGGTTGGAGGCAGCGGAGAGAGTGCTAAGGATGTGGCAAGAGAAGCGGAGAAGGTGGTGGGGGTGTCTGATGTAGTGTCACATTTGGCACCATTTTTGAATAGTAGTTTGGATCCTCCATTGATTTTTGAGGTGGGGATTAATATGTTGTCTTTGGCGGATGTGGCAGGAGGAAAGCCAGAGTGGGCTTCAGCTTCAATCATTGCAATTTTGACGCTTTGGGACAGGCAGGAGTTTTCGTCCGGGCGGGAAAGTATTGTTAGGGCCGTGGTTACTAATCTTCATCTCCTTGATTTGCACATGCAGGTATTTATAATCTTAAACTACAAGGATGTAATGTTTATAGATTTTCGAACGAGCCAATCAAATGGGACGTGAAAGGCAACTCAAAATACTTTTGTTATACATGTGTTAAAAGGTTGCTTAGTTTACATACACACAGAACTCTAGCACATGTATATTTTAATTTGATTCATTTTTCAATAATAACATTCATTATTCAGGTTCAATTGTTTAAGAGACTCCTGCTGATGGTCAGGAATCTGCGAGCTGAATCGGACCGTATGCATGCTCTTGCATGCATTTGTCGCACTGCACTCTGTGTCGATCTTTTTGCAAAAGAAAGTGTTCGAAGAGGTCAAAAACCTCTTCCAGGAACAGACATTGCTTCTCTTTTTGAGGATGTCAGAATAAAAGATGATTTAAATAGTGTAACTAGTAAAAGCTTGTTCAGAGAAGAGCTAGTTGCTTCGCTTGTTGAAAGTTGTTTTCAGTTATCTATGCCTTTGCCTGAGACAAAAACTTCTGGCACAGAAAGTAGAGTTATCGGTGCTTTAGCTTATGGAACTGGTTATGGTGCTTTAAACTGGACTGAACCAGCTTTAGAAGTTGTTGAAGTTTGTAAACCTTGCGTTATGTGGGATTGTGATGGGAGGACTTATGCTATAGATTGTTATTTAAAATTACTTGTGAGGCTTTGTCATATTTACGATACTAGAGGAGGTGTTAAAACTATTAAAGATGGTGCTTCTCAGGATCAGATCCTTAATGAGACAAGACTCCGAAACTTGCAGTTACAACTGATCAGAGATCTTCGTGAGGTTTGTAACAATTACCTGATTACCTCAGTTTAGCCAACTCCAAACCTTTGTTTTTTAATAGTAAGGGTGGTACTTTATTCAAGCAGAACACTCATTTTGATTTATTAGGGTTCAAACCCATGCTTGTAGAACCCATGTCTAGAGCGTCATACCACTAACCAGTTGAGCCAATGGTCCTTGACCCAAACCTTTGTTAAATACAATTTTTGTAAAAAGTATGCTATCGTATTTCATTACCCTTCCGTGTATTTGACCTAAGAACATGTTGACAACTCGTTGTAAGTAGCCAAAACACCTTACATGCAAGTTAATGGTATTTGGGTGTTTGTGAACTGCTTATAAAAAGGGAACGTAAGTTGCTTAATCAACATATCGGAGGCACTTATAGTTAGCTTATAGCTTATGGAAGAATTTCTTATCATTTTGACCATAAAGCTAAAATGCCCTTATTGTTAGGTACATGCATCAGAACACTATTTTGATACATTCTTATTGTGTACTTTGGTAGAAAATATTTTTTGACTGTCATATTAACCAAATATCAACATTATTAATTTATTGAACTTAAGAGTTAAATTATATCCAAACACTTTTACCTATTATTATATAGTCAAAACAACTTAAGAAGTTAACATTGGAAACTACTTTCGAAGAGATATAAAATATTAGTTGCCAAACCAGCTCTTAAGATTATTCTCATTTGTTGAAAACCACCCTACTTTTGTCTACAATTCACTGGCCTACACTCTTGCACCTATCAGTGTTTCAAAGATCTTCAATATTTTCCTTACTTCATCCAACATATTTCTCTCTTCAATAACTTAATTATATGCATGCCACTTAGTTGGAGCAGATAATAACTCAAACATTTTTATGATTATGAGAAATTTGTATTGAATAGATAGGCAAAATGATTTCAAGTCGAGATCAACTTCCTGCTCTTTGTTCAAAAGTAATGCGGTGCAGGAAGTTACAGAGGTTTCCTGCAATGAACCTGTAATTTATGCGTAATCTTTCCAGTCTGCCATTATATGCTGATTTTTATTATCTGTGTTTTGTAATTTCTACAGTGATTCTTACAATTATTTTTAGGTTCACACCCCAAGAATATGTGCTCGTTTGATTTGGGCTATAGCTGAACATTTAGATTTTGAAGGGTTGGATCCTCTTCTAGCGGATGACCCAGAGGATCCATTAAACATTATTGTTGCTAATATACAAAAAGTGTTGTTCAATACCGATACTTCTGCAACAAGTTCAAACAAGCTTCAAGATGTGCAAGCTGTACTTTTATGTGCGCAGCGTGTAGGGTCGCGAAATGCAAGAGCAGGACAACTCCTCATCAAAGAACTTGAAGATTTTAGGAGCAGCACTTCAGCTGATTCTGTTAACAAACATCAGTGCAGATATATCTTGCAAACTATCAAATATGTCACTAGCCATCAGGAAAGCAGGTCGGTTTTTGAAACTTTGTCTGACACCTAATTACCATACAAATCACTACGGTATACTTTTCTGTTGCAGATAATTTGCAATATATTAAATGAATCATGTATTTAAAAACAAAATATACATTCATTCAATCAAGGTTTTAAATCTCGGATATCGGGCACGTTTCGTCTTGGCGATTTTAGCGACTCGGTATCGTATCGGGGAAGATCTCGGACGAAATAATATAATATATAATAAAAAATTAAAAAAAATAAATTTTTATTTTTTATTTTTTTAACATATTTTTATATTCATTTTTGACGAGTGCATCTCGGACGCCAATATCGGATTTACATCTCGGACCTAAAGTTCATTTCGGGACCATATCGAAGTATAACACATCACATAATTTATAGCAAAAAATGCATGGTATCGGTTTATTTAACATTTACTGAATTACGGCAACTAATCTCGGCTACCATCTAAGTACATAATACTACCATCTAAGTACTCAATTTCAAAAAAATAAAATAAAATGTGAGCTTTATTTCACACATCATTGAATTGGGGTCTTGTTGTCTGGTTCAGCGATCAAGTTTCAGAAACAATCTCTCCACAAACAAGGGTAAGATTTCATACAGCTTGCCCTAGGCCTGTCAACGGATGCTTTCGGATGCGGATAGTGTCATATCCGCATCCGCATCCGCGGATACGGACGGATATCGGATAATTATCCTATCCGCTAACGACCAATAAATCAAGAATTATAAAAAGAAAATTTTAGTTTAACATAAATATTTTCCAATTCCATTGATTATAAAAGTATTAAAATTTTAAAAATATGATGATAATAAATAGTTTCGAGCAGTTAATAAGCATTAAGTGCATATAATATAAATTACTAACTTAATAAAATAATAAACAAATATCTTTTACTACACTAAGATACACATAATTTGAACTATAATCTTGACAAAAACCGGACGGATAATTTTCGGATGCGGATGCCGTCGTATCCGCATCCGCATCCGTTTTTTCGGATATCGGATATTATCCGCTTTTCGGATGCGGATGCGGACGGATTTCGGATTTTTCGGGTATCCATTGACAGCCCTAGCTTGCCCACTCCAACCTCACTCAAGTGGAAGACTTGTACAATGGGTAGAGCATGATGATGATTATTGCCAATAACACAAAAGCTAGAGTCTAGAATGCACAATGATATATTAAACCACAGAGAACCTAGACTGAAAAATAAAAGTAACTTATCTTACGATGCAAATTAACTCTACACGGAGAAGCAAAATTTGTGGAAACAACTAACATTTATTTAATGTTTAAGATGAAGGTGTAAGCAATGGTTTAGCACCAAGGGTGGATGCACATTGAGGCAAGTGAGGGCAGTTGCCCTCCATTGTTTTTGAATGTGCAATTACCAATATATCCGTATATGCTTAACAATTTCATAATACGTTTGGAATGACAAGTTTGTGATGTTGTTTGAGGTTTCTTTCCTTCAGAAAATGCGCTTCATAATTATATTTATAACACTGTAATCTGCATTACCACTTCTTAATTACAGAAAATAATAATAATAATTGGTATTTACCCATACGCCAGAGTTTAATGTATTTGATAATATAGTTTGCTATGTTTGAAGATAAATGCTACAATTTTTTTTTATTTTTTGACCAAATTTCTATGTAAATATCTTAATAATTAGATGTTTGATGTGTTAGTTAATCCATGGTGGTGTTTAACTTTATCATTTTGACTATCTAAATTTAAAATAGAGATACAGACATGCATAATATTTAACTGATTCATAGAAGTTTTATGCCCTCTCTTAATTAAAACTCTGGATCCACCCCCCTCCCCCCCCCCTCCCACCGTTTACCACCATGCATATGCTGTAGCATTGATTTCCCCTTCTCCAAATGCAAACACGACTTTTTACTTATAGAAATATTGCTTTCATCAGCAAGTGATAATTTTGCACCGCCTTACGGTATTTTTAATCTCCAATATCATTGTGTTTTGGATCTGCATTAATAAATCTATTTGATGCATATCGCTTGCTCAACAAACACTAGTTAATCTTGCCCCAATGTTAAATAAAATTTAAATAATGTAAAGAACCGTTAGAACCCTTGTTCTAATGTTTTTACAACATCTGATACAATCCATACTATCTCTGTTCCACCCTTTTCTTAAGCTTTAGCTAGTAGAATTCTAGCTTTCTCGACCCAATCCTTCTCAAAGTGAAGCATGATAGCTGTAACTAACTAAATCTTCCATCTTAGAGATGCGTTTTCTCACTTTACCTTCACAACCCTTGAAATGCAAAGAAGCTTCAAGAACAACAACCTTTACTTTTTGTAATGACCATATATCTCTACTTTCTATTTTTATTCATTTGTTGAGTCACACTTTACTGAAGCCATTACGGTGTTACCTCATACTTTTTTTTTCAAAATTGGATGCTCATGGTGTTGGGGTTGGCATACAATATTGTCAAGTAATCCAAACTAATGTATACATGTACATCTGTCGCTTGGGTAGCATAGTGTCTTATCAAGATATAACTAAAGACCTTATACATGCAATAGGCAAAAGACATCCTCAATCTTCACGCGGAAGTGGACTTTGTCACAACTGAATTTACTGCAAATGATCAAGTTCAGGATTTCGCGAGGTTCTCATGCAAACGTCCTCTAATTCAACTTGGACTTGCTGTGTTAATGACAGAATCTTGAAGATGCGGAGCTTAGCGAAAACTGAAAATTTGAAATTGCCGTGGATGTCTCCCCTTCTCTGGTGGATCTTCATGCACAATGATACCTTTTCTCGTACGATCAGAAGAACAAATAAAATAGTGTACATAATATATATATATAATATATGATATGCGGTCCAGCACCACCGTTACAGTGGTTAGATGCTCCGACATTGGTTCGAGATGTCACAAGTTCGAAACTTGCGTAGCGTGATTCAAATCGTTGGACATATATTGACATGTAGAATGTTATATGATAATTAGGCTTGTAGTACTGCCATGTACTACCATCTAAGCATCCAATTTTAATCAGAAAAAAAAAACACGATATCACATTCAATGCGGCTTTGCATGCAACATGAAAACCAAGCAAAGCTCTACGAATATGCTTGAGTAGATTTATAACCTTGTAAACTGCAGAAAACCAAAACGATTCTCTTCGAAACGGTGAAAGAAAAATTGCAGAATACAATTAATCTGCCTTTAATTTTGGCTAGTTGGTCATTAATCGGCGGCAGATTCATGTTTTTTATTATGTAAAGTTTAGAAATCGCAGCTGCATCCTATTTCACTAGCGTGCAAATACTCAACTTGAGTCCACCTTAGAAAGCGTATCTACTTTCTCCCACCCTTTTCCCCTATCCCCCCCCCCCCTTTCCCCACTTTCCTCCTCCTTTGCTTCTTTCACCGTCAGTTCATCACTCGATACTCAGGTAGAACATTTCTCTTACAATTTGTCATTTGGCTTTACTACACCACCAAAAGTCCACAATTCAATATTCTCCTTTTTAGTTAGGAACAAGTCTGTAACTTTACATGGTGATGAGTTAAGCTTGAACTATGTTTGCATTGCATCTTTATGCAAACGGCCTTACTTCCTTTTACGAGAATGGTGCAGTTTGATTGATGTTGATTTAGAGGATAGAGAATGAGCACTGATTTTATGTGTAGAGTGTTTTCTTTTTTCCGTATGAATTGAATTGAACCTATATGGTCACACTATATGGTATGTTGCCCGAAAAAGCAAACATCATCCTATTTTAATATATCTCAATATATTTCAGTGTGTCTGACAAAAAATGGGTACCATACTAATTACTGTCATCTGACTTGAAGGTTGCTGTAGGCACTTATCTTTTAGAAGCTATATGCAAACCTTAGGCACTGGACACCAATCATCATTCAAAGAATAAGAAAAAAGAAGAAAATTTTGGTGAAATGAGGAAAATTTGATCAACTCTAAATAACCATGTTTAACCATTCTCAGGTGGGTAGGTGTTGGTGAAACTACAGGAGACTATCCGTTCAGTCATCACAAGCTTACAGTACAGTTTTTTGAAGCTTCAGCAGCACAGGACAGAAAATTAGAAGGATTAGTCCATAAAGCAATTCAAGAGTTATGGAGACCTGATCCTAGTGAATTGAGTCTTCTTCTATCAACAGAAGGCACTGATTCTACATACCTTAAAGTGCCTCCTAAGGCAATTACACTTACCGGAAGTAGCGATCCTTGCTATGTAGAAGCATATCATTTGGTTGATGCAGTTGATGGGAGGATCACACTGCATTTAAAGGTTGTTTTTGTATTAATGCTTACACCTAACTAGTGATTTTTGAAAACCTGTCTAAGAGCAGACATTAAACTCTTATATTTTGTTATTACTTTCTTACCAACTTATAATATACTGGTGACAGATTTTAAACTTGACCGAGCTAGAACTTAATAGGGTGGATATTAGAGTTGGGTTGACTGGAGCCATGTATTACATGGATGGATCTCCTCAAGCAGTTAGGCAACTGCGCAATCTCGTTTCGCAGGTAGTTTCACATACCTTAGATATGCGTCTATACACACAGATACATACATATACATATACACATACATACATATACATAGACATGCATGCATACACACACGTGTGTGTATATGTGTGTACACACACAGTATATATGAACTTTTGTAAAACACCCTCTTTAAGTTTCAAAAATACAACCGACCCTCAAAAACCTATTATAAAAAACACTCCGTGTTAACTTTCAGTTGCAATTTTGCAGAAAGATTCAAAAAAATTTGAAATAAATAAATAAACAATTTTTGTTAATAAAAACCGGAGATTAAGTGCAGATTTGATTTCCAATAAAAAACGGAAAATAATCAACAAAAATAATTTTAGGGATTTAATTTAAACATGTTTTTAAGTTTTTCTAGCATTGTTTTAAAAACCTGCCTCAATACTCGCATCGAGGAGCGCATCGAGGAAATGAGGTAAAATACATTGATGTTTTCCGCAAAAGGCTTTTTACCTTTAAGGCTTACACCTCAATAACTTGAGGCATATGAAGCGTACAAAGTGTACGCTCCGCATGTCTCAAACTGTTGATGCATGCGACTCAATAATTTTTTTACCCCTAGTTGTAAATATTGACACTAATAGAAGTTATTAAACTTCAATTATTTAATGAAAAAAAAGAAATTTCTTAAGAAAATAGAAGTCAGTGTTTTTTTACCTTTCAAGTTCAATACCGACACGATTAAGTAAGATTGTTTTGAAACGACGATCGAGAGCTACATAATGGATTTTCTCATTGCTATTTTAAAAAAAAAAGTCTGAATAGGCATCACTAAATCTCCGAATAAATTTTGCGGATCGATTTAAATTGGTAGAAGGAAAAACAAATAAAATAATAACTTACATTATTTCATAGCTTATAATTGAGATTAATTCCACTAGAATAGATCGAAGATCATTTTCAAAACCTAGAAAATTTTGTAGGCAAGTAGAAGAGGAAGAAAAGAAATACATACCATTGCAGAGCTAAACAACAAATACGAATTCCTCAAAAGATTGAGTCATATACATGTGTATGTGTATTATCTAGTGCGTAAATTTATTTTTAGTGTGGTGCTAAGGACACCCAGTTTTCTTCTTCCTAATACTATAGAAAAAAAAATAAACGCAATAAAATTTATGTGCTTCATATTATCAAAGTCATTTCATACGGCAATCAATCACTACATTAATTCGTTTTGTACGATGAACAACCGTTGACCGATGCCGTTTTCTACGGCCATCAACCACTGAACTACTATTGTTCGGTGGTTGATCGTCATAGAAAATGGTGTTACCGTGCAAAAAAGAGTTGAAAATGATGTCTTTGGTAGCCCCTTGAAATGTCTGGTTATAGGAAGAGTATAGTGTAAAATTTTATGGTATTTTTTAGAATGATATTAGGAAGAATAAAATAAGATGCTCTTAGCAACACACTATTTTTATAGTTTTATGAATGATAAAGAATACTAGGACTGAACTCTTTAATGTTTAGTGTTTATATTGTTATATATTTACAGTTTTTGATTAACCGTTAACTTTTATGTATTAGTTAAAAAATATTATAATAGCAACAAAGCAATAATAACTTGTGCCTCAATCTTTACTCGAAAAACTTACACCTCATTGTTTTGAGGCTTACGCATCGCCTCATAAGCAAAAAATAACGCCTCGTGTATGCTTTTCACATTTTAAAACTCTGGTTTTAGCGTATCAAACTTGAAAATAAGGGGGTGTGTGTGTGTGTGTGTGTGTATATATATGAAAAATCCACTGTAACACAAAATATAGACACAATTGGTGACACAATGAATCTTCACCATTGGACTGCCCTCTGATTTCCACCTCCCATATAAGGACAAAATGATTCAACAGTCTAGATCTTTTGTGTCACCGTTTGTGTTTTATTTTGTGTCCAAATAGCCGGGCCCACACACACATTCATAGAGTAGATTGAACATCTCCAAATTTTTATTTAATTTCGACTAGTGCTGGAATTATATTCTTTTATGATACCAAGACCATAATATATCAACTTTTAATACTCGTAGTTATTTTGTTGAACCACTCATGGAGGGATTTATCTGAAGCCCAGGAGGGGCTAATTCCCCTCCTGATTTAACAAAATATACATGTTTCGAGAGCATTTTTTGTTTTATTGATTATAATAGAATTATAGAAGATGAGGTTTTGAGTAGACTGAATTAATATGATTTAATTTTCGTAAATGTTAACGTTATATTATATTGGTTAGTTAGGAAAATACATTATACAATGATAATACAACAAATATTGTAACATAATAAAGTTTGTAATATTACGGTGTATATTTTGTTGTTTGTTTGCTTAATATATGTGTTTTCTATAATATTTCAAAGAAATATTAATTCTTATATGATTGTGTTTTATTATATCACTTCAACATTTAAAGAATTTGCATATTCAAATCATGGTAATTATTCATAAATCATGGTAATTTTTTGTGCAGATGATTTAGAAACACAAATTTTTTCTATCAATGCTTAATATTTCAGTGATAATTAATAACAATAAATATATACTCTGTATGCTAAATCATCATACATGTACTACTGAATATTATGATGAAATGCTAAGGTAATTTTTATAAAATGGAAGTCTTATTGGTTTACGCACCCCTCTAGAATGAAATTCATGGATATGCCCCTAGTACCACTTAATTATTAGAATTGTCTTATGTATGTGATGCGCATACGCGCACACACAATAAGGTTACTTCTTTCATGATGATAAAGTGATGATGTATCGTTTGTAGTGTAGTCTATCATTGTCCTTTTAAATCGTAAGCTATTAGTGCCTGTCGCCTTTACCTTTAATAAGTGGGAGTAGAATTAGCATTTGTCTTTAAAGGTATATCCCTGATCTTAGTAATTGAAAATTATTTCCTATAATTTAGTAGATGTTTATTATTTATATCTTAGTTCATTATGGTCAATGTCATACAATATCTATTCGCTCTGTGACATGTAAAATTTCTTCAAGGTTTTTGATCAATGTTTACTTTTACATCATCATCTTCCTTGCCTTATTCCCAAATGATTGGGTCGGCGCATGAATTCTCTTTTTTCTTAATTTTCTATTTTGAATCATATTTTTAGTTAAAATTAGTTATATAGATTATTTTCAGTGGTTTCTTTCCATGTTAATTAGGGTTTACTTTTCTCTTTTTTCTTTGTGTAAATATTATTTGCTCTTCTTACATGTGCGTCATTATGTTTTTTTGTGTGTGTTTGTATCATCTAAGTCTATTTTTCTTAATTTTTTCATTTAATAATGTCACTTTTTTCGCTCCCTCTCTCATTTGAAACTTCATATTTTCTAGTAATTCAATCTATCTCTTTTAACATTTTGATTTCTTCAAAATTTATCATATTTTCTTCATTTTTTTAAAGATTGACATTTTGCTCCATATACTGAAATTGGTCTAATCATTATCTGATAAAAAATTCATTTTATTTTGTTTGTTTCTTTCTTATCACATAAAATGACAGTAGCTTGTTTTCATTTTATCCATCCCATGTTAATTCTATTGGTTGTCTTTCTCAATTGTTTCATTTTCTTCTATTATTGATCCTAGGTATTTAAACTTATCAATTTTTACTATTAAATTTTTGTTAATAGTTACCATTACAGGTATATATCTTTTCTTTTGTGATCACTACATAATCTGTAACTGAAAAAAAAGGGTTTTATCCGCATGAGCCGAGTGGGGTTTTTTTGGTTTAGGGGGTTGTATTTGTACAATCATTGTGTTATTTGAATATCCTTTTATGCATCCAGCATGGCTGCAACATATGCCCAATATAATTGGTATAGCGTTTTTTGAGTTACACCCTAATTTGTTTAGTTATTAGTTTTCTCCTTCAAATGGTAGGATCCTGTTCTCAGTAGTGTGACTGTAGGTGTCTCACACTTCGAAAGATGTGCTCTTTGGGTTCAAGTTTTATATTACCCGTTTTATGGAAGCAGCACCAGTGATTATGATGGAGACTATGCAGAGGAGGACCCTCAGATTATGAGGCAAAAGCGAAATCTGAAACCAGAGCTGGGAGAACCTGTAATATTAAGGTGTCAGCCGTACAAGGTTCCACTTACAGACATTCTTTTGCCACATAAGTGTTCACCTGTTGAATATTTTCGCTTGTGGCCAAGTCTTCCTGCTATATTAGAGTGCACAGGCACATATACATATGAGGGAAGTGGATTCAAAGCTACTGCTGCTCAACAAAGTGAGGCTTCACCATTCTTAAGTGGATTGAAATCGCTCTCATCTAAGCCTTTCCATCAAGTTTGCTCCCATATAATTCGTACAGTCGCTGGTTTTCAAGTATGTTCTCATATCCTTTGTTTTCTTAGCAATGGTATTACACACGTTTATTTGTTACCGAACACATAATTAGATAGGGATTTCTTGTCTTAATATTATTCGTTTCGAAATGTCATTATTATCCTATTGGTCAGACTTTGGGATAAGATATTAGGCAACCTGGTAGATAAGCTAGAACCAAAGTAAACAATATCATAATACTATACCATAGTGAAGTAAACAATAGCATACTATGGTTTTTTGCATCTGTTTCAAATCTAAATGTGAACATTCTGCTGCAATTCTGCTGCAATATTTCAAATTAATACATTGTTGGATTTTACTACTCTTACTTACAAGCATTCTTTTGTTATGTTTACTATTTAGATTCTCATCAAGCTATTTTTCATTAAAAACCACAATATTCATATGAACAGCTATGTTTTGCTGCAAAAACATGGCATGGTGGCTTCTTAGGCATGATGATTTTTGGTGCAAGTGAAGTGAGCCGGAACGTAGACCTTGGTGATGAGACCACAACTATGATATGTAAATTCGTAGTTCGTGCATCGGATGCATCAATCATAAAGGAGATTGGCTTCGATCTACAAGGTTGGTTTTCAGTGACCGACTTCAATGGTACATTTCACAAGTGTCTTTTGTTCACATTTGATATATCTTATGAATCTGTTTTAACAGGGTGGCTAGATGATATCACAGACGGCGGTGTGGAGTACATGCCTGAAGATGAAGTGAAAAGTGCAGCTGCAGAGAGACTAAAAGTTTCAATGGAAAGGATAGCTCTGCTAAAGGCTGCAAGACCTAAACCTCAAATCCCGAAACTAGAAGAAATTGAGGAAGAAATGAGGAAAGCCGAAGAAGATGTTGATGAGAATGGCTTGCCAAAAGAACCTTCCACTATATCCGCCCCTACAGCTGAAGAAGTTGAACATCGGGCTTTACAGGCTGCAGTTATTCAAGAATGGCATTTGCTGTGCAAGGAGAAAGCTGTCAGAGTTAACTAAAAGTTCATTTGTTTTTTTTCTTCTCTTGTTTCTTCCTCCTTTTTCTTCATTATTGACGGGTCACGAGACTGTTGTAATCTTTGTCTCTAATTGTGTTGATGAATTTTGGTATAAAATGTGTGCTTGTAAAATGCTGATTGATTTTTTTTGTAGATATGGCTTATTTGATTTTGGACTTTTCTAATTCAGTTGACCTTTAATTTTACTGAAATTTTAGTTCATGGACCATGGATATCCTATGCGGTTACAGTCACAGTTGCGCCGCAGATGCTGCAAGTGTCTGATCTGCATGCTGAACACGGCCAATAGCCTGGGTTGTATTTCTATAGCACATAACATAAATTTCAGCCCAATCAATTACGTTTTGTTGGATTATCTTTGTACTTGATCTTTTATTTAGCACTCAGCATGCATTTGGAATGAAAATTTTGTGGTGACAAATAAAGTAAATCAGATCCATTATTTAAACTCAAAACAACTCAAGTGGTAAGATCTCTAAATTTTTGTTAAAATTATGTATCATTCTTGCTATAAAAATAATAATCAAATACTTAATTTTAATAGTTCTTTTCAAAGATCTTTTTTCTACTCTCGCTGTGAAGTTTAAATACATTCAACATAAAACATAGAACTATTAAAGCTTGAGTGAATACATAATTTTTGTGCGGTGAACTTTTCAAAAAGTCAAAAAGGTTGAGTAAAATTAGAAATTCGGTTACCTATTTCAAAACTAATTTTTTTTCTTGAAAATATTGAAGTGTTTAGTTTAAATTTTAGGAGAAATACATATAAAACCCAAAAGATTTAGAATTCACAAATTTAGTCTTTAGAAAATTTGAAATTTCATAAAAAATAACTTAAAAAATCAAGAATGAAACTTAAGTCATGGAAATATTTAAAAGCATAAAAAAACTAGTTCCTATTTTAAACAAATAAAAAAAGAATATCTAAAGAAATTCACAAAATTTCAAACAATAATAACATAAATGTTTATACTTAATTTTTATGTTAAATGATATGCATGTTTCCTTTCAAATGTTGGGTCGATTTCTTTTTTAATGGGTTGAAAACTTCAAATTGCAAGGATGTCCCCATGAGACAATGGTGTCTCTATATTTCTGGTATAGGGGTGGTGGGATCGAATCTCTTTGGCACCAATTAACCAGGCTAAAGAACAATCCTATTGTAAGTCTTTTAAAAAAAAGATTACTCAAAATCAAAAGGAATACTTACTTGAAAAAGGATATAATAACGACCATCCTTCCATTATAAAAGTTCACGAAAAGTTAACACAAAAATAAAAAATAAATTTTCATTTGTTCCTTTTCAATTATATCATACTTTCCTTCTCTCCTTTTTATATTTTTTTTGTTAAAAAATGAGCGCTCCAAATATCCATATTCCCTCGAATTTCATATCCGCCTTTTCCATTTAGAGCATCTCCAACAATGCAATATTGAGGCGTAATATGAAGGGGGAGGAAATGCAACTCCAACGGTGAATATAATCCTTAATATTAAGGATTATATTCAGTGGCCAAATTATTATTATTATTATTTAGAAGCTCTCCGATACATAGGACCTTCGGGAAGGATCGTGGACTGACCAACTCTAAGGGAACGGTCATGAGCTCAAAGCTCCTCGATAACGGTTATGTTTTCCCTTCCCTTAAACTCCATAAAAACACCACTTTCATCTTCATATTAACACCAAACTCTTCACTGCTTCCTCTTCTAAACCACATTATTTCAAATCAAAACCGATTTTCAACAATGTTTTCCATTTCGAGAGTTTATGCATCATTCGCACGCTCAAAGCTATGTTTTCGAAGACGATAATGAGAAACAACATGGTACTCATCCGAGCCAGCATTCATCCAACCTATGACGAAACAACGAGGACTTCGACCCGTGCAACATTTACTGTCATTATACCAAAGACTCGATAAGGGGTACCGATCAAAGCGGCGATAAGTTTTATAAGAAAATAATGAATACATTCAACATAAAGCATTCTGAAAACACACGTTCTTTGTCGGCGATTTAAGGTCGATTCGGGAAAATCAATCGCCAAACTCAATTTTATGAATCATAGATTTATAAAATAAAGAAAGCGAACCCTAGCAAAATGGGAGGCGAAGAGCATTTGGTATGTTTCTTGATTTTATTAGTTTGTTAGTATAAAATCTTATTATTAATTTTTTTTTTTTTGGTTATCAGAAAAGAATGACGAACGAGAAATTCGTAAAGCTTTTTGTAATGGAAAACGGTGCTAAAAAACCACACATTTATCAATTCTCGAATTGTTATGACTTGCTGACGAGCACATCGAAGTGGAATTTTGATAATTCGAAGAGCTTCGAAGACGTTCAAACAAAGGGGAAGGGGAAGAACAAAGCATCAAAATCAACATACTCGTCCAGTCCAGGAGATTCATCTAATAAAGAAACTCATTCGAGGGAGAAAACGATGTGGATGTGCTCACTTAGAGACCAAATGAAGGTTATAGACCAATGAACGTCAAAGCAGCAAAGAGAAAGAATAAAGCTGAAGTCGCTTTGAATGCTAAAGTGAACGTCGCTCATGAAATTCACGAAAGAAGACATTAAGATAGCAGCAAGCAAGCGTAGGAGAAGATCGATGTAATGCGTAAGCTTACATATATTAAGCAACAAATATTGGATATTGAATGGGAAAGTCAAGAATAAATGATCATGAATAAAGACTTGATGGGAATGGGTGAAATTCAAATGCAATATTGGATTGAGCACAAAAGACAACTACTTATATCTAGGTTCCCTCAAATGTAGTTTGTTTTAATCTTAGCACTTTATAATTTGTATTATTTTCAGTGTACCTTTTGTTTTTATAAATCTGTTGTATTTGGTTATTAATTAATGTTCTACTACTTTTGTTTTCATTCATCCAAAGTCTGTATCCAAGCTAAATAACATTTTGAAGGAAATGCAATACAATTGATACGTTAACTAAAGTACGAATACCTCACAAATGCATACACACATGATTAATTAGATGTAAAATTGAACTAACAATCTCCAAAGTAATTCCAAATACGATTCATAAGATTTTTTTTTAAGCCAGTTGTGAAGTTGTGCGTCTCGAAATGAAAATTGACGTTCCACGTGAATGTTGAAAGATTCTTAGGTTATAAGAATGCCGTCTCGGAATATTTCTGGCATTTGCGTTGCACCATCATATTCGTAGCGACAATGTTCTTTATCCATATCTCTTTCTTCTTTAATGATCATATTATGCAGAATAATACATGTAAACATGATTGTGAACATCTTTTCTCGAGACCACAATCGACAAAGATTACTAATCATTGCAATTCGGGATTGGAGAATGCCAAAAGCTCTTTCTATATCTTTTCTCTGTCTCTTTTGCATCATAGAAAACTTTGCTTGTTTTGCTGTTATCAGATTTTGGCACGTTTTCACAATGGTACTCTATTTGGGATAAATCTCATCGCCTAGATAATATCTGTGGTCATAAGTGTTTTGTCCAAGAGTAGATGTCACTGGAGTTATTTGGCTAAGTGCCAGATCATTAAATAAGTGTGACCTCTTAATAATGCTTAAGTCGTTGTTAGATCTAGGCATTCTGAAGAAAGCATTCCAAATCCACAAATCGTATGAAGCAACGGCTTTCAAAATAATAGTTTGTCTTCTTTCTTTACCGTTGTAAGCTTCATGGTATGCTTTGGGGTAGTTCTTCCATTTTCAATGCATACAAGACCTCCTAGCATTCCAGGCCATCCTTTGCTCTCTTGCATTTCTCTAATCTACACAACATCATCCTTGTTCAAAGATCTAAGGTACTCAGTGCCGTAAACGTCTACCACGTATTGGTAGAATTTTTTAAGGGTTTCTAGTGCAGTAGTCTCTGCAATCTGGTATGCATCATCTAGTGCATCTACAGGGGTCCCATAAGCTAACATCCTTAACGTGACAACCATTTTTTGTTCATGGCTAAGACCCTCCATTTTCGAAGCTGTTAACCCGCCTTTTGGCAAGGTAGCATACATGTAGATTTAATTCAATTGATTGCACAGTTATCGAAGCTGGATTGCCATGGACTTGGTTTTGATTTGAATGAATGAATTAACGATCAATCACGGATAGTAAACATGATTATGAGGCCAGGATATAGCATAGTCGATGGACAAACAACACCAGATACTTGAAATATGGGTTTTGACAAAAGTCGAGTTGTTTCGGGTTGTTTGGAGTTTGCTTCGAGTCACACTTGGATTTACTTCGGGTTTTCAGGATGGTTGCTTCGAGTCAGATAAGGCCTTGCTTCGGGTCATTCTGGGATCGGCATGAATCTTGGAGGGGTTGGCATAAAGCAAGGGATCGACAATGGCTTCGGATCGGCTGTGCAATGGCTTCGGGTCGGTAGCTAGCAGGCTTCGGGTCAGCATAAAGCTTTGGGGTCGGCATGTTTGGACGACTTCGGGTCGGCACTGCCGCAAGCTCGGGTCGGCATAAAGGAAATGGGATCGGCATGTCAGAACACTCCAAAGGGATCGGCATTTACACTTACTTCGGGTCGGCTATGGGAATCAGGTCGGCAATGAAGTTCTGGGGTCGGCATGTTTTCTGCTTCGAGTCCTAATGCAGTTTGCTTCGAGTCACATGTGCATTCACTTCGAGTCATGACTAGGGACACTTCAGGTCGGCATGTCAACTACACAGGGTCAGCAGTGAAGAAGGGTATGGGCTCGACCATGGTTCTAGTGGGCCCATATCGGCGAGGAAGCCTAGCAACTGGGATTTTATCTATAAATACAATAGGCGGGGCTTCAGAAAATGGAGGCTTATTCTGTTTCCCTTCATCTTCTTCCTAAAGGCTACTCTGCCATTGTTGTTTCAAAAACTCTGGATTGTAATTGTAATCAATGGACTGATCAATAAAAAGAAATTTCTGGAGTGGACGTAGGCTGGAGTTAGCTGAACCACTATAAATCTTGTCTTTCTACTGTTTTCTCTTTAATTTTTGTTGTTCTTCATATTTATATCATCCGCATACATTCTATCTGTGATCTGTGACTGTGAATTGGTGTTTTCATATACAATTGGGTGTTTGTGACCATTTTTGGCTCAAACATTTTGGTACTTTTACTGAGAAGGCTAGCACTTAGGGATTTGGGAGTTTGGACCTTGGATTTGACAGCTTAGGAACTTGGATCTAGGAAGAAATGGTTAGGCAATCAACGAAGAGACAAAGAGCAAAGGACAAGATGGGAACAATGATGGATGCTATGCAGGAAATGATCCTGAAAAAGCAGGAGGAAATGATGCAGAACTTACTTCGGTAGATTGGACAAGCTGGAGCGCAGAACCAAGGAAAAGAACCAAGCATGATGTTGGATGGAGCTTTGGATTTTGGCATGGATCGGAACTTGGATGCGCATTTGGAGGAGGATGATCTAGGATTCCCTCGTGGACTCGGGGGCAGGATGGGAATGGTGGTCGGAAACAACCTATGGATGCTGGGACAGTTGGAAATTGAAATCCAGGACTTGGAGCGGAAATTAGCAGGCTTAGATATGAATTGGATTAGCTGGGGGCAAACCTCGACCAAGGAGAATGGATTAGAACAACTCCTTATGGAATTAGGGCAATGGATTTGGATGGCTTTGCTTGGAAATGGACAGTGGTGATGGAACATGAGCAGTCACCATCCGCCACAAAACAGAGCAAGCTCGGCTTAAGGACACAGGTCGTCGTCTCTTAATGGCATGACTAAATAACTAATAATAAATCCTACACTAAAATGGTTGAGTCACTTACACATGTACGGGATCACGAACGGTCCTTAGGCATGCTCTGAGTTGGTGATGAACTGCCATAACAAATGATTTAGAAATTCACTCGAACGTGACATCTGACGTTAATAATACTGAGTCCCATCCGGGTACTCACATCTCGCCTCGAACTGCACCCAACCACGAACAGTCACAATTCGCCTCGAACGGTACCCGACCTCGAACGGTCACAACTCGCTTTGAACGGCACTCGACCTCGAATGGTCACAACTCGTCTCGAACGGCACCCGACCTCGAATGGTCACAATTCGCCTCGAACGACATCCGACCATGAACGGTCACATATCGCCTCGAACGGCCTACGATCTCGAGCAATCGCTTTTCACGATCAGGTACGATCATCAGTTTCTTCATAGGTCATCATCGGATTCTGAACATCAAGCTTTTGGCGCTGCAAAACACCCCTTCTTATCGCAAGGCATGTTTTGGGGGGGGGCAAAGTGTTAACCTGCCTTTTGGCAAGGCAACATACAAGTGGATTTAACCCAATCGACTACATAGTTAGCTGGATTGTCACGGACTTGGTTCTGATTTGAATGAATGAATTGACGATCAATCACGGATAGTAAACATGATTACGAGGCTAGGATATAGTATAATCGATGGACAAACAACACTGGATACTTGAAATATGGGTTTCGACAAAAATCAAGTTGTTTGGAGTTTACTTCGAGTCACACTTGGATTTACTTTGGGTTTTCAGGATGGTTGCTTAAAGTCAGATAAGGCCTTGCTTCGGGTCATTCTGGGATCGGCATGAATCTTGGAGGAGTTGGCATAAATCAAGGGATCAACAATGGCTTTGGGTCGGTTGTGCAATGGCTTCGGGTCGGCAGCTAGCAGGCTTCTGGTTGGCATAAAACTTTGGGGTCGGCATCACCAAGGGGTCGGCATGTTTGGACGACTTTGGGTCGGCACTGCCGCAAGCTAGGGTCGGCATAAAGGAAATGGGATTGGCATGTCAGAACACTCCAAAGGGATCGACATTTACACTTACTTCGGGTCGGCTATGTTTTTTCCTCGGGTTGGCTATGGGAATCAGGTCGGCAATGAAGTTCTGGGGTCGGCATGTTTTCTGCTTCGAGTCCTAATGCAGTTTGCTTCGGGTCGCATATGCATTCACTTCGAGTCATGACTAGGGACACTTCAGGTCGACATGTCAACTACACAGGGTCAGCATGTCAACTACACAGGGTCAGCAGTGAAGAAGGGTATGGGCTCGACCATGGTTCTAGTGGGCCCATATCGACGAGGAAGCCGAGCAACCGGGATTTTGTTTGTAAATACAGCAGGCGGGGCTTCAAAAAATAGAGGTTCATTCTATTTCCCTTCATCTTCTTCCTAAAGGCTACTCTACCATTGTTGTTTCAAAAACTATGGATTGTAATTGTAATCAATGGATTGATAAATAAAAAGGAAATTTATGGAGTGGATGTAGGCAGAAGTTAGCCGAACCACTATAAATCTTGTCTTTCTACTGTTTTCTTTTTAATTTTTGTTGTTCTTTATATTTATATCCTCTTCATATATTCTATCTGTGATCTGTGATTGTGAGTTGGTGTTTTCATCTGCAATTGGATGTTTGTGACCATTTTTGGCTCAAACAGAAGCCTTTGGTTTTTGAATAAAATATTTATTGTTGTTTTGAATACCTATCAAAATTCTCAAAAATAGATCTCTTCTCATTTTGTATCTTCTCTTAAACATATCTGGTCCATAAGTGCAATTTGGATTGAAGTAGTCTTGCATGAGAGCTTTATGAAGGACAAATTGATTATGTTTACATATTTCCGACCGATGACTGATTCATTGTGTTTTCTGGATGTGGGACCATAAGCGTCATTGCATAGGTCTTCCATTTCTTTTATTTCCTTGACTTCCTCTCATAGGATATCTTCCTCTTCGAAATCACTATTGAACGCCATAACGCATTTGAGGAAAGATGAAGTGTCCATTGTAGAATTTAGTTTTATGCTGCGAGAGAAAGAATGAAGATTATAATGTGATATTTGGGATGGATGTTGAAGTACTTAAATAAGTGAATTGATCTGTGCATAGGAACAAGGAATGAGTGGACAACATTATTTCATAAAAGAATAAGTGGACAACATTATTTTAGAGTGTGGTCATGTCAACTTTAACAAGTGGTAGATAAATAATTCAGAGTGTAGTCATGTCAACTTTAACAAGTGGCTAATAAAGAATTAAGAGTGTGGTCATCTCAACTTAAACAAGCAGCAGACAAAGAATTAATAGTGTAGTCATCTCAAATTTAACAAGTGGCAGACAATAAGTAAAAATAAATGAAAGAGTACATGATGCATTGCATTGTAGATATAGAAAACATTACATGATAAATTGTGTAAATACAAACAAGCTAATAATTACGTCGAATAGATGGTAATCTAAGTTGGGTTTCTTGCTAAAGAATTCCATTCCATAAGTTTGAGGCTAACTTTTCAGCTCTTTGAGGGAGTGGCAAGTCGAGCCAATAACGGACCCCGCACTAACCTACAGGACATTTATAGTAATGATGTCCAAAATGTGTATCAGCTGTTGTCACTATGTCAATGTTAGCCTCAAGACCACAGTTGCAGAAAAAGATGTCGAGTCTTGCATCTTCGACAAGAGTTAACTCCCGCTCATGAACCATTGCTAGACTTACTTGATTTTGCAGTAAAGCTAATTCCTTTTGTGATTTCATTATGCAGTCAATTGCATGTTGAGGTAGAGCGTTGTCGATCCACTTGTGAAATCCATATCTATAGAATTAACATCTTAGATAACGACGTCCAATGTCAAGGCCGTATTTCACAACAACCACTGAAGATTCATATGCACAAAAATAACAGATTGTTGGCGAGTTCGCTACTATTACCCCTTCTTGCTATTCTTACCGGTACGCTATCTCTGCCCTTGTTGGTCGTAGAGGATAAGGGTTTGCACGAACATTTGTTGACATTGTATAATAAATGAATTAAGTTTTCCCTTTTATAAACTTGAGAAGTGATTTTGAAGTAAGGAACATCAATGGTGATATTTATAGGGTCTTGAAATTCACAACTGTCATATCATGGAATCAAACAGCAGTCATATTAAATAGGCATGGTTCATCATGACAACAACGACCACATAGTACAATCAAACAACGATCACATAAACAATATGATGGTACATCATGTCAACTGTAATAGTATAGTGTGAATACAACAAGTACATAGAATTAATAACGGTCATATAAACAATAACAGAACAAATGTCCGAATAATAGAATCAATTGGAACATAGAAGTAATCACATGTATCTAAATAATATAATCAACGATCATCCTAAGTGTACCGCACCATCGTTGTCATCGTCGTCATCATTGTCCAATGCATTATCAAAATCAGCAGGACTGCATCATCAACCTAGAATGCAATCAACTGAGCCTGCAAACCATCGATCTATGTCGACATCTCCAGCTGAACCTACTGAGCCTCCTAACTGAGCATCTTGTATGAATGAGTGCCATATGCTGAATAGTGGCAATATATCTTCTATGCTCGTCCAACCTACCTGCATACTATAATTACAGATAATATATCAATATACGTCTACTTAACTAATATTGTATAATGAATTATTAATTTATTGAATTACCTCGAAAGGCAGGTAAAGTCCAGCAGTAGGAAGTAATATCTTGATCCCGTGGATAAACTATCAGTTGCTCAATAAGAGTGCTGCTGGTATCATATGCTCTAAAATAGGCGTCAAGACCAATGTCCATAGGCTGTTGAGCATATAGGAATGGAGTGGGATCAAAAGAAAATGGAGGTGCTTGAACTCTACTGGTGACTAGATGTGGACCTATATGATCGGAGTTCACTCCTCGAGTATAGTCAGATAACATGTAGCATCAAGGGGCAACTCTTACCAAACATACGTCAAAATTCCCATCGACTAGGAAAAATGTCAAAGCATCTATCCATCCAGTCTATCTCAGTCCCAGTATATACTGCGATCCAATGGTCCGACGTCTGCCGAACATTTCATCACAAGATAATGGATCTCCAAGAATATGTAGCTCCCCAATGGTCTGATACCATCATCTCTCTCCTAAATAACAAATAGGAAGAAAGGCTAGTGTATGTAGAACAATCCATAGTCTACACAAGTGATATGCAATAGAAAGAGGATGACCATCATACATCTGGCCAGTCTATGTCATGGCGATCCAATACGAAGTCCATGCCGACCATAAAATATTAGCCCTGCACCATATATCAATCTAAGATCGGGCCTCCATCAAGTCATGCCTAACCCCCATAGGCGCATGAGAAACCAACCGAAGACGCTCCCATCATCTTATACGTGGGAAGTATGTCTCCGTTAAATGGATAACTATCATAACAATGCAGGGATGCATGTTTGTCATGTACGCATAGTATCGGTATGACAAAATATACCAGAACCCAAACATCTGTCTCACCTCCCCCGAGAACATAAGAATTAAGAGCGGTGTATAAACATCCAAGTATAGTGGACTCCTAGTCTACAATATAGAGATGATCTAGATCGGCTACCACTGCAAGATAACCTAATATAATGACACTCTTTTGGTTCGAAAAGAAGTTCGAACCAAATAAATATATGACAAATTCCCTAATTACAACGTCACTCATAGCATCGGTACCCATATAAGTTGTAATATACTCTTGTATATATGTCACGGGAACAATTCCCAAACATGACCACTGTCAAAATGTGGTAGATATACGGTGAAAATCTCAGGACTCTCATATGAATGATCAAAAGGAAATGGCAACCTATGTGGGCCTCCTATCTCAATCTCAGTCAACATATAAAAATCGACGGGGGTAATGCCGAGCTCAAAATCCGAAAAATGAAAAGTGTGTCGTAGGCTACCACCTCTCAACTAGGGTGGATATGAGTGAACGATCAAATGATTGAGGTGGTCGAATGTGTAAGAAAAAAGCAAAAGGATTGGCCTGCAGCCTATCTACTAAACCCTGAGGATGTCTATCGTAGTACTGTGCTATACACTTTGACCAACTACCCCACCAACTGACGTACCGGGACTAAAAAGTAAATAATGGTTCGTGATTAATGTATGACAGACATCAAAACTAATTAATATACTGGGTAAGTAACGAAACTATATAATAAACAACATTTTATGGTTAGTATACGATTAACGTAACATTCATGTACTAAAAGTTGTTTAATATTTAGAATTATTCTTGACCGTACCCAAAGCTGTCAACAATGCGATGTGTGCATCCCTTAGGTGCATCATGCAGAATCCGTAAGTCATGAATCATCGTCTCGGGGGTAGGAGCAATGTGATATGGACTAGCTAGCTCCTCTGTGCATCGTCAAATGGTGGCATTTTGATGATTTTTATTTAATCAAAGTAGATATAAAATGAGATTATAGGGTGAGGTGGGCTAGGCATGGCTTTTATAAGTGCCTAGCCCTAGGCGCTTATTAAATAGGCATCCAAGAACTGGGCGCATATTAAATAGGCGCCCTTTTATTGGGCTCCCCTTGAATATTAAGGGCTGAATATTCAGGGGTTGAATATTAAGGGCTAAATATTCAAGGGCTGTATATTCAGCCCTTAATCAGTTGGAGATGCTCTTATATCACACATTTCATCTCTTCTTTGAATTTTGAATTTTCTTATAAAAGAAACGAGTGCTTAAGTTTTCCCTATTCCCTTGAGTTTCATATTCATCTAACTAATAGCAAAGGCAAAAGGAAAATTATATATTCTTTGCTCCTTCGAGCAAATATATATGTGCAACAACCTATTAGGTAAAATTTTAAATCAATATTATTAATTAAAGCTTTTTTTACCGTAACTAGTTATGGTTTTGTTGGTCGAACTGTAAATATTGAATTTCAATTTGTTTTGTTCCCTTTGGTCATCAAATCTAAGTAAATTAATGTTATTAAATATCGGGCTTCTTTGTCGTTGTTGTTTTGCTAATTTTTGCTTAATGTATAGGAATGCACACACACATTTTGATATCGGCGATTGTAGCCAACAACTCTAGGTAAAATGTATGTTTGTTGAAAACAAGGAAATAGATGATCAAGAGGACACAACTGCTGAGAAAAGGTTAGAAGGAAAGGAAAGTAGAAAGTTAAGCAAGCGTCTTCACTGTAAACCCTAATAAAAGTGATAAAGGGAAGGAGCTAACCAAACTACATCTGATGAAGTCCGGTATTAGTAGATGGGAAGATCCTTTGGATGGGCGCACAAAAATTGATGGAGGAGTTGAATATTTCATTGGTAAAAAGGACGATGATAGAGAATAGGCCAATACTGATGATGAAGATTACATGGAAGCGACCATAATTGTAACAACCCACCTTGTCAATCAGCAGAAGTTGACACTAATACATCCATGGTATTCACGTGCCGAACATCCAAGTGCCAAAAAAAAGATCATTGGGGTGGAAGAAAGTAAAGACAGAACATAATCTGACAAATGTGACGAGTAACATATAATATACCAATGATCTTTAGAAAAAGGAAACTTTTATATACATACATTAATCAGAGCAAAACTAACCTATCATCGGCCTGGACAGTTCATAACAACTTGTCCTTAGAACTGCTAATAAATATAGATAGGAACAAACAACGGAAGATAAAATATGGTAATACGTCTTGGAGGATCCAGCTCGTCTCATGAAGCTCCAAAGTGTCCAGCTAAATCTGGAAAATATGTTCGGGCTGACCCGAGCATTATAAAAAAATAACGTCGGATTAGTCTGGTAAAGCAAAGGTGAGGAACACAATCAATTGGATTACTTAATGTAGTAAAACCCTTCAAAAATAAACACGGATGGGTTTTTACCTTACGGTAACCAAACCATTTTTATAGGAAATCTTATGATATTATAATAATGTCTAGGGTAAAATAAATATTAATTACAACCGAAATTGTTGCATTAATTAAATTTCAGCATAATAGGTATACAATTAAATCCATAAGGGCATGTATTGGAGATTTGATTTCCGTCAATGATAGGGCTACTGGGCTACCGTCCGTTACAGTACACCTTTAGACAAAATGTATCAAGTCAAAAGAACTTTTTGCACCCCTGCTAATAGAGCCAGCTGCCCTTTTAACATGGCATACCAGATTACATCATTCCTTGGCACCAAGGCTACAAAACAATGTGCACCATTCATGGCCCCACTCTTCCCGTGCGCATGCATACCAAAATCCATAAATATTGAATCTAAATCGAGGAATGATGCTTCTAGTAGCGAACCACATAGTTCTACTGCATATCCATTGTTTTATCATTACCGGGTTGTGAGGCTTGTGAGGTCATGATTACTTTTTTCCTCTCTTAGCAAATCTCACTTGGAATGCTAACTCTACCCTCCAAGCACAATGCAATACCAGCGTTCGTCCATACAAGTTGTTCAGGATAAGAACAAACCAAAGGCACTACTTCTACTATATCCATTTTGGAATCACCCTCAGGATTAGTAGCAAGTAGCCCTTGCACTTCAAAGAACTCTGTCTTTGATCATCTCAAACCAGTCTTAAACCTCTTCCAAAGCAAAGAATGTGCATATGGTTTTGGAGTGGTTACGGTTTCGAATCATCTCATATAAGTACACTCCCCCGTTTACCGATCGTTCCAAAACCAAATCGATTGTTTCGGTAAACTCAACTCTAGTTCTTTTGGAAATAATCAGACACTACATAAGAGCGAAGATCACCTCCTGGCCGTTTAAGCTGACGGATTTCCTTATCAGTTGTCATAGGAGAACAAAATGAGATTTATACGCATAATACAATATCATGGAAGATGACTGTGCCATATAACTCGCGTGTTTCTTCTAGATATTTGCAAAGTTATATTTTGGCCAAGATTTGATAGTCGGTTATTTAACTATCAAACAAACAATCAAAACATAGATATAATTCCATGCGGGATCCACCAGGCCTCCATTAAATAATCTTTTATTAATCAAATCTCTTTCTATTATTTGATTCAAAAATACCTTCACAAAGATAATATTCACAAACCCCTTACATTCTTTTCAGTACTAAGAAAAACATTCATATATTTATTTCACCACTATAAGTACATTAACAAAACATAAGGAAGATTTCTTCTTTTCCAAATTTATATTTAATTGGGCCAAAAAAAAATATCATTAAAAATATTACTTACTATAAACCAAACCACTATCCTTCGGTGTTAAGTATAAAAAGAATGTTTCCATACCACCATAATTAAGAAGGATTATTTATCAAAATCAAATCTTATTCTTTTTATGAAATTCCTTTTTTATAAGCCTATTTCATATTTACAGATATTTTTATGAATCTCTAAATTAATTTATAAACTTCTTTCATAGATATCTAAAATGATTATAAAATTTCCTTTCTATTTATAAAACCCTTTCTATTTATGAACTCTTTCTATAAATCTTCCTTTATAAACTCCTTTATAAAAACCCTTTAACCCATTTTTATAAATCTTATATAATTAACACCAATCTTCGTTATTATAAAAAAATGACTCTTAAATCCATTTTTATTTATAAGTTAACATTTATCAATCTCTCCTTTATTTATAAAATACCATTTATAATTTCTGTTGCAAAATATCTCTTATAAAACTCCTTTGTAAATTATCATTAAAAAAAATCTCCTTTACAAAATCTCATCTGTAAATCTCCTTTAAATAAATCCTTTTTACTAAGTAAAAACCCTTTTATAAAAAAATTTATCATTCATAAATATCTTTGTTCAATTAATTAATTAATTTTAAACATCATAAATAAATTATTAATTAACTTAAAAACATCATTACTAAAATACGTAATTAACTTTAAACATCGTTAATAAAATAATTAATTAACCACTTTAAAACATCCTTAATAAAATAATTTATTAACTTAACCCATCAGTTTAAATCAATTAATTACTTAGGCCATAATTAAATTAAATAAATTAACTTGAACCAACATTAATAATATAATTAAATGACTTTAAATAACACCAATAATATAATTAACTAACTTAGTTTAAAACATCATTAAAAAATAATTAATCAACTTAAACTTCATTTACAAAATAATTAAAATCATTTATGATTAATTAAGCACTTAACCTCAAAATGTTATAAAATTGAAGTTAATATAAATCTATAACCTTTCAAATTCGAAAGAGGCTTACCACAATGGTACTTAATTAAGCTACCACTTAGTTCAATTTGACTTTTCAAGTCACATAACTGGTACTTACATAAGCAACATATATGTAAATTAAATCCATAATTAACCACCAATGGTTACCACATCACTTTTACCAACATTAATTAAATCACATAATAATTAACTGGCATATAAATAAATGTCCAATTTAATAAAATAGCAGAACCGTTTTTTATTCTGCTAAGTAGATGTCCAAAATGCTCTACTCGATTAATTATAGCAGAATGGTGTTTTATTCTGCTAAACAGATGTCCAAAATGCTCAAGTCGATTAATTATAGCAGAACGATGTTTTATTCTGCTAAATAGATGTCATTAATGGGGTATAATTAGTTAATTATGTTATTATTTGAAACGATGTAATTATTCACAGTCAGTATTATTTTATCAACATTTTACACTTCAACAATCGTGTCAAATAATTATACTAAGGTGTTTTTTAGTTGATACGAACCTAACTTCGAAATCCGTGGGTTAAACGGACTTCGTAGGGGGAAGTTATAATTTTTCCCAAAGTTTAACAGTATAAACTACTAAACAAGTTTAACTAAATAATTATCTATCCCCATGATCCAAGGCCCATCACCCATACTAATAGCTCCTTCCCAAACCTAAAATCCCCAATCAAACTTCACCCAAATTGATTTTCCAAAGCCTGAAATCCATCTCCAATGTGCACGGATGTGCACGCATGCACCTTGCACCATAAACGACACCACCATACGTTGAGCCAGGACCACCCACAAGTTCCTCTCCTCGAGCCCATTATGTCAGCGCCGCCCTCCCGCCTCCAATCACCTCTAATGAAATTCAACCAAAAAATCTTAACCTCGAATGCCTAGAACATAACTTGAGGTTGGAAATGACGCTCCACCTGCCACCTTGATCAATTATCATCGCCCCACCTATGTCATTGGAACCCCCACACCTGACCCCACCTCCAGGCCCAATGTGCAACCACCTCGATGCTCCCCCTACCGCCAGCGACTCCGATTTTTGAACATCCCAAAAACGAGCCCTATACTCTAAAGCGAGCTCGACTCGACAACTCAGACCACCATCGACCCTACGACCACTTCCATCACCTCCACTATGTCGCCAACTTGCTCCCAACTCCACCGCTCCGCCCTTAAACTCTTGGATCGCCAGAATTTAGATAAGTCATCGAAATTCGATCATCTAACTACCATGTCACCATCCAACATCCTAAAACCTTAAAACCAACCTTAAAAATCATGATTCCCTAGATGAAAACGACCGTACTCTTCGTTCGCCGATTCATGATGGTCGAAAAACTAACATCACTCAACCACTCACTGTAATCAATAAATTACAGTCTCCCTACTCGATGAAATGACATCCAACTGTTTAAAAAAATACTAGACACTATGATGAACAACTTTCCAGTTGGTCGCAGTAGCTAATTCCCTATAGTTTTGAAGGTATAGATTTTTAAATCTAAGAATGAGGGTTTTTTTTACAAAGAGCAAGAAGAGGGAGAAGATGCGTTTGCCTGTGTTCATGAATGTGCTTGTGTGCAAGTTTCCTTGTGTAATTTATTACAGCTAGCAATTCTATTTGACGTTCATTTTTCAAGGCAAACCGTATGACTAAACAATTATTTTTAGACAATTATCAGCATGCTATGATTTTATAACTACAAATACAGGTAGATCTCATATAAAAAAAAAGTCAAACTATAAGCAAATTTCCACAAGATTTATTATTTCCAAAGTATGTAAAGTTTTAAAGTTCTCACCTTCCTAGATTATTGAAAATGCAAGATCCAAGCTTTCTTTTAGCGATCCAAACCCCAAATCAATTTCACACAAGATTTCAAACTTTTAAGGTAAAAGGCAAGATTTTTCTAATTTTTAAGAATGGAAGAGAGCGTGGGAATAAAAATGGAGTTAGGAAATAAAAATGAAGATGGAAAACAAATGAAAAGTGAATTGAAAACTTATTTTTATAAATGAATGGAAAGGGGTTAAAAGACAATACCCCCCTGAACCTCATTTTCCTTCCAACCCATCTTTTCTTAAGTCAACTTAGTACTAACACATGAAATAAAACGATGGATTTTAGAGAGGTCCAAGTACCTTTCTTAAACTCTACATTTGAGCCATCAAATCAAATTCAATTTTAAATACATTGTATTTTCTTAATAATATTATTATTATTATATTATTACATTTCAAAATAAAATGTTTTAACTTAACTTAACCTAACCATTTGAATGCTGTTTTAAAATGTATACAAAGGTTCAAAAACTTTCTACAAATTGTCGTTCGATAAAAAGTCGAAAATCAAAAAACGGGTTTTAGCCAGATTTTCTGTTTTTCATCGAACTACATATTTTTGTAAAAAAAATTCAAAAAGAATTTTCTACCATTAGTTATTAATCTGAAGAGGGTTATTTGATTATTGACTATTAATCGAATATTTAAAATAAATTAAATATTCACAAATCAAAGTGATAAAATTCCGAATCATTACATTCTTCCCCGCATAAAATAATTTCGACCCTAAAATTTCATTTCAAACAAACAAGAAGGAAACCAGTTACACAAAACTTAACCTTATTACTTTCCATAACTATCAGCGAAAACATTTTCATAAAAACCCAACTTAAGTTCACAAACTTGTATGATATCCGACTACATCCTAAGAGTATATAACACTATCTGGTTCAAACCTTTTTATTTTGAATTTTGTTCCCCTTAAGTAAACTCAAGATCCAAATGCCCATTTTTATTTTTAAACCCTTTTTAAAATGATACTATATATTTTAACCATAGAAAATAAATATATGTAGCCCGAGTGACCCCAAAATGGTAATAAGGAACTGGGAAATACCAAATAGTATCATACATTTTCTTACCAAGAAGGGTAATACTTAAGAGAAGTGCTTACCATCCGAACATATCTCTTTCCCCTATTTAGTTATTTTTGAGTCACTTGAACTAGTTAACTAAAAATGCTTCTTCTATTTCAAAATTTCCTTTTGGACAATTCTATATATATTTCCACACACATAGTTTTAACAAAATATCAATTTCGAACTTACTTTTGGGTTCGTTCGGATTTGAACTTGCTTCGATCGTATAATAATAAAGAGAATAATTTACTAAGTGCACTACCCCGTTCGCTTGGGTAAACATCCGATTGTCACTTAGAAGATTATTTTAATTATCATAAAATATATCGGGGCTCATTTCCCAAAACCAATCCAAAGAAAATGCATCTACTTAAAATTTTCTTTCCGGAAATTTTTATACTTAAACACAAATACTTTCAAGTAAACTATTACTACTGTTTCCAAAAATCATTTGAAATAATAATATACATATTTCCTTTTGTAAGTCAAATCATGCATTTGGGATCAAACCAAAATCTGCTTTATCAAAACAGTGTTAATGCAAATTGCTATGGTAGCATTTCCCCACTTAGAAACTCGAAAATGAACACCGACGATGCTGCAGTCATCATCAAAATTAATTTCCAATGTCCGTAGTGAGTTCAATTCTTTCTATGTCCTTAAAATCCCTTAGAAACATTTCTATTCATAAATACTTTCAAATAATACTATTACTATTTTTCCCAAAAACGTTGAAAACTATTTTTCAAAAACATGGGGATTTGAGTCCTTAAATTCTCTGCTTAAATACTTTTTATTTATAAGTCACTTTCTAATAAACCAATTTTATAAAATCAACTTCTTCTATAAAGTCATTTCTCAAATATTTATTCTAAAGTATTCTAATTTTCTTTGAATAAACATCTTTTATTAAAATTCAATTTTAACCCAACATTAACATCGAACGCCTTATAGTCAAATTGTGAAACTTAATCCACAAGGTGTCCATTTAAATGTCCTCACAATTTCCATTTACCCAACCCATGCTCTAAAAAGGAAAGTTACTGATAAATCAACAAACCATAGTCAATACCCAAAATTGGACGAGCATGACTAATCAAATTCTAAATGATAATATTTGAATATTATCATTTCCTAGCAAACGAACACATCATAAATAACTATTTTAACATTTTGAAAATTTCTGTTTTATATATAAAATATACTCCTAGGTAAAATTATTTTATTTCCCCATTTTAAAAACAATAATACCGTGTCGGTTGAACTTGTTCAAGTGTTTAGACATTCTTATTAATAACGTTAGCTACTCGTATTGACCAAAATCCATAAACCACTCAACAAATCAACCAACACAATATCAAACATTTTTATAGTGTTAACAAGTACGTGCTCTCATATATATATATATATATACACGCTCAAACTCATTCTAAGGTGTCACTTACCGTATCTCCATTGAGTTTACCCCACCACGGCCAAGGTTCTTGCTTATCCTTCAGCTCTGATACCAATTGTAACAACCTGCCTTTTAGATCCCCAGAAGTCGAAGCTAATACATCTACGGTATTCATGTACCGAACATCCAAGTGCCGGAAAGATAGATCATTGGAGTGGAAGAAAGTAAAGACATAATAGAATCTCACAAATGTGACGAGTAACATATAATACACCAATGATCTTTACAAAAAACAAACTTTTATATACTTATATCATTCAGAGCAAAACTAACCTATCATCAGCCTGGACAGTTATAACAACCTGTCCTTACAACACTGATAAATACAGACAAGAACAAACAATGGATGACAAAATATGGTAATACATCTTGGAGGATCCAGCTCGTCTCTTGAAGCTCCAAAGAGTCCAGCTAAATCTGAAAAATTTGCTCGGGCCGACTTAAGCATTATAAGAAAAATAATGCCCGAATCAGTCTGGTAAAACCAGTGTAAGAAACACAATCAACTGGATTATGTAATGTAATAAAAACCCTTTAGAAATAAAGATATCTTGTAAGACCATGCCACACATAAACATGGATGGATTTTTACCTTACGATAATTAAACCATTTTTATAGGAAATCTTGTGATATTATAATAATGTCTAGGGTAAAATAAATATTAGTCACAGCCGAAATTGTTACATTAATTAAATTCCAGCATAATAGGTATACAACTAAATTCGTAGGGGAATGTATTGGAGATGGGATTTCCATTAATGACTGGGCTACTGGGGTACCGTCCATCATAGTACACCTCTAGACAAAATGTACCGAGGTCAAAATGAACTTCTTGCACTCCTGCTACACAGAGCCAACTGCCCGTTTAACATAGAATATAGGATTACATCATTCCCCGGGCACCAAGGCTTAAAAACAATGTGCACCGGCCATGGTCCGACTCTTCCCGTGTGCTTGCATACCAAAATCCATAAATATCGAATCTAGATCGAGGAATGATGCTCCTAATGGTAGCGAACCACATAGCTCTGCTGCATGTCCCCTGTTTTAGTCATTATCGGGTTGTGTGGCTTGTGAGGTCATGATTACCTTTTTCCTCTCTTAGCGAATCCCACTTGGAATGCTAACACTGCCCTCCAGGCATAATGCAATGCCAACATTCATCCATACAAGTTGTTCAGGATAAGAATAAACCGAAGGCACTACTTCTACTACATCCATTTTGGAATCACCCTCAGGATTGGTAGCAAATAGCTCTTGCACTTCAAAGAACTCCGTCTTCGATCATTTCGAACCAGTCTTGAACTGCTTCCAAAGCGTAGAACGTGCATATGGTTTTGGAGTAGTTATGGTTTTGAGTCATCTCATATAAGTACGCTCCCTCGCTTAACGGTTGCTCCAAAGCCAAATCTATCATTTCAGTAATCTCAACTCCGGTTCTTTTGGAAATAATTAGACAATACATAAGAGCGGAGATCACCTACTAACCGTTTAAGTCGATAGATTTCCTTACCATTTGTCCTTGGAGAACCAAACCAGATTTATACGCACTGTACATCATCATCGAAGATGACTGTGCCATATAACTCGCGTGTTTCTCCTAGATATTTCTAGAGTGATATTTTGGCCAAGATTTGAAAGTCGGTTATTTAACTGTCAAATAAACAATCAAAACATAGATTTAACTCCATAAGGGATCCACTAAGCCTCCATTAATTAATCTTTCATTAATCAAATCTCTTTCAATTATTTGATTCAAAACTACCTTCACAAAGATAATATTCGCAAACCCCTTACATTCATTTCAATACTTGGAAAAACACTCATACACTTATCTCCTCGGTATAAATATATTAACAAAACTTAAGGAAGATTTATTCTTTTCCAAATTCATATTTAAATGGACCAAAAACAAATACCATTTAAAACATTGCTTACTATAAACCAAACCACTATCCTTCTATGTTAAGTATGTAAAGAATGTTTCTATACCACCATAATTAAGAAGGATATTTATCAAGGTCAAATCTTATTCTTTTTATGAAATTCCCTTTTTATAAGCTCATTTCACATTTACAAATCATTTTATGAATCTCTAAATTAATTTATAAACTTTTTTCATAGATATCTAAAATGATTTATTAAATTCCTTTCTATCTATAAATCCTTTTCTATTTATAAACTCTTTCTATAAATCTCCCTTTATAAACTCCTTTATAAAATTCTTTATAATATTCTTTACAAAAACCCTTTAATTAACCTATTTTTATAATTCTTATATAATTAATACCAATCTCCATTATTATCAAAATATCACTTATAAATCCATTTTTATTTATAAGTTAACATTAATCAATCTCTCCTTTATTTATAAAATACCATTTATAAGTCTCTCTTGCAAACTATCTCTTATAAAATTCCTTTACAAATTATTATCTAAAAAAATCTCTTTTACAAAATATCATTTGTAAATCTCCTTTAAATAAATCCATTTTACTAAGTACAGTATATTAATCGGGTTTTTAACCCACCAGAAATCATTAGGAGTTAGAATGTTGATACAAAGACAGAATGACTTAAAATTCGACAGAAACACCCGGAAGGCCTAAAAGAAGAACGCATGTAAGTGTGAACCAAAAATAGGGTAAATCCTATATTTGGCCCGAATTAAGGACCATAATTTGGTATCGAATATAGGTGCTTATTTATGGCGTTCTCATACTTTTGGTTAGTAATCTACTAGTCATCCTAAGTATATTCATGAAGTTTCATAGATTTCCAAAGAGCTGTCATGAAGAATGAAGACGTGGCGATCCAAACGGCAGGATAATCCAAATCATGGAAGAACGATGATCAAAACTCATTAATGACTTACTAAATTACATGAGGAGCATCTAGATGAAGTATAAAACTCAACAAAAAAGAGTTTGGCCACCCAAAGGCCAAGGATTAGATTTGGTACCGAATTAAGAACCTTAATTCAGCATCGAATATAGCCATTAACTCGGGTGGCCACTATTTTCCTTGTGCAATCTTGGGCCACTTCCTGGACTTCTCTAGTAGTGGGCTTCTAGCCCAAGATGGCTGCTATCACTATAAATACAAACCAAAGAGCAACTAAGAGGGGGGCTGGTTTCTGCCATTACTACGCCGAAGCCTTGTCATTTCTTTAATTCTCTCTTTACTAACTCAGTAGTCAGCAAGGCAGTTCCTATAGGCAATCTTGGACTTAGAATTAGTCTAATACCTGTACTTGTGACTTGTTCCTTCTCAAACACCTTGTAATCATATACAATCAATAATCAAAGCTATAAAGTGGACGTAGGGTTGGTTAACAGTCGAACCACTATAAAATTCCCTGTGTCTATTTATTTCTTTACTACCTTTTTATCATATTTGCTCTGTTCTAATAGGGCTGGTGCTTTCACATCACACTGTGGGGGTGTTAATTCATTTTTTGGGTCAACATTTTAGTGTTTCCACTACGAACAGTGAACCCAGGCTTAGATCTAGCTCTCCACTTTGGATCTGATAGGCCTAAAAGTTAGATCCACAAATCATACTTTCAAAAGAATTTGAAGACCTGCCATTGAAGATCAATGGCGGAAAGAAAGAGAACAACTTCTGGGAGATCTACTGATGCAATAATTGGTAGTGATGAACCAAACCGCCAGCAGGTTAAAGTCAACAAAACCACCAACTTACCAATAGGAGTTAATACTGGAAATCAAGCACCGAAATCTTCTGCTCATCATGAAGTCGTGACGAAAGGAGAATTTAACCAAATGGTTGATCAGCTTAACAAAAAGATGGCTGATAGCTAAAAATCTCTTATCGACAAGATAGACACTTGGCTAGTGCTACAACCACCAACTGCCCTGAGGACTAGGCCGAAAACTAAGGAGGCTATGGAACATGAAAATTCCTCCGTCTCAGGCTTGAATAGGAGGGATGACAAGCGAAAGCAAAATGGGATAGCCAGTGAAGGGATTGGAATTGATATTGAAGGTAATAGAAGTACCCTATAAAGCTAACCACATGCAAACGGAATCCTGCAGGAGTGGTTCTCCTAGAGAATGAAGAACCTAGACTTCAGTTAGTAAACAAAGGTCGTTTGCGGGGTCAAATGCTTAGCGTAGCCCTTGACAGTCAACCTGTGGACTACCAGACTAGTGAGGCGTAAATAGCGGACATGGTCAAACACTTGATGGAAGAAAGTAAAGGCAGAAAAGATGACGATTGGGATTCTGCATAAAGCCGGACTTCATTCACCGAAAATATCCTAAGAGATGAATATCCTGAGAAGTTCACTATTCCCACCATACCAACCTATAATGGGACGACATACCCTAAACCACACTTGTACAAGTATATTTGGTACATGGACGGAGCTAGGGCAATGGATGCAGTCCGCTGCAGATGTTTCCATATCTTCCTAGAAGGTGTCGCTTCTATGTGGTTTACCATACTGCCACTAAGATCTATTTCTGCATTTGACGAGTTAGCAAGGAAATTATTAGAACAGTTCAGGCTTCACATGGCATAGCCAAAAGGTGTGATGTCTCTATCTGGCCTTTTTCAGAGACCAAATGAGTCGTTAAAAACCTTTATGAACCGGTTTAATACTGCGATTATTGAAGTGAGCAATCCTAATGAAGATATGGTATTAATGGCTTTAACTCAAGCTATCCATCCCGACACAGACTTTGGAAGATGGATTAAGATGAAACAACCAACTACCATAAATGAGTTCAACCGGAAGGCGAGTTAGTATCTGAGATTGGAAGAGGCAGATGCATTAGAGGGCAAGACTGCCTGTGCGCAACCAAAGGTGATAGTTCAGAGCAATGCAGCGGCCAACCAGGATGGAAACAATTCTGGTGCCGGACAGGAAATGCAGGGAAAAATGGAAATCAAAAAAGGAAAAACCAGAACACTAGTAGGCATGATGGGAATGGAAAGTGGATCAGAAACCTAAGACCCGAGGAGTGTACACTGTTGAATTACTGCTTGGAGAACATCTACCTTGCAACTCAGGGAACTGAGCGATACAACAAGCCTCCCAAGAAGAAGAATCTGAACGACAAAAGCAATCAGGGAAGTTCTGCCTCTTCCAAAAGACTCACGGGCATAACACGAACGAGTGCCGCCACCTGAATGATCTGATTGAGGAATTGATTAGGAAAAACATGCTCCAGTAGTACGTGAAGAAATCAAAAAACTTTGACCAGCCCATTGGACCTCAAGTTCCAAGTACTCAAGGGAACCAACCTGGACCCAGTGGAGAAGGATCCAAACGGATGGAACAGAGACTAGTTATCAGCACTATTTCTAAAGGACCTCACCCAGCATAGAAAAGTTGTGGGGATATGGAGCGATACATGAGTCCACTAAAGCACACTACGAAAGAAACTTGTTTTGCGGTTGAGTATGGTGCCTCAGCCAAGCAACAAAGGAAACTCATTGATGATATAGTGTTTTGAAACTGAGACACTAAAGGAGTAGAAGCGTCGACTCTCGACCCGGTGGTGGTAACTGTCAGAATCAGACCAGCAGTTGTACGTCGAGTTCCTTTGGATAGTGGAAGTTCTATCAACATCCCGTTTCGACATACGTTCGATTAGATGAAGATTAACATAAAGGATGTGTTTGCTTGTCGAATGAAAATCCAGGGCTTTACGGGAGAACCAAGACAACCAATCAGGATGATTGACTTCCTGTCAAGCTCAGGGAAGGAGAATGAAGGGTAGCCCTCATCCAAACCTTCATGATCGTGGGTGAAATGTCAACTTACAATTCTTTCTTGGATCGATCGACCCTTACTGATTTTAGGATCGCTTTGGCTCCGTGGTGCCTTACCATGAAATTTCCGACGGAGAATGGAGTTGGAGTTATAAAGGGAGATCAAAGCGTCACTAGAGAATGTTACATCACTAAGTTACATGAATCGAAACGAAGGGAAAAGGGAAAGAATGCGGGGAAGTCTCTCCACAACCGCGAACCGTCAACATAGCAATTACAGAACTGCCGCTGGCTCGGAGGCCATAGTATTTTGACAATGCTTTGGACCATAGGAAGAAGAATTCAGGGGAGGAATGGGTGGCACTGGAAGAGATTACGGTGTCAGTCCCTATCGATATGGATGACCCAACTCGAGTCTTAAAAATAAGGTCACAACTTGGGATCAAAATGCAACAAGAATTGATCAAATCTCGTCGCGACAACCTGGACGTGTTCTCTTAAACGCATTCCGATATATGTGGGATATCATTGGAGATATCATGTCACACACTCAATATTGATCCCAAGTACTCTCCAGTGAGGCAGAAGAGACGCAACCTGGGTCTGGAGCAATCCACTGCACTAAAGGAAGAATTGGATAAGTTACCAGCTAACTGAAATACCCCACACCCCTTAATATACCCAAAAAGGGCACACCAAAGGATGTGGTGCGTTATAGGTATAGCTAGAGCATCACAGAGACTAAGATTGACAAGAAAAATAAGTAAAACCAGCGGAAACATTTAACTAATAACTTATCAATCAAAAATAAACTTCATTTCAAAATAAGTCATAAAAACATGTCTCATGAAAATACATCTCTGTCTCACATAGTCGGAGTACAAAAGTAACAACAATAATAGTAATCCCTCTCACAAGTGCAAGTTCATCATAAGCCAAATGAAAAGAAGATGAAAAGCAGAAAAATACATCTGAAATGAGAAAACTTCGGGAATGGATATCCAAGCAACCTGAATCAACTCAACTCTGCTGGCCTATGTGGGAAAAAGGGGAAAATAGAGGAGTGGGTCAGACAATAAGTCTGGTGAGTGAAAGTAATTACTAGCATTTCTAAGCAAGATAAAGATAATAGACTAAGCAATAGTTCTTGCTTGAATGGAAATACAAAAAAGATAAAACTGGCATAAAATACTATTTCTGATTCTGTATGACCGTTTGCTTTGATTGTTTGATTTCTTGCACTTGTCTTAAACTGCTGTGATTAGGTTGAAACCCTAATCCTATCTCAACTGCTAACTTGATTAGGCTGAAATCCTAATTCTACCCTTTGATCGGCCATTCGATCTTTGTTGTGCCATTGTGAGCCAATCCTGTTGGTCCCACAGTAAAAGACACCTCTTTAGCGCTTAGGACGCAATAGTGAATTATTTGCCCTAATCGATGCCGTACGCTCAGTCATCGTCGGTACACACTAACTGTCGCCCCCTATTTGACCCTTTATTTACCCTAATCGACATAAGCGTGCCCAGCCTCACCTAACTGTTGTGAGACCATCAGTCCTAGACCTGAAAAGGAATGCTGCCCAGTCTCACCTAACTGTTGTGAGACCATCAGTCCTAGAACTGAAAGGGAATGCTGCCGGTACTGGTCCTAATAAACAATCTTCTAATTTTGCGCCCTATGCCCAAATCTCCAGATTTGAGCCTCTATCTATTGGCCATCTATTTACCCTAATCAGCATAAGCGTGTCCCAGCCTCACCTATTATTGCGAGACCATCAGTCCTAGATCTGAAAGGGAATGCTGCCGGTACGGGCCCTACTTCTATATTTGCTTATTAACCTAATCTAAGTTTTAAAATAAGCCTCTTATGTTATTTCTGCTACATTTGCATATTAACTTAATCCAAGATCTAAGTTTTAAAATAAGCCACTTCTATTATTTCTCTCTTTCTAATTATAACCTGTGTTATAATTGTTCTTGCAGCTGTAATTCTTCTATTTTCTCTTTTTAATTATAACCACTTGTTATAATTATGCTTGCAAATATCTTGAATTTTCCTATTTCAGTCCATCTCTATTTTTATTTTAGTTTTTCTTATTTTACATCTGATTTCTGTAAATTTAGTATTTTTCTATTTTAATCCATATTAGCGAATTCTTCTTTTTTTATTATCTTATTTGCATCAAAAAGGATTAAATCTCTATAAAAAGAAACTAACATCTACAGGCTAAATTCTAACTTTAAAACAAATGAAAATAAATGTAAATAATTGTAAATAATGTAAATAACTGAATAAAATAGCTGAATAAAAATAGCTGAATAAAATAGACTGAAAAGAACTTCTGAAATTTACTTAAAAACTAATTGTAAATAACTTATAAAAACTGTCTCAAAATTGTAGAAAAACTACAACTATTGAGAACCATATTATTTTAAATTACTTAAAAATCTAAAATAATTACAAAACGCTCACCTGTGGTCCTTAGCTCTAGTCCTGGGCTTCCTAGATCTACTACTAGGGTTGATGTACACATAGAATATTTTTATTAAAAATATCTTCTCCCCAGAAATTTTTTCTATTTAGGGTTCAGTCTCAGGCAATGAACCAAATTGGGAGAAAATCTAAATGAGAAAAATAGTTAGGCCTAGGGTTATATTTATAGTGTGGCCTAGGGATCTCAGGCCTTCGGATTTGAAAATTAAATCTGGTGCAACCACATCATAGGCTCACTAGGAACCATCGGATGCAGCTGCAGACACATAAGATCGCTCAAAATCGAATTATGATGTGTTCGCTCGTACCTGGACAAATCTTCGTCCACTAACATAGGCGGGTCGACCTAACTTCATTGGAGGTCGATCTATAGGTTAACCTGACCCTAACGCGGGTCGACCTATGGATGCCTATATTATATTTTTTTTCGTTTTTGTTTGTTAAATTCTGAATTCTTTTTTCTCTCATAACTTCTCTATACTGACTCGGATTTTGACAAGTTATATATGGAAATTGATCAGAAAATCGCCACAGACCTAATGGTGCAACTCCCGTAGCTCAATTCTGACAATTTCACAAACTTATAATTAATTATTACAGCTCAAATTTTGGATTGTTACATTCTCCCCTCCTTAAAGGATTTCGTCCCCGAAATCTCTAAGGACAGAAGAATGAAATAAATATTTTCATCCAAATTCTACAACCACATATTCAACCATCATCCATTACATCCATTATCCTTAAGCTTTCTAATGCAATTTATGTTATATGCAATAGTGTAGTGTCAATGTCCCTATATAACTAATGCAAAAGATTAGACGGTCTACTGATTCAGTCGGCCTCCTTTTTATGCAATCATGTCCGTGCCATGTATCCAAATGAATTCAAATTCCCTAATGACAACTGATAGTTCTATATGCGTGCTACACTCATCATCCAAATGCAACAATCATATGATAATCACTCATTATAGCAACCATGAAAGTAAAAATGCGGGTGCACACACATCCATATGCATATGCTTTAGTGACCTAGTTAGGCCGATCCCTAAGAGATTATGGTGCCTAGTGTGTGTATATGCGTCCATTAGCATCCACTAACAAACACTTGCAACCATTAGCGTCCAACATACATAACATGTTCTAGTAACATGTTTACATTCAGTCCTACCATCCATAGGTTGAATCCTAAGATCTACCCTCCCAAATGATACTAAAGGAAAGAACCTATTCAAAACTAAAGATGGAAATAGGAAATTCAAAAAGTACCATCGAAGAGATGCGGATAAGAGGTACGTATTTTCTCCTCAGCCTCCCACATAGAGTCCTCAATACTATCTCCCCACTGCACCTTAACCAAAGGGACTTCCTTATTCCTATGCTTCTTGATATCATGTCCAACGATCTTTGTAGGAATGCGACGAACCAATGCTTCTCTCTCCACTTCAACTTCCTCGAGTTAGCTAGGTTCCACTACCTCTACTAAATCGTGCAAGCACTTCCTCAAGTGTGAAACATGAAAAACATCGTGAACTCCCGCGAGCCTCTCCGGTAGCTTTATCCGATACGCCATCTTCCCTACCCTTTCCATAATGGGGAACGGTCCTACGAATTTGGGAGCAAGTTTCCCACTTGATCCAAACCTCACTACCTTTCTTAGCGAAGACACCTTATTGAAAACCAAATCTCCTACCTCGAACTCAATATCCCTTCTCCGCTTATCTGCATAGGATTTCTGTCTATCTTGGGCTGTCTTCATTCTTCTTTTAATCAAATCAATCTTTTCTGAAGTCTCTCTAACCATGTCGGGACCAAGTAGCGATCTTTCTATAGACTCCAACCAACACGAAGGCGACTTGCAAGGTCTTCCATAAAGAGCTTCAAAAGGTGCCATCCCAATGCTAGCCTGAAAACTATTGTTATATGCGAATTGCACTAAAGGAAGGTGCTCCTTCCAAGTCCTTCCAAAATCAAGAATTCACATCCTTAACAAGTCCTCAAGAACTCTATTAACTCTCTCCATTTGGCCATTCGTTTGAGGGTGATAGGCCGTACTCAATCTAAGCTGTGCCCCTAAAGCCTCTTGCAAGCTCCTCCAAAATTCGCTAGTAAAGATAGGGTCTCTATCGCTCACTATGCTAGAGGGAACTCCATGAAGTCGGACTATCTCACGAACGTATAGGGATGCCAAATAAGGTGCTATCCTCTTACTCTTGACCAGAATGAAGTGGGCGCTCTTAGTCAAACGATCTACAATCACCCAAATACTGGTATTCCCCTTCCTAGATCGGGGTAAAACATCTATGAAGTCCATCGAAACACTATCCCACTTCCATTCGGGTACATCCAATGGTTGAAGCAATCCGCCAGGCCTCTGCCGCTCTGCCATAACTCTTTGGCATACAAGACACTTAGCCACAAACTCTACTACATCCTTCTTTAAGCCACTCCAATAAAACACTCTCTTCATGTTCCTATACATCTTATCACTGCCCGGATGAATAGTCATCCAAGAATGGTGTGCTTTTTCTAGAACTGCTCTCATCAAATCAGCAGTGCGGGGAACACAAAGTCTTCCATCTCTCCTTAACCACCCTTTACTATCAATGAAATAACGTTGGAGATATCTAGAGACCTCTCCTCTGCTAATCCTATCCATAATATCCATAAGCTCTGAATCCTCTTGCTCCCTTGAGCCAATCTGATCTATGAGGGTAGGCTTTACCTTAAATGCTGAAATCTTAGCAAAATCTCTGATAAACTTCCTATATTAACTAGCCAAACCTAGGAAGCTTCTAACTTCGGTAGCGTTCTTGGGGGCCTTCTAATCCTGTACTACTACTATCTTAGTGGAATTCACAGCTAAACCCTCTCTTGAGACTACATGCCCCAAGAAACCCACCTCCTTACGCCAAAAGTGACACTTCAAGAACTTTGCTTTCAACTGATGAACACGAAGTGTACGAAGAACCTCCTCAAAATGAATAGCATGCTCTTCCATACTCTTGGAAAACACCAAAATGTCATCCACAAACACTACATCGAACTTTTTTAGGACATTTCGAAAAACATGGCTCATCAAATCTACAAAATAGGCTGGGGCATTGGTCAGCCCAAATGGCATAACCAACCACTCAAAGAATCCATCGGGTGTCCTAAATGCTGTCTTATTGACGCTATCGTCAGCAACCCTAAGCTGATGAAATCCAGTGGCTAAGTCAAGCTGAGAAAATTTTGAAGAGCCAACTAACTGATCGAAAAGATCGTCTATCCTTGGAAGTGGGTAACCGTTCTTCTTCGTAAGCTTATATAGTCTACGCAAAGTTGAAGGGAACCATCCGCCTTTGTATCGAAGAGGACTGGTGCTCCCCACTCAGATATGCTCCGTTTGATGAAGCCATTCTCCAATAGCTCTCCAATTTGCTTACTTAACTCCTTCCTCTTCCTAGGAGCCATATGTCTCACGGGCAATGCCACTGGCTTAGCATTGTCATTCAAATAGATCCTAAAGTCGATCTCTCTCTTAAGGGGTAGTCCCTAACCTCTTTAAAAACATCTGGGAAATCTCTAACAATTGGAATTGAATCTAACTCTCCTAGTGATGAATCAAGGGAATAAAGGAAGCTCAACATGAATGACCCCTGTGTGTCGCAAGAAACCTCTAGAGTCCTTCTGCTACATGTCTCTAGTCTGACGACTCTCCTCTCGCAGTCCAATATCGCACCATAAGTGGATAACCAGTCCATCCCCAAAATCATCCCATATCCCGAAAATCCCAGTACATAGGCGTCACAATAAAACTCTACGCCTAGTACAATAATTTTCAAACCCCTACAAATCATGGATAAATGTGCCGATCCTTCTATGGGGTTTGAAACAACTATAGGGTCTACAACTAGATTAATATCTAAGTGCAAACAATCAACCAAGAAACTAGAAATGAAAGAATGCGATGCTTCGGAGTCAAAAAGAGTTCGTATAGGAAAATCCGAAATAGAGATCAAACCTTCTACAGAGACTTTCCTACCACGATCCGGTCCACTACTAGAAGGTGTTGCATCCAAAGCCTGTACTTGCGCCATAGGTGCGCCTGCTCTCTGCCTCGTCCTTTGAGGACAATCTATACTAAGGTGTTTGGGCTGCCCACAGTTGTAACACCTCCCCTTCATTGTGTCCTTCTTACGGTCCTTTGAGTAATGCCCAACCAATCCACAATTTCAACATTTCACACCCTTCTTGATATGTCCCTTTAGAGGTCCTCCTCCTTTCTTCTTGTCCTAATCCTTCTTATTCTTCCACCACTGCTTCTTATAGTTTTCTGATTTAGGAACCTCCTTAACCTCTTCTTTCTTAGCTACATCTGACATGAGAGCCATCTCCACAAGTGATTCATATGTCGCTCCCATAGTTACATGTGTCAATGCCAACCCTTGGAGGGGCTGGTTCAAACCCTTAACAAACTTGGTGGCCTTCTTATGCGGTGTATTAACAAGCTCCATCCCGAACCTCGATAACTCATTAAACTGATTTATATACTCTTTCGCCGTAAGACTCCCTTGTTTCAGACTAATGAACTTCTCCAACTACATGCTTTCCTCGGCTTGCGACAAGAACTTTCTCTCAAACCTTTCTCGAAACCAAACCAACCAATGTCTCTACCCTCCATTTCTACAATCTCCCACCAGTAAGAAGCTTCTCCCTTCAGTTGCCAAGATGCAAGTTGAACTCTCTGTCGGTCCTCCAACCTTAATAGCCCGAATATCCACTCTGTATTCCTCAACCAAGTTCGTGCCTCTACGAAATCCTCCATGCCAGAAAACGTCCTGCCTCCTAGATTAGCAAAGTCCTTGCATAGCTTAGAAAAATTGGCTGCTGCAGGTGGATTAACGAGATCTCCACCCGTCGATGCTGCATTGGGCGCTTGCCCTTGCACCTCTGGTGCCGTAGCTTTGAGGTATCTACGGAACCAGCCAGGGATTGGGACAACCTCTGGAAGATTATGGGCGTTCGCCATTCTATGCAAAGAAAAGAAAATTTTGGCTCGAAAGAATTGAAAGGAAGTTGAGCTGGACTTTGAGAGGATTTTTATAAAAACTCTTTTATACTTGAAAAACATTTCTATAATAAGAGTTTCTCTGAAAAATACTTTTAAATTACTTTTGAAAAATACATTACTTTTAAAACAACTTTTTAGGAATCCTGTAACTTTAGGCTCTGATACCAAGTGAAACACCCCACACCCCTTAATATACCCAAAAAGGGCACACCAAAGGATGTGGTGCATTATAGGTATTGCTAAAGCATCACAGAGACTAAGATTCACAAGACAAATAAGTAAAAACAGTGAAAACATTTATATAATAACTTATCATTCAAAAATAAACTTTATTTCAAAATAATTCATAAAAACACGTCTCATGAAAATACATCTCAGCCTCACATAGTCAGAGTACAAAAGTAACAACAATAATAGTAATCCCTTTCATAAGTGCAAGTCCATCACAAGCTAAATGAAAAGAAGATGAAAAGAAGAAAAATACATCTGAAATGAGAAAACTCCAGAAATGGATCTCCAAGCAACCTGAATCAACTCAACTCTGATGGACTATGGGGGAAAAAAGGAAAATAGAGGAGTGGGTTAGACAATAAGTCTGTTGAGTGAAAGTAATTACTAGCATTTCTAAGCAGGATAAAGATAATAGACCAAGCAATAGTTCTAGCTTGAAAAGAAATACAGAAAAGATAAAACTGTCATAAAATACCGTGTTTGATTCTGTTTGACTATTTGCTTTGACTGTTTGATTTTTTGCACTTGTCTTAAAATTTTGTGATTAGGTTGAAACCCTAATCCTATCTCAACTGCTAACTTGATTAGGCTAAAATTCTAATTCTACCCTTTGATCGGCCTTTCTATCTCTGTTGTGCCACTGTGAGCCAATCCTGTTGGTCCCACGGCAAAAGACACCTCTTTAGCGCTTAGGATGCAGTAGCGAATATTTACCCTAATCGATACCGCACGCTCGGTCATCATCGGCACACACTAACTGTCGCCCTCTATTTGACCCTTTATTTACCCTAATCAGCATAAGCGTGCCCAGTCTCACCTAACTGTTGTGAGACCATCAGTCCTAGACCTGAAAGGGAATGCTGCCCAGCCTCACCTAACTGTTGTGAGACCATCAGTCCTAGAACTTAAAGGGAATGTTGCCGGTACTGGTCCTAACAAATAATCTTCTAATTTTGCGCCCCTTTCCCAAATCCCCAGATTTGAGCCTCTATCTATTGGCCACTTATTTACCCTAATCAGCATAAGCGTGTCCCAGCCTCACCTACTATTGTGAGACCATCAGTCCTAGATCTGAAAGGGAATGCTACCGGTATAGGCCCTACTTATTTATTTGCTTATTAACTTAATCTATGTTTTAAAATAAGCCTCTCATGTTATTTCTGATATATTTGCTTATTAATTTAATTCAAGATCTAAGTTTTAAAATAAGCCTCTTCTGTTATTTCTTTCTTTCTAATTATAACATGTGTTATAATTGTTCTTGCAACTATTATTCTTCTATTTTTCTTTTTAGTTATAATCACCTGTTATAATTATACTTGCAAATATCTTGAATTTTCCTATTTCAGTCCATCTCTATTTTTATTTTAGTTTTTCTTATTTTACATCTAATTTCTGTAAATTTAGTGTTTTTCTATTTTAATCAATATTAGCGAATTCGTCTCTTTTTATTATCTTATTCGCGTTAAAAAGGATTAAATCTCTATAAAAAGAAACTAACATCTAAATGCTAAATTCTAACTTTAAAACAGATGTAAATAATTGTAAATAACTGAATAAAATAGCTGAATAAAAATAGCTGAATAAAATAGACTGAAAAGAACTTTTGAAATTTACTTAAAAACTAACTGTAAATAACTTATATAAAAACTGTCTCAAAATTGTAGAAAAACTACAACTATTGATAACCCTATTATTTTAAATTACTTAAAAATCTAAAATAATTACAAAACACTCACATGTGGTCCTTAGCTTTAGTTTTGGGCCTTCCTGGATCCGCTACTAGGGCGTAGAATATTTTTATTAAAATGATCTTCTCCCGATAAATTTTTTCTATTTATGGTTCAGCCTCAGGCAATGAACCCAATTGGGAGAAAATCTGAATGAGAAAAATAGCTAGGCCTAGGGTCTTATTTATAGTGTGGCTTAGGGATCTCAGGCCATCGGATTTGAAGATTAAATCTGGTGCAACCACGTCATAAGCTCACTAGGAACCATTGGATTCAGCTACGGACACACAAGATCGCTTAAAGTCGAATTATGACGTGTTGGCTCTTACCCGGACGAATCTTCATCCACTAACATAGGCGGGTCGACCTATGGATGCCTATATTTTTTTTTCGTTTTTGTTTGTTAAATTATGAATTCTTTTTTCTCTCATAACTTCTCTACACTGACTCGGAATTCGACAAGTTATATATGAAAATTGATCAGAAAATCACCACGGACCTAATGGTGCAACTACCGTATCTCAATTTTGAAAATTTTACAAACTTATTTTACTACTTAATTATTTCGTTAATTAATTATTATAGCTTAAATTTTGGGTTGTTACACTAACGGCTTCCTCCACGACGCAGCCTATCCTAAGTGTGTTTCGACTCCAGTTCTAGTTAAGAAGTTCAATGGGAAGCGGCAAACTTGCGTTGATTACTCAGACCTAAACAAAGCCTGTCCAAATGACAACTTCCCATTACCCAGAATTGACTAGGTTGTAGACAGAACTACATGTCACGATCTACTCTCATTCATAGACGTCTACTCAGGATACAACCAAATTATGATGCACGAACCTGATCAGGAGAACACCATCTTCATCACCAACCTCGGAATATATTGTTTCCGAGTAATGCCATTCGGCCTAAAGAATGCCGATGCAATGTACCAACGGCTAGTGAATAAAATGTTCAAAGATTAGATCGGGCGAACGATGGAAGTCTATGTAGATGACATGCTAGTCAAGTCACATGAGTCAGGAAATCACTTAGACAACACCTTGGAAATGTTTGAGAATCTTCGAAAGTACAGAATGAAGCTTAACCCGCTGAAATGTTCTTTCGGTATGTCTTTACGGAAATTTCTAGGTTTCATCGTGAATGCTAGGGGCATTGAAGCTAATCCTGACCAAATTACCGCCCTACGGAACGTCATAGCCCCTACGACCAAAAAGGATTTGCAAAGTCTTAATGGAAAGGTCGCAGCGTTGAGTCGATTTATTTCCAAAGCGATAGACAAGTGTACACCGTTCCTCAATGCATTGAAGAAGGTAAGAAAAATTTCAAATGGAATCAGGCCTGCCAAACCACTTTTAAAGAATTATTGTGACATATGGAGGCTCCACCGGTTTTATCTAAACCAGTGGACAGGGAAGACCTATTCATCTACCTAGCAGTGTCAACTCAAGCTCTTAGCGCAGCACTGGTACGCGAGGAAGCTAGAATCTAGCGGCCCATTTACTACATTAGTAAGCGATTCACTGGTGCTGAGAAGAACTATCCAAAGTTGAAAAAACTAGCCTATTGCCTGTTTATCGCATCAAGGAATTTATGCCTATACTTCCAGGCTCACCCAGTCAAAGTGTTGACAGATGAACACTTGAAGCAGGTGATGTACCATCCAGAGACGTCAGGGCGACTTATTAAATGGAATATTGAGTTGAGTCAGTATGACATCACTTATCACCCCCGAAGGGGAATCAATGGACATGCATTGGCAGATTTCATTGCTGAGTTCAGAATACAAGAAAGCGAGGAATAAAACACTCCAGAAGTAGTGTGACGGTGGAAACTGTTGTCGATGGTGCATCAAATGAATTCTGCTCAAGTGCGGGAGTTGTTCTTGAAACTCCTGAAGGACGGTTTGTTTGCTACGCTTTAAGGTTGCCTGCTACTAACAATGAGGTAGAATATAAGGCATTAATACCAGGACTAAAAATTGTGAAGAAATTAGAAATAAGAGCTGTGCACATTTAAAGCGACTCTTAGCTAGTTGTCTGTCAGGTGAAAGGGGAATATCAGGCTAAGGGGGCAAACCTTGCCCCTTATCTATCAAACTCATGGGAATTGCTAACCGACATCGAACACTATACCAAAAATTATATTCCAAGAGAACAGAATACGAAAGCAGATTACCTAGCTAAATTAGCCAGTTTCGGGGAAGCACAGTCAATGGGGTTGGTTCCAGTTAAGACGCTGACGGCTCCTACCATAGATCAAATGGACATCGATTGGATTCTAGAAACTATAGAGGAAGAGAAATCGTGGATGACACCAGTCAAAGACTACCTGCTCAGAGGGACACTCCCTAGGGATCAGAATGAGCATAAGATGCTTCTTTGAAAGGCGCCATGATTTGTGCTACCAGCCGGAATGCTCTTTAGGAGGGGATTCTCCACCACCTTACTTAGATTTGTGTAACCAGCAGCTAAGCCAAGAGGATCCTCTAGGGAGTTCATGAAGGTAGCAGCGGAGACCACATCAGGAGGCAGATACTAGCAAAGAAGGTCCTCCGTTATGGATATTTCTGGCCATCAGTCAACCGAGATGCAGTAGACTATGCTGGACGTTGCGATCGGTGCCGGAGATTTTCCAAAGTTATGAGAACCCCATCCACAGAGCTAACACAAATGGTTAGCCCGTGGACATTTGCAATCTAAGTAATCGATCTAATTGGCATATTACCAATAGCTAGAGGGGGAGCCAAATATGCTATCATCGCACTTGATTACTTCACCAAATGGGCCGAAGCGGAACCGTTGGCCACCATCACTACTAAGAAAGTAATTAACTTCGTTACTAAAAATATTATTTGCAGGTTCAAAGTACCGTAGAAAATCATCACAGACAATGGAACTCAGTTCGAGAGTGCTGAATTCGAGAACTTCTATGAGCGTTTCCGGATCGAAAAAAGCTTCTTTGCGGTAGCACACTCGAAAAAAACAGGCAGGTGGAGGCAACAAACAAAATTATCAAATCAATAATAAGAAATGGATGACAAAAGCTAAAGGAAATTGTGTTGATGAACTTCCACTTGCATTATGGGCTTACAGAACGACTCATAAATCGGTGATCGAGCACTCACCTTTTCCTTAGCATATGGTTTAGAAGTAATGATTCCAGCGGAACTGGAAGTCCCCTCTCATCGAAGATGACACTTCAACCAAAGTAAAATGAGGAGCTCCTACACGAATCACTTGATCAAATCGATGAGAAGCAGTAAGAAGCTGAGCTAAGGACTGCTGCTCATCAAAAGAGAGTGGCACGACACTTCAACATCTGGAAGGCCGAAACCCTCGCTTCTTGGACCAATGGAACCACGTCCATGTAAGTACCCATTTCCTTAGCCACTTAAATCGATGGAACTGCGTTTAAGTATGCCCAACTCCTTTGGACAATGGAACCGCGTCTAAGCAAGCATCCACTCCCTTGTCGCTTGAACCAATGGAACCACGTTCAAGCATGCTTTGAACCATCGCTATTACCCCGGTAATATTGTCAGTTTGTCAAAACCTTCTAAGTACCGACATTGCTTCGGCAGTATCGAGGAAATTTTCAGTTGTAGGATCGGTAAAAATTGATCCCCACCACACAAAACTCAACATCGCCCAAATATCGACAATGTTGAATTAAAATAGGAATTGAGCTGTCCGCACGTCTCAAGAAGCTGATGTATGGATAGAACCTCAATACCTAACTCAGAGAAAATCAACAGTAACTAAAGTATACAGTGTTCAGAATCGAGCATTCAGATTGAAAGTTCCCAGAGATAGGAACTGCAATACATCCTTGACTGGGGGTAACCAGAGAGTAGCCTGGAGCTCTTGGTCTCGCATCAAGTGTTCATAGTAACCAGTCCTACGGACTGGGGGGCATATAACTTACCAACACATGGTCAGAATAAAAGTCGCTCCATGGTTCTGTTATGCCGAACAAAATTTTTGGCAGCTACAATAGAGCTAAGTAAAATAGTAAAACTACATAACTTCAAGTTACACTATTTACACCACTTACATGCATAGAATTGCGGTAAATAAACACATTGTCTATCACACAGTATAGTAGTGTATAATATGGAAATTACGAGATGTGTAATCGTATTATGCACACATATAGTGGTATATAAATAGGCATAGTACACATAAGGGATCACAGTAGAAATACTAATATTTTCATTACTTATATCAATTTACGTACAAAATCAAACGGGGGGCCGTTCCTGCACAATGTCGGCCTGTTTGGACACCAAAAAGCAAACGTACAGACTCTATTTATGCAACAGCAAAAGAAAAGACGCTAAGTACAGACTCTATACTTATTAAAAGAAATAAAAAAGCAAAAGATGCATGAACAAAAGACTACAAAACCTCACTCCGCTGTTGCTCGATATCTTTAAGACTTCTTTCCGCCTTTTCCACATCCTTTGCTGCCCTTGCCCGGATGAATTGGGCACTTCTTCCTATCCTTCCTAGTCTCTCCTCCAGTAGAGGGGCTGGACCCCTCAGACCCTTTGGTGGCCGCACTCTTATCCTTCGGCACCTTCAATGTAATAGTTGTTGGGGTCTTGCGCTTTTGCTCTTCCCTCTCCTTCTTTATTTGCAATACCTTTCTTCCTTCTTCCAGTCTGCCTGCCATGATCGTCTTCTCTATTGACCCTGACTCACTGGTGATCACCACCTCCTCATACACAAACATAGAGACACCCTATAAGTTCTGTAGTGCCCCCTATCTTTTCGAAATCGGGTCCAGGCCGGGAACTGGAGATAGAAATAAGGCCAGAAACTATGGTAGAGACAGTGGTGGAAGCAGTAAAAATGGAAGCAGGTCTCAAACCTTGTATGGCTGGAGGAGGAAGTGGGAGAGTTGGCAGACCTATGAGTTGGGAAATCGAGGTGCATAATTCAAAGAAAGACATTGGAGAAAATTGAATTTCTTGGAGCATCGGAGAGACGAAAGAAATACCTGAGTCGGAAGTGTGGTTGTGAACATCAATCTTAAAAGCTTCGCCACTAGTCCCCATCTCTAAGGGGCACACTATAGATCGAGAAGGATGTGGCTTGCCCAAGGCTTCAGACATTGCACACGCATGAGCAGCTTCAGAGGTTATAAAGTGGATGCCGAGATGGTTACCAATTGCTCTTATGAAGATAGAACAAGTATTTGTTACTGACCCGAAGAGCTTGGGCTAGCAGGAGCTCTAACAGCGGCATCAGTGGCATCTTTCTTCCTTTCTTCTCTATTAGCTGCAGTTAGCTGCTATTCAACTTCCCAGATTCAATATGAGCATCCTTAAGCTAATTTTTGATCATAATCATCGCTCGATCATGAGCTCGATTCGCCTTAGTCAACAGACTGTTGCTAGAAGCCTTACTCTTCAAGGCTACTTCCCGCTCAGCCTTGAACTTGATTATTTCGTTGTCATGGTCTTTAATCGCCTTGGCAAGATCTTCCCTTTCAGCCTCAAATGAAAGGATCTCTTGATAGTTTATATAGTTTACATCCGATAGGGCTTTTACAAGATGCTGAAAGTCACACCCAGTTTCTGTGTCCTCACGGACTGTCCCCAAATTACTGAGGGAAGCAGCCCGATTAAGTGGTTTTATCTTCTTATAAAACTTAACTCCCCTCAAGAATAGATTTGGAAAAGCAGCTTGAAGCATGGGTGGACCTAGCGGGAGTTCAAACTTTTGCCTTCAGTTGAAAGAAGTGGGAGCTACTGCAGCAGTCATCTTCTGAGAGAGTGGAATTGCTTGAATCTCTGCAGTCTGCACATCAGAGCGAGGAGGAGTAATCGATTGCGAGGGCCCACAGTGGTCATGAGAGTCCATGTAGCGTTTATGTGCATTGCCAGGGGCACTGCTCTCATAATCTCTTTTCCATTTATCTCCCCTCTCACATTCTCGCCCCAAGTGGTGAGCATCATCCTCTTTCCTTTTTCTTCTTTCCTCATTCGTCTCGCGAGGAGGGTGATAAACTGGATCAAAAGTCTTAGCTTTTCAAGATCTAGTATCTTGGCGTAACTAATAATATAATCCACGTCCCATGGTACTTGGAATGAAAACAAGAATGAAGTTAATACTCGAACTTATGAACTTAACGCGATGTAGAGATATGTGCTTGTGATCCTAAAGTGAAGTGCACAATGCTGACGACCCCCTACATCCTCTACCAACCATATCGGTAGGGTTTAAGAGTCGGAGTCCTTTCACCACTTCTCACAAATAGGCTTAAGGTAATGTCAATTTCTGAGCCAATCTCAGCTATCATTTCGCTAATGGAGATTCATCTACATAGATGGCGACATCTCTCAGGAAATATGAAGTAGACATATCACCCACGGGGATCCCGCTAGCTTGACCTCCGGCAGACCACATGCTGCTTACCATCTCTCCTTTGAAATGTTTCATCTTCTTCTTCTTCTTCTTCAAGGATTGAAGACATCCTGTGGGCCTACTCCCTATTCCCCGTAATGTCCTCTTCAGAGGGTAAGTCTATATCATCTCCAGGAATCTCTTCGGGCTATGCTTCCTCCGACGGACCAGCCACTTCTTCCCGAGCCTCCTCGACAGAGTCATGAACATGGGTAGAAGAATGAGTGCGTCTCCTGGGACACTTGAAGTTGACGGCTCGTCATCCACAGAAAATATACCAGGATGAAGCAAACCGAACTGCTGGAGATTCTCATTCGTCTAAAGAAATTCCATCGAGCGCTCAGAAGCTCTCACAACCTTGAGGGTTTCTAACATTTTGTCAAGCTTATCGTTGCTTTCCCTCCTTGGGACGACTGTAATAAGGCACGATAAAATAAGAAACTGGAAAACCAATTGAAATAGAAAATGCTAGGGAATTAGGACTTACTTCCAGATAGCCAGAAGCAGTTGAAACCCTCTGGATGCCTAACAAAGAAAAACTCATTCTTGAAAGTTGAACATTTGTTATGGAGGTTTGATATTAGTTACATCCCCTCCAGGCTTTAATAATTATAAAGAGTGGGCAGTCCTGCCTCCTCTTGTAGTGTAAAAGAAATGCGAGCTCACTTATCCTTGGGGGACGCCCGAGACTGCTCATGAAAATAATGAATAGGGAATTCATGAGCGTATAACTATTGGGATGGATTTGAAATGGTGCAAATCCTAAACCTTGAAGCACTATAGACAAGAACCGGTTGAACGGTGGTACAACACCACTTAAGCACATGTACCAATTACAAGCGATAAAACCTTCTGGAGGGTTATGAGCGAATTCAGCTCTAGTGGGAAGATGAACATCAACCTCAGGGATGCCATGCTGTACGCATATATTCCCAAGAATTTTAGCTGTCAGAATTAAGGGTGCTTGCTCTGGAGGATCAGTTAGAATTCTCAAACAAGGAGGGAGCTCATCAAGTACAGGTCCTACCGAAACCAATGGGCCATAGAAATTAGAAGCTACATGTTGACTTGGTCCCATGTGAATAGATGGAGAAGTAGGAGCAGTTGTTGACTTAGCTTCGGATGGCGTGGATGATCCATTAGCGCACTTGCGGCATGTCGACTGGGACATCATTATAGATAGTAAAACTTGTTGATCACGGTCAAGTATGCTCTATTTCTAATAAGAATCTCCATGCGATTAACGCTTGAAATCCAAAAAAAGTCGGCATGTGCTGATCAATCGGATTCCAAGTGTTGACTGGGGCAGGTGCAGCATGTTATCTATATGGAATGAGTCCAGTGTCCCAAGCACCACGAATGGTCCATCATGTGTAGATAGCTCGCTCGTGGTAGAAGGACGATCCATATTGTCCTTTAATATAACTTTTTCTATACTTACCCATTATCGATCAACGATCGATAACGAATCCATTGCTCGAAGTGACATGGAAAGTTCTTTGTTTTTCAAAGACACTAGATGTGTAGAAAGACAATGAATTGGGGCTATTTGATATGTCCGAATCTACGACGGATCGTCTATCAGAGGTAATCCAATAATCAAGTTTTAGACGATTCCATGGAAAGAGATGGTTGAAACTAGAAGGCATGTGCCGTCTCGAATCATACGTGTCCAGTATGAAACTAAGCTCTAGCTATATCAATAACAACTCAAGCTTGCATTCAACCATCTCCTTCTCCAAAATCGCAATCAACCAAAGCCCAAACATGATATCCACCACCACCAAAGTACAAGATCGCCATTGTCAACTGTAACATCCCCCAACTTGGAGACCCAAAACTAACGGCTACGGATGCTCCAGTCATCCATAACTATTAATCTTCGACGACCAAGTACGACGGTGTTAGATACATTGATACACAGACCACATAAATATGGAAAATTTTTAACAATTCAAAAAAAACATTTCCATATTCAAATCAAAACATTTCTTGTTCATTACATAATCCCCAAATTACGTTAACCACGTTTAGCAAAATATAATTATTACAAATACGCCAAGAGCGACATATGAAGATGCCCATTGGTTGATCAGAGAATATAGTAAGGCCAATAAAACTACCTTTACAAAAAAATACACAGTGGAAAGAAAAACTCTAAATAACTATCTGCCTCCTACACACCTTCGGAAGCTTTATTCGTCAGAGAAGAAAACCTGAGAACCTTAAATCTTAAACTAATCAAAATCAGTTGAGTACTCAAGAGTTTAAGAGGAAAACAAAAACTTCGAGTCAGACATAAAGCCTGGTATGAATAATAATCTAACAACTCAATCCTTTTAGATATCTAGTGAGACCATGCCGCTTAGCGGAACTGATTTTCCCCTCACTAGTATCCTAAAACCTTTATAAAACAAAATTCTATGCTCCTACATCCACAATGGTAAAACATACATTTCAAAACATTATAATGATATGCATACTTGAAAATAAATAATATTTCCCTTCCCCAGTTTAAACTGATACCTTGTCTTAATTATAGTTCCTGGGTCACTATTAACCTTTTTAGTTTTCATAGGTTTACTAATAACCTTGTTACAATTAATGGACACCCTGTCCTATTCATAGTTTTCATGGGATCACTAAGAACCTATAGGCTCCTGCCGGTTAACTAAATTAATTCATGGGTCCTCTTGAACCTATTAGTCATTCCAATAACTAATTACCTTATCCTAGTTTTCATGGGTTGACTAGGAACCTATGGACTTATCCAGTAACTCACTGCACATCCTAGTTTTCATGGGTTGACTAGGAACCTACTGATACTTCCATTAGCCACTTATCCTAGTTTTCATGAGTTTATAGGAACCAATTGATTGATGTCAATTCTTAATCCAGATCTAGTTTTCATGGGTTCACTACAATCCAATTAGCCCTTACCAACTGTCCTTATGCATTGTTTTCATGGGTTTACTATGAACCTCTTGGTATGCACCAATAACTACCTTATCATAGTTTCATGGATTTACTATGAACCTTTTGGTTTATCTCCAATAACCACAAAGTTTAAGCATCTTATATTTTTGGTCACCCTGACTCCATGGATGCAATTCTACTCATTCAGGAGTTTAAGTAAATTATATTCACTATTTGAGTTAACCAACTGGTTCTACTACCCCCTTTTCCTCAAAATACAATGATGGGTTATCATGTGAATATACTCATTTTTGAAGAAGTAAAACATTAATTAACAATACCACTCTTATGGGTTTAAGGTCCTTGAAATACATCTCATAAAACATTGTTAACACCTTTAACTTATATTTTTTTCAAGGTAATACTTTTTCAAAATTACATACTTAAAACCCTTACAAAACTTCTTTATATTAGCCATGGGATGTCCTTTAAAAATTAGAGTATGGGTTTTCAAATCTTTTAAAACCAAACCTTCCGACCTAGTTGAAAGGTCTTTAAAACAACCTTTCGAATAAAACCTTTCGAAACCATTAAAACCATTCAGCAATTCAAACCTTTCAAAAACATTCAACTCTTAAAATATAAACCTTTCAAAAACTTACTGAGTTCAAGTTAAAATATGCGGAAGGTCCTCTTTTAAAAACTTTCGACCACAATGGAAGCAACCTTTCGACCTAGTCGGAAGGTCTGCTTCGAAAGCTTTAACTCATTTCATTTAAAACAATAGGCCGCCTCCTTTAAAACACCTTCTTTGAAAGCTTTGGGTTATACTTCAATTATAAAAGAAGGATAAATCATCTAAGTTAAAAGCTTTGAAACCTTTCGAAAGCAATGGCAATAACCTTTCGACTGTGTCGGAAGGTTACAGAACAAAATAGAAGTAAAGCAGCAATAAACTATCGTCTATGTCGAATGGTTTAAAACCTTTATTTTTAAACATGTGACTTGGTCGAAAGCAACCAAGTCGAAAGCTCTAATTCGAAAGCAAAGCAGGTGAAAGCTTAAGTTTATAAAACAACATACCTCAACCTCTTTGGCCATCAACCTTTCGACTATGAGCCCTTCGACGCTGTCCAATTCATTACGCACCAAGTAACTTGATACCATATGCATTGGTTTGACCTTGTCGAAAGGTCCGGGTCGGAAGGTTTACTACCATAAAAGGCCGAAACATGTGAAAAGTATGATTTCTTTGTTTTCAACTTAAAAAGGTTAACTTTTTAACTAACCTGCCTTTGTTTATCATATTCTCATTGGTTAATAATTTCTTTTCAGAAAATGCTGCCACTATTTTCAGATTTAAATAATAATTTTATTTTATAAAATGCCCTTTCTCCATAATTAAATATATAAAACATTTAAGTCCCATACCTTAAATATTTTTATATATTCAATAAAACACTTAGGAAAAATCTGGAAAAATCCCAGAAAATCTATTTTAATTTGTTTTCCAACATATAAAAATTTCAAACCCAAATAATCCTTATTTTGCCATAAATAATTTATAACCAAATAAATTATTTTCTTCACTAGAAAATTCGTATAAAATCCATATAAACTCAGAAAATTATGAAAATTGAAACCCATCTCCAAAATCATGTTTTCTATAGCATAAAATTTTCCCATGGCATTTAAAGTTATTTCATCTCGGTTTTGCTTAAACCGTGTAAATCCTTTATTAAACAACCTTGTTTAGACACATATAAATCATAAACAAGCATATCATCATTCAACATATCATAAAAACAGATTTATCCTTAAATCCGAAACCATATGATGTATAAATCAAAATAGAGACGTAGAAATTATTATTCACCTTAGATTGGATAAGGAAATTGAAGTATGATTGAGATTGATTCCTTCTAACTTGAATCCTAGCTTTTAGTTGATTTGCTCTTCTCTTCTAATGGCCGGCCTTGCTTCTCATGGTTATGAATATTTTTGTTTTGGTGAAATGAACGTGTAGAACTAAGAAAGATAGTATAAGGGTGGGAAGTATGGGCGGCTATTTACCATAATGCCCTTGTGTTTAATTTCATAACTATTTATATAAGTTCATTTGATTTTAAATAAGCACGACCACCTAGTTTATTAATCAACCTCAATCTCCTTATCTACATTATTCTATTTAATTTATTCTAATTAAAGCTCCTGAATAATGTCAATAAAATTAGGGGTGTTACATCAACCTTCAAGTCAAGTTACAGGCTATTTCAATTTAGGGTTTGAGGTGATTCGGGTCTGAATCTGCCAGCGACGAACTGAGTGACGACAACTCGATTAGGCAGCGGTGATTGAAATGAGGAGTGTAACGACCCGCTATTTTGTACCATTCGCATCAGCACATGTCGGACTTGAATAATTCAAAATACCGCGTTGTTAATTTAAATTTGGCAAAACTGAACATATACAATAAATAAATAATCACAGATCATAGACACAGAGTAATAAATGCAGCGGAAGCAAAAGATAGTAGTTCATGAAGCTACTATATACATATCAGAGTTAAATAAGGTACAACAGATGTCTCGAATACAATAATCAAATGCAATATCAGAATACATCACTGGAATCAACTGAATATCTGAAAGCTGGATAGATAGCTGGATCTCCAAGCGAAGCTCCAACTCCAAAGGTGAGTCTCGAATACTGGTACACTCAGTCTGACCCGAGCGTAAAGCAAAACACAAAACACTCGAGTCAGGATTAACATTCTTATATCAATAAATCCAACTCAAGTGCAATAGCTATTGAAATACAAGTAACTTAAAGGATGTTTGGAATAACCATCCTTTAAGGATCCGTTAAACTATCTACTATGTAGTAGTGTATGATAAGTAGATAATGTCTATCAGTAATATAAAGTATCAAAATAGTGTTAAGGCGTTACCATTATCCCCCTTAACACATTTTATAAAAGCGTTATAGTCTATACAGCACTGTAAACTCCACCGTAAACTAGTGGGCTATCAGGGAGTACTCCATAGGTATAACACAAAACAAATCGTAGTGGTCGCGTATAAAGGGATACAAGTATGACAAGGCACATGAGGCAATACCCAAGGTAGTGAAACTACCGTTTGCCTGATCCGGACTGGTGAGAACGCATCGCCGCAGCGACCGCAACACGGCGAAACAACACTCCCAAAATCAAGGGTGCACCAATCGACAACAAGTAATGAGTAGTTTTCGAAGAAGTGTGTTCGCTTAAGGTAGCTGACCTCCATTGGCCCAGCACGGCTCCTGTTTTAGTCATTTCCAATTTGACACAAGTGTCAAGGCTATCCATTATCGTTCTCTTTCTTCAGTCATCACGTACATCATTCCAACCACGTCATTCTGGATCACACTCCGCGTATAGTTATTAAAGTGGTTTTCGGTTTAGACAGAGAGTATGTCCATAACCGATTCCGGTCTCTTTAATAACTTCCGTAATTATTTCACCGATTGGTCGTTTATATATTTCCAAACCAAATCAAATTCAATTTCAATTAGAATTTGTAAATCAACATTTCATTTGTCTTTCGAAATCAATTTCCAAAATTTTCGTTTCAAAACTTCCAAATTACCATTTCAAAATCTTATAATTCAATTTCCATTTTTATTTAAAACAAATTAAATATTCATTTAGATTCGTATATAAGTTTCATTCCGAAATCATTTAAATTAATTAAATTTAACATCCAAATCAATTTAAATTCATTGATCGATTTTATTCAATATTCATTAAGTAAATTTGTTATTCAAACAATTTTTATTAAATTTCCAATTCATTAAATCAATTACTTAAGTTCAACTTCATTATACAAAACATCAAATTGAATTAAATTAGATTTATCAAATAAATCCTTTAAATTACAAGTCTTGCATTAATTTCAATAAATCACATTTTATTTCTTGTTAAAGGAATTCAATTTCACTTATTTTTTTACTTAGTTACAATTTCAAAACTCAATTAATAAAGAAACTTAGTTTCACTTATTCAAGAATTTCAATTTCACTTAATAAAGAATTCAATTTTATTTAACTATTAAATAATTCAATCTTATTTAATTATTAAATAATTTCAAAACTTAATTATTAACTAATTTCAAAACTTAATTATTAATAATTTCAAAACTTAATTATTAATAATTTCAAACTTAATTATTAAAAATTCAAAACTTAATTCAATCGTTTCTCAAATTTAACAACGTTCTTTCATCAATTACATTGTTAATATTTTGTTTCATATTATTAAATGTTAACATTTCCCTTTCATAAAAATTCAAATTCCAACTTCATTTCAAAACCTTATCATTTATTCAAATAAAATCTTTACTTTATTTTTAAATCAAATTATTGACCAATCGGGTTTTATTTAGTTCTCTATCCTAGGTCAAAGTTTAATTTGGGTATTTATCATTTCAACCCGATTCCAATTCAATTCAAAATCAAAGCATAGCAAAGGGAACTTGCAGTGTGATAACTGGGATGGTGTCAAAGTAAATAAACAAGCAATAACATCAATCAATATCAATCCAATAATCAATTCAAATAATCCCGAAATAATCGTATTAATTCACATTGTTGTTTGTGCAAATTAATATAATCATTTCTAGAATCTACACTATCATTTCATGCAGATTAAAGATTATTCCACTAATTATTTATACGGTTTTCACTTGTCATTCACTTTCAATTTTATACTACAACAATTAATCCAATATACGTCGATGGTTCAAAGTGTAATTATCACTATTCTACATGTCAATTAATTTAACAATTAAAAGGGGTCATCTTCAACTAATCAAATTTAACATATAAATCAGTTTTAAAATTGTTAACTATCCTATATCAATTTCAATTTTGCATACTATTTATCACTTAACACTAACAAATTTACGTCCAATATAAACATCAAACAATCAATCAATTATCAACCAAACTGTATTATCATTGCATAAATAATTAACAGATAATGGTGTTAGATGTCACAGGTGAACTGATACAGGTAATAGCATATATAATAGTGTAATTTACTAACAACAGCATATTTCAATTGTCGTTTCAATTGAAGTCAAATTTAATAAATAAAAGAACGTTAATCGTGAGTGATTGCTCACCTTTCGAGGCTAGAGATGCACGAGAAGATGACACGGATACGCACACTGATACGGACATAGAGATTGAGTTACGAATCCAAGCAAAACAAATCGGCATGAATTCAACGATCAAAGCTGATAATAGAAATCGATGAAATCAAATCAAAACATTCAACATAGCAACAAATAAAAACATGTCCTGCGTCAAAGTTTAACAATATAATTCTATGTGCTACCGAGATCGAAATGGTCTGAAATTTGGTATGAATAAAGATCAAAACTTGTATTTCAAACTGCAAAAGAATCACTTGATTTGGACAAGAGACGAGAAAAGTTACGATGTCACGAACATAGACTCAGGCCATGTTGTGACTGTCAAATGTTCAGGTCTGAAAACCCCTCTGGGTCTGACTTTCAGGTAAGAAACAGAGGACTGAACCACCTCGTATGAAGCTAAAATTTTATATACAGAAGTAGAAAACTTTATCTTTTAAACAAAAAGGGAATCACTGCATTCCGACATAAGACGGAAGAGATACGATGCGTCAAACATGAACTCAGGTCGTGTTTGCAGCAGTGTAAAATAATTTCAAGTACAGAAGAACAACTGCCTGGGTCTAACTTCCAGATCCTCGACCACTAATCAAACGGTGTCGGATTTTACTGAAATTTGACAGGCATAAACTAGGTAACTTCGACTCCTTTTTAAAAATAGAATCAACCCATTCCGATAAAACATGAGTGAGATATGATATCGTGAACATGAAGTCTAACTGCTGTTCAGAAGAAAAAAAAATCTTTATGATATATATACACATAGACAATGTATACTTTCAACTAAATGTATATATACAAAAGCTTTTGAAATTTTCCTTTCAACAATACTTTAAAAATTACTGCAAAACAATAAATAGACTACATTCACTAATAAACATAACAGGTTTGAAAACCTGCCTACAATTGTAAAAAAAAACAAGCAAAAGCAAAGCTGCCTCAATATATATCATCTATTCGAAAAACCCAACTCAACAGTTATTAAATTTCTAGTATATACACTTCAAAATATGTGCTTTATAAATATATGGTATAAAATATATCTGTACTATTTTAAAACTTATACATATAAACTACCAGAAATATAATTTTCATATAATAAAATAAAATATAACATAATAATATAAAAGATACACATACAACTTTATATCTATACATATACATAAGGTAACAAAGTAGCTACAACAACTTAACAACAATATATAACTTATACTGTATACATACACTTCATCTTTCAAATATATATTCAATACATATCTCTTAAAACAGTTAAAACTGTAAAAGTAAAATAGGAAACCACTGAACCAAAATGTGACAGCTTACATATATCTAATAGTAAAACTAATATACATAAACAAATTGACATATTTATCTTATAACAAAGCAAAACTTAAAACAGAAATATATACCATAGCGGTATCAATTGTCACTGTGCTCAGATATATATATAAACTGACGTAAAGTGTAGATCTGACTAATATATATACCTATATTACTGACATATTAGATAAAAATGGAAATCTATATACTGGTGTAGACTTTTTATATAACCAACATTTGGTATTATACTTGCAAACAACAAAATTTCCTATAACTTTTTTTAAACAATGTATATAGCTTAACAATATACTTTTAAACTTCTATATACTTACATATATATTTCAGATCTGCACGAAAAGAATAGCAGGGCTGCATGAAAGCAAGGAGAGCAGCTCGGCTTGACACTTGTGGCAAAACGAAGTCGGCAGGCGATGGTTAAGGCCGAGGTGAAGGTGGCTGTTCGAAGCAAGGGTGGGTTTGGCACTTGCTGGGTGTAGGCCGAGGCTAGCAGCGGACTGGAAACCATGGTGGCAGGTGGGCATGGCGGAGGTTGGTGGTTGGAGGCGTTGCCTACGCGAGGCGAGGAGGAGCGGAACAAGTGGAGTCGCAGGCAAGTTGAGGCGGAGGGGAAGTGTTAGAAGCATGGGCAAAAGGAAAAGATGAAGAGTAGAGGAGGAGAGGGTGATGCGTGTTCGGTTATGAGAAACGACAGAGGCTTCAAAAGGATATGTATATAAGCATTCGCTTTGAAATGTTCTATGAGGTTTGTCCATATTTTTCTAGGAGAAATGACAGGCAAGATAGGGAGGAAGATAAGTAGGCACACACTTTATTAATGCACGTAGGGAAAGAAAAGGAATAGGCTATGAAAAGACTTCTTTTTGGAATGAACAGAAAAGTAGTGAAAGGCACAACAATATATATAAAGTAAATGAAGTGTGAAGGGTGAAAAGTCATTTCATAATTAAATAAAGGCAACAACAATCTAGACGGCTGGGAAAATTGAATGGACAAAGGAAACATAAAACAAATTTGAATACCGATATGGCTGGCTGTTCCGTAGGTTTCACCGTCAAATATTTTCCAAAACTTAAAATGAATGTACAGTAGTGATTAGCATGACAAGACGATCAAAACGGTATACATATATCAGTGGTACAATCAAATTATAAAAATTCAAATTTTCTACTAGCGGAAAATGCAGCAAAAACGTAGAAAAATTAGATCGACGGAGCTAAAGAAGTCCGAATTTGGAAAAACGAAAAAATGACGTTTGCTCAGAAGATGGTTTAGAATTTTTCTATGTAAAAATATTTAGGTTTCGAAAACATTTTATTTTCATCGCTTTTTAACTGATTAAATTGAAGTAAATTTACGCGCGAAATAACTTTCATATTTTCGGACGAAAATTTACCAATTGCTATGTTTAACTAGACGCATTCCAAATATCAAATTTATATTTCAAAATTTTATCGTTTAAAATTTCAGAAAATTTCAATTAATAACGTTATTAAAACCAGTTAAATTTACGGATCGTTACACTCTCCCCCACTCAAAACTTTTCGTCCCCGAAAAGGAACGAGGTAGGAGAATAGAAACAACCCGAAAGAAAAACAGATTTGAAATACAAAATAACAATTAATTTAAACCATATAAATTCAAATTTAAATTAATTGATATTCAATAATTGATTTAATCCATTTGATTTCACTAAAATCAATCTCAACTATTTCTAAATTCATTATCTTATTATCCAATTATCTTTAATTTACAATTTCTAAAACCATAAATTTGAATAGTTTCATTATAATCATATTTTCTTCAACCATTTTAAATTCTTTTTTATTCCAAATTATTGTTAAATTTGTTCTACTTAATATATCTTATCCCATATATTTAACCCATATAAATTAATTTAAACCATAAAAGTTTCGATTTAAATTAATTTATATTCACTAATTGCTTTTAAATTCAAGGTATTTTCATAAGTTGATCAAATTCAATTTGTTAATTCTTCCAAAACAAAACTTACCTTATTTATCTCATTCAATTAACTTATTATTCTATCATCTTTATAAGCATTTTTATAATTAAAATCTAAGTGCATAACATTTATTCTGAACACTCAAATTTTATTTATAAAATTAGTTTATATTGTATATTATCCAATTACATTTTAACTTCTGAATAATTTAGGTAAGTTTGAAATGCAATTTAGTACTATACAAATAAAATTTCAAATTCAATTTTTTCCAAGTTTAAATACTAAATCAAAATTTGGCTTTATTTATAATTGAAAACCTCCTTTAACATGATTTTAAGAATTCAATTTCCGTTTAATTCCAAATCCTTTAGAAAAAATTATGTATATACTATATTTATTAAATCAAATTAAATTTTAAAATAATATACCCATATAAATCAAGTCATACTTAAGAAATTCAAATTTAAAATATTTTTTTCCAAACAAAACCGTAGCAAAGCTACGGAATGGTTTCTCCACTTCGAAACTCGAAAATGAATGTCGATGATGCGGCCGTCATCACCGAAATTATTTTCCAACGACAAAGAGAAGAGCACTGATTTCAATATTTAAAATTCTTTGAAAACGGTTTCTATTTGCAAATACGTTCAATAATATACATTTTAAAAATTTTAAGAACCAAAGCTTGAAATTTTAGGAAATTAAATTCTCAAATTCTTACTTTAAATTCATTTAAATTTCTAAATAAATCTATAAACCAACTTTTATAATTCCATTTATTTTTATGTTGGAATAATCAATGATTTACAAAACAAATAGTGAAAATCAAATATTACCTTTCTGACAACCAATTCAGTTAACAATTCAATTTCAGAAAATTTATACTTATATAATATAATCATACAAGATTATTCTATTTACCAAATTTTGAAAATACTATTGTGTCAGTTTGCTCTGTTCAAGTGTTTTGGAAATCCTATCGATAGCGTTGATCAGACGAATCGATCGAAAATCCAAATCAACATCAACAACTCAAACAACACAATAAAGAAAACATTTTTAATCTTAATTTACAAATACACTTCCTCGCTCGACGATACAATAATGGATGTCAAGGCAAGGATAGAGATTCAAATTTAATGGACTCAAATCAAAGAGAATTTTGATTCGAAGATAGGTTCGAAACAAAGATCAGATGATTAAATAATTAAAATAGGAAAATGAATAAGTTTATTAAATTGCGGGTAACCTTAACCGGGTCAACCGAGACTTCAAGAATAAGATCGATGCAGGATTCCAAGGTAAATCAACATCTGATCTCGAGATATAGAATTCAGGCATAACAGGATATATAGCATCGTGAACCGAGGATATAGAAATCTCCGGTAAATCAATACTATTGTAAAGGAGTTTCACCCCTTTACAAGTCATTCGAAGTTTGGCGAGATCGCCGATTCATTATAAAGATTATTCGAAGTGGAGTTATGTGATACTCCAGAATTCAGAAGAATACAAATAGTGAGGGACAAAAATGAATTTCGGAACCGCAGGGAATGTTCCAAAATTCAAAGGAATTGAGTCAAAAGGAAGAGATTGAAACTCGAATGAGAGTGATTCTGTAAATACATTTACCCTATATGCTAAGTTTGCCTAGAGCTACCAAAGCTCTGATACCAACTGTAACGGACTGCGTCAGTGGGGTAACGCCCACCGTAGAATACAGCTGTACTTGTGTTCTGCCTTTACAGCCAGCCTCTCGACTGCACCAACCCCACAGGGACATGTAGGAGTAAGAGTCATCCGCTCGCTACCAAACCAAATGCGAGAACCCCCTATCATGCTGCACCCGCCAAGTGCATAGGCAGACATACATGTCGGACTTGAATAATTCAAAATACCGCGTTGTTAATTTAAATTTGGCAAAACTGAACATATACAGTAAATAAATAATCATAGATCATAGACACAGAGTAATAAATGCAGCGGAAGTAAAAGATAGTAGTTCATGAAGCTACTATATACATATCAGAGTTAAATAAGGTACAACAAATGTCTCGAATACAATAATCAAATACAATATCAGAATACATCACTGGAATCAACTGAATATCTGAAAGCTGGATAGATAGCTGGATCTCCAAGTGAAGCTCCAACTCCAAAGGTGAGTCTCGAATACTGGTACACTCAGTCTGACCCGAGCGTAAAGCAAAACACAAAACACTCGAGTCAGGATTAACATTCTTATATCAATAAATCCAACTCAAGTGCAATAGCTATTGAAATACAAGTAACTTAAAGGATGTTTGGAATAACCATCCTTTAAGGATCCGTTAAACTATCTACTATGTAGTAGTGTATGATAAGTAGATAATGTCTATCAGTAATATAAAGTATCAAAATAGTGTTAAGGCGTTACCATTATCCCCCTTAACACATTTTATAAAAGCGTTATAGTCTATACAGCACTGTAAACTCCACCGTAAACTAGTGGGCTATCAGGGAGTACTCCATAGGTATAACACAAAACAAATCGTAGTGGTCGCGTATAAAGCGATACAAGTATGACAAGGCACATGAGGCAATACCCAAGGTAGTGAAACTACCGTTTGCCTGATCCGGACTGGTGAGAACGCATCGCCGCAGCGACCGCAACACCGCGAAACAACACTCCCAAAATCAAGGGTGCACCAATCGACAACAAGTAATGAGTAGTTTTTGAAGAAGTGTGTTCGCTTGAGGTAGCTGACCTCCATTGGCCCGGCACGGCTCCTGTTTTAGTCATTTCCAATTTGACACAAGTGTCAAGGCTATCCATTATCGTTCTCTTTCTTCAGTCATCACGTACATCATTCCAACCACTTCATTCTGGATCACACTCCGCGTATAGTTATTAAAGTGGTTTTCGGTTTAGACAGAGAGTATGTCCATAACCGATTCCGGTCTCTTTAATAACTTCCGTAATTATTTCACCGATTGGTCGTTTATATATTTCCAAACCAAATCAAATTCAATTTCAATTAGAATTTGTAAATCAACATTTCATTTGTCTTTCGAAATCAATTTCCAAAATTTTCGTTTCAAAACTTCCAAATTACCATTTCAAAATCTTATAATTCAATTTCCATTTTTATTTAAAACAAATTAAATATTCATTTAGATTCGTATATAAGTTTCATTCCGAAATCATTTAAATTAATTAAATTTAACATCCAAATCAATTTAAATTCATTGATCGATTTTATTCAATATTCATTAAGTAAATTTGTTATTCAAACAATTTTTATTAAATTTCCAATTCATTAAATCAATTACTTAAGTTCAACTTCATTATACAAAACATCAAATTGAATTAAATTAGATTTGTCAAATAAATCCTTTAAATTACAAGTCTTGCATTAATTTCAATAAATCACATTTTATTTCTTGTTAAAGGAATTCAATTTCACTTATTTTTTTACATAGTTACAATTTCAAAACTCAATTAATAAAGAAACTTAGTTTCACTTATTCAAGAATTTCAATTTCACTTAATAAAGAATTCAATTTTATTTAACTATTAAATAATTCAATCTTATTTAATTATTAAATAATTTCAAAACTTAATTATTAACTAATTTCAAAACTTAATTATTAATAATTTCAAAACTTAATTATTAATAATTTCAAACTTAATTATTAAAAATTCAAAACTTAATTCAATCGTTTCTCAAATTTAACAACGTTCTTTCATCAATTACATTGTTAATATTTTGTTTCATATTATTAAATATTAACATTTCCCTTTCATAAAAATTCAAATTCCAACTTCATTTCAAAACCTTATCATTTATTCAAATAAAATCTTTACTTTATTTTTAAATCAAATTATTGACCAATCGGGTTTTATTTAGTTCTCTATCCTAGGTCAAAGTTTAATTTGGGTATTTATCATTTCAACCCGATTCCAATTCAATTCAAAATCAAAGCATAGCAAAGGGAACTTGCAGTGTGATAACTGGGATGGTGTCAAAGTAAATAAACAAGCAATAACATCAATCAATATCAATCCAATAATCAATTCAAATAATCCCGAAATAATCGTATTAATTCACATTGTTGTTTGTGCAAATTAATATAATCATTTCTAGAATCTACACTATCATTTCATGCAGATTAAAGATTATTCCACTAATTATTTATACGGTTTTCACTTGTCATTCACTTTCAATTTTATACTACAACAATTAATCCAATATACGTCGATGGTTCAAAGTGTAATTATCACTATTCTACATGTCAATTAATTTAACAATTAAAAGGGGTCATCTTCAACTAATCAAATTTAACATATAAATCAGTTTTAAAATTGTTAACTATCCTATATCAATTTCAATTTTGCATACTATTTATCACTTAACACTAACAAATTTACGTCCAATATAAACATCAAACAATCAATCAATTATCAACCAAACTGTATTATCATTGCATAAATAATTAACAGATAATGGTGTTAGATGTCACAGGTGAACTGATACAGGTAATAGCATATATAATAGTGTAATTTACTAACAACAGCATATTTCAATTGTCGTTTCAATTGAAGTCAAATTTAATAAATAAAAGAACGTTAATCGTGAGTGATTGCTCACCTTTCGAGGCTAGAGATGCACGAGAAGATGACACGGATACGCACACTGATACGGACATAGAGATTGAGTTACGAATCCAAGCAAAACAAATCGGCATGAATTCAACGATCAAAGCTGATAATAGAAATCGATGAAATCAAATCAAAACATTCAACATAGCAACAAATAAAAACATGTCCTGCGTCAAAGTTTAACAATATAATTCTATGTGCTACCGAGATCGAAATGGTCTGAAATTTGGTATGAATAAAGATCAAAACTTGTATTTCAAACTGCAAAAGAATCACTTGATTTGGACAAGAGACGAGAAAAGTTACGATGTCACGAACATAGACTCAGGCCATGTTGTGACTGTCAAATGTTCAGGTCTGAAAACCCCTCTGGGTCTGACTTTCAGGTAAGAAACAGAGGACTGAACCACCTCGTATGAAGCTAAAATTTTATATACAGAAGTAGAAAACTTTATCTTTTAAACAAAAAGGGAATCACTGCATTCCGACATAAGACGGAAGAGATACGATGCGTCAAACATGAACTCAGGTCGTGTTTGCAGCAGTGTAAAATAATTTCAAGTACAGAAGAACAACTGCCTGGGTCTAACTTCCAGATCCTCGACCACTAATCAAACGGTGTCGGATTTTACTGAAATTTGACAGGCATAAACTAGGTAACTTCGACTCCTTTTTAAAAATAGAATCAACCCATTCCGATAAAACACGAGTGAGATATGATATCGTGAACATGAAGTCTAACTGCTGTTCAGAAGAAAAAAAAATCTTTATGATATATATACACATAGACAATGTATACTTTCAACTAAATGTATATATACAAAAGCTTTTGAAATTTTCCTTTCAACAATACTTTAAAAATTACTGCAAAACAAGAAATAGACTACATTCACTAATAAACATAACAGGTTTGAAAACCTGCCTACAATTGTAAAAAAAAACAAGCAAAAGCAAAGCTGCCTCAATATATATCATCTATTCGAAAAACCCAACACAACAGTTATTAAATTTCTAGTATATACACTTCAAAATATGTGCTTTATAAATATATGGTATAAAATATATCTATACTATTTTAAAACTTATACATATAAACTACCAAAAATATAATTTTCATATAATAAAATAAAATATAACATAATAATATAAAAGATACACATACAACTTTATATCTATACATATACATAAGGTAACAAAGTAGCTACAACAACTTAACAACAATATATAACTTATACTGTATACATACACTTCATCTTTCAAATATATATTCAATACATATCTCTTAAAACAGTTAAAACTGTAAAAGTAAAATAGGAAACCAATGAACCAAAATGTGACAGCTTACATATATCTAACAGTAAAACTAATATACATAAACAACTTGACATATTTATATACCATAGCGGTATCAATTGTCACTGTGCTCGGATATATATATATATATATATATATATATATATATATATATATATATATCAACTGACGTAAAGTGTAGATCTGACTAATATATATATACCTATATTACTGACATATTAGATAAAAATGGAAATCTATATACTGGTGTAGACTTTTTATATAACCAACATATGGTATTATACTTGCAAACAACAAAATTTCCTACAACTTTTTTTTTATACAATGTATATAGCTTAACAATATACTTTTAAACTTCTATATACTTACAACATATATATTTCAGATCTGCACGAAAAGAATAGCAGGGCTGCATGAAAGCAAGGAGAGCAGCTCGGCTTGAGACTTGTGGCGAAACGAAGTCGGTAGGCGATGGTTCAGGCCGAGGTGAAGGTGGCTGTTCGAAGCAAGGGTGGGTTTGGCACTTGCTGGGTGTAGGCCGAGGCTAGCAGCGGACTGGAAACCATGGTGGCAGGTGGGCATGGCGGAGGTTGGTGGTTGGAGGCGTTGCCTACGCGAGGCGAGGAGGAGTGGAACAAGTGGAGTCGCAGGCAAGTTGAGGCGGAGGGGAAGTGTTAGAAGCATGGGCAAAAGGAAAAGATGAAGAGTAGAGGAGGAGAGGGTGATGCGTGTTCGGTTATGAGAAACGACAGAGGCTTCAAAAGGATATGTATATAAGCATTCGCTTTGAAATGTTCTATGAGGTTTGTCCATATTTTTCTAGGAGAAATGACAGGCAATATAGGGAGGAAGATAAGTAGGCACACACTTTATTAATGCACGTAGGGAAAGAAAAGGAATAGGCTATGAAAAGACTTCTTTTTGGAATGAACAGAAAAGTAGTGAAAAGGCACAACAATATATATAAAGTAAATGAAGTGTGAAGGGTGAAAAGTCATTTCATAATTAAATAAAGGCAACAACAATCTAGACGGCTGGGAAAATTAAATGGACTAAGGAAACATAAAACAAATTTGAATACCGATATGGCTGGCTGTTCCGTAGGTTTCACCGTTAAATATTTTCCAAAACTTAAAACGAATGTACAATAGTGATTAGCATGACAAGACGATCAAAACGGTATACATATATCAGTGGTACAATCAAATTATAAAAATTCAAATTTTCTACTAGCGGAAAATGCAGCAAAAACGCAGAAAAATTAGATCGACGGAGCTAAAGAAGTCCGAATTTGGAAAAACAAAAAAATGACGTTTGCTCAGAAGATGATTTAGAATTTTTCTATGTAAAAATATTTAGGTTCCGAAAACATTTTATTTTCATCGCTTTTTAACTGATTAAATTGAAGTAAATTTACGCGCGAAATAACTTTCATATTTTCGGACGAAAATTTACCAATTGCTATGTTTAACTAGACGCATTCCAAATATCAAATTTATATTTCAAAATTTTATCGTTTAAAATTTTAGAAAATTTCAATTAATAACGTTATTAAAACCAGTTAAATTTACGGATCGTTACAAGGAGGCAGTGGATCCTAGCGGCAAGGTCGAAGGATGAACGACGACTAGTTTAGGGCTTGGATCGGTGGTGTTGAAACTCAAATCGACAGAAAGAAAAATAGACTAGGGTTGAAAATGAGTGAGTGGAGTGGTGAAGTAATATAAGTAATGAATTTTTTTTGAAAATCTTCCAAATCCCTAATTCGACACTGAATTAAGATTCTTAGTTCGGTACCGAATTAACCACTTTAACCTAGGCCAATTCCAACTCATCGCAGTGAAACTACATGCTGACCTAAAGCCTTGAGTAAATTTCGAAGCAAAGATTGCATCGTCAGAACAAAGAATTGAGATTTAAACCGAAATCAGAATGAATAACTAGTCAGAAGTGAACTAATGAAAAATGACTTCGCAGGATGGAATTCAACGGTCAACTGAAATTCATAAGGTAGGAATTTGAATCTTGTTTTGTTCTAGAGCACACTTTGTTTCCAACGAAAGCATACTCCGAGGAGAAAATGTTAACCGGGTTTTTAATCCAGTAGAAATCATTAGGAGTTAGAATGTTGATACGAAGACATAATAACTTGAAACTTGACAGAAACACTCAGAAGGAGTCAAAGAAGAACTCATGAAAGTGTGAACCAAAAATTGGATAAGTCATATATTCGGCCCGAATTAAGGATGTTAATTCGGTACCGAATATTGGTGCTTATTCGTGGTGTTCTCATACTTTTGGCAAATGATCTACTAGTCATCCTAAGCATATTCGTGAAGTTTCATAGATTTCCAAAGAGCATGTCATCATGATTGAAGATGTGGCGATCCAAACGGCAGGATAATCCAAGTCATGGAAGAACGATCATCAAAACTCATCAACGGCTTACCAAATTACATGGAGAGCATCTAGATGAAGTATAAACCTCAACACAAAAGAATTTGGCTACCCAGAGGCCAAGGATTAGATTCGGTACCGAATTAAGGGCCCTAATTGAGCATCGAATATAACCGTTAACTCGGGTGGCCACCATTTTCCTTGTGAAATCTTGGGTCACTTCCTGGACTTCTCTGGTAGCGGGCTTCTGGCCCAAGAAGGATGCTATCACTATAAATACAAACCAAAGACCAACCAAGAGGGGGCGGTTGGTTTCTACTATTACTACACGGTAGCCTTGTCATTTCTTTAACTATGTCTCTTCTGAATAGTCACTAAGGTGGTTCCTATAGGCAATTCTAGGACTTAGAATTAGTCTAACACCTGTACTTGTGACCTGTTCATTCTCAAACACCTTTTAATCATATACAATCAATAATCAAAGCGATAAAGTGGACGATGGCTTAGTTAACTGCTGAACCACAATAAAATTCCCTGTGTCTATTTATTTCTTTGCTACTTTTTTATTATATTTGCTCTGTTCTAACAAGGCTTGTGCTTTCACATCACACCCATGATGTTGATCCAATTTTTTGGGTTTCCTTTTTATAAAACAATTTATCATATATAAATATCTTTAATTAATTAATTAGTTACATTAAAAATCATAAATAAATGATTAATTAACTTAAAAGCATCATTACTAAAATAAGCAATTACTTTAAACATCATTAACAAAATAATTAATTAACTAACTTTAAAACATCCTTAATAAAATAATTTATTCACTTAACCCTTCAGTAATTAAATCAATTAATTACTTAAGCCATAATTAAATTAATTAATTAACTTAAACCAACATTAATAATATAATTAAATAACTTTAAATAATAGCAATAATATAATTATGTAACTTAGTTTAACGCGTCATTAACAAAATAATTAATTAAATTAAACATCATTTATAAAATAATTAAAATCATTTATAATTAATAAAACACATAACCTTAAATTGTTATAAAATTGAAGTTAATTTAAATCCATAACCTCTCAAATTCGGAAAGAGACTTAGCGACCACAATTGTACTTAATTAAGGAACCATTTAATTCAATTTGACTTGTCAAGTCACATAACTCGTATTTACATAAGCAACATATATGTAAATTAAATCTATAATTAACCATCAATAGTTAACATATCACGTTTCCCAACATTAATTAATTGGCATATGAATAAATATCCAATTTAATATAATAGCAGAACAGGGTTTTATTCTGCTAAATAGATGTCCAAAATACCCTAGTCAATTAATTATAGCATAAAAGTGTTTTATTCTGCTAAACAGATGTCCAAAATGCTCTAGTCGATTAATCATAGCAGAACAGTGTTTTATTCTGCTAAATAGATGTCATCAGTGGGGTATAATTAGTTAATTACGTTATTATTTAAAACGTAATTATTCACAGTTGGTATTATTTTATCAACATTTTACACTTCATCAATTCTTTCAAATAATTTTACTAAGATGTTTTATTAGTTAATACGAACCTAACATCAAAATCCATGGGTTAAACAGACTTCGTAGGAGGAAGTTATAATTTTTCCCAAAATTTAACACTATAAACTACTAAACAAATTTAACTAAATAATTATTTACCCCCTTGGCCCAAGGCCCATCACCCATACCAATAGCTCCTTCCCAAACCCGAAATCCCCAATCAAACGTTCCCTCAAATTGATTTTCCAAAGCCCGAAACCCATCTCCAACATGTACGAATGTGCACGCATGCACCTTGTACCACAAACAGCACCACTATACATCGAGCTAGGACCATCCACAAGTTCCACTCCTCGAGCCCATCATTTCAGCGCCGCTGCCTCTGCCTCTGATCACCTCTAACAAAATTCGACTGAAAAATCCCAACTACGAAATGCGTGGAACCTAACTCATGCTAGAAAACGATGCTCCTCTCGCCACCTCGATCAACCATCATCACCGCCACCTATGTCGTTGGAACCCCCACACCTGGCTCAACCTCCAGCCCCTACGCACAACCACCTCGATTCTCCCCACACCGCCAGTGACTCTGATATTCAAACATCCTAAAAACGAGCCCTAAACTCTAAAGTGAGCTCGACTCAACAACTCTGACCACCATCGACCCTACGACCACTTCCATCACCTCCGCCATGTCTCTACCTTGCTCCCAGCTCCACTACTCCACCCCTAAACCTTTAGGTCACTAGAATTTAAATAGGTGATTGAAATCTGATCATCTAACCACCACATCACCATCAGACATCCTAAATCACAAAACTAGCCTTAAAATTCACGATTTCCCTAGACGAACACGACCGTACTCTCCGTTCGCCGATTCATGATGGTCGAAAAACTAACATTACTCGACCACTCATTGTAATCAACAAATTACTGCCTCCCTACTTGATGAAACTACATCCAACTATTTTTAAAAAATACTAAACATTATGACGAACAACTTTCCAGTTGGTCGCAATAGCTAATTACCTATAGTTTTGAAGGTACAGATTTTTAAATCTAAGAATGGGTGTTTGTTTTCATTTTGCAGAGAGCAAAATGAGGGAGAAGATTTGTTTGCTTGTGTTCAGGAATGTGTCTATGTGCAAGTTTCCTTGTGTATAATTTATTACAGCTACCATGTAACAACCCGTATATTTTACGATTGTATATTTAAAATATTTTATTTAAATATAGCGTCGTTAATCGGATTAAGGTCCGAAAAGCTAATTTTTGCAAACAGTCGAATTAGGACTCAAGACCACTTCCATTGAGTCCAAAATGGCGTTTGCGACTTTTTTGAGTATAAGCTTCGATATGTTTGGAGTAAGTTGAATTTTGCCATTTTCACTTGGGCTTTTGGGTTAGGGTTTCACCCAACTCATTCTATAACCTAACTCAGCCCTTCTCTTCATCCACTCATCCTCATTTCATTTCTTTTTCTCAAACTAAAACTGAAAATGGGGGAAGTGAAGAGGAATTAGAAATTCCAAGCCCTAGATTCTATTGCAAACACAAATTCTTGCTCCAAATTCCAAAAGAAGCTTTGGTAAGCAACCTCTTCATCTTCTCCAACTCATTCTCTCTTCAATTTTAGAAATTTCCTAAACCTAACTTAGGAAATGTTCTTCTTTTTAGCTTAGATTCAAGCTACTTGGGTTGAAGTGAAGAGTGTTGATCTTTCCTTTGTGATTAAGCTTCTCATTCATTGTTTTTGGGTTCAAAGGTGAGATTTTTATCTCACATCTATGTCTATACTATCTTTGATTGTTAGGTATGAATTCCTAACATCTTTACATGTTCATTTGATTTTGATTTGGATTGATTTGGTGAATATTCCAATTTTTGGTTTTAAAGTCCAATTTTGGGGAAAATCCTTTTACGGATGTTTGAACATGTTTTCGGTGAAGCATCGATGAGCCTATAGGGCTGGGTTGCCGATTGGCGTAAACCCTTATCGCCCGTTGCTCGTCCGTTCACCGTTTGTTGGATTTTTGCCCCACAAGAGGGGCTAGACTGAATGTGCTTCAGAAGCAGGTTCAGTCGACTGAACCAGTGGTTCAGTCGACTGAACCAGACCCAGGAAATTGCCTGGGTCTATATCAGTCGACTGAGCATCTGGGTCAGTCGACTGACTCTGGGGATACGAAAATCGTATCCCTGTGTCAATCGACTGACCACCTGGTTCAGTCGACTGACCTGCTTGGTTCAACCCCATTTGATTATTTTGCTCGAGATTCCAATGTTAATCGATTCGTGATTTATCCATTTTGTTGTTATCGTTTATTATCTTCTCTGATGACTTCTTTTTCCGGATTTTTGTGGTTATCCATTTTTGATGGATTCGGTATCGATTTCTCTGGATTCGATTCACGTCTTCGTATGTGAATTTTTGATGGATGATTGTTCTACAATCATTTCTGTGCTTTGTCACTTTAAAATACAAAGGTTTCTATACTAGTAGTAAATATTCAACTCTTTTACAAAGATGATTTCAAACTCTATTTTTAATACAAAGCTCGTTTATAAAACCGTTTTCTAATCTATTAGTATATACAAACCTTTACCTCATTCGTACGAGAAAATCTAATTAAACGGCTTAGCAAAACAAGTGGTATGAAACGCTTGCGTTTACTTCGTCGGTTAATTTATGGACTTGTTCGATTGAAACTCTTGTGACAAATTTCGAGTGGAAATCTACAATCTGTTCGTAAATATTTGAGTTAAGCAAGTGGTTATGGGACATGAAGCAAAACTCTTATATTTACTAGCTTAATGTAATCGACACTTATTGATGATCGATGATGATCATTTTATGGTTTAGACTAGCAATGTGCGATGTCTCTTTGTCCACGTTGGGGACTATACCCCGTTCCTTTGAGCTTCGTCTCATTTTTATGGGCTAGCGACCCATGGTCTTTGGACCATTCATGGAGCAATCGGCTCAATAAGTCGGAGCATGGGGCGTATCTTTCTAGGTGCGTCGATATTCGTCTATGCATGGGGTGTCACAGCATGGTATCAGAGCCAAACTTCGGAACAATGTAGAATAATCTAGCAAGGATAATTGTCCTAAGTCTTTCTTAGGAATCGTGCCATAGGATTTAATTCGGGTCTTCGTACCGTTCTATCCTATTTCTTTTATGATGCCTTGTTTTATCAATCAAGGTTGTTGATATTCATTTTGAGAATAACCTTTTCCTCTTCTTTCTTTCTTTCTTAGAGAAGAGAAATGGTTAGACCGGGTCGTCCCAGCGCCGGTCAATCTAGTGCTACTCCTAAGGATGGAGTATTTATGTCAGCTCAACAACTTTTAGATCTTGTGAACAATGCCTAAGCTGCCGGACCCGTTCCGGCACCTACTCACCCTAAAACCGGGTTTGCACGCTTGTGCAGGGATTATACCGCTTTGGGTGGAAGGTCATTCAAGGTTCCCGAAACCGTTATAGAAATCCAAGCTTGGCTTAGATCATGCGATCACATCTTTTCCCGCATGAATCTTATTGATTCACTTCGTGTCCAAGTGGCTTCTAGAATGCTCCAAGAAAGAGCATTAGATTGGTATGAGCTTTTGATTTCTGAAATTATCGAAGCGGATCTTACTTGGGAGCAATTCCGGGAAATATTTGAATTGAAGTTTGTGCCGGAGGTTGAAAAAGTAACTTTAGCCCAACGCTTTATTGACCTTGTTCAAGGTGAATCTTCTATGGCAGTTTATGTCGCATCTTTTGAATCTCTCTCTAAATATGGGGTTGAGTATATTAATACCCCATTGAAGAAAAATCAGAGATTTGTCTATGGGTTGAATAAGAACCTTAAAAAGCCTTTGCTTCTGAAACTAGAAGTTTCTTTTGATCAGCTTGTTGATATCGCTCTTCGACTTGAAGAGGCCGATAATGAAAGTAATGTTGAAGTTGTGGGTGCCAAACAGAACTTCAACAATAACATGAAGAGGCCTATTAAGTTCAAAGGCCCCAATCCCGACAAGAAAGGGAAGCAAGAAACTTCTGTAGCAAAGACTCCTACCACTAGTCATGGACGATGCTACAATTGTGATTCTATGGACCACTATGCAAAGGAGTGTCCACAACCCCTCTATTGTCGCTATTGCAAAAGTTTGAGTCATCATATATCTGCGTGTCCCATACTTCAAGCAAGAAGGAGGGAAAGCTAAAGGTTGTGCAAGCCTCTACTAGCACTTCTCTTGGTCAAGGTATTTCTATCCTTGATGATATTTGTTTTGAGATTATCTTATTTGAGTTCTGTTTGATTTGGGTTCATGTCATTATTTTATATCAAAAGAACTTGATAAATTCTTTCTATTTTAATTTTTAAGGGCTTGATGACTTCATTGAGTATTGCGAATTCGATTGATGGATCCGCAACACTTAATTTACTTTGTGAAAATGTCGAGATTATTTCATGTGATTATTCTTTTCGAGCCGATTTGCATGTTATGCGTTACTTAGGCTTCGAGATTGATTTTTAGGAAAGGATTGGCTTAATCATTATGAAGCCCATATCCTATGTCCAATGCGGACTATTTATCTTCGACATTTTCAAACAATTAAGAAGATTTCTTTTGTTCTTAATGATTTTGATTTCCAAATTTGGTGATATCATTTTAATTCTTTAAACCCACTTGATGAGGAAAGTGTTATTTCTCTCATTCGGGTAGTTTGTGGAATTTTCCGGTATTTTTGAGCTTGTCTTAGGATTATCACCTAAGCAGTCCTTTGAGTGGTGTTAAGGTCTTTTCAGCTCGACCTTGCCATCGGTTTTCATTTGCTACGAGTTGCGGAAGTTGGCATTCCACTTACCGCATTCCGAACTCGTTATGATTCTTATGAATGACTTATTATGTCATCCAGTTTGTCCAGCTTATTTCATCCATTTTATGAATCGAGTATTCTACGAATATCTCGATGACTCCATTCTTGTATTTATTGATTTTGGATGAAAACAGCAATTTAAAATTTTGCAAATCTTTTTCGTAAGATTTATTTGTAAGTATGATTGGATTTTGTTCTTAAAACGAGCAAGGAATATTCTTAAAAACTTTAAGAGACATAGTTATCATATAAAAGATGATTTTGTGATTGTATTGCCCATTGAGTGCTTTAAGAATTCTGGTCGATGCGCTTGATCAACGTTATCGATAGGAATCTCCTAAACTCTATGATGAGACAGTCAAACACAGTAAATTTTTGTAAAAAGTTAAATTTTCTAAAAAGACGAATATATATAAAGTTAATTATGATTTTGAAAGTCTTTGCTTTTCGGGAAAGAGAGTCGATTAAAGGAACTCTTTTTCGATGCTCTTATTTTTGTGATTCCCGAAGGGAACCAAGACTTTATTGTTTATACCGATGCTAGTCGTATTGGTTTGGGTGCCGTTCTATTGCAAAAGAGAACGTGCTATCACTTTTTTTTAAATCATTAGAGCCTATCGAGACTAGATATGCCACTCATAATCTAGTGCTCGCGGCTATTGTTTTCGCTTTTAGAGTTTGGCATCATTATTTTGGGGAAGAAATTCGTCCTCTACTTCGATCATAAATCTTTGAAATGTTTATTTTCTCATAAGGAACTTAATGTTGGCTCGAGTTCCTTGCATCTTATGATCTTGATATTTTTATACTTCCGGAAAGGGCAATCGTGTTGCCGATGCCCTTAGTTGTAAGCAACAAGCGGTTGTTTCTTTGATGATATCCGAATGGAATGATCTCGAGACTTTATCCACTTGTGAGATCGAGATCGTGATTCCAATTCATGTTCATCTCTTGTTTTGTGTAGCCTTGAGGCTCGTCCTTCTCTTTTAGACTATACCTCTTTTAGCTGAACTCTATGTCCTGTTATATTGCATGGAGTTCCTACTTCTATTGTTAGCAATCGTGATCCATTGTTTTTCTAGTGGATTTTTGTAAGGTCTTCAAAAGCTCTGGGAACAAAGCTTAATTTTTAGCACCGCTTATCGTCCTCAATCCGATGGACAAATAGAGCGTGTGAATCAACTCTTGAAGATCTCTTTCGTTCATGTGTTCTTGATTTTGGTGGAAGTTGGGAAAATTATATTTCTCTTGTTGAGTTTTCTTCCAATAATAACTTCCAACCTAGTATTGGTATGGCACCTTTCGAGGCACTCTACGGAAGGCTATGCCGATTTCCTTCGTGTTAGCTTAAAGCCGGTGAGAACTGGTTTTAGGTCCAGATCTTATTGGTGTTCATTCATGTTTCACCTATGATGGGTGTTGTGCGTTTCAGTAGATCGGGAAAGTTAGCACCTCGATATGTTGGTCCATTTCCCATCACCGAACGTATTTGTTCAGTGGCTTATCGCCTTTTTATTACCGGCTTAATCTTTTGCTATTTATGACATTTTCCACGTCTCTTTACTGCGGAAATACCTTGGAATTCCGATTTTTATTCTTGAGCCCGATGTTGTTGAAGAAATTCAAGTTTCACCAAATTTGACTTATGAGCAATATTCTATTTGTATCATTACCTCGGAGATTAAACGCCTTCGAAATAAAGGTATTCTTCTTGTGAAAGTTCAATGGCCCTTAAATCCTAAGGATTTCTCTTGGGAATCTTGAGAATTCATTGAGCAAACACATCCGGACCTTCTCTTTCGTGCTCTTTATGGTGAACTTCTTATTTAAAATTTTCTTTTGTGTTGATATGCTTTTATGGTTGTTACTTTTATTTTCCTCTTAATTATTGCGAGGATGCAATTTCTTTAAGGAGGGGAGTCTGTAACAACCCGCATATTTTACGATTGTATATTTAAAATATTTTATTTAAATATAGCGTCGTTAATCAGATTAAGGTCCGAAAAGCTACTTTTTGCAAACAGTCGAATTAGGACTCGAGACCACTTCCATTGAGTCCAAAATGGCGTTTGCGACTTTTTTGAGTATAAGCTTCGATATGTCTGGAGTAAGTTGAATTTTGCCATTTTCACTTGGGCTTTTGGGTTTGGGTTTCACCTAACTCATTCTATAACCTAACTCAGCCCTTCTCTTCATCCACTCATCCTCATTTCATTTCTTTTTCTCAAGCTAAAACTGAAAATGGGGGAAGAGAAGAGGAATTAGAAATTCCAAGCCCTAGATTCTATTGCAAACACAAATTCTTGCTCCAAATTCCAAAAGAAGCTTTGGTAAGCAACCTCTTCATCTTCTCCAACTCATTCTCTCTTCAATTTCAGAAATTTCCTAAACCTAACTTAGGGAATGTTCTTCTTTTTAGCTTAGATTCAAGCTACTTGGGTTGAAGTGAAGAGTGTTGATCTTTCCTTTGTAATTAAGCTTCTCATTCATTGTTTTTGGGTTCAAATGTGAGATTTTTATCTCACATCTATGTCTATACTATCTTTGATTGTTAGGTATGAATTCCTAACATCTTTACATGTTCATTTGATTTTGATTTGGATTGATTTGGTGAATATTCCAATTTTTGGTTTTAAAGTCCAATTTTGGGGAAAATCCTTTTACGGATGTTTGAACATGTTTTCGGTGTAGCATCGATGAGCCTATAGGGCTGGGTTGCCGATTGGCGTAAACCCTTATCGCCCGTTGCTCGTCCGATCGCCGTTTGTTGGATTTTTGCCCCACAAGAGGGGCTAGACTGAGTGTGCTTCAGAAGTAGGTTCAGTCGACTGAACCAGTGGTTCAGTCGACTGAACCAATGGTTTAGTCGACTGAACCAGAAGTCGAAAAATGCTTAGAAGCAGGTTCAGTCGACTGAACCAGTGGTTCCGTCGACTGAACCAGACCTAGGAAATTGCCTGGGTCTGTATCAGTCGATTGACCATCTGGGTCAGTCGACTGACTCTGGGGATACGAAAATCGTATCCCTGTGTCAGCCGACTGACCACCTAGTTCAGTCGACTGACCTGCTTGGTTCAGCCCCATTTGATTATTTTGCTCGAGATTCCAATGTTAATCGATTCGTGATTTATCTGTTTTGTTGTTATCGTTTATTATCTTCTCTGATGACTTCTTTTTCGGGATTTTTATGGTTATCCATTTTTGATGGATTCGGTATCGATTTCTCTGGATTCGATTCACGTCTTTGTATGTGAATTTTTGATGGATGATTGTTTCTACAATCATTTCTGTGCTTTGTCACTTTAAAATACAAAGGTTTCTATACTAGTAGTAAATATTCAACTCTTTTACAAAGATGATTTCAAATTCTATTTTTTATACAAAGCTCATTTATAAAACCGTTTTCTAATCTATTAGTATACAAAAACCTTTACCTCATTCGTACGAGAAAATCTAATTAAACGGCTTAGCAAAACAAGTGGTATGAAACGCTTGCGTTTACTTCGTCGGTTAATTTATGGACTTGTTCGATTGAAACTCTTGTGACAAATTTCGAGTGGAAATCTACAATCTGTTCGTAAATATTTGAGTTAAGCAAGTGGTTATGGGACATGAAGCAAAACTCTTATATTTACTAGCTTAATGTAATCGACACTTCTTGATGATCAATGATGATCATTTTATGGTTTAGACTAGCAATGTGCGATGTCTCTTTGTCCACGTGGGGGACTATACCCCGTTCCTTTGAGCTTCGTCTCATTTTTATGGGCTAGCGACCCATGGTCTTTGGACCGTTCATAAAGCAATCGGCTCAATAAGTCGGAGTATGGGGCGTATCTTTCTAGGTGCGTCGATGTTCGTCTATGCATGGGGCATCACTTACCAATTCTACATGGCATTCATTTTTCAAGGCAAACTATATGACTTAACAATTATTTTAAAGAATTATCAACATGCTATGATTTTATAACTACAAATACACATAGATTTTCATTTAAAAAAAACCAAACTACAAGAAAATTTCCACAACATTTATTATTTCCAAAGTATGTAAAGTTTTAGTGTTCTTACCTTCCCAGATTATTGAAAATGCAAGGTCCAAGCTTTCTTTTAGCAATCCAAACCCCAAATCAATTTCACACTAGATTTCAAAATTTTAAGTTAAAAGATGAGATTTTTCAAATTTTTAAGAATGGAAGAGAGTGTGGGAATAAAAATGGAGTTCGGAAATAAAAATGAAGATGGAAAACAAACGAAAAGTGAAATGAAAACTTACCTTTATAAATGAATGAAAGGGGTTAAAAGACAATACTACCCTTAACATCATTTTCCTTCCAACCCATCTTTTCTTAAAGCAACTTAGTACTAACACATGGAATAAAATGGTGGATTTTAGAGAGGTGCAAGTACCTTTCTCCAACTCTACACTTAAGCCATCAAATCAAATTCAAATTCAAATGCATTTTATTTTTCTTAATATTCTTATTATTATTATACTATTTCATTTCAAAATAAAATGTTTTAACTTAACTTAACCATTTAAATGTTTTTTTAAAATGTATATAAAGGTTCTACAACTTGTCATTCGATAAAAAGCCAAAAATCCAAAAAAACGAGTTTTGATCACATTTTCTATTTTTCATCGAACTACCTATTTTGTAAACAAAATTCAAAAATGAATTTTATACCGTTATTTATTAATTAAAAGAATTATTTGATTATTAAACCATTAATCGAATATGTAAAATAAATTAAATATTCATAAATCAAAGTGATAAAATTACAGGTCGTTACATTCTTACCCCCTAAAAGAATTTCGATCTCGAAATTTCATCTCAAGCAAACAAAAAAGGAAATCGGTTACAGAAAAACTTAACCTTATTACTTTCCATAACTATTTATGAAAACATTTTCATAAAACCCAACTTAACTTCACAAACTTGTATAATACCCCACTACATCCTGAGAGTATATACCACTATCCCGTAACCTTTTTATTTTGAATTTCACTACAAAAGAAGTTGTTTTTTATAATGCTAATAGAGATAACACTTTATTAAAATGTGTTATAGTTTGTTTTAATTTCTTTTATTTAGATTAGAATTTGCTCTGTTACAATTAAAAACAGCAGGCTTCTCCATTTATTTTCATTCCGCTTTATCCATAAATTGTTTCACTCTTCCTTTCGTTCCATTTTTCCCTCTTCCTCGATTCTCTCCCCCTTCCAAATCCCCAAATCATTCCTTCAGACCTTTGCGACCTCTTTACGTGGGATTGGCCCTTTACCAAAGGAAAAAGCAATGGCTTTGGGCCTCATCAAAATTTAGGGCACCATCTTCCACTTACTACTATAACAATGCGTAGCCATAGATAAAAAAGCCAAAATCACGACTTGACTCAGCGATGACGACTTGAAGGTTGATGGTAGAAGCGACGATGACAAGAAGGTGTATGCCTTTGGTCAGTGTTTTGTAATCGCTTTTGCACCGCATCTGCATCACCCTTTAATTTTCTCTTTACATACTTTGATGTGTTTTAATTTTTTTGCAATCACATTTAATTGACCTTTTATTTTTTGTGGCATGCCTTTGGTCAGTGTGTTATATGTGTATGCATCTTTTATGTTAATAGATTTTTTGTTTCTAGTGCCGGGAATTTTGATCTCTAGTTGAGAGTGGAACCGAAGAGTAAGTTTTGTGTGCTAGTTTTTTAGTATTGAAAACAGACTAGTATGAAGGACATTTTGATTTTGTGACTACTACCGATTTATTTTAGATAGTTAATTTTTCTCAGACATAATATTCTAAAATTCACTTTTGAATTTCCAATTGAATTGTATACGAAGGTTTGAAATAAAAAACAAGCGTTTCTGTATTAGAGAAGATAACCTATATAATTAGAAAATATTCAGTAATTTATAATTTGGAATTAATAGAAGTGGCAACTTGTATAGGTGCAGCTTTCTTGGTAATCCCTTGGCCACCATTAATATTACTTTCCAAATTGAAAATTAGTGGAGAATATTAGGGGAATGGGCTTGTATGAGCAAAGTTTGTGTCTTTTTATGAAGATAGATTTTATGGGTCATGATACTTCGATTTAACTAAAGTAAATAACAATACCAAAAATATAACATGCTAGCTTGGATTAGAAATAGCACACTGCCCACACCCGTTAAGAATATCAGTTCAGTTTTAACTTTACTCTGGTATTTTGCCTTTAATGTAATTTATGAAAAATATTAAAGCTAAATAAAACCAACTTGTGCAAATTTAGCAATTTCTTGCTTATTTGATATATGTAATCAGCAACTTGGCAATAAAAAAATTATACTTTATTTTTTGATGGAATATGGTGCATAAATCTACGTTTGAGTTTGCCATTTAGTCGATCCTTTGCTTTAAATATAGTGTATCTCTTATTCGTTTTATGTTTACAGAGAGGGCCAATTGTTTCAAGTATTAATTGTAGCCTGCAAAATTCCTATGGCGCCAATATAATAAAATAGCATAGCTCTTCATTAATTCACACTTCTGGAACAACAACTACTTCTAGTTCAAATATGGTGCCATGGTTCATGGAGGAGACTATAAACAAGTTTTAGAAGTTGGTACCATGGTTCATGGATAGTAAGTTGATATTCATCAAACAATGGAAGCAGATTTAAGACTGGAAAGAGATGTGCTTAAACCTTACCCTCTATGGATAAGACTAAAAAACGTAGACTTCCCTTTATGGAATGCCAAGGGTATAAGTAAACTTGCTAGTCTCATTGGTATCCCTTTACAGATGACTACACTATAAATGTAAAGCGTTTAAAGTATGCAACAATTCTAGCAGAACCTAAGGTTGGTGCATAATTGAAAAAATAAATTCGATCTAAAGATAGCAAAGTGAATGTTTACTTTCAAGAAGTTGAGTATGAGTATGTGAAAAAACCAGACCAGTCAGAAGCGGTTTAAATGAGTTAATTTTTTTCCATTTTGATCTTATTTAAGTTTAAGAAGCTTAAATGGATTTTAGGTCCAATCTAAAAAAATTAAATAAAATCTTCATTTTAATTTATTTGTTTGAAATATTTTGGGTTTAATTTAAGCTAAAGTATGTTGTAATGAGTGCATTAAATACACCCATATATAAAAGTTCAAGTGCAACATATATGAAAGTGCAAGTGCAACATATATGAAGTGCCCATAGTTAATGTGCACGTGTTTAGACGCTGAGATTTACACAACAATGGACACATTCCCCTTTTATATATGTCTTCGTTGTCCAAATATTTTTTAAACCAAAATAAGATGTATTATATATATATGCGTGTGTGTGCACACACACACATATACATATTCATACACACACATAGATACATGCATACACACACACACGTATACATATATACACACTCACATACAATAATTGAATTAATGTTTTAAATTCAAAATATGTAACATATGCATTCAATTAGTTTGTAATTTAGAAACTTACCTTCAACCAATGAAATTAATCAAAGTCAGATCCAATTGTTAACTTAAGAAAGAAATTAGAAGTTTTAAGGGTTATTTTTTGAGAAAAGTCCACTTATAAATTATAAACTAACTTAATTATTATCTCATGTAAATAATAACCAAAATTGTTTTAATACAACTTGTGTTATATGTATCAATTCTCAAACTTATAACATGAAACTTAAATCAATCAATAAAAAATTGTTTTCACTAAAAATTGTTGAAACAATAGTTTGTAAAATAGAAAAGATTTAGACAACTTGTACACATATAAATTCATGGTAATGAGTGAATTTCTTTTTCCATTTTGATCTTAGTTAAGTTTATGAAGCCTAAATGGATTTTAGATGCAATCTAAAATTTAAATAAAATCTTCATTTTTTTTTATTTGAAATATTTTGAGTTTAATTTAAGCTGAAGTATGTTGTAATGGGTACATCTAATACGCCCATATATGAAAGTGCAAGTGCAACCTATACGAAGAGTCCATAGTTAATGTGTATGTGTTTAGATGTTGAGATTTACACAATAACGGACACATTCCCTCTTTATATATGCCTTCCTTGTCCAAATATTTTTTAAACCAAAATAAGATTTATTATATGTACACATGCACACACACGTACACACACTCATACACACACACATACATACATACATACATACGTACGTACATACATACATATATATATATATATATATGCATGTACACACACACACGTATATACACTTGTATACATTAAGATTAATTTTGATTGTTCGATATGTTTTAAAGTTAGAGAAAATAATTTAAAGTTAGTTTTAATTAAGGAATATTTAAAACAAAATTACAATTTTACATAAAAGTCCATTTTGCAAACCTTGAATGAAGAACACACACACACACACACACACACATATATATATATATATATATATATAATCATCTACATGCATGCATGCATACATACATACATACATACATATAATAATGGAATTAATGTTTTAAATTAAAAATATGTAACATATGTATTTAGTTAGTTTGTAATTTAAAGGACATACCTTAAATGAATGAGATTAATCAAAGTTGGATCCAATTGTTAACTTAAGAAAGAAATCAAAAGTTTTAAGTTTTTTTATAGAAAAGTCCACATATAAATTATAAACTGACTTAATTATTATTCTCATGTAAATAATAACCAATTTTTTTAAAACAACTTGTGATATATGTATTTAATTCTCAAACTTAAAACATGAAACTTAAATCAATCAATAAAAAATTGTTTTCACTAAAAATTTGTTGAAACGATAGTTTCTAAAATAGAAAAGGTTAAAACAACTTGGACACATATAAATTCATGGTAACGAGATTCAAATCTATATTAAAAACACAATATGAACAAATAAATGAAAGCGGTGATGGATCTAAAATTATTGACATAAATTATGTATAAACAACTGTTAAAATCATATTAACCAGATGAGCTTAAAACTGGTTCAAGGGAGGTAAATATGGATCTAAATTATATTGCAAAATTCAAACAGATAAAAGAGACATTGGAGGTAGGGATTCGAACCATATAAACATAATGAATTTGTATTTAAATAATATAGAAAGTTACCTTGTGATGTAGCCAAAAGAAGCACCTTGAATGATGAAAGGATTCATAGATTCTATGAACCAGTCTCTGGATCTTGCAAGAATCGAGAGATAACCACCTTTTGTTTTTATTTTTTTCGAACTATGAACCCTTGACCATCACGAAAAAGATTCAATTGGAAATAGATGTGACGAGAGAAAAAATACATGAATCAAATCTCTTAAAGAAGGAAATAAATTATAATTAAAGAGAGGTGTGATTTACCTTCCTTTGATTAAGATTTTCCCTTACATTTCAAAATAAAAACCCCACTTCTCTCCCTCATTTCTGGCTGGCCATAACAAGAAGGATTTGGGCCTCAAAAAATTCAAATACCCAATTAGCATTAATTTCTATGTAAATCCAATTTAAATGTTTTATCAATATCGTATATCACTGCATGCATTTATAACTTTTATACGTAATTATTTAAACTAATCGTATTTGAACATCAAATAAGATTTAATAATAATTAATTCCATAATTATTAATGAATTTAATTAATTTAAAAACACAATTAATATTTATTCTATTTAAATCCAATTTAAATACTTTACCGACAACATATATCGATACACATGTTTATAATTTTATATACGTACATTATTAATGGTACTTAAACAAATCAAATAAAATTTAATAATTAAGATGTTATAAATATCAATTAATTTACAAGGATTAAAAATTAATTAAATTATGTAGTTCATCATAGTATTCATCATTTCGGTTGTGCACTCAGATGTGTAAATTCAATCACCGATTAATATCGAACAATTCGAATATTGACGTCCACACATTACCTTAGCTAGTGTGTGACATTTTGGCTGAATTTATCGCTCATATATTATGATGACAGCCTTACATCACTGGCACCTAATATAACTAAATAATGCGCTGTTGACGTGCCCGGTCAATGTAGGACGGTCATCAATGGTTGAAAATGAAAAGATATCAAATATCATAGAACATGTCGTATATCTCACAATGCATAGGATAATTATAATATACATCACAGATATAAAATAGGAGAACGGTAATAACCAAGTGATCCAAATATCAGAGTATAGATTCATTGAGTTATACATCAATCAATTGAGTTTATATAAATAGAAATAAACTTGAATCACCATCTCATATTATAGCAATAAGCAAGCACTGTCAAGGCTCTATAGTGTTGTATACGGAATAACATATAAATCCATATATAATATAAGATAGCTCCATCCAGCTCATCCTTTGCACAACTATTGCATCGCACCTAGACCTGCTATCTAGTCTACTCATTTAAGAGTACCTAAGATAATAAGTAGTAAATCATAAACCTCGAGTCAGAAAATAGTCCGGTGTTAGCGGTAAATGAATCACAAAATACTATACAAGTTGATATAGTAAGGAACAAGGGTATGTGAACTATACGTAACCTATCTCTACAACCAAAGAGTTAGCACATAACAAACATAATATGCTACTTTATGAATATCATAGTGGTATACTGCAAAACAAGTATGATGACGGGTGTCCAGGTATTCCTATCCCTAATACCTATCTCCAATGACATCCCTAAAGTGATAGACAATGGAAGGAAACAACCAAAGCAACCATAACATCCATCAAATAATCCTCACTATCACTTAATGTACTCTAGATATATGACAACTCATATGGCCTTTACTATGCCATGGACTAATGGAAATCTCGATTCTCAGTATACTCTTCTTTAGCCCGAAGCTGATACTAGACCCAAATCCACTGGTCCAGGGTATACTGATCCAAAACTCCGATCCAGGTTAGCCTTTCAACGTACCCATAAGTGCACTCATATTACCCCTGCTTTTGAGTAAATTAAAAAACACTTCGAGTATCAATGATCCCTTAGCATGTGTATCCAAGCCCTTTCCTTACTCCATCTAGTTTCCATTATTCTCATGGAACAATTCCACATTCCTTCATTCCATGATAGAACCATTCTCACATTCTACCGACGTATCACTCTTCCTAGTACCCACCCTTTGTGGATAAACATTCCAATGACTCCTTTCTCCATCGAGCAACCATCATCGGAACCTAACTCCATTCACCATCGAATTGCCATCACCGAAGTCCCGAAACTATCATCGTGCTACTACATCGCCATAAAATCCCAATCAAACAAACAAACACCTTTTTGCATGACCTATAGAGCCTCTACTCCCCTTCCAGGAAGTTCCATCCCAATAGCACTAAAATGGACCTCTCGGTACCGACCGGTCCTCTTGGTACCGAGAGGTACACTTAACCAATATTGGTCAAGTCTTCTTCCCTCTCTTCCAATGCTTCATCTCCTAAGTGTTTGGACTCCAACCATTTCCCCCAAAGGTCTCGACATCAACTCCAAAGCTCTTGGTGCAAAGTCTAAAAGCTCTTGTTTCCATGCCCTCCAAAGCTCTCGGTATCAAGTCCAACAGTTAGCCAAATTCTTGCACATGTCTTCTGCTCATCACCCTAATCCCCAACATGAAGTACCATCCTTCCACCAAGCAATTTCTATAAGCAAACACCTCTTGGTACCGAGCAAAAACTCTCAGTACCGGGTGCTCTTCTTAGCTCCAAACTTAGTGCGAACTAAATCCTGAGCCCCTCTCATCCTCCATAGCCTCCCTTCCAAGTTTCATCCAATTCCGACCATCTCCTCCTTCAATTTTCCAATTCGACCACCTCTTTCCTACCCACCTACAAGCACTAGCAAACCACATCAAAGCACAACATACAAACATGGAATATCATACATATACATTCATTCATACATGCATACATAAGAACATGATTGTTAACCCGCCTTTTGGAAAGGCCGTAAACATGTGGATTTAACCTAATCGACTTCACGGTTATCAAGACTGGAATATCATGGATTTGGTTCAAATGGATGGATAATTAATATGAAGCTAGGATTATGCATGGTCAATGGACAAACGATGTAGTGTGCTTGGAAGATGGACATTGGCTTGGATAAAGATGGATTTGCATAGGTTTGATTAGCATAAGCGTGGGTCGGCAATAACTGGGGTCTCCATAATATGGATTGGCATAGGGAAGGCTTGGCATAGCCTATGGAGGGGATCAGATCGACATCCACTTGAGATCGGCATATAACGTAAGGTTCGGTCGGCAAGGAGGCTAGGGTTTGGCCTGGTTCGGGTCGGCATTGAGTGGATCGGCAGTGGAGTGGGGAGTGGACCGATGTTGGAGTATGGATATGGTTTGGTCAAGGTGGGTCGGTACAAGTCGGTCGGCATGTCTGGATCAGCTAAACTCGGTCAGGTAAGGTGGGTCGGTTATGCATGGTTCGGTAGGTGTCACTAAGTCACATGAGGTTGGTCAGAGAGGATGAGACAAAGTGGTTCGACATGAATGGTTCTGGCCTCAAGGGGATTAGAGCATGTGGATCGGCCATACGTGGTTCGGCCATAGTGGATCGGCCGTATATGGTTTAGCCATAGTGGGTCGGTCGGCATTGAAGAGGACTTCGAGTCTGAACTCATCTAGCTCCGGGCCGGCATGCAAGTGACTTCGGGTCAGCATAAGGTCAGGATAGCAATACTCCTAGGGATCGGCATGTTGGAGCTGCTTCGAGTCACTGAGCACTTTACTCCGAGTCAGAGTTAGGGTCACTTCGAGTCAGTACCCTGGCTACTTCGGGTCGGCTTATTGAGGACTTGGGGTCGGTTGTGATGAAGGATGTTGGCTCGACTATGGTCTTAGTGGGCCCGTATCACTCAGGAAGCCCAGCAACTCGGGTCCTGCCTATAAATACAACAAGCGGGGCTTCAAAAAGAGGATCTTCATTCTGTTCCCCTTCCTCTTCTCCACTAAGGCTACTCTGCCATTGTTGTTCTAAAAAAACTCCGGATTGTAACTATACTGGATTTTCATATCAATAAAAAAGAAATTTCTGGAGTGGACGTAGGCCAGAGTTAGCCAAACCACTATAAATCCTCTGTTATTATTGCTTTCCTTTTAATTTTTACTGTTCTTCATATTTATACTCTCTACATACATTCTATATGTTATCTGTGACCGTTGATTGGTGCTTTCATCTGGATTTGGATGTTAGTGACCAATTTTGGCGCTAACATTTTGGTGCTTTCACTGAGAAAGCTAGCACTCAGGGATTCAGAAGCTTGGATTTTGGATCTAAAGGCTTAGGAACTTGGATTCTGGAGACTATGGCAAAGTAATCAAACAGGAGACAGAGGACGAAAAGAAGTCAGCGAGAGGGAAGTCAGGAGGCTTCCTCTGGAGCTAATCAAGCCTCCATCTACACCACTAGGGACGAGATGCAGGTCATGATGTATTCCATGAAGGAGCAATTAATGAAAAGGCAAGAGGAAATGATGCAGACACCCTTCAGACAACTTGGAAAAGAAGGAACTACAGTAGCTCATATCCATGGAGCTGGATCAAAAGGACTCAACCAGCAAGTAGATGGAGTAGTTCAGCACGGAGCAGCCCCCAATCAGCAAACAACTATCAATCTGGATAGACCTAGACTCGAGGGTACACCACCAGGTAATGCTGGACCGATCCATGGAGGGATACCAGATGATGCTGCGCAGCCTGGCGCCAACAGGGATACAGGAGTACGTGACAAGGAGTATGTGCCAGAATTCCCTCATGGACTTGGAGGGTAGTTAGGAAATGTAGATGAGGGGCAACCCTTGGTAGGTAACACTGGATTGGCTGATATCATCAGGCGAACCATTCGCGGAGGTCTGACAAACAGAGATTTGGAGGGAGTCAACAAAAATCCATTTACCCGTAACATCAGGATAGCTAGGAATCCGCTCGATTTCAAGCTGCTCACTCTGGAAGTATACAACGGTAAAACGGATCGCACTGACCACTTGATGAGGTACACAAGGCATATGGAAGTGATGGGGGCATCAAAGGAGGTTATGACTCGGTGTTTTACCCTGTACTTGACTGATATAGCTGCTATGTGGTTCAGATAGTTGGAAGATGGATCAATTGGAATATGGACAGAACTGGTGGACAGGTTTTTGAAACAGTTTCGAGTTCACATCAAAAGGCCGAAGAATGTGATGACATCGACGTCAGTTAAACAGAGGGCGGACAAATCGCTCAGGACTTTCTTAACTCGGTTTAATGCAGCAATTGCTTCGGTGGATCGGCCGGATCCATCAATGGTTCTGATGGCTGCAGTATCAAGAGTCAAGGATAATTTGGATTTCAAAGTATCGTTGATACGGGACTCACCAATGGATCTCAGGGAATTCTTTCATGAAGCTGAGAGATTTCTTCGACAAGAGGATGCATGTTTGGATATGTAGTCAAAGGAAGTAAACATGGTTAAGGATGGAGGACCGCCCGGTGAAAGCTCGGGAAAGGACAAGGATAAAGCAAAGAGGAAGCGCTGGGGAGAACCAAAATTCTCCACTTACACAGGATTGAATGCAATATTGGAGCGGATATTCTTGGATACTCGGGATTGCCTTCCTTATTGAAGGCCGACAAGGAGGGAACCATCAGAACGCGAAAGGGCATCAAGAAGGCACTGTCTCTTTCATGACCTGGATGGGCATGATACTAACAGCTGCCGACATCTAAAGGATATAATCGAGGAGCATGTAAGGAATGGTCAGTTGCGACAATATGTTGAAACCCGGAATGCAGCGGTGGAACAGGAGCAACCACCACCTACCTTGAACGACGATGGCGCAAGGCCCAGGAACGATGGTCGGTTGGTCATCAACTAACCATGATGGTTTGGAATAAGTAGCAAACTCTGGACAGATGGCTAAGTCACTTACTCATGTACAGGGACGGAGACAAACCCTAGGCATGCTCTGAGATGATGATAAATCGTGACGCTTTGGTTTGTGAAATCAGTTTTTTTTTGGCTTGGACACTTGCTTTTTCTGCTTTGGTTTTGGAGTTCGGTTTGAACTCCCGGTTTTGTTGGTTTTCTGGTTTGGATTTTGGTATGGATGCTTGATTTTTGATTTGGATTTTGATTAGGATTTTTGATATGGATTTTTTGGTTTGATTTGGATTTCGGATTGGATTTTCCTCTGGATTTTGGCTAAAAGGTCGTCGAGTATGGATTATGCTTGGCAAGGGTCCGAAGCGACCAGGATTCGGCTTAGGACTTAAGCCATGATATTACTTAGCATTCAGGGACACTGAACCAGGAACACCATGGCATTACTTAACACAGGTCGTCGAGTGTGGATTACGCTTGGCAATAACCCGGAGAGGTTACGGATTTGGATATTGGCTATGAACAGCTAAGGATTTGGGCATGGACCCGGAGCGGTCCTGGATTTGGATATCGACCCGGAGAGGTCGTCGTTCTGGTTATTGGATATGGATGGATTAGAACTCGGTTGTCAGGTTTGGATGGATGTGGAATTGAATAAGGATTTGGTTAATGGATACGAATTGGATAACGACTCGGAGTAGTCGCAGATTTGGATAAGGATACGGCAATGACACTTGGATAAAATGGATTGGATTATGGATCGGATGGTATGGCTATGGATGACATATGGACTTTTGATGACGGATCAAAAGCTATTCAAAACACGCCTTCCTACCGCAAGGCATGTTTTGAGGGGCAAATGTTAACCCGCCTTTTGGCAAGGTCGTAAACAGGCAGATTTAACCTAATCGACTTCACGGTTATCAAGGCTGGAATATCATGGATTTGGTTCAAATGGATGGATAATTAATATGAAGCCAGGATTATGCATGGTCGATGGACGAACGATGTAGTGTGCTTGGAAGATGGACATTGGCTTGGATAAAGATGGATCGGCATAGGTTTGATTAGCATAAGCGTGGGTCGGCAATAACTGGGGTCTCCATAATATGGATTGGCATAGGGAAGGCTCGGCATAGCCTATGGAGGGGATCAGATCGGCATCCACTTGAACGATCGGCATATTGCATAAGGTTCGGTCGGTAGGGAGGCTAGGGTTTGGCCTGGTTCGGGCCGGCATTGAGTGGATCGACAGTGGAGTGGGGAGTGGCCCGGTGTTGGAGTATGGATATGGTTTGGTCAAGGTGGGTCGGCATAAGTCGGTCGGCATGTGTGGATCAGCTAAACTCGGTAAGCTAAGGTGGGTTAGTTATGCGTGGTTCGGTAGGTGTCACTCGGTCACATGAGGTTGGTCAAAGAGGATGAGACAAAGTAGTTCGGCATGAATGGTTCTGGCCTTAAGGGGATTGGAGCATGTGGATCATCCATACGTGGTTCGACCATAGTGGATCGACCGTATGTGGTTCAGCCGTAGTGGGTCAGTCGGCATTGAAGAGGACTTCGGGTCAGAATTCATCTAGCTCCGAGCTGGCATGCAAGTGACTTCAGGTCGACATAAGGTCAAGGTAGCAATACTCCTAGGGATTAACATGTTGGAGATGCTACGAGTCATTGAGCACTTTACTCTGAGTCAGGGTTAGGGTCACTTCGAGTCAGTACCCTGGCTACTTCGGGTCGGCTTATTGAGGACTTAGGGTCGGTCGTGATGAAGGATGTTGGCTCGACTATGGTCTTAGTGGGCCCGTATCACTCAGGAAGCCCAGCAACTCGGGTTTTGCCTATAAATACAGCAGGCGGGGCTTCAAAAAGAGGATCTTCATTCTGTTCCTCTTCCTCTTCTCCACTAAGGCTGCTCTGCCATTGTTGTTCTAAAAAAACTATGGATTGTAACTGTACTGGATTTTCATATCAATAAAAAGGAAATTTCTGGAGTGGACGTAGGCCGGAGTTAGCCGAACCACTATAAATCCTCTGTTATTATTGCTTTCCTTTTAATATTTACTATTCTTCATATTTATACTCTCTACATACATTCTATCTGTTATCTGTGACTGTTGATTGGTGCTTTTATCTGGATTTGGGTGTTAGTGACCAATTTTGGCGCTAACAATGATAATCAAGTAAACCCTAATCTAAATCTAGCCTTTACTCTATCATATGAATATGAACAAAAGGAGTTGCAAAACCATTTAAAACCACTTTAAAACCTTTAAAATTCACTCATAAACATATATTGGAATGTGGTTAAAGTTAGAAAATGTTTTATGATCAAAATCATGTTAGACACCAATTTTAACTATACACACATGCATAGTAGAGTGAGAGGTCAAGAACCACTGACCAATATCCAAAATACAAAATTTTCTCCTTAGATCTGAAGTGGAAAATAAAGGAGATGAATACAAATCAGCAAAAATGATAATCTCCATCCCCTAGATGTCAATTAACCCTCTAATTATGATCTAGGGTAAGACTGGTAAGGAAAATGTGTGATTTTTAATGAAATTAGGTTTAACAAGGTTTAGAGCTATTTTGGGGAAGATGGAAATGACTTAGATCGGTTTCTATAGCCTCCCCTTAACATAATTTTCGAGATGGGTTAGTGGGTCTAAGCACGAGCTTAGTTAATTACCTACTAATCAGGCCAACAGCAGTCAAAACTTAAAGTAGCTATAAATTTGAATCTGTAAGTCCGTTTCTCTATTATGACCACTCTACGGAATTAGAAACTATCATCCTGAATCAATGAAGTGGTTTAAAACCCTAATTTGGCTCATATCAAAAGTTATAGTCCAAACAAGATTTTCAAGGTCAAAATGGTCACATAGAAATTCAACAAAAATCATAGATATAGAAAATATCCCTAAGAGTCACTTTTCAAAATTATAGAGTCATACGACCTTGTATAAATAAAATAAAAATATTTTATGATCCTTCGAAACGTAAAATATGGTTAGTTACATACATCATTCACTAAAATCCAATTTTACTTATTATAAGCGGTGCCTGGTAGTAACGATTATGTACACCAATTCTCTTCATCAAAACTATATTACATTAAAATTTATGAAATTTGGTTTTGGTGAAAACTCCAACATTGCTGTAACAACCCGCATTTTTACGTCTGGATATTTAAATAATCAATTTAAATATTAAATCGTTAATTGATTGAAGGTCCAAAATTTGGCCTTCTGCATATGGGTAAATCAGGACTCGAGACTACTTCCATTGAGTCTGGATCGACGTTGCGAATCGAAATGGGTATAAATATCGCCATATTTGGAGTTATAATATTTTTATGGTTTACGGATTGTTATATGTATGTTATAAAAATACATGCATAGTTGGATCCAATGGGATCTCGATCGATGACTTGTGTTTCTGGGATGAGGACTTCATTATGAGACGTACGGTTGAAGGATTATTAGAATAGGGTGATCTGATGGCCAAAACAACCTCAAAATGTGTGAAATTATTATCATGAAGCAAGAAATCGGATAGCGAAGAAATTTATACCATTAGGACCAGAAAAATGAGGTGATATGCACCGACGAGTTTTATGGCGATATGACGTGTTATGTAATCATACGAGCTCAAAACATGGCGTTTTATTTAAGGAATTTAATATATATATATATATATATATATATATATATATATATATATTTCACCGAACAAGATATTTCACTTACTCACTTTTACCATTCCAATTGTATCTTCCTCCTTTCAAAATAGCTACACCTCCTTCATTTAATTTAATTAAGAGGTACGGAAAATGATAGAGGTTGGCCTTGGATCCGTTGAACTCATGGGAAGGAGAGATTCACATCCAAGAGGCGATGCGGGTGCGGCTGTGTTTGAGGTGGCCGTCGTTTTCATGGTCGAGGCTAGCGTTAGGGTTCGTCGTCGATAGAGGTAGAGTTGACTAAAAGGGAGGGAGCTAATGTGTTTCTCTTAGCGACATGCACCTCTCTACAGCGTCGACTGGAGCTTCGACGCAGTAAGGGGAATCATGACACCTGGTATAGTGGAGGGGGTTGAGATGTCAGATTTGGCTAGGCGATGTTGAGTTCAACATGTTCGGATGCATGGCGAAGAGGACACAAAGTGGAGTGCATTAGCGAAGATGCTACATCGAATCTTGAAGTGTAGAGGGAGAAATCGACAGGGGAAATGCTGTGTGAATAGGTGTACGCGTGCAAATGTGCACTGGCATCTTTAAGGGAAGAGGGAGATGGATTAATGTGAATTTATTACTCAATTAATTTATTGCTATAATTTGTATTCTTATAAAATTTGTATCTATTACATACGAGGTCCAATCGAGGCGCGATCTTCCCCGAAGCACTCATAGTGAGATTATCTACGACATGGTATGAGCTTAGACTAGATTCAAACACTAAGGAATTTTTAGTTCATGTGAGCGGAATCATAACATTGAATTTATATTTTGGTATAGATCTGCATAATTATATATATTGAAAAATATTATCTAAAAGTGGTAGAATAATATATATATATATAAGTAAATATTTCCTCATTTGATTGGATTGATTTGAGTAGATATTCGAGATAATTGATTAAGATCTCATGTGTGTGTATTGTGTTCTATTTGTATTGAATAGGGTTATATGGAGTTGATTTCATTTTATAACATGGTTACAAATTAATTGAACTCCCAATACGTTATTATATTAGTGATAGAAATATTGTTATATATTTTACTACTAATCAGAAGTTAAAAATATGACCTTAAAATAAGCTGTAAGACTAAAATAATTGTTTAGGCATGTCAAACTCATATTAAAATAGTTTTGAAATTTATCCCATCATAGTATTAGTTTATTATGGTGTAATTGAATAATTAACCAACTGGTGAATATTTATAAATGTGATTTGAAAAGCTAGAAATTTCAAAAGAAGTATTGTATTATTTAATAAGGTTTGATTAAGGTTATAAATTGATTTGTTACCTTTAGATCCTAAGTAATGGTTTGTGAGATAAGTAATGGTTTGTGATACATACATACATATATGTATATATATATATATGTGTATATATATGTATTTGTGTGTGTGTGTGAGAATTTTGTAACACCCCATATTTTTAGTAACATTATTTAGGATATTTAACTAGCTAAATTAAATAAAATAATATGATGATTAGGGGATTGCTGTGATTAACATAAGGGGTAGCCGTGCCATTTAAACAATGAACTAAAGAAGAGTTAAAATGAAATAGAGAAGGGGTAAAATAGGAAAGAGACATAACCATATACCCTAAACCCTCATGTATCTAATACCATACGTTCATTTCATAACCCAAAAACTTAAAATAGAGGCCAGCATCAATGCTTTCGGCACCAGGCTTTCGAATCCTTACCTCCGCCTTCGGCTCCATCGAAACCAATGCACAAAGTATCAGATACCTGGTACATAGTGAATTGGATATAGGTGGAAGGTACTGGGTCGAAACCAAAGGTTTCGAGAGGATCAAAGCATGCTTTGCTTTCAAATGAAAATGCGCCTGCTTTGCTTTCGAAAGGAGTGCTTTCGACTTGGTTGGCTTTCGACCAGGTCAAATGGTTTTAAAAGGAATGGTTTCAAATGGGTTGCACCTTTGGTTTTAAGTATGTGCTTTTAAAGGGGTCGAAACCCCTAGCTGCCGCGTTTCTTACCTTTTGAAGTTAATGGTTTCGAAAGGTATATTTTGTTTTAAAACTTAATCACTTCTCCAATTCTTTTGGAAGGTTGGTTTTGAAACCATCTACTTTCTTTACTAAGGAAAAATGCTTTCAAAAGAGTGCTTTCGACTTAGATGTTTTATGACCCTTAGTTCTATTGAAAGATAAACCCATAGGTTTCAACTTAAATGGTTTTAATGGTTTCGAAACTATGTTCCACAAGCTTTTACTTGAACCTAATGCTTTCAAAAGGTTTGTTTAAGTAGCATACTTTAATGCTTTCAAAAGGCAACTAATTTAGGTTTCGAAGGGGAGGTTCCCCAGTATATTCGAAAGGTATAAGTTATAGTTTCGAAGGGGAGTTCCCCCAATGGTTTCGAAAGATATTTAAAGCATTTTTAATGGAAGGTTTCCAATTGCTTTCGAAAGGCAAGTTTTATGTTTTGAAAAGGAAGTCTAAGGTTTGAAGGCTTTCGAAAGAGAAGAATTCAATGTTTTTGAAAGGGCTTTTGTAAATGGTTTCGAAAGGTATGTTTTGGCCTTTCGGCCTATGGTTATAAAGTAAAGTAGACTACTTATATCGAAAGGGGTACTTTCAATGGTTTCGAAAGGGTTGTTTAAAGATTTTAAACAAAGGTTTCGAATGAATTTCGTTTGGAAATATAGACTAAGTGTTTTAAGTTAAAAAGGGTTTTAACTTATTTTAGAGGGATGGGAAATCCTTATTGTATTTCATCAACATTATTTTGAGTAAAGTATATATAACATGGCAAATAGCTTAGAGTAAAGCAAAGAGTATATTTTCCTTGTATATGTATGATTTCAAGGTTTAAATCATTTTGAAATGGGTTTTCAAGGAAACTTTAAAGGGTAGTTAACCCTTACATCTTGGCCACTTATTCGAAAGGGTTGTTTTGCTTTAGTGGCCAAGTTTTAAAAAGCAAAACAACCCTTTCGAAACAAATCTGGGTCGAAAGGTAAAAAGTGGCAGTAAGGGTTTTGACCTAGTCGCAAGCAGTTATTTAAAACAAAAGCGCAACCCAATCAAAACCGTTCTTTTAAAGCCAATTGACTTGGTCGAAAGCCAACCTAGTCGAAAGCTATTCAGTCGAAAGCAAGCAGGCGCATTTCCATTTAAAAGCAAAGTATCGCATCAACCCCTTTGGAACCCTTGGTTTCAACCCTATACCTTCTGCCTATATCCAATTTATTACATACCAGTTACCTAATACCATGTGCATTGCTTTCGATGGAGTCGGAGGCGAAGGTAAGGAGGCGAAAGCCTGGTGCCGAAAGCATCGAAACAGTAAAAACCATGTAGATTAGTCCTTTTTAAACTATTTCTTTGTACCCAACCTGCTTTGTTTGTCAAATTGTGATTGGTTGCAAGTTTCTCTTTTCTAAAAGTACTATCGACTTTCTAGAAATAACAGTTTTATTTATTTATAAAAAACCCCTTCTCCTTTCATAAATATATAAAACATTTAAGTCCCATACCATAAATAATTTTATATACCCATTAAAACACTTGGGAAAATTCTACAAAAATTCTAGAAAATCACTTTTTATTTGTTTTCTAACATGTATAAATTTCAAACCCAAACCATTAATTATTTGACCGTAAATAATCTTTAACCCAAAATAACATTTTCTTCACTAGAAAATTTATATAAATTCCACATAAATTCAGAAAATTCTAAAAATTGAAAACTATCTCTAAAATATCATTTATGGTCTATATAAAAATTCGCAAGGGATTTGGATGTCATGTAATAGGGTTTTCACCTTAAAACATATCATAAAATCAATATGAACAAGCATAAATCATCAACAAGTATATATAATCATTCCATCATTCAAAAACATGGCAAATCACTGCAAATAAGTTTGGATTCATCTTAAAATCTAAAACAATAAGAAATATGAGATGTAAACATTATTCACCTTAGCTTTAAAGATTTAGGAGTTTGAGATTTGAATGGATTTGATTTGCTTAAGCTTCTCCCTTAGCCTTTCTTTATCTTGTTCCCCTTGCTCTTGTTAATGGTGGCCGACCTCAAGCTTAAAAATTTATCAAATGAAATAAATGGGTATGAGAATACACGGCCAAGATTTAAGGATATAGGAATGGCCTCTTTCCTATTTTATCCCTACCCTATTTCATGTTAACTCTTCTTTTAATTCATTGTTTAAATGGCATGGCTACCCCTTAGTAAAAATCAAATCTCAATCCCCTAATCAACACATTATTTTATTTAATTTAGCTAATTAAATATACTAAATAATGTTACCAAAAATATGGGGTGTTACAACATGGATGCATGTGGGACTTGGTTAGGAGCTGTGTTGGTGCAGAGAGGTAGAGTAATTGCCTATGTTTCTCGATAGCTTAAACCACATGAAGTCAGATACCCAATCCATGATTTGGAGTTAGCTGTGGTGATTTTTGCACTGAAGGTCTATAGACATTATCTTTTGGGAGAAAGATTTGAGTTGTATATGGATCATAAGTCATTGAAGTATTTTTTCTCTCAGAAGGAGCTGAACATGAGACAGCAGAGGTGGTTAGAGTTTTTAGCTGCTTGATTTTGGTATTGAGTATACATCGGGGAAATGCAACAAAGTTGCAGATGTACTTAGCAGAAAATATCAGAATGTGGTGTTAGCGATGATAGCTGAGTGGAAAGATTTGGAAGCGTTAGTGACTTGTAGAGTACAATGGAGAACTAAGAGTAGTTCAAGTACAGAAACTGCTTTGTTATCATGTTTGGAAGTTCAACCAGTTATGATCGAAAAGGTTGCTTCTAAATAGCTAGAGGATCCAGTGTTGGCTGAACGGATAGGAAAGTTGAGAGATGGAACAGAGAGCGATGACTTAAAGGATTTTAGTCTTGACCAGAATGGGTGGTTGAGAAAGAAAAGAAGATTATGTGTTTCGAATATGGGAGACATTAGGAGAGGTTTTGGTGGAATGCCATCATGAAGCTCACTATTCATCCGGGAGGAACTAAGATGTTTCCGGATATGAAGAGAAGTTTCTTCTGGGAAGGTATGAAGAGGGATGTTGGCTTATGGGTGAAGCAGTGTTTGAACCGCCAACAGGTAAAAGTCGAACATCAAAAGCCAAGTGGGTTGATTCAACCATTGGATATTGCAGTATGGAAGTGGGATTCTATTTCTATGGATTTTTTAGACGGGTTGCCAAGATCTAATAGAGGAAATGAAAGTATATGGGTCATAGTTGATAGATTAACCAAGAGTGCCTATTTCATTCCAGTTAAATCAACTAGGACGGCGCTTGTTTTGGCTAAGTTATTTATGAAGAATGTGGTTAGACTGCACGGAATTCCTAGTAGCATAGTAAGTGATAGAGATTCTTTATTCACTAGCGAAATCTGGAAGAGTCTACAGGATACCTTAGGTACCAAGCTCAAAATGAGCACCGCTTACCACCCACAGATTGATGGGAAAACTAAGAGAGCTAACAAAGTCTTAGAGGATTTGTTACGAGCTTGTGTGCTAGATTTTGGAGGATCATGGGAAGACCATCTACTTCTAGTCGAGTTTTCATATAACAACAGTTATCAGGCTAGTATAGGGCTGGCACCATTTGAAGCTTTGTATGGAAGGCCATGTAAATCTCCAGTTTGTTGGTTAGAGACCGGGGATAGGTTGGTTCTTGGTCCAGATTTGGTTAGAGAAGCTGTAGAAAAGATTGAGTTGATTCAAGCTAAAATGAAGGAAGCTCAGTCCAAGCAGAAGAGTTATGCAGATAGAAGAAGGAAAGACTTAGAGTTCTCTGTTGGAGACCATGTTTTTATTAAGGTGTCACCGATGAAGGGCGTGATTCGATTCGGGAAATCGGGGAAGTTGGCATCGAGATTCGTAGGACCATTTCCTATTATAGAGAGGATCATGAAACTCACATATAGAGTAGAGTTACCAAGCAGTTTGGCAGGAGTCCATGATGTTGTCCATGTTTCTCATCTAAGGAAGTGTGTTAGAGACCCGGAGACTACTATAGCACCGACTGTGTTAGATGATTTTGTAGTAGAACCGAACTTGACTATATATAGTTAGAAAGCTGATTCGTATAGTCGAGAGAGATGAGAAGAGGCTAAGGAACAAGACAATCAGATTAGTGGAAGTCCAGTGGAGCGACAATGAGAGAGACTGTACTTGGGAGAATGAGAGCAGGATTAGAGACTCTTATCCTGACTTGTTTAATGGTATGTTTTACTTTTTTGATTGATTTGTTGTGTACCTTATCATAATTTCGAGGACAAAATTCTTTAAGGGGAGGAGTCTGTAACACCCCATATTTTTAGTAACATTATTTAGGATATTTAATTAGCTAAATAAAATAAAATAATGTGATGATTAGAGGATTGAGATTTGTGATTAACATAAGGGGTAGCCGTGCCATGTAAACAATGAACTAAAGAAGAGTTAAAATGAAATAGAGAAGGGGTAAAATAGGAAAGAGACATAACCATATACGCTAAGCCCTCATGTATCTCATACCATACGTTTATTTCATAATCCAAAAACTTAAAATTGAGGCCGACCACCATTTTAAAGAACAAGAGGAAGAAAGCTAAAGGAAGAAGCTAAATCAAAATCAAATTCACTCAAATTTCAAACTCCTTTATCTAAAAGCTAAGGTGAATAAGGACTACATCTCATTTTTCTAATTGTTTACGGTTTAGATGAATCCGAAGTATTTTGCATGATTATGCCATGTTTTTGAATGATAAAATGTTTATATATGCTTATTGATGATATATGCTTATTCATATAGGTTTTATGATATGTTTTATGATATGTTTTAATGCAAAAACCCTATTAAATGACATCCAATTGCCTTGCGAATTTAGATTTAGACCAAAAATAAAAATTTAGAAATGGGTTTCAATTTTCATAATTTTCAGAATTTATGTGGATTTTATATGAATTTTCTAGTGAAGAAAATGCTGTTTTGGGTTTAAAAATTTATTACGGCCAAATTATATCGGCTTAGGGTCTGAAATTTATATATGTTGGAATCATATTGAAAATGATTTATAGGAATTTTTGTAGAATTTTCCTAAGTGTTTTAATGGATATATAAAATTATTTAAGGTATGCGACTTAAATGTTTTGTATATTTATAAAAAGGAGAAGGGGTATTTTGTAAATAATTCAAATTGTTATTTCTAAAAATTGGCAGTACTATAAAATAAATTTTGCAACCAATCATAATTTGACAAACAAGGTAGGTTAGGTAAAAAGAATTAATTTAAAAAGTCCAATCAATTAATACATGCTTTTTCTTGTTTCAATGCTTTCGGCACCAGGCTTCCGAATACTTACCTCTACCTCCACCTCTGACTCCATCGCAACCAATGCACATAGTATCAGATACCTAGTACATAGTGAATTGGATATAGGCAGAAGGTACTGAGTCAAAACCAAAGTTCCGAGGGGATCGAAGCATGCTTTGCTTTCAAATGAAAATGCGCCGACTTTTCTTTCGAAAGGAGTGCTTTCGAATTGGTTGGCCTTCGATCAGGTCAAATGGTTTTAAAAGGAATGGTTTCGAATGGGTTGCGCCTTTAGTTTTAAGTAAATGATTTCGAAGTGGTCGAAACCCCTAGCTGTTGCTTTTCTTACCTTTCGAAGTTAATGGTTTCGGAAGGTATACTTTGTTTTAAAACTTAACCACTTCTCCAATGCTTTCAGAAGGTTGGTTTCGAAACCATCTACTTTCTTTACTTAGGAAAAATGTTTTCGAAAGAGGGCTTTCGACTTAGATGTTTTATGACCCTTAGTTCTGTTGAAAGATAAACCCATAGGTTTCGACTTAAATGGTTTTAATGGTTTCAAAACTATGTTCCAAAAGCTTTTACTTGAACCCAATGCTTTCAAAAGGTTTGTTTTAAGTAGCGTACTTTAATGCTTTCGAAAGGCAACTAATTTAGGTTTCGAAGGGGAGGTTCCCTAGTATTTTAGAAAGGTATAAGTTATGGTTTTGAAGGGAGTTCCCCCAATGGTTTCGAAAGATATTTAAAGCATTTTTAATGGAAGGTTTCCCATTGCTTTTGAAAGGCAAGTTTTATGTTTTGAAAAGGATGTCTAAGGTTTTAAGGCTTTCGAAACATAAGAATTCAATGTTTTCGAAGAGGCTTTTGTAAATGGTTTCGAAAGGTATGTTTTGGCCTTTCGGCTTATGGTTATAAAGTAAAGTAGACCGTCTATATCGAAAGGGGCACTTTCAATGGTTTCGAAAGGGTTGGTTTCGAATGAATTGCTTTTGGCAATATATCCTAAGTGTTTTAATTTAAAAAGGATTTTAACTTATTTTGGAGGGATTGGAAATCCTTATTGTATTTCATTAATATTATTTTGAGTAAAGTATATATAACATGGAAAATAGCTTAGAGTAAAGCAAAGAGTATATTTTCCTTGTATATGTATGATTTAAAGGTTTAAATCATTTTGAAATGGGTTTTCAAGGAAACTTTAAAGGGTAGTTAACCCTAAGAAAAATGACTCAGATATAGAAGACCGGATAGGACTGGTGTAGGGTCACGCCCTATACAATAGCTTTAGCCCCAAGCTAATTTTAGTCCAAAATTCCAGTGTGTAGGGCTTTGTCACAGGTAGACTTAAATGATGGTTATACACTAAAGGAATATATGTACAGAGAAAAAGGTTATTGGTGAGCCCGCAAAACCATTAGGATCAGGAGACCGTGGGAGATGTAAGTTAGGGACATACCGTCCAGAAGACTTATCTAACAGTTGTTAGATCATATTTATTATTTTGTCTGGTAGGCCCGAGTCAGCCAAAGGTTAGTAGTTAGCCAACAAAACTACATTTGTTTCGAATAGCTGGTCCAGTAAATTACCTGTTTTTAGCATAAAGGATATTGCTATTATGATATAATCAGATTGATTAATCAGTTTGGTTGCAGGATTATGATTTGCAAAAATATATGTTTTGAAAGAGATATTAGTGAGGGGAAACCCATTCTGCTACGTGGCATAGTCTCAATTAATATCAGATAACCGAGATGTATAGTACTATTCACACTACGTATTATGTCTGACTCGAAGTTTATGTTTTCCCCTTAAACTCTCGGGTGCTCAAAATTGATTTGAGTAGGCTGAGGGTTGAGATTTACAAGTTTTAGTAGGTTGATGAATAAAGCTACTGAAGACGAGCAGGAGGCTGATGGATAGCTATTTTAGGAGATGCTATTTTATTCTGTTTTTTCCATTGTGTTGTATTATGTCAGTATGAAAATATAGTACTCCGGTCACCTAAGGGGGCATCATCATATGTTGCTCTTGGTGTATACTTGGGAAACGATTATGGGATTATGTAACTTGATTGTGAAACATGTGTTTTGAAATGTAATAAAAAAATGTTGTTTTTTTAAATATGTGATTTTGTTTCATATTCAAGTGCTTCTGATATTATGGATACCATTAACATAGCCGTATTTAGTCGCCAGAAGTTAATACTGTAGACGACTGCAGCATCTGTAACACTTAGCTTTTGGCCTCTAGGAAGGGGATGTTACAAATTTCGAGGCCTTATTAATAGCTAAACTTGATTTTTATAGAAAAATTAAGTGATATTATGCTATAATAGGATTAATTCGACGAGAATATTATTTAATAAAATATGTTGAGACTTCTATAAATACAAAGAAGTTATAACTGTTAGATTGGTTACTTGTGTAAGATGCATTTTTGTAAATTGTTTATATGATTGTATGTGTGAATTGCTATTAATATTGATATAATAGATTTGTAACTTTGGTTGTGTATTGCCTTCGTGTATGTTAATTAGCATGATATGTGTTTATTATAGTTGGACTGGTTATATATATACCTGCATAAAGTTTACATGATTTATATATATCTATATGTATAAACATAGTCCTGATATGTTTGAACTGGGGCTATTGGGAGATGCATGAAATATTTTTTTTTTTTATATATATATGTATTGATATGCGGTTTAAAGCGTTTATAGATAGTTTCAGTATGTCCGACTTGGGGCTACCGATTGGTGCAAGGAATCCATTGTACCATTGAGGCGCACGACCTACAGACGTGATCCCAGAGCAGAGGTGGGAGAGACTGGGACGTCAGTCAGGAGTATGTCATATACTATTCTATAGTACACTTGGGTGCTGCGGTAGGACCTACGGGCCAACTTCTTTTGAGATATTGGTTCTTAGGGGAGTCCACAATATAGTTGAGGCTCTCGATAGGTCTCTTTAGTAGTTAATGGCAATTCAATGCGATTTATCGATACGCGATTTAAGCGTATGTATAGTTCGTTATGCCCGACTTAGGGTTACCGAATAGTGGACGAAATATATTATACAGGGTTCAAGTGATATATATATATATATATATAATTATGGATGCACGATTTGGAGGATTTATATATATTGGTTTGATATGCCTGACTTGGGCCAACCAAGTAGTGCGAGGCACTTCAAGAATGAATCACGATCCATATGAGGACGACAATACTTCGGTGTTGTGTATATGTATATGAAGAGTCTACGTGGGGTACCTTGAATCTGGATTATCTATTCATCGATAATCAAACGATATCGGTTTTATAAAAGGAATCCATTGTACCATTAAGACACATGCCTACAGACGCGGTTCGAGAGCAGAAGCTGTCTTTTATGGTACTAGGGAGTCAGATATTGTCTTTCGATGTTGATTCAGAGTATTACGAAGGGCGGGTCGTATTAATTTTTCACATTCAACTTTGTAAGTCCAAACACAAAATCCTTGATTTAATAGTAATAATAATTATTAATCGTATTTCTCTAGCAAGACTTAGACTTTGAGTTGACTACAGTTTATCATGATACTAAACTCATATAATCAAGGAGACGAATTCTCTATTGAATAGTATTTCACTTCCAATGCTTTAACTTAGATCCAACTATAGTCGTTTAATGGATGCTATGTCACGATTTAAGTATAATCAAAGTGGAGTGTCCATATTGAAGTTGAACAGTATTCTTAAGTCGAGAGAACTATGCAACATCATCATTTCGAGATTCTCTATTTAAGCTTGGTTATATTAACCAATAGAAAACTCTCAAATGAGTCATTCCATGTAACCCCTTTGTACCCCTAGCAGCCGTGAGTACTACACTGTCCAACATTTGGAAAGCGTTACACATTTTAGTCTCAATGGTTGTATCGATATCTCATCTCGAAACATCTTGACTAGGAATATTTAAAATAATATGTCATTTTAATATGATAAATTTCTCAGGATTACAACACATTGTAATTATTATCACATAACATATCAGTTAAGGATATTCTATGCAATATACTTTAAATGAAATACTTAATTAATTATATCATAATAAACAAGCATATAATAGAAAGAAATCACCTTTTATTTTGAAAGATTGGTTATCCAGTTAGATATATGTAACAAATTACATAATTGCTCCTAGGACATACCCCTAACTCTATCAATCTCCCACTTGCACTTGGGGTAAGTTATGGAATGTTATTCCATCTTCTGTGATCGGTTTTCTCAAAACTAATCGGTCAGTCCATTTGAACCGGTATGCTATTTTTAATTATCTACTTTGTCAATCAACTCTCTCTATCGTTGATAAATTTCCTTTATCATGTGGATCTATTCAGAGTATGTTGCTCGACTTCAAGTGAGCTTTAGGTTCTTATAAGAATTGTATCGCATCATTGTTTTCATATAACAATGCCATAGGATTCTGAACATTTAGAATCATCTCCAGCTTGGTTATAAATTTGTGCATTTATTTATACTTCTTTTATTGTAGTGCTATTTAAGGCGATGCACTCAGTCTTTGGTTGAATCAGCCACTACTTATTGTTTTGAACAGTTACAACTTAAAGTTCTTAACTTAAGACTAAACAAGAAGTTAGCATCGACACATTATACTCAATATTACTTACAAAGTTCGAGTGCGCGCATTACTTCATAATAAATTAGTTGTTTCTATAAAAAATTCTCCAGTATTTCATAAATATTCGAGAACGTTCTAGATTTTCATATAATAATCTTAATTCGGATACTTGCTCAATATATTAAATACATAAGAGAAGTGTTGTATTATAGATAATATAACATGTATGATAATTCCTATTGCCAATGCATAAGGAACCCATCTTACATGCTCCATGTTAAACAATTCTAATATCGTGTCTGTGTATATCATTTTGGGACAATCCTAGTATCTTTTATACTGATTATAAAAGATGTCTTTTCAAATCCAATGTCGAGTGTCAAACAACCAAACTAACATGATTTTAACTTAAGTGCATCGTTAACAATCATAAGCTTGTTGTTTACTTTTAGTTTTAGGAATATAATGTATCTATTAATATTCTTTCTTACAGAAACATGCTTTGTGATGACCCACCCTACCTAATACCCTAAATCAATGTCGAATGATAATGTCTGACTCTCGATTATCACAAAAGATGGTCCATCGAGGTAAAAATTAAAACTATATTAAACTAAATATGGCATAATGATACAATCTCACAATGAAATGATATCATATAATATATCAAATATACATGAAAAAAACATAATGAACCATACATATGAGACTGTAATAGTAGAAGCAACTGATATAAATATCAATACAGAAAGCTAGAATACATCAATTCAATACATACAGAGTTCCTGAATATAATATCTGATACCGGCTCATATACAAATATAGGTCTGTCTACTACAACAACAAGTATATATCCAAAATATCAATGTAGTGCCTCTAAAATGCTCCAATTATCCTGCTAGCCTATCCCTAAAAGCACCTAACTCACAGACCACTTAATCGAGCACTCAAGAGTTGTCACAACATAAACAGAGAGACAAAACACAGGTCAGACTTAAAGCCTTGTATGAAGGGAACTATCTCAAAATACCATATATTGAAACTATATAGATATATAAAACAGGAAGCTACTAAGGTACATCCGGTCCTCTCCACAAATATGGCTCAGGAGTGATCTGGACTGCCCATAGACAATAAAGTAAACCCATACCAAAGGATAGAGAATCATACCATAACTTGCTATTCTCTTGTAACCAACAAGTCAGCACATCCTAGTAATATTGATTCTAGAAAAGCCCATACACCTCTAAGAACGGTATATAATACTCATGTTAGCCAGTACAGGGTTAGGGGTACCTCCAAGGTCAACTGGTGCCAACACCCTCTATCAGAAATAATATAACAAATCTTACTACGTAACGATAAGTACAAATAATCAATTATACATACTCATGTATTGCCCCCATACGATAAGTCTAAATAACCGACATTTATCGTCGTCCTAATATTGAATGAAAATTCAATGGAGCTACTACACCCTATGTGATCATTGGATTAATCCACATTGTGACCGTTCAGAGTCCACAAGCGGAATTGAACGTCCTCGTATGATCTCGTTGCTGCACGGGTATCTCCGTACAGACATAGACTGCTCTCCTAGAACTAATGAAAATCCCTATCACTGCAATGCTCCCAAGCGTAAAATCTATGCTACGAGATATGAATATCCATTAAGCACTGCTCTGAACCCTCCTGAAGGTATAGCCTGAAACCATAAAATGAATAAAATATAATAAGGAAAATTGGTCTCGACCTACGACTCGAATCTAGTCGTCCCCTCCGTGATTCTACCGCCAAGCACTTGCATCGACCCCAATGGATCTCCCACGCATAACAGCGCATTGAAGCACGGTGTCTGTTTCACCCATTTGTTCAAATGTCTACTAGATCTCGTACTGATTACTTACCATCATGTGTTCGTACATTTGCTTGGATCTCGTACCAATCCTTCGTTGTTAGGTGCTTCTCTCCCATGATTCCCTCATTGTGCACTTGTGTCGACCATGATAGATTTCTCAACCACATTGCACATCCAACCATTGAATTCTCCAAACTTCATTGAACTAAAATGTCTGCTTTTTCTTGCTCTAGATCAAGTCTAGGCTTTACCTTGCTTCGTCCATGCCAAAGCCATAAGACCCCGCCCGCTTGCATGTACTACTATCAACATAGCAGTGCTTGCACACTGTTATGCTTAGCATAACAGTGCGACGCGCTCTGCCTTCGCCCAACCTTGACCCGACCCCTTTGGGGGTCTAGCCTACTCCTAACCTTAGCTCCATACTTCATAAATGCGGTTGGTGGATTTTCACCGAAATACATTGGTTGATGCATTAAAGTGTTTTCTTATTTTCGTCAAACCGATTGCAAAGCGAAATCCACTCTCTGGCACATAGAGTTTAATGGGGGGACTCTTTCCACCCGACTTCCTCTCACACACCTTAGCACAAATATAAATTTTCACACACAAATATATTTTTTCACACATACATACATACATACATATATATCCACACAAACACATTCAACAAATCAAATTGTACTTTGTGAATTGTTTTAGTTATTATACCTCTTCAAATACACACACACATACACTCACATGTATGTAGACTTATCCATATACATATACATATACATATACATATACATATACATATACATATATGTAACGACTCGTAAATTTTTAACTGTTTTAATAACGTATTTAACTGAATTGTGTGAAATTTTAAACAATAAAATTTTGAAATAAAAATTTAATATTTGAAATACGTCTAATTAGACATAGCAACTGGTAAATTTTCATCAGATAATTTGGAAGTTTATTTTCTAGTTTAATTTTATTCCAATTTATATCAGTTAAAATTGATGATAATAAAATATTTTCCAAACCTGAATATTTTTACATAGAAAAATTCTAATTCATCTTCTGACTAAGACGTCATTTTTCGTTTTTCCAAATTCGGACTTCTTTAGCTCCGTCGATCTTATTTTTCTGCGTTTTTGCTGCATTTTCCGCTAGTAGAAAATTCGAATTTTTATAATTTAATCGTAACACTGATATCTCTATACCGTTTTGAGCGTCTCGTCGTGCTGATCTTCTCAATGTATTCATTTGCGTGTTTTCAAAATCCGGTGTGCGGTGCAATATGCGAACGTCTAGTGTACCGGTTCCGCAACTAACTCTTTTTGGTCTCTGTCCTTCCATTTCCCATAGTGCAAAGCTACCAACAGAAATTAATTATTTCATGAATTCCAATTTTTGGCTCTTACTATTCCTGGTTCAAATATTTATGGCCATCTGTTTTAAATTTCCAAGAATTTTATTTTTACTTTTGCCTGTTCATTTTCCTCTCAGACTACACGTTCCTTCCTTCTCCCATTTTTCCACTCTCCCTCCTCTGTTCTTAATTTTGCTTCTGCCATTTTTATTTTTGTTTGTTTTTCCCTCTTAACTTGCTTGTTTTTCCCTCTTCACAACAAAATATTTTCAAAAACCTGTAGCTTCTCCATCTCCTCCTATCACTCTTTCCCTTCTTATTTCCACTCTGTATTCCTCTCAACTCCTCAAAACCCAACTCGGCAGCCTCGTATGCCAGCATCACCCTACCTTTCACCTCTACACCTCCTCCAGCACACGACCTCATGCAACTGCCTCGAGCACGAACCCTCCAACTGATCCACATCCACACCCACTGCCGGACAATGAAGCACCTCCGACCCCATCGTGGCCGCAGCTTCAAACATCCAACCACAACACCTTGCTCCACCCTCGCAACCTCCATCGACCCCAGTCCCCACGTCAGCTGCCTCACACCCAAGCCACACCACAGCCTTCAACCGTGCTTTGCTTGCCGAACGCTGCACACCATCACACGTCAGCAAACCCATGCGCAACTTCCCCTCCTCCTTGGTTGAATTTATGTAAGTTGATGATGAATATATATACGTTTTATATTTGTTTTATATATATAAGTATAGCTTTATCTTATGGGTTAGTTTTATATATTTGCAATTAACCTGTTGTAAACATTTGTATTGATTTCATGTAGGGTAATGTACACATATCAGTTTATATGAGGGTATAATATATATATATATAAAGTGGGAATTGCTGTTGGTTACATAAGAGAAAAGATATATATATAAAGTTATGTCATATGGGTTACAGTATGTATGTTTACAATATATATTGCAGTATAAAGAGATTATTTATATATGTTAGTTTATGTATACAGTATAATTTATATAAAGGTTAGCATGCATTGGTTAGGTAAAGTGTAATATGTAAGTATATTTGTTATTTAGTATGTATATATAGTATATATATAGGCGGTATAGTACATATTAGCTGTTGAAGAAAAGTTTAAGTTACAAATTTTATAACATTTATTTTTCGGTTATATATTGCTTTTAAATTATAATGTGTGTAAGTTGTACATTTGTATCTTGTAGTTTCCTGTTACCTGTTCTATGGAAATGTATATATATATTAGTTGCTTTATTAGGTAGGTTTGTCAAATCAGTTCATTTATATATTTTACTATCATACAACCCTTTGTCTTTTGACTTTTTCCTGGTTATATAAAGTTTTGATGTGTCAATGTTACTATATATGTTTAGTCTGTAGCAAATATTAAAAAAAGAAGTATTTAGACTGTAGTCTATCTAGTTGCGTGTTTTGTTTGAATGTGTATACTATATTATACATAAAGTTTAAACAGTTATATATTATAAAGTATATTAAGTGTAAGGTTTATATATGTACATTCTATTGAATTTCTAAATATACGCGTTTTGAAAATGTATAGAATTCTTTTTTTAATATGTGTTTAAAATTAATATTTGATTTCAGAATGTTATATTGTATGTGAGTTTATATATAATAGTTTGGATATAATAGGTATATATATAAGTACTTGAGTTGGTTTCAAGTATATAGGAAGGTTTTGTTTTATATATTTTATATTCATCTTAAATCTGATATTGATTTCATGTGAAATAATAATAATTTATATATTCTGTTTCTATCTAGATGCTTTTGATTCGTTCTCATCAATTCAAACTATCAGCTTTGTTCGCCGAATTGTGTCCATCTAACTTTGCTTCGGAAGTCGTGCTTGCATTCATAACTCAATTTCATTATCTATCATCTCTAGCCTCGAAAGGTGAGCAATCACTCACGATTAACGTTCTTTTATTTATTAAATTTGATTTCAATTGAAACGACAATTGAAATATGCTACTGTTAGTTATTTACATTGTTATATATGCTATTATCTGTATCTGTTCACCTGTGACATCTGACACCATTATCTGTTATTTATATCGCTATATATGTGCCATTATCTGTATCCGTTCACCTGTGACACCTGACACCATTATCTGTTATTTACATTGTTATATATATGCTATTACCTGTATCAGTTCACCTGTGACATCTGACACCATCATCTGTTATTTATATTGATGATATATGCCTGTTATATTATTATCATACCTATTATCACTCTGCAAGTTCCCTGTTAGTATAGATTCACTATGGGTTGAAATGATACATACCCGAATAATCTATAGAATAGGAGAAAATCGTTATGGGTTGAAATAATAAACCCAAGCGATTTTCATTGAATTGAATTTGGGATTGCAGGTTGAAAAGATATATACCCGTATATATATAAATTACAGATTGAAATGATAAATATCCATATCACTTGACCATAGGGTAGAAAATTATATACAGACATCGTTGGTCTATATATAAATAATTTGAAATGATTTCTGTGGTTTGAAAAGAAATATATGGTTTTAATAAATATTGATTTTAAAAATTTATTAAAGTTGATTTAATAAAGTTGATTTGAATCAATATAAAATATGTTTAAGTATTCATGTAAAATTTATATTTTCAAATATAGAGTTTATAATGTTTCAGGTTGAAAGATAAATTTGAAATTGATTTGGAATTCTTAATCATTTAAGAATTATACTTAAATAAGTTTGATTTGAAATCTATTAAATTTGAAATTTTAAGATATGTTTTATAACTTGAATTTGATAAAAAAGTGGCTTAAATGAATATTTCAAACTTATATAAATTTAAATGGGATATTTTGTTTATATAAATTTGTAAATTGAAGTTGTATTTAGATGTATTGAAATGATTAAAGAAATATCTCAGAAACTAAATGTAATGAAATTAAATTGAGATATAAATGGAATTATCAAATTTAGTTTTTGAAATGTGGAATATTTAAAGCTTTGAAATATATTGAAATTTAATGGTTTATTTTGTGTTTCAAATCTGTATTTGAAATCGTTATAATTCGAAATGATTTATTGAGAAATTGAATTGAGTTGAAATTTATGAATTGAGATTGAATTAAGTTGAATTTGGAAGTTGAGTTAATTTGAATCGATTTGTGAATTTGTGGAAGCTATTTTATTTTATAAAGTATTTTTAAACTATATCTACAACTATTTATATTTTACTTTATAAATTATTTTCATATAAACTATTTTTTTATAAATCATTTTCAATATATATTATTTTATTATAAACTATTTTAACTTATAACTATTTTATATAAACTATTTTTATTTTATAAACTATTTTATTATATACACTAATTTTAATATCTAAACTGTTTAAGAGGGAAGTTGATGCAGCCCAAAATGACCAAGTCTTAGGTCGCGAGCGACCTAAGGAGCTGTTAGGTCGTATGCGACCTAACGAGGAAGAGTACAAGCTCAAACGACCTAACGAAGAAGATAACAAGCTTAAACGACCTAACGAGTTATCCACTTCCTTAGGTCGCTCCAACCTTCCAATTTCCAACTTTGACGAGTTACGACCTAAGCTAAGTCACGAGAATGAAATACGACCTAAGTTAGGTCACGGAAAGATATGGGAAGATAGGTCGCTCACTTTAGGTCGCGAGGCCTTAGGTCGCGAAGATTTCCTGAAGCAATGTTCTTAGGTCGCTTCGACCTTAACAAGTTACGACCTATGTTAGGTCGCGTACGAAGCCTATGCCGCCTGGATATCTTATGTCGCATTGTTTTAGGTCGCATGTGTTACTAGGTCGTATGTCGTTGATACTATGTTGTAATATGTTTGTATTTTTCTTTAAGTCGTAGGTCGCGTGGGTTGTATTGTTAGGTCGCTGCCGACCTATGTGTTGTGTTGTAAATGAGTGGTATCTTGTGATGTAATGCTGGTGTTGTACTGTTGTTAGGTCGCTGCCGACCTAAGTTAGGTCGTAGGTCGCGTAACGACCTAATGGTCTGGGTGTTGTAAAATGCTATAAATAGTGGGTGAGTTGTAACTTTGAAAGTTAGTTGATTTTGATTAAAAACTTGTTTGTGTGCTTTGTGCCACTTCTTAAATTGGTAGTTGAGTGTAATCTCCTATCTCCGCTTTCGGCATTCGAGTGCGCTCGGATCAACGATCGTAGAAGCCAATTCACGGTATCAAGTGCGCTTGATCAACGTCTGAAGAATTGTAGATCTTTAAACACGGTATCGTGCGCGATCAACGTATTTGAGATAGCTAGAATCCGGCATCTTTGGATCAACGGATTTGGGCCATTCAGTATCTTCTATTCCATCGTGCTACTTCCACCGATTCAACATTTTCGTTATCCGCTGTTGCATCATTTGGTATCAGAGCGAGACTTAGCCAATCATAGCTAAGCCGAACCTTGGAGCCAATTCTTATTGAAGAGTTTGAGGAGTTAGTGAAGCCGAGCTACATCAAGCAAAGCCGAGCTAAGAGAAGTGTTAGAGCCGGGAGTTTGAAGTTGAAGGTCGTACATCATTTGGTATCATTTTGAAAGTCCAAGCTGAGAATTGAAGTGTTTGTGAAGTTTCAAATCATGCCGCCGAGAAGAGCTAATCGCCATCAGAACGTAGAAGCATTGTATAGAAGAGAAGAAGCTGATGAGATGGAGCAAAGAATAAACGAAAACTTTAGTGAGAAGCTTAATGAAGGGATTGGTCGATTAGAGAAGATGATGTTGGAGATGAATCAAAATCAGAGAAGGGTTTCACCTGAATCTAACCATGGGGGAAGTAGAGTTTCACCACATTCCAATCGAGAGAGAAGTGTTGATAGTGATCATAGAAGTATGAGTCGAGATTGTCATAGAAATGTTAATGATCGAAGTCGTGATAGGAATGTGAATGATCGTGATCGGAGGAATGTAGATAGAATGGATGTTGGTGGAAGACACGATGGTAGTAGAGATGTTGGTGGTCAGGATCGACATCGATATACATCATATTTCGAGGAGGAGTTTGATGGTGGTAGTGTTCATGGACGAGGACGAGGACAAGGAAGAAATCAGTCGGAGTATGATCACAAATGGGAGTCTGGGATGAAAACTAAAATACCGGAATTCAAGGGAGGTATGCAAGCCGAGGAGTTTCTTGATTGGTTAGCTTATGTTGAGGAAATATTTGACTTCAAGGAGGTTCCGGAGGATCGTAAAGTGAAGTTGGTTGCTACTAGGTTGAGGGGGAGAGCTATGGAATGGTGGCAGCAAACCAAACTTACTAGAGAGCGGATGAGGAAGTCAAGGATTGTTGCTTGGGAAAAGATGAAGAAATTGATGAAGGCTACTTTCTTACCCTACAATTACCAATCACTAATGTATCAGAGATTACAGAACCTGAGGCAAGGGACGAAGGCTGTTACTGATTATGCAGATGAGTTCTACCAATTGATTACTCGAAATGACATTATGGAGACAGAAGAACAATTGACCGCTAGGTTTGTTGGTGGACTTAGAGCACAGATCCAGGATATGGTGAACATGTTCGACTTTAGATCTATGGCAGAAGCACATCAAAAGGCGTTGGCTTGGGAGAAACAAGGTAGACGTGGGGGAGGTGTGTTTCCAAGTTTTACGGGGCCAAACAAAGGAGCGGGTAGTAGTTCTAATATTCCTAAAGCATCGAGTAAGCCAGTTGTTCATGAAGTGGCTAAACCAAAAGTCAACACTAATTTCAAATGCTATAATTGTCAAGAAGTGGGTCACAAGGGCAGCGAATGTCCAAAACCAAAGAAGAGAACTATGATTGCTGAAGTGGAAGATGAGGATGCAGAGGCTGAGTGTTCTAATTCATTACATGATAAGGAGGAAGAAAATGTGTCGGGAGATGAAGGATATTCATTGATGATGAAGAGATCTTGTCTAACACCAAAGCAGGAGGAAGAAACTAGCTGGTTGAGAAGTAACATCTTTCAGTCAACATGCACTATCTTGGGAAGGGTTTGCAAGTTTGTTATTTATGCCAGAAGTTGTGACAATATTATCTCTACAGAGGCTGTGAAGAAGTTAGCATTGAAAACAGAGAAGCATCCGAAACCATACAAGTTAGCCTGGTTGAGGAAAGGTGGGGAGGTGAAAGTTAGACGAAGAGCTTGTGTTAATTTTTCAATTGGGAAGAAATACAAAGATGAAATTTGGTGTGACGTCGTGGACATGGATGTATGTCATCTGTTGCTGGGGAGACCGTGGCAATATGATAGGGCTGTGCAACATGATGCTCGTACTAACATTTACAGTTTCATGTTTGAGGGTACTAAAATCACTTTAATTCCTAAGAAACGACAACACGAAGAAAGCAAGTCGGAGGAGATTGAAGAACTTAAAACTTTGCTATCTTTGAAGGAGTTTGTTAAGGAAGTAGAAGAGGAGCCCGAAGTGTTTTTGTTGATTGGACGAGAGAGTAATGAAGTGGTTGAGATTCCCGAAGAAGTAAAGCCAATACTGGGAGAGTTTGACGATGTATTTCTTGAGGAGCTACCAACGAAATTACCGCCGTTGAGAGACATTCAACATCAAATTGACCTTGTTCCAGGGGCTGTGTTACCACATAGACCACATTACAGAATGAGTCCAAAGGAACATGAAGAGTTGAGAAGGCAAGTGGAAGAGTTGCTTGAACATGGGCGTGTACAGGAGAGTTTAAGTCCTTGTGCGGTGCCAGCTTTGTTAGTACCGAAGAAGGATGGAACGTGGAGGATGTGCACTGATAGTCAGGCCCTGAACAAGATTACCGTGAGATATAGATTTCCTATGCCTAGATTGGATGACTTGTTGGATCAGCTTAGTGGAGCTACTATCTTTTCGAAGATTGATTTGAAAAGCGGTTATCATCAAATTCGAATCAGACCAGGGGATGAATGGCAAACAACATTCAAGACGAGAGAAGGGTTGTACGAATGGCTGGTTATGCCGTTTGGTCTTTCGAATGCACCGAGTACATTTATGAGGGTGATGAATCAAATCTTTAGACCACTTATTGGGAAATTCGTGGTGGTGTATTTTGATGATATACTGATATATAGTAGAAGCTCAGAAGAACACTTGCAACATCTGAGGGAAGTGTTGATGATATTGCGACAAGAACAATTTTATGCTGCAATGAAGAAATGCGTGTTCATGACGCATAGTGTTTTATTTTTGGGATAAGTTATTTCGGATGGAGGTATACAGGTGGATCAGAATAAAGTTGAAGCAATCAGAAATTGGCCACAACCCAGGACGATTACAGAAGTTAGAAGCTTTCATGGTTTGGCATCATTCTACCGAAGGTTTATTCCACACTTCAGTAGCGTGATGGCACCAGTTACTGATTGTATGAAAGGGAAGCAATTTTCATGGACGGAGGAAGCAGGATTTGCCTTTGAGAGAATCAAGGAACTATTGACGACAGCCCCAATTCTAGTATTACCATATTTTCAGTTGTTGTTTGAATTGCATACTGATGCATCGAAGGTTGGAATCGGAGGGGTGTTAAGTCAGAAGGGATGTCCTATTGCATATTTCAGTGAGAAGTTATCAGGAGCAAAGATGAGATATAATACTTAGGATGTGGAATTTTATGCTATTGTGCAAGCTGTGAAACATCGGAGACATTATTTGTTTCATAAAGAATTTGTTTTATATACTGATCATGAGGCGTTGAAGCATATGTAGGGACAGGACAAGATCGCAGCTAGGCATGCTTCGTGGATTGCATACTTACAACAATTTACATTTGTGGTGAAGCATAAGTCGGGAATTACAAACCGAGTGGCAAACGCATTGAGTCGAAGGAATCATTTATTTATTACAATGAAGGTTGAAGTGACGGGGTTTAATGTGTTGCCAGAATTAATGGTTGATGATCCTTACTTCGCGAAGTTTGTAGATGAAGTCAAGGAGGAAAAAACTGATGAATTTGTATTAGTGGATGGTTTTCTATTCAAGGGAAACAGATTATGTATACCCGAGTGCAGCTTACGAATGAAGATTGTGAAGGAGTTGCATGAGGAAGGACATATGGGGAGAGACCGTACCTTACAGTTGATTTCACAGTCATATTTTTGGCCTTCTATGAAGAAAGAGGTTGGAAGATTTTTGGAGAGATGTCATATTTGCCAAATTTCTAAAGGGACAACGACGAATGCGGGATTGTATATGCCGTTACCCATGCCGGTTAGACCATGGGTTGATATCAGTATGAATTTTGTTTTGGGATTACCGAGAACTCAGAGGGGAATGATTCGATATATGTTGTAGTGGACATGTTTTCGAAGATGGCACATTACATCGCTTGTAAGAAGACAGCTGATGCCGTCCGTGTTGCTGAGTTATTCTTTAAAGAAGTGTATCGCTTACATGGTTTACCAGAATCCATTGTTTCTGATCGGGATACTAGATTTCTAAGTCATTTTTGGCTGAGTTTGTGGAAGATGGTGGGAACAAAGCTAAATTTCAGTAGTGCTTACCATCCGCAGTCCGATGGTCAGACTGAAGTTGTTAACAGATCGTTGGGGAACTTGTTGAGGTGTCTCGTGAAAGATAACTTGAAGAGCTGGGATATGAAGTTATGTCAGGCAGAGTTTGCACATAATCATGCAGTCAATCGAAGTAATGGTTTCAGTCCATTTCAGATTGTATATTCTAGCTTACCAAAGAGGCCGTTGGATTTGACGATAGTACCACAACCGAAGGGGAGAGTTAAACGGGCTGTTGATTTTGTTGATTGATTGGCAGAATGCCATAAAATCATTCAGGAACGATTGAAGAAGGCGAATGAAAAGTATAAACGATCTGCGGATCTGAAGCGACGGAATTTTGAATTTAATGAAGGAGATTTAGTATATGCTGTACTAACAAAAGACCGTTTTCCAGTGGGAACATACAATAAGCTTAAAGCTCGAAAGATTGGTCCTGTAACGATTGTGAAACGGATCAATGAAAACGCTTATAAGTTGAAGCTGCCGGAGGATGTGTACACTTCTGACGTGTTTAATGTTAAACATCTTATACCGTGTCATAGGGATGAGCTTGTTGTGGAAGAGGAAGGTGCAAATTCGAGGTTGAATTTTTGCCAACCCGGGAAGGATGATGCAGCCCAAAATGACCAAGTCTTAGGTCGTGAACGACCTAAGGAGCTGTTAGGTCGTATGCGACCTAACGAGGAAGAGTACAAGCTCAAATGACCTAACGAAGGAGATAACAAGCTTAAACGACCTAACGAGTTATCCACTTCCCTAGGTCGCTCCGACCTTCCAATTTCCAACTTTGACGAGTTACGACCTAAGCTAAGTCGCGAGAATGAAATACGACCTAAGTTAGGTCGTGGAAAGATATGGGAAGATAGGTCGCTCACTTTAGGTCGCGAGGCCTTAGGTCGCGAAGATTTCCTGAAGCAATGTTCTTAGGTCGCTTCGACCTTAACAAGTTACGACCTATGTTAGGTCGCGTACGAAGCCTATGCCGCCTGGATATCTTGTGTCGCATTGTTTTAGGTCGCATGTGTTACTAGGTCGTATGTCGTGGATACTATGTTGTAATATGTTTGTATTTTTCTTTAAGTCGTAGGTCGCGTGGGTTGTATTGTTAGGTCGCTGCCGACCTATGTGTTGTGTTGTAAATGAGTGGTATCTTGTGATGTAATGCTGGTGTTGTACTGTTGTTAGGTCGCTGCCGACCTAAGTTAGGTCGTAGGTCGCGTAACGACCTAATGGTCTGGGTGTTGTAAAATGCTATAAATAGTGGGTGAGTTGTAACTTTGAAAGTTAGTTGATTTTGAATAAAAACTTGTTTGTGTGCTTTGTGCCACTTCTTAAATTGGTAGTTGAGTGTAATCTCCTATCTCCTCTTTCGGCATTCGAGTGCGCTCGGATCAACGATCGTAGAAGCCAATTCACGGTATCAAGTGCGCTTGATCAACGTCTGAAGAATTGTAGATCTTTAAACACGGTATCGTGCGCGATCAACGTATTTGAGATAGCTAGAATCCGGCATCTTTGGATCAACGGATTTGGGCCATTCGGTATCTTCTATTCCATCGATTGCTACTTCCACCGATTCAACATTTTCGTTATCCGCTGCTGCATCAGAAGTGTTATGATTCCAAAGCATTATGATTTCTAAATTTTGATTTCCAAAGTATTATGATTTCCAAAGCGTTTGATTTAGAAAGTGTTATAACTTTGAAGTACTAAGATTTTGTAAATGGATATATTTGAGATGGATATATTTGAAATGGAAATGATATCGTATTTGGTTTTGAAATGGCAATGATATTTTGGTTTTGAAATATAAACTATTTTGAAAGTTTATTAAATGACCAATCGGTGTAATAATTACGTAGTTATTAAAGAGTCTAGGATCGGTTGGGGACATACTCTCTGTCAAAACCGAAAACCACTTTAATAACTATTATACGTGGAGTGTGATCCAGAATGAAGTGGTTGGAATAATGACGTTGCTGGATTTGAAGAAAGAGAACGATAATGGATAGCCTTGACACTTGTGTCAAATTGGAAATGACTTAAACAGGAGCCGTGTCGGGCCAGTGAGGTTAGCTACCTCGAGCGAACACACTTCTTCGTAAACTACTCATTACTTGTTATTGATTGGTGCGCACCCTTGATTTGGGAGTGTTGTTTTGCGGTGTTGCGATCGTTGCGGCGATGCATTCTCACCAGTCCGGATCAGGCAAACGTAGTTTCACTACCTTGGGTATTGCCTCATGTGCCTTGTCATACATGTATCCCTATACGCGACCACTATGATTTGTTTTGAGTTATACCTATGGAGTACTCCCTGATAGCCCACTAGTTTACGGTGGAGTTTACAGTGCTGTATAGACTATGACGCTTATATAAAATGTGTTAAGAGGGATAATGGTAATGCCTTAATGCTATTTTGATACTTTATATTACTGATAGACATTATCTACTTAGCATACACTACTATATATAAATAGTTTAACGGGTCCTTAGAGGATGGTTATCCCAAACATCCTTTGAGTTACTTGTATTTCAGTTGATATTTCACTTGAGTTGGATTTATTGATATAAGAATGTTAATCCTAACTCGAGTGTTTGTGTTTTGCTTTACGCTCGGGTCAGACTGAGTGTACCAGTATTCGAGACTCACCTTTGGAGTTGGAGCTTCGCTTGGAGATCTAGCTATCTATCCAGCTTTCAGATATTCGGTTGATTCCAGTGATGTATTCTAATATTGGATTTGACTATTGTATTCGAGACTTCTGTTGTATCTTGTTTAACTCTGTTATATATATATATAGTAGCTTCATGAACTACTATTCTTTTGTTTCCGCTGCACTATTGTTATATTACTCTGTGTCTGTGATTCTGTGATTATTTTATTTACTATATATGCTGAGTTTTGCCAATTTAAATTAACAATCTGATATTTTGAGCAATTCAAGTCCGGCATGTGTGGTTTTATTGTCGATTTGAATGGTCCAAAATACTGGGATGTTACAATATACATATACATATACATACACGTTAATTTATATAAACAATTCAACTATCATTTAATCAAATCTCACTCTTACTTACTAAAACATCTTTATAAAAGTCCCATATCCCTTCTTACCATTTTACAGAATTGAGTAACCATTTTATTAAACACATCACTAGATTACTAATCATTTTAAGTCTTTTAATACATAATTTCTTCATTAAAATTAGGTATTTATCTCATAAGTATTTTATAAAACCTTATAACTTTTATAAAATATTTGTTTCATTTATAAAATTATTCCTGCACTTAAATAATACTTAAAAGCGCTAGTTAAGCTTCATTAGGCCTCTAATCACTTTAATAATAAGTATAGAGCTCAAAACTCACTTAATTAATCTACTAACTTCTTTAAAAGTCATTTTAAGGTCTTTAATAATCCATGTGCTAATATAACCGTGTTTACTACATGGACATAAGTTCAACTCATCATATACCATCCATTAAACAACTATTAACAACCAGTGCTACTTACTAACTTTTCTAAAACCAATTCATATGGTTAAATAAATACTAACTAATGTATATAAAAAATTGTATCACTTAATTAGTTTCTAGTCAATAATAATATCACACACCATTATTTAATTAAACCGAAATAAATTTCTATGCTTACTAACTTTCCTAAAATCAGTAATTAAGGTTCTAATAAATAGTGAGTCGATATAATCATGTTTACAACATAAACGTGAGCTCAAATCAACCAAGTCATTCTCTAAATCACTTCATATTAATTATAATCATATTTAAATAAATCTATGAAATATAACAAGTAAATAAGGTAAGAAAATCATCCCACCCATCTTCTTCTTCACCAAATTAAGCTTTAAATCACCAGAAACTAATTCTAGCTCTCTTGAAATTTCAAATAAAGATCCAAACCCCACTTCAACCTGATCTAATGTGTAGGATCGATTTCACCCTAGAGGGAGGGGGTGAATAGGGTGATACTAATAATAATAAAAATTAATGCGGAAATATATATAATAATTGCAGCATAGATAATAGCAGAATAATAAAAGCAGAAATAGAACAACACAGATTTACCCAGCTTCAGCAAAAACCTACCTACGTGCTGCCCCCAAGGTTTCTACTAGAAATTAAGTAGTTAGACATTTACACATGTAAACTTCTGACACCCGCTACTTGACTAACCTAACTCTACGCTCACTACCCTTCCACAACTCAGCCCCTGAGTTGCGAATTCTCGAACTACACCACCGTAGTTCGTAACCTAGTTACACAACTAGAAATTCACCAAAATATAAAAGTAAATTACAAATAAAATAAAACTATAACAATAACTAAACAAAACCCTATATGAAATTTGAAGCCCAAAAAATAAAAATAAATGACCGGCCCAAAATTAAAAGATAAAAATTGGATGCTCTTCTTTTATTATCGTGGCCGCCTTGTTTTCTTTATCAATCTGGACTGGAAACTAAGGCTTGCGTAAAATTGGGGCTTTGCTCAAAATCGAAGTCGCCTCCTTAATATCAATCAATTGGCGTGATGATTTCAACACTGGTTTTCTTCTTCAATTCATCCCTAGCTTGAGTGCATGCGGTCGCTTCAATTAGTCGAGTTCGAATCAATGCTTTGAGCTGGTACGTGAATTGCCTTTTATCGATTATGATTATGCTCGAATTGATTTTCTTTCGAACTCGATTTCGATTCGAGTTATTGGTTTGTGATTTTCTTCAATGGATTGCTCTGGTATCTTTTTCTTGAACTCGAATGAATTTATGCCTATGATGATTATTGGGTATTTATAGGGATTGAATCCCTAAAATTACATTCGTATATTTCTCATTAGAATGCTTCGAGAATTTACTTTGGCCGTGATTTTTTAATTGAACGAGTGCTGTGATCTCTGACTTGTTCATTCTTCAATTTGCTTAAATAATTTTTAAGTCCGTTATGTTCATTTTCCTATGACTTCGAAATTTTAATTTTTGAGATAATATTTGGGTAAATTTTGATTGACTTGTTCGAATTACTCCATGAATTCAAATTAGCTCCGTTCTTTTTGACCTTGACTTGTTCATCGAACTGCTACTTCACTGTTTTGTAGAACTGTAACTACAACTGAACTGTTGTCGTAGTCATGTCTGTAGCTTAACTCATGTTGACTTGTTCTTTCTTGGGTCTAGTTGAGTACAATTTCCAGTCCTGCATCATGTATATATTTGTTTGCATGTAGAGTGTAGCCTTGTTCCACTGCTTCATTGAGTTCATGCCTCTGACTGGTCTGGTACCTATGTTGTGTTCATCATGTTCCAATGTTTCATGTTGTATTCATTTTTGTTGATGATGACTGGTATCATTTGAATGCTTGTATACTTCATATACTTGTGCCACTGTGTTCTGTGACCATATATATCACTGTTTGGTTCATTTTTGTATATGTGTCACCATGTACACTTTGTATGTGTGTCACCATATACACTTGTTACTGTTTGTCATTTTGAATTCAGGTATGGTGCAGTAGTATTCTCTGAGTATAACATGATGCAGTGTCCGTTGCATGTTTGAGTCATTGTAGCCTCCATGATTCTTGTAGTCTGGTTCACTTCAGTTTTGCATGTTGTTGGTCTGTACAACTCTGGGTTGCCTTGCATTTTGGTCTGGACTTCATATCGATCTTCATCTCTCTGGTTTCATGTGTACTCGAGTCTCTTTGTTTCGTATGTATGCACTGTGTATATACATGTGTGAACATACATGTATATATGTATGTTGTAGCTTGATTCTTGTTTGGAGCTTGAATGGTCTCCATGCATCTGGTTCCATCCTTGTTGCAGCCCTTGTGTGGTCTTGTTCTTTTGAGACTGCCTGCATATTATTGTGAAGTGGTTTATTTGTTGCACTTCATATGTGCACTTGATTTTAGAGTGGTCTGGTCCTCATAAGTCTGCATTATGTTGGTGGTGATGCCTGGTGTGTTGGTTGAGGCTTCATCTGCATGTATGCTGGTCTACACGATGTATTATATGATTTGGTTATGTTCATGTGGTCTTGAACATTGTCTGGTTTGTGTTGCATCCTATTTGCATTTTGGAGTCAGGTCTTTGTATTGCTTTCGATCATTGTATTGTATTGGTGGCCTTCATGTTTAGTTGCTGTGCACTTGTTTTCAATTGCTTTGTACATGGTTGCCTTACTGTTTAGTTGTGTGTCACTGCATATATATGTATACATGTGTGTATACATATGTATATATATGATGGTGGTTTGATATTGATCTGGTTGTATTGGTTTGATTTCTTTGAGTCACCTGAGTTGAATCCACCATTTGGTTGGGTTTGACCTTGTGGTCACCTGTCCCTGCGATTTTATCAAACAAGTGTATATCGGTGTGCACGGCCTTGTGACATGTACAATGATACACTGTGCATGTCACAAGTTGTTCGTGTAGATGAATTCAAAAGAAATAAATGATGAACAACCTAAATAACCGAGGAAAATAACATTTTCAAAAACACACTTTAATTTGCACCGCAAAATATTTTCTTTTTCAATTTTACTGCGTCGGTGTTTATTTTGCAGATAGCTCAAATGCTGGATTCAGGCTGGAACAGAGTTGAAGATAAAAATATGAGTGTTGAGTGACTATGTAGTGAGATTTAAATTGTAAAGTGAAAAATTATTTTTTAATTGAAATTGAATTGTAATTGAAATTGTGTAAATGTAGTGAGAGCTGAAATTTGTACTATTCAAATTTGTAATAAAATATTTGTTTGAATATGAATTCTGAGTTATTTATTTTATTCAACAAATATTTATTTAATCATGTGGAAAATAAAATAGTACAATAACAAATACATTTAAACAAATATATATATATATGTTTATTATCATCAAACAAAAATCATAGGCTATCGTATTCCACATAATGAAGGGTTTTGTGAGGAATAAGAAGAGAAGAATTATAGTGATTTTATCAAGATTTATAGGAATTTATTCAAGCATGGAGTAGTGGATTTAGGGCTTAAGTTCAAGGAAAAGATTAGGAAAATAATTAGAGAATGAAGAGGAAATGTTTCATGGAATGAAATGAATGAAGAATTAGCCAACTTATAGGCTAGGTAATGGGCCATGGACCGTATCCATTTCATCCAAACAAAATCACTATTCACTACTGAAACTTAACAAGTTCAAACATAGCCGGGCTTATACTCAATTTTCTCATTATGGAATTGATGTCTCAATGACAGTAGTCTTGAGTCCCAATTCATTCGTCTCCAAAATCCGAGTATTCAGATGTACCATTAATTATCGATTGAATATTCAAATTAATTATATAAATACCCGATCGTTTAAAATGTGAGTTGTTACATTCTCCCTCCTGAAAAGAATTTCATCCTTGAAATCCTAAAGAACAAGACGACAGCCTCAACCCCTATAAGCCTCTTAGTCCAACAATTTTGGAAAATTTCGGCAGTACCTCCTTTGCGCGACTAACATTTTAGAAACTCATAAAATAAACTATACATCTCATATTTAAGGATACATGCAACAATAAAGGCATATATATTCTCTATCTAACTAATATGTACCTTTTCGCAAGAAAACCTACTCCTCCTTTGTAATGCCAAATAAGCAAAATCCAAAAGATATCATGCAATACCATCTAGCCTCTGCTCACAAGTACCTAACAGGCACTGATAAATAGGATTATGCACCATCCCAATAATGACTCAAAATTTAAACATGTACATTTTAGCGTAGCAACTGATTCAACCACAATCATACATGACCATCCATTTGAGAGTAAAACAAAATAAGTCAGTATCTAAATATACCACAGACCCTTGGGCACATCAAAATTCAATAGGTACGTATAGATCTCACCTCGACATCTAGAATAGGCATGGGTATATGTGATTTATTTAGATGGCGATCACAATCTCTCTCCAAACTTGTCTCAATAAGTAACAACAACCAACTTACAGAAACTAAACACATAAAACAAGTAACAACAATTGGCATACAAACAACCAAACATACAAAACGAGTTAAAAAAATTAGCACATAAACAACCAAACATACAAAACGAGCAACAACGATTAGCATACAAACAACCAAACATAAAGTCTATATCAACACAAACGGTAACCAATAATAGTTACAACGTGCATGTCAAGCCATAGACTTACACGAGTCCATTCGACATCAAAAGGTACAAAATGCCTAAGTGGCGTAACCCTTTCCATGAACACAATACATGAAAGAGTATCACACCTCTCACCATGAAAAAGAAAACTTTACAATATGTTGGATCATCAAACCATTCGAATAAATCCATTTAAGTCTGAACTTTCCTCTCCTTCCGAACAGAACTTGTTCTCCCAAGGAGAAAATTTTATTAATTAAATCAATGTTAAATGATATTCCTCTAACACTTGGGCTCACTCGGGTTCAAACTCACCTCTACCGATCAAAAATAATAGTGATAATATACTAAGTGTACTACGATGCTCTCCTAGACAAGTATCATATCGCCACTTAGAAGATTATCCGAATCGTCATAAAACCAGTCGAGAAATCCTTCGTCAAACTATCACAAGCTATCTTAAATATACAATATATTTACATGATGTATAAAGATCATCCAAAATAATATATGATGCCCAATCCAATCCTAAGTTTGCTCGCATGATTTCTTTGTTAAGCTAAAGTCGACCACTGACTCCTTTCGTGCACATTTTGATCTGATTCATTAGTTTGACCATTGAAATTTCCTCATATGACTAGCGTTATGGATCAAGAACCCTCAGATCACTTCAAAAATTCGACCCAAGGGCTTGTCAATCGACTAAAAAACCCTCTCCTTACTAGTGCAAATCACCTAAAAAATCCCGTGCTCGAACTAAGGATTAGGAGCTAGTATGTGAGTGGGCTAATCTCTAGAAAACAATAGTGTAGCTCATAGGATTTATCCTATCACCTAAGGTTTGCAACATAGGATCAAACACCTCTAACATGAATGCCTCCATACAAAATGTGTAAGTTATTCGATCGGTCTTTGCTTATTATTGGGAAATCATCAAATCCTACTTGGATGCCAATTCAAAGTCATACCTCACTGACTAACTCCACTCAACTTGAAAGCTCAAGCCACAAGTTCGAGTGGCAGTGCCCTCGGTCGCCGCACATTATCTACTGACCAAGTTTATTCACACAAGGTTTTAGAAATAAACTTTGACTCAAAGCAACATCTAAAATCAATCCAAGTCATGGTCTATTAATCTACTTCCTCTACTACTCTGACCCACCAAGCCAAAGCCTCCCCTATAAGAACATCCTTTAAGCCCACGCTGGTGAAAACCTTCTCACAAGTACGTATCCAAGCCTGTGTCTTAGCGATAGTCTTAGAACCTTGATATAACTTCCCACCAAGACTGAGGAAATCCCAACATAACTTCAGAAATTCCAAAGATGTTGGAGCAGGTAATATTGATGCCTTAAGGGCTAATCCAATTTTAACACCTACCATAGCTGATGGAATGTCCGTGGGAGGCGGTGCATCACGTGCGGTAGCCATATAGTCTTTGAACCAATTGGACATCACCACCTTCTTAGCTGCAACTGCTCGTGTGCCCATTTGTACATATCGATAGCCTCAAATAAAGATACCGTAGCACTTGCGATAGAAATAAACTGGAGTGCGAGAGATATGATGTATGAGTACTATATAGTAGAAAAAAATACAAGTACACTCTTTCAATATATCTTATCTAATAGGTTACTTAACCAAACAGGTCTACTAGGCCCCAAGTGTTGAACCTAAGCCCTGATACCAACTATGATGACCCATCCTTTGTAATATCTTGAATTAATGTCGAATGACAACATCCGACTCTTGAATACCACAAAAGACGGTCCGTCGGGGAAAAATTAAAACTATATTAAACAAAACATGGCATACCGATACAATCTCACAACGGAATGATAACATATAATATAGCGGATATACATGAACCGAATAGGATGAACCATATATACAAGACTACAATAGCGGAAGCAACTTATATAAATATCTATACAGAAAACAAGAACACATCAACTCCATACATATAGAGTTATGAATATAACATATGATACATGCTTATATACAAATACATGTCTGTCGTAAACTACTACAACAACAAGTATATATCTAAAATATCGATGTGGTTCCTCCAAAATGCTCGAACTATCCTACTAGCCTATCCCCAAAAGCACCTGACTCATAAACTACTCAATCAAGTACCCGAGAGTTGTCATAACATAAATAAAGAGACAAAATGTGGGTCAGACTTAAAACCTGATGTGAGGGCTCTATCCCAAAATATTATATATTGAAACAATATACATATATAAAATAGGAAGCTACTAAGCTACATCCAGCCCCTCCACAAATGTGGCTCAAGGGTAATCTGGACTACCCATAGACAAGTAAAGTAAACCCATACCAAAGAATAGAGAATCATACCATAACCCGCTCTTCTCCTGTAACCAAAAAGTTAACACATCCTAGTAATATCAATACTAGATAAGCCCATACACCTCTAAGAACGATGTTATAATACTCATGTTAGCTAGTGTAGGGTTAGGAGCACATCCAAGGTAACCGATGCCAATATCCTCTATCATAAACAATATAACAACTCTTACAGCATAACTGTAAGTACAAATAATCGATTATATATATCCATGTATCACCCCTATACGATAATTCTAAATAACCGACATTTATCGTTGTCCCACTACTGAACAAAAAGTCAATGGAGCCACTATACCTAATGTGATCGTTGGAATTGTCCACATTGCTACCCATTGAGACTCCACAAGCGGAAATGAGCATCCTCGTATGATCTTGATGCTGCAGGGTACCTCCATACAGGCTTAGACCAATGTAAATCCCTATCACTATAGTGCTCCCTAGCGTAGAATCAATTCTACCGATACTGGGTATGAATATACCTTAAGTGCTGCTCCAAACCCTCCATAAGGCGTAGCTCAAAACCGTAAAATGAATATAAGATAATAGGCAGAACTTGTCCCGAACTATGACTCGAATCTAGTCGTCCCCACCATGATTCTCACGCTATGCACTTGCTTTGACCCCAATGGATCTCTCAAGCCCAACAATACGTTGAACCATGGCATCTGTTCCACCCGTTTGTTTACACGTCTTCCTAATCTCGTAACGATCACTAGTCGTCACATGTTTGCCTATCTATTTGGAACTCATACCGATCCCTCGCCATAAGGTTCTTCTCTCCCATAGTTCCCTTGTTGTGCACTTGCATCGACCCCAATGGATTTCTCAAGCACATCACGTGTCGAACCATTGAATTCCTTGGACTTTTCAAAATCAAAATGTCCGCTTTGCCTTGCCCCATATCGAGTCCGGGGCTTTGCCCTTCTCTGCCAGCATCGGTGCTATAAGATCCCACCCGCTTGCAGGCACTATTGTCAACATAGCAGTCCTTGCGCATTATTGGGCTTAGCATAGCAGCGCACTACGCTCGGCCCTCAACTAACCCTCACCCGGCCCCTTCAAGGGTTTAGCCTACCCCTAACCTTTACACCATACTTCACAAATGTGATAATTTGATTTTTGCCTTAATCCGTTGTTTCATGCATTAATCCACTCTCTCACACGCAGAGTTCCATGGGGAAAATCATTCGAATTGGCCTCCTCTTACACTCCTTAGCCTACATATAGATTTTCTCATACACACACACATATTTATTCACACAAACATACATACATACATGCATGCATGCATACACACATATATACATGCATGCATGCATACACACATACATATATATAAACACACACACATATGTCCCCACAATCACATTCAACAAATCAAATTATACTTCATGAATTATTTTAGTTATTATATCTCTTCAAATACACACACACAGATATATATATATATATATCCATATACAGATACATACATGTATATTTATATAAATAATTCAACTATTATTTAATCAAATCTTACTCTTATTTACTAAACCTTCTTTATAAAAGTCCCATATCCCTTCCTACCATTTTATAGAATTGAGTAACCATTTTATTAAACACATCACTAGCTTACTAATCATTTTAGTCTTTTAATACATAATTTCTTCATTAGAATTAGGTACTTATCTCATAAGTATTTTATAAAACCTTAATAACCATTTTATAAAATATTTCCTTCACTTATAAAATTATTCCTTTACTTAAATAATATTTAAAAGCGGTAATTAAGCTTCATTCAGCCTCTAATCACTTTAATAGTAAGTGTAGAGCTCAAAACTCACTTGATTAATGTAATAACTTCTTCAAAAGTCATTTTAAGGTCTTTAATAATCCATGTGCTAATATAACCGTGTTTACTACATGGACATAAGTTCAAATCATCATATACCATCCATTAAACAACCACTAACAACCAAAGCTACTCACTAACCTTTCTAAAACTAACTCAAATGGTTAAATTAATACTAACTAATGATATATACAAAATCATATCACTTAATTAGTCTCTAGCCAATAATAACATCAAACATCATTATTTAATTAACCTAAATTAATTTATAAGCTTACTAACTTTTTCAAAATTAGTAATTAAGGTTTCTAATAAATAGTGAGTCGATATAATCATATTTACAACATAAACATGAGCTCAAATCAACCAAGTCATTCTTTAAATCATTTCATATTGCTTCATAATCATATTTAAACAAATCTATGAAGTATAACAAGTAAATAAGGTAAGAGAATCATCCCACTCACCTTCTTCTTCACCAAATGAAGCTTTGGATCACTAAAACCTAATTCTAGCTCTCATAAAAATTGAGATGAAGATTCAAACTCCACTTTAAGTTAATCCAATGATGTGTTTTATGAGGAATGAGAAGAGAAGAATTATAGTGATTTTATCAGGATTTATACAAGCATGGATTGAAGATTTTAGGGCTTAGGTTTAAAGAAAAGATTATGAAAATAATTAGAGAATGAGGAGTAAATGTTTCATGGAATGAAATGAATGAAGAGTTAGCCAACTTATAGGATAGCCAATGGGCCTTGGCCCCAATCCATTGCATCCAAACAAAATTACTATTCACTCCTAAAACTTAAAAACTTCAAACATAATTGTGCTCATACTTATTTTTCTCATGACAGAATTGATGTCACAATGGCAATGGTCTTGAGTCCCAATTCATTCGTCTCTAAAATTCGAGTATTCGGACGTACTATTAACTAATGATTGAATATTCAAATTATTTATTTAAATACCCGATCGTTAAAATGCAGGTTGTTACATTCTTCCCTCTTTAAAAGAATTTCATCCTCGAGATCTTAAAGAACAAGATAATGATCTCAACCCCCATAAGCCTCTTAATTTCACTATTTTGAAAATTTTTGGTAGTACCTCCTTTGTGCGGCTGGAATTTCAGAAACTCACCAAACACACTATACATCTCATATCCGAGGCATCAAATATCTAAGGATGCATACAACAAAAAGACATATATATTCTCTATCTAACTCATATGTACGTTTTTGCAGTCAAACTTACTCCTTCATGCAATGACAAGTAAGAAAAATCCAAAAGATATCATGCAATAGCATCTAGCCTATGCTCCCAAGCACTATAACACCTTGTAATTTTACATAAGGGCAATATAGTACATTTCTACAAGATATAGGCTTCAAGACCTATCCCATTGCGTGCGAAATGCTGTTTATATTCAAAAAACATATAACTTACTGGATTTGGTTAAATGGGCTAGAAATTAGAAGAAGTCGAACCAAGTGACATTTTCGTTATATTAATTTTAAGATCTTAGGCTAAACACATGTTATTTCAGCTTATAAATAGAAGTGTAAACCATATTTCTAATTCTATTTTAATATAAACACCCTATTACTAAACTCCATCAAATTCTAGGCATATTCAAAACAAAAATCTCTTCTTTTACAACTGTTTCATTTCTTCTTCCTCTCCTTCTTCTCCACTAAACTTTAAAAATTCATAACTTCTCTGTTTCTCAATGGATTTCGATGGAACCTGCAACAAATCGAAGGATGGGAATGGTACTTTAATCTTATAACATTTTAGAGGCAAAATATTTTAAGATTGGAGGTGTAGTAGACCCAGAAAGCGAAGAACAACAGTGAAATCTCATATACCATTTTCATCCTTCTTTGTCAAACTTCAATATGACATATCTCTCTCGTTTCTTAACATATTTTGTTGATCTACCCATAAAAATGATCATCGAGATGGTAATATGGTTTAGAAAAGGAATATTTGCAAATTTTTGAGGTTTCTAGGTGTAAAAGGCATAGGACAACGGAGACAGTGTTAAGTTCTTCTTCATTCAAGTGTTTCGGTGAGTGAGACATTTCCTATTTATGTATATATTGATAAGACATAGTAACTCACCCCTTATGGTCTTAAATGAAATTATAAATGATGAAACTGAATTAAAAAAATGTGATTTTTATATATACATGATTAGGATGTAGTAAGCCATGACTAGATAATTAAAAAATGATTTTTTTATTATAAATAAACAAAATTTGATCTCCCTTTAATTAAAAAGTATAAAACATGGAAGTACTCTAAATTAAATATATTATATATCAAAATTGTATTTCTCAATGACACGAATCAATTGGTGGTATTCGTTTGACGATGTAAAGTAAAAGTATTTAATTAATTTATAAAATTACATAAATGCCCCTAAACTTCAAATGCTTATAAATCTCGCGTACGACCTCCATTTCACGTGTAGTTCATGGCATCGGGATAGTGGTTGGATGAGGAACATTTTTATATATTGTTTTCTGTGCTTTGAGATAATTTAGAAAATTTCCTTAGTGGTTAAGATCGTTATATAGTTTTGTGATTGCAGGTTGGGGCTTGATCTAGTAGCTTCATAAATGGTGGAGCGATGATGAGTTTTGGGCTTAATTCCAATAATATTGTGGACCGTTAGGCGAATGACTGGATTGGACTTGACCTTAATACACGATAGTCCAAGGAGTTGAGTCCTCAATATAGTCCGAGGAACTAAGTCCTCGGTGTACCATAGTTCGAGGAGCCGAGTCCTTAATATAGTCTAAGGAGCCGAGTCCTTAATATACCATAGTCCAAGGAGCCGAGTTCTTTATATAATCTGAGGAGTTGAGTCCTCAATATAGTCCGAGGAATCTAGTCCTCAATATACCATAGTCTGAGGAGTCGAGTCCTCAATATACCATAGTCTGAGGAGACGAGTCCTCAATATACCATACTCTAAGGAGCCGATTCCTTAATATATGATTGTTCAAGGAGTTGACTTTTCGATATTTGATTTGGCATTACGACATGGTCAGAGGAGCTAAGTCCTTAGTTGTTGATAGCAGGTTGAGACTTTTGGGTTAATCATCGGTATATGGTAAGGCATGGAATAGATTTTAGTGAGACCTTAGCATATGATGTCATTATAGTATTATATTATGTTTAGCTGACTTGTTAGGTGCAAATGACTCAAGTTAAGTTATGGTTTCTGAGTATAAGTGGTATTTTACTAGCTTATTAGTATTATACACTTATATGATGTGTTTCACTCACTAGACAAATGTTTGACCCCCTCTATCATTTTCTTCCTTTTAGTTATACTTTGATAGGTCGATAGAGAGGACCGGTAGTGACTTTGAATCGTAATGGCACGGTGGAGATGCACATTTATTTATCAGCTATCTACTGTTGTATTTCATTTATTCCTATATATTGTACTGTGTCTATTACCAGTAGAGAGATGTTATAGTTTGATTTATTTGATACTGTATTATTTTGTTTTTTTGGGATTGTATTATTGATTACTATTATATTTTATCCCTTCCGCTGTGAGTTTCAAAAAGTGTAGAGTATCGTAACTATTTTATATTTTACCTTAAAATGATCTACCGTCTATGAGGCCCGTTATGTCCGCGTCATTTTATGCATGGATCGGGACATCATTGATGGTGGGTTGATTCAGTATCAGAGCTTAAGTTAGGCAATTCCTATTAAATTAGGACGTATGAGAGAGCATACTTGTAACTTTTATTTTTATATAATATATATTATGCATATATTATTTTTACACCATACCCCATATATTTTGACTTGTAGAGGTAGTTTTTTGCTTATCTCTTATAGAAGTAAACAACAATGAGTTTGATAAATGTTGAGATTTAAATAGTTTGGGATGAATGATAAATCCATTATGTTTGATGCAATTTACTCCACAGTGAATTGTTAAAAGAGGGTTTATATGCCAAGTAGCAATGGAGTAAATTGTGAGACTAAGGATGAATAAGAAGAAGAGTACTCTTAAGTCCATAAAATATAAGGTGATGTTGGTGAGGCGTTATGAAGGTACTTGAGCATTTTTTTAGACTATATGACCTAGTTGGGCTTGTGTAAGTTATGATTCTACTTTAGTTGAAGTAGTAAATAAATTGAAATATTTTCCCTAAAAAGTTAGAAATAATAGTGTTTGAGTTATTTTGGAAAAATAAAGAAGTTGAAGTTTGTTTAATGTTCAAAAAATAATAACTCCTTAGCATGTGTTTCAAAAATGGAAAAATTTAATAAGAAGTAATTTTCCAAAAATATTTTAAAGGCTTTACTTTTGTAAAGTTTAGTATGAGGCATTTTATTTGCATTATATTTTGATGTATACTTGGTTTTTGACAAAGGAAATTTTGAAAGTAAATAAAAATATTAATAAGTAAAACAAGTTTTTTGAATGACTTTTATTTTACAAATATTTCTATCACACTTTTATAAAGGTTAAAATATTACACACTTTTATGGACATTTCTTATTTATAAAAGTAAAATTTAATAAGATACGTTTTACTTGCTTATTTCTCTAAGTTAAATTGAACCATTTTGGATAGAATTTAAATTGAAAGTAAAAGAGGATTTAAAAATTATTGTTTAAAAATTATACAATTTCTCTGTTTTAATAAGAATGTATTTTTGAACAGGAATTGAAGGGTTTTAGAAGTACGCATTAGCAAATGATTTAAAATTTATGAAATATTTCCGGATTTAATGTGAAAATAATTAACAGCCAAAATCAAATTTTTAGAATTATATTTTTATGTATATACATGACGTAATGTTTAAAGGTATTGGAAATTGGCTAATTATAAAATAAAATGATTTATATTTATATATGTATATACGATAAAATTGTTATAAATAATATGAAATAATGAAGTATGTGTATTTCAAAAAATAACTGAAGTTATTTGAAATCTAACTATATTTTAAGTAATTAAAATTGAATTGGTCTTAAATGACATAGTCTACCTCGATTGAGGTTTTAAATGGCATAGTCTATCCATTTCTTTTTTAAAATCATTATGTGGCAATAGTAGAAGCCCGCTTTATATTTAGAAGTATTAAGTGGCAAATGGGTATGGAAGTATTGGGTGGTTGATAAGGCTTCGTCGTATTTTGTACATTGGGAATGTGTAATACCTTTTGAAATCATACCTTTCGAAACCATTCATATTTATCCTTTCGAAAGCATTGAAAAACATCTCTTTCGAAAGCTTTAAAATCTTAGACGTCCTATTTTTAAAACACTTAAACATTGCCTTTCGAAACCATTGGAATACCTTTCCCTTTAGACCTTTCGAAACCATTGGGGAACCATCCCTTAGAAACCTTTCTTTAAAACTTTTTGAATGCATCAAAACATCAAGCCTTTCGAAAGCATTTGGGTTCAATTTATAACATGTGGAAACACCTTTCGAAACCATTAAAACTATCTCTTATTAGTCCTTGAGATGATGGTTTTGATGACAACAACCTTAGAATAAAATTATAAAATATAAATACTAACATTATAGTTTAGATATATATGTATATGTAGGATTTAACCATGCAGGTATCAAGAATGAAGACTGTACAGTATAGAGATTCAAGATATTAAGATTGAAGACTCATGAGTATCAATAATATCAAGAAATCAAGTGATTAAGAGTTCAAGATTTTAATAGTACAAGATAAGTATTGAGTCTAGAATTATGTTAAAACTTCATAATACCACTGAAATTTTCATTCCATATTTCATTTGGGATGGAGCCCATTTCTACCTTTTTAGTGGCTTACAAACCCATTACAAGTAGCTTACAAATCTACGACAAGTGGCTTACAAACCCACGAACATCCTGATTTTGTACAAGTTCTCGAGTCCTGATGTGATGAGATATTCTGTAGGAAGAAGCTTGCAAAACTACTTCAAAATGATTTTCAAAACTACTTCTCAAAATGTTTTAGCCTTAAAAATTATCTTTTCAAATAATTTTCAAAAAGATGTTTTAGCCTTAAAATATTCTTTGTTTTTGTTTTTAAATAAACTCTTGTTTTAAACTTTGTTTGTTTTAAACTATCTTTTAATTACAAATATATTTAACTTTTAATATTTATACCTAGATTTAAATATAAAATTATAGTCAAATTATATATATATTATTCTCTATACTTATTTAAGTATTTTAACTATAGTTAAGTATATTTATAAAGTTTAAAATAGTTTTAATATAAGATAGAAGTAATTTTCAAAGAAAAATAAATCACCAAAATTTCCTTTGGGATGTCGACATACCCAAGATACCCATGTCGACATAGTGGCAGTTGGTTTCAAAATTTTGAATTTAAAAAGAAGTGTCTATTCGCCATAACCTTTCACGAATGGACATGACTGTTGTTCTTCTATAAATAGGAAATGTTTTCAACGAATTTTCAAGAATATTTTTCTGGTTTTCACTCCTCTTCTTCTTCCACATTTCTTTATATATATTCTTACCATTACTCTGCCGAAATCACCATTGAATTTAACTAGATCATTTCTGGTTTGATTCTCTATCACTATCTCAACAAGACCTCAGTGCTATTCAGAGTTATAGGCTTCTTTGTAATCAATCGAGCGAGAAAAGGTGTGATTGTAGCCTTGGAAATCAATCAAGTGAGAAAAGGTGTGATTGTAGCCTAGGAAATCAATTGGGTGAACTTGTTGCCCGGGAAATCAAGTATCTCTACCCAGAGGATTGTGAATCTGGAGTGGTGTACCTCGTGCCCTTGAAATCGAGGGTTGTAATTGTAAAAATTGATTTTGAAAGGAAATCCATACTTGTGTGCGGGACTGGATGTAGGGTAACTCCGAACCAGTATAAAATCCGGTGTGTTCTTTCCTTTACTGCTTTTACTTTATATTTGCATCTGTGTTTGAATCTGTGATCATATCTGTGTCTGAATATTGCATACATTTGTGTTCAAATTAATATAAACTCAAAAAGAATTAGTAATTCCTTAAAACACTATTCACCCCCTCTAGTGTTTATACTAGCCTTAAGATCCATAATCCACATTTCTCACATCTCTTTCGAAACCATTTGGGTTCTACCTTTTATAGAGCAAAAAGGTCATTAAAACATTTAAGTCGAAAGCATCTCTTTCGAAAGCATTCCTAAGTAAAGAAGTGATGGTGTCGAAACCATCCATTCAAAAGCATTGGAGAAGCGGCTTGGTTTTAAAAACAAGGTTACCCTTTCGAAACCAATCTGGGTCGAAAGGTAAAAAGCGACAGTCAGGAGTTTCGACCTAGTCGAAAGCAGTTACCTAAAAACAAAGGCGCATCCTCTTAAAACCATTCTTTTTAAAGTCATTGACCCAGTCAAAAGCAGACCAAGTCGAAAGCTATTCAGTTGAAAGCAAAGTAGGTGCATTTTCATTTAAAAGCAAAGTAGCGCTTCGACCCCTTCAGAACCCTTTGTTTCGACCCAATATCTTTTGCCTTTATCCAATTCACTATGTACCAGGTACCTGATACCATATGCATCGGTTTCGATGGAGTCGGAGGCGGAGGTAAGGAGTCGGAAGCCTGGTACCGAAAGCATTGAAACAGGGAAAAGCATATAGATTTGACTTTTTAAACTATTTCTTTGTACCTAACCTGCCTTGTTTGTCAAATTATGATGGGTTGCAAATTTTTCTTTTTTAAAAGTAGTGCCGATTTTCAGAAATACAATTCGAATTATATACAAAATACCTCTTCTCCTTCTTATAAATATATAAAACATTTAAGTCCCGTAACTTAAATAATTTTATATATCCATTAAAACACTTAGGAAAATTCTATAAAAATTCCAAAAAATCATTTTTAATATGTTTTATAGCATTATAAATTTCAGACCCTAAGCCAATATAATTTGGCCGTAATTAATTTTAAACCCAAATTAACATTTTATTCACTAGAAAATTCATATAAAATCCATATTAATTCAAAAAATTATGAAAATTGAAACCCATGTCCAATTTATTGTTTCTAATCTAAATTTAAATTTGCAAGGAAATTGGATGTCATATAATAGGGTTTTCATATCAAAACATATCACAAAATCTATGTGAATCAGCATAAATCATCAGCAACATATAGATATACAATTTTATCATCCAAAATATGGCAAAACATTTGTAAATAAATTCGGATTTCATGCTAAAAACCGAAAACCATTAAAAACTTGAGATGTAGTCATTATTCACCTTAGCTTTATGATTAGAGATGTGAGATTTGATCTTGATTAAGTGATTTGATTCTTCCTCTTTAATTCTTCTTATTTGCTCTTCCTAATGGTGGCCAGCCTTAGCTCTATTTTTCTGTGAAAATAGATTGAACGTGTAGAATGAATTCCTAAAGGGTTTAGGGTATAAGGATGTGTTTATTCCTATTTTGCCCCTTATCTATTTCATTTTTATTCTTTAGTTCATTGTTTACATGGCACGACTACCTATTATTTAATCACAAATCTCAATCCATTAACCAACTTACATTATTTTATTTAATTGAACTAATTAAATATCCTAAATAATGTTACTAAAAATATGGGGTGTTACAGACTCACCTACTTAAAGAATCGTCCTTGAAATTACGATAAGGTACACATCAAAACAATCAAAGGTAAAACATACTATCAAACAAACTAGGATAAGTATCTCTCGTCCTGTTCTCAGTCTCCCAAGTACAGTCTCTGTCATCATCCCTCCACTGGACTTTAACTAATCTGACTATCTTGTTCCTCAACTTCTTATCATCTCCGCGACTATGCGAACTGGCTTTCTAACTATAATCAAATCTGGCTCCACTACTAGATCACCTAACACTGTCAGTGTAATAGTAGTCTCTGGATCACGAATATACTTCCTTAGATGAGAAACATGAAAAACATCATGGACACTTGCCAAACTATTTGGTAACTCTACTCTATATGCGAGTTTCCCGATCCTCTCAACAATAGGAAATGGTCCAACGAATCTCGGTGCTAACTTTCCTGTCTTCCCGAAACTGATAACACCTTTCATCAGCGATACTTTGACGAAAACCCGATCTCCAACAGAGAACTCTAAATCTTTCTGTCTTATATCCTCATAACTCTTTTGCCTAGATTGAGGTTCCTTCATTCTATCTTGGATCAACTCAACCTTTTCTGCAGCTTCTCTAACCAAATCCGAACCAAGAACCAACCTATCCTCGGTCTCTAACCAACAAACTGGAGATTTGCATGGCCTTCCATACAAAGCTTCAAATGGTACCATCCCTATACTAGCCTGATAACTATTGTTATATGAAAATTCGATTAGATGTAGATGGTCTTTCCATGATCCCCCAAAATCTAGCACACAAGCTCGTAACAAATCCTCCAAGACTTTTTAACTCTTTCCGTTTGCCCATCTGTCTGCGGATGGTAAGCGGTACTCATCTTGAGCTTGGTACCTAAAGTCTCATGTAGAATCTTCCAGAACTCGCTAGTGAATAAGGAATCTCTATCGCTTACTATACTACTTGGAATTCCGTGCAGTCTAACTACATTCTTCATGAACCACTTAGCCAAAACAGGTGCTGTCCTAGTTGACTTAACTGGAATGAAATGGGCACTCTTGGTTAACATGTCCACTATGACCCATATACTTTCATTTCCTCTATTTGACCTCGGCAACTCGTCTATAAAATCCATCGAAATAGAATCCCACTTCCACACTAGAATATCCAAAGGCTGAAGCAACCCACTTGGCCTCTGATGTTCGGCTTTTACTCGTTGGCAGTTCAAACACTACTTCACCCATAAGCTTATATCCCTCTTCATACCTTCCCAGAAGAAACTTCTCTTCATGTCCTGATACTTCTTAGTTCCTTCTGGATGAATAGTGAAATTCGAACGATGGACTTCCTCCAAAACCTCTTTCCTTATGTTTCCCACATTCGGAACACACAATCTTCCTTTCTTCCTCAACCACCCATTTTGGTCAAGATTAAAATCCTTTAATTCATCGCTCTCCGTTCCATCTCTCAGCTTTCTGATCTGTTCAACCAACACTTGATCCTCTAGCTGTAAAAGCAACCCTTTCGATCATAACTCGTCGAACTTCCAAACATGATAATAAAGCAGATCCTGTACTTGAACTACCCTTAGTTTTCCACTGCACTCTGCAAATCGCTAATGCTTCCAAATCATTCCACTCAGCTATCATTGCTAACTCTACATTCTGATGTTTTTCGCTAAACGCATCTGCAACCTTGTTGCCATTCCCCGGTGTGTACTCTATACCGAAATCATAAGCAGCTAAGAACTCTAACCACCTCTGCTGTCTCATGTTCAGCTCCTTCTAAGAGAACAGATACTTCAACGACTTATGATCTGTATACAACTCAAATCTTTCTCCCAAAAGATAATGTCTCGACACCTTCAGTGCAAAAATCACCGCAACTAACTCCAAGTCATGGGTTAGGTACCTGACATCATACGGTCTAAGCTGTCGAGAAGCATATGCCATCACTCTACCCCTCTACATTAACACAACTCCTAAACCAGTCCCACATGCATCCGTGTACACCACCAAATCAAGATTCCCCTATGGAACAACCAACACAGGTGCATTAGTCAATAAGTGTTTCAGCTTCTGGAATGCCTCCTTACACTTATCGGTCCAAATGAACTTCACATCCTTTCGAGTTAGCTTGGTCATTGGTGCCGCTATCCACGAAAAATCTTTAATAAGCTTTCGATGGTAACCAGCCAATCCTAGAAAACTTCTTATCTCAGTCACTGTTTCTGGTCTCTTCCAACTATTCACAGCCTCGATCTTAGCTGGATACCTCGATAACCCATTCTCTGAAACTACATAGCCAAGAAAATTCACTTCCTTCTTCCAGAAATGACATTTCAAGAACTTCCTCTTCAACAGATGCTGCCTCACCGTTTCAAGAACTACTCTAAGATGAACTTCATGCTCTCTTTCATCCTTAGAGTACACCAAAACATCATCTATGAAAACCAATACGAACCTATCCAGGTGCTCTCGGAAAATCCAGTTCATAAAATCTACAAAGAAAGCTGGCGCATTAGTTAGTCTGAACGGCATCACTAACCATTTGTACGATCCATGTCTGGTTCTAAACGCAGTCAAAAGAATACTATCCTCTCCCACTCTAAGCTGATGGAAACCTGTTGATAAATCCAACTGCAAAAATTATCTTGGCTACACTCAACTGATCGAACAAATCATCAATCCTTGGCAACAGATATCGATTCTTTATCGTTTTCTCATTCAACTTATGATAATCGATACATAACCTTAAAGATCCATTCGGCTTCTTAGCAAACACTGCGGCTAGGGTTTTCTTTCCAAATCCACCAACTGCACCTTGAGCTCCTTCATTTTGGTAGGTGTCGTCCTGCTTGGCGGTCAACTTACTGGTTCTGCTCCAGACACCAAATCTATCCGAAAGTCAATGACCTATTTCGGTAGGAATCCTACTATGGGTTCAAAAATATCCGCCAATTCTCTAACCATGAAATCTCGGCTCAACTCGTCTTCCAACTCCACAACACCTAATAAAGCATTCACCTCACAACTAGGGTTTTCTATGGTATATATAATCTGCTCCCTATAGTCTGGGTGTCTAAGCGATGTTTTCCTATCATGGCAAAACATCCTAGCATCGTACTTACTTAACCAATCCATACCTAAAATAATTCCGAACCCACGAAATCAAACACATGCAAATTGAAAAAAAAAAGGTATGACCTAACAAGTCAAACTCGTGGTGGTCATAACTCATCCAAGTTTTGCATACCTTCCTATCGGATTTGCAACCCTTAAGGAAGTAACTAGGTATAAGGGTTCTAGGTTAAGCTTATCTACCAAACAATGAGATATAAAAGAATGCGATGCACCAATATCAAATAGAACGCTAACAGACATACCATGGATCTGAAGCGTACCTCCCAACACTGCCTTCCCTTTTTCCCCTGCCGTGGGTCTTGAGGAAGCTGGCTCCAATGCATATACTTTGCCCTTCCCATCCTTATTAGGCTCCTTGCATTGGCTCTTGTAATGACCCATATGATCGCAGTTGAAGCATTTGATATTCTTCTTCTCATTCACCTTCTTTGCCTCTCCAGAACGACATTCATTAGCAAAATGCTCTTTGTTGTCGCACTTAAAACTGACAACTTCTGACTTTCCCTTCTTCACGGCTCCACCCTTCTAGGCTCCTTTTTTAGGAAAGAACTTCCTTTTTGACTATGCCACACCTGGACCTCCTTCGCCTTATTCTTCTCCATAGAAGCAATAATTTCCTCGTGTCTTAGAGCCAAGTCTATTACATCATCATAAGGATTGATATGAGGTAATGTAACCCTGGCCAATTCAGGTTTCAACCCTATAATGAACTTCTCATTCCTCTTAATCACGATATCCATAGTGGTATGACCATATTTTGCCAACTCCTCCAACCTTGTAGCATACTCTAACACAATCATCTCTCCCTGCTCTAACTTATCAAACTTTCTGTGCAAGTTTGACTTTGCTGTCACAGACATGAATCTCTCCTCGAACCTCCTTCGACACTCAGCCAATGTCATCGTTCCTTCATCCACTCGAACCGTCACACTATTCCACCAGTATAAAGCCGCTCCTTGTAGCTGCCTCAAAGCGAGCCTTCTTTTCTTCTCATCTCTGAGCCCTAAATCTGTAAAAATCCTCTTACAGTGCAATAACCAGTTCCCAACTCCTATGGAATCTTCACTCCCAACAAATTGTTTTCCTCCTAACCTAGAATAATGATGCCAACACAAAGCAGGATAATTGTTGACTACTGGAGCTTCCTGGGCTCCTCCTCCAACTACTTCAGCAGCAACCCCCGCTTGCATCATATTCATAAGAAATTGATACACCGCTCCAATGTCAACTTGTGGGATTTCAGCACCAATATTTCCAGCTCGTGCCTAACCTTGGTTCCTTCTAGTGTTAGGTCTAGCATTTCCATCTGCAGTGGTGCTTCCTCCTTCCATGTTATCTCTTTGAGAGTCCATATCTGCAATTGAACCATTTTGAGATACATAAAAATAACCTAATAGAGATAGGAGACTAGAGATAAAGCATATACTTTTATATGGCAAATACAAGTACGTTACTGTAGCGTTATCCCATACCCCGATCTTATCTCTAATTCCTAAGGATTATGTTTTCAAAAAATCAATTTTAGTTAAAGTTTTACATAAACCTATGATCTGATACCAAGTTGTAACATCCCCTATCTAGAGGCCCAAAGCTAAGCACTACAGATGCTGCAGTCATCCATAGTACTAACTTCCAACGTCTAAATAAGGCTATGTTAATGGTAACCACAATATCAAAAGCACTTGAATATGAAACAAAATCACAAATTTCAAAAACAACATTTTACTGGTTACATTTCCAAAACATGTTCCATATTCAAATTACTTAATCCTATCGCTTTCCCAGGTTCAGATAAAATATAATTATTACATAAATACGCCAAGAGCGACATATGACGATGCCTCCTTGGTTGACTAAAATACTATATATACAATACAACGGAACCAATCCAAAATATAACAGCAACTCCTAATTAGCTATCTATCAGTCTCGTGCTTGTCATTGAAAGCTTTATTCTCCAACCTACTAAACCTGTAAACCTCAACCCTCAGCCTACTCAAATCAATTTTGAGCACCCGGGAGTTTAAGGGGAAACATAAACTTCGAGTCAGACATAAAGCCTGGTGTGAATAATACTATTTGATATTAAGTGAGACCATGCTGCTTAGCAGAACGGGTTTCCTATCACTAATATCATTTTAAAACATATTTTTTGCAAATTATAATCCTGCAACCAAAACTTGTTAAATCTGTAAAGCAATATCATGAAAATGTATATATTTGTTACTGAATGGACTATATGTCCAAATATTGTAGTTTTGTTTAGTTAACTACTAACCCTTGGCTGACTTGGGCCTACCAGAAAAAATAATAAATATAATCTAACAACTGTTAGATAAGTCTTCTAGACGGTCTATCCTTAACATACTTCTCCAAGCATCTCCTGATCCTAATGGTTTTGCGGGCTCACTAATAACCTTTTTCTTCTCTGTACATATATTCCTTTTTGTGTGTAACCATCATTTAAGTCTATCTGACTAAGCCCCACACACTCGAATTTTGGACTAAAATTAGCCTGGGGCTAAAGCTAATGTATAGGGTGCGACCCTACACTAGTCTCATCTAGTCTTCTATATCTGAGTCATTTTTCTTAGGGTTAACTACCCTTTAAAATTTTCTTTGAAAACCTTTTCAAAAAATGATTTAAATCTTTAAATCATACTTATACAAGGAAAATAAAATCTCTATGCTTTACTCAAAATCACCTTGCCATGTTACTTATCCTTTACACAAAACCTTGTGGATGAAAACGTTTAAACTTTCAAAAGTACGCCTTTCGAAATCTTTGAAAGTATCCCTTTCAATACAAGTAAAACCTTAGGCCGAAGGCCAAAACATACCTTTCGAAACCATTCATATTTATCCTTTCGAAAGCATTGAAAAACATCTCCTTCGAAAGCTTTAAAACCTTAGACATCCTATTTTTAAAACACTTAAACATTGCCTTTCAAAACCATTGGAAAACCTTTCCTTTTGGACCTTTCGAAACCATTGGGGAACCACCCCTTAGAAACCTTTCTTTAAAACCTTTTGAAAGCATCAAAACATCAACCCTTTCGAAAGCATTTGGGTTCAATTTATAACATGGGGAAACACCTTTTGAAACCATTAACTATCTTATTCGAAACCATTTGGGTTCTACCTTTTAGAGCAAAAGGGTCATTAAAACATTTAAGTCGAAAGCATCTCTTTCGAAAGCATTCCTAAGTAAAGAAGTGATGGTGTCAAAACCATCCATTCGAAAGCATTGAAGAAGCGGGTTGGTTTTAAAAACAAGGTTACCCTTTCGAAACCAATCTAGGTCGAAAGGTAAAAAGCGACAGTCAGGGGTTTCGACCTAGTCGAAAGAAGTTACCTAAAAACAAAGGCGCATCCTCTTAAAACCATTCTTTTTAAAGTTATTGACCCAGTCGAAAGCTATTCAGTCGAAAGCAAAGCATGCACATTTTCATTTAAAAGCAATGTAGTGCTTCGACCCCTTCGAAACCCTTGGTTTCGACCCAATACCTTCCGCCTTTGTCCAATTCACTACGTACCAGGTACCTGATACCATGTGCATTTGTTTTGATGGGGTCAGAGGTGGAGGTAAGGAGCCAGAAGCCTGGTGCCGAAAGCATTGAAACAGGAAAATGCATGTAGATTTGACTTTTTAAACTATTTCTTTGTACCTAACCTGCCTTGTTTGTCAAATTGTGATTGGTTGCAAAATTTTCTTTTCTAAAAGTACTGCCGATTTTCAGAAATACAATTTTAATTATTTACAAAATACCCCTTCTCCTTCTTATAAATATATAAAACATTTAAGTCCCGTACCATAAATAATTTTATATATCCATTAAAACAATTAGGAAAATTCTATAAAAATTCCAAAAAATCATTTTTAATATGTTTTCTAACATATATAAATTTCAGACCCAAAGCCAATATAATTTGGCTGTAATTAATTTTAAACCCAAATTAGCATTTTCTTCACTAGAAAATTCATATAAAATCCACATTAATTCAGAAAATTATGAAAATTGAAACCCTTTTCCAATTTATTTTTTGTAATCTAAATTTAAATTCACAAGGAAATTGAATGTCATATAATAGGGTTTTCATATCAAAACATATCACAAAATCTGTGAACATCAAGAAGATTGTGTCTGATGGATGTGTTTATTCCTATTTTGCCCTTTATCTAGTTCATTTTTATTCTTTAGTTCATTGTTTATATGGCATGGCTACCTCTTATTTAATCACAAATCTCAATCCATTAATCAAATTACATTATTTTATATTATTTAACTAATTAAATATCCTAAATAATGTTACTAAAAATATGGGTTGTTACATAAATGCTGACCAGGTACCTCACCATAATGATTATTAGATGAATGTCCAAGGTGCACATCAAGAGGATGGTGGACCTAGAAGGTGTGAAACGACCCGTAGACTTCGACCGGACCATTCACGTGAGGTGGAGTGCGACCACCACTTGTCACCACCCATCCAAACACTAGATTAGTCTACAATGGTCAGACAGTTGGTGAGAGAGAACCAAGGTTTGACTACCGATGACTCGGGAATCTCGTTAAGCCATACCCCGTTTACTGACAATGTTTTGCATGCGGAATATCTGATTCAACATGCCATCAATGTCTGCCTATGAAGGAAAAACCAACCCTAGGCAGCACAATATGAGATACAAATGGCTGATGGATTCTACAAGAGCCAATGATGCAACCAAATGTAGTTTCTTTCTTATAACCCTCTTTGGAATAGCGATGATGTGGTTCGGTTCACGTGACTACCCCCATGATACATTTCGTGATTCGATGAGTTGGCAACAAGTTTGTGGAGCAGTTCCGAATGCACGCGACCCATCCCAAAGACATGATGTCACTTTCCAACGTAATCCAGGCTCTGGGGAAACCGTTGAAGGAATATTTGGAAAGATTTCATACCGCTGCTATGGAGGTCAATAACTCGAATGATCATGCTATACTTATGGCTGTGATGAGAGGGATTGATCCAAAATCTAAGTTTGGTGATTGGCTAGCTGGAACCCCCCGCCACATTGGAGCGCTTTTATTCAAAGGCGGCTCAGTTTTTGAGGAAGGAGGAAGCCATGTCCTCTACAAAAAAAATGTTACGGGATTGAGTGGAGAAGTAGTACAAAGCAACATTGCAATAAAGCAGTCGAATGCTAGTTCCGAGAAAGTCCGGTTTAATGTTCAGAACAAGCCGAATCAACAAATAAGAAATGGAGATAGGAATCGAGACTGGAAGAGGGAGTCTGGGAGACTAAGGCCTAGGATTCCAATGTATGACAACTACACACCGCTAAATGCATCCTTGGAGAATATTTATCTATCCACTTGCAATATCGTGCAATATAGGTAGCCACTTCCAAAAGAGTTGTCAAAGAGACAGAAACGGACTGGAAAATATTGTCGGTTTCCCGAGTGTTATGAGCACTATACAAACAAGTGCAGGCATCTCCAGGACGCTATAGAAAAGTTGATTTGAGAAAAGAAATTGCAGCGGTTTGTGAAAACTCTGTAGGATGGCGGATAGGTGATATCTGACCCCAATCGAGGACAAGCTCCGCATAAGGCTAAGGAGCCTGCGCGGACCAGTGGAAGACTAGTGATAAACACGATAGTTGGAGGACTGCACTCTGCGGATAGAAGTTGGCAAGAAATGGAGCGTTATGCTAGCACAATAAGGCATGTGGACTTTGAATATTGTTCGAATACAGAGGACAGAGCTTCGACGAAGCAACAATGCACGATGGCGGATGATATTGTGTTTAGAAGCAGGGATGCTGATAAAGTGAAGGCCCCTACAATTGACCCGAAGGTCATTTCAGCTATGCTCAGCCCTGCATTGGTAAGAAGGATTTTAATTGATTGTGGAAGCTCGGTGAATATAACTTTCAAGAAGGCGTATGATCAGATGAGAATGGAGGCCAATCATTTAAAACCATCTAAAGCTCGTATACATGGTTTTAATGGCGTGGCGACTGAAGCTGTTGGTTATGTGGAGTTGCCTGTTGAGTTGGGAGAAGGTGAACGTAGAAGAGTGAGGATCCTACTGCTTATTGTTTTGGATGTTGACTCATCGTTAGGGCTGCACAAAGTATGGGTTGGGTCGGGTCAGACCAAATATTTCACCCGACCCGCATAGGTATGGGTTTAAGGTAGCTCAACCCGTATCCGACCCTATATGAGGTTGGATATGGGTTGGGTCGAAGTATGGGTTGGGTCGGGTTTAGTAGGGTTGGGTTGGATTGCATGAATCTAATAAAAAATGAGAATATAAGGGAATATTTTCAAAAAATAACATTAAAATGTTCAACATAATATATTAGATTTTAGCTAGCATAACGCACTTAAACTAACTAATTCATTATAACATATATTTTATTAAAATTTCATTGTAAAACACATCATATGAAATTAGTTTACTACATAGTAGAACAAGTGTTTCATTTTAAAATACATTAAAATGCCCTTTGGAATATCTTTGCCAAATTCTACCTTGTTTGGGTTGACATAAAATATGCTTTTTCGTATATTTACTGTAGAATACATAAACATTATTCTAGGATTAGACTATTCTAATTTTAAGTGTATTGATATTAAATTAGGTTTTTAATATAGGGTTGGGTTGGGTTAAAGTAGGGTTGGGTTGAACAAAATAACACACCCGACCCATATATAGTATGGGTTACAAATTGTAACCCATATCCGACCCGAACTAGGATGGGTTGGGTTGGGTTTATGTGGGTTGGGTCGGGTTGGATATGGGTTATGTGCAGCCCTACTCATCGTACAATGTTTTTCTGGGCCGACTGGCACTGGCTGAATTTCGGGCAGCTCTTGCCCCATGGTGTTTAACTTTAAAGTTTCCAACGAATAATGGTGTAGGAGTTGTTCCTGGTGATCAAGTGACTGGACGTGCCTGTTATGTAGCAGAGTTAAGGGAAGATCAACGCAAGGAGAAGGGAAAGGGTGTGGACAAATCTGTCTACATCCAAGTTACTGAAGATTGACAATTGGCGCCTGAGCCTTGGCTTGGGCGCCATAGTCAGTTCTATAGAGATATAGATCTGAGGGATGACAAAGAGGAGCCCAATGAGAACAAGGCTGTGTCGACTGAGCTGACGATTGATATCACGGTCAGCCATGACGACCCATCACGAGCCTTGAAGATTGGATCATAGCTCAGCCCCTCAATGATGAAGGAACCTGCTGGTTTTCTCTGAGCGAATCTAGATGTATTCGCTAGGACTTATTCTGATATGTGTGGGATCTCTCCTGCCATTGCGAGCCATGCATTGAATATTAACCCAAGGTATGTTCCCGTAAAGCAAAAAAGGCGAGGCATGGATCCAGAGAGATCCGTCACTCTTAAAGACGAGGTGGATAAACTGAAAGTCAATGGGCTTATCCGTGACGCCCTATATCCTGAATGGATATCCAATCCCGTACTGGTGAAAAAGGCAAATGGGGAATGTGCATCGACTATTCAGATTTGAACATGGCGTATCCTAAGGACAGTTTTCCTCTTCCAAGGATTGATTGGTTAGTTGATTCGACTGCAGGACATGAATTGTTATCTTTTATGCATGCATACTTGGGGTATAACCAAATCCCGATGCATGTCCCCGATCATGTACACACCAGTTTTGTTACAGATGTTGGATTTTATTGTTACATGTTAATGCCGTTTGGATTGAAGAACGCCGTAGCAATCTATCAATGCTTAGTTATCAGGATGTTCAAAGATCAAATTGGGAAGACAATGGAAGTTTATGTGGATGATATGCTCGTGAAGTCACAACAATCAAGCGACCACATTTGGGACTTGGCGAAAATGTTTAACATCCTCCGATATTACAAAATGAAAATCAATCCTTTGAAATATTCGTTCGGTGTTGCGTTGGGAAAGTTCTTGGGCGTTATTGTTAATGCTCGTGCAATAGAAGCTAATCCCAAGAAGATTCAGGCTATTCGAATTTCCAAGCGCTAAAAACAATTAAATAAGTGCAAAGTCTGAATATGAAGGTTGCTTCCTTAAGTCAATTTATCTCCAGAGCAACTGACAAATGTATTCCTTTCTTTGATTTGATTAGGAAGGGAAAAAGAAATTTTGAATTGACGCAGGATTGTGATGACGCATTTCGAGCTTTGGTGAATCATTTGGAGAGACCCCTTGTCTTGTCAAAGCCGGTAGATCATGAGGAGTTGTACATTTATTTGGCAGTATCATCACACGCTATAAGTGCCGCATTGATTCACGAGGAGAATCGTATCTAGAGGCCAGTATACTACGTCAGTAAACGATTAACAGGAGCAGAAAGGAATTATCTGAAGATAGAGAAATTGGCGTAATGCTTGCTAATTACATCACGGAAACTTTATCCGTACTTTCAATCACATCCGATAAATATTTACATCGACCAGCCGTTATGACAGGTCCTACAATGACCTGAGACGTCTAGGAGGTTACTTAAATGGAACATTGAGCTCAGCCAGTTCGATATTACATATCTTCCTCGAAGGGCTATCTAAGGTCGAGCGTTGGCAGACTTTATAGCAGAATTTATCGTGCAAGATGATCTTTCAGAAGGTAGCGAAATCCCTACCGTTCGATGGAAATTATACACTGATGGAGCATCTAATGATCATTGTTCCGGAGTTGGAATTGTGCTTGTGGCACCTGAAAACCGGTTAATTTGTTATGCGCTGAAGCTCAATTTTCTTGCCAAAAACAACGAGGCTAAGTATGAAGCGTTGATTACTGGACTTAAACTGGCTAGAGAACTTAGGGATAAGTCTCTTGAAATCTTTTCTGATTCGCAGTTGGTGGTGTATCAAGTTAGAGGAGACTATCAGGCTAAGGGATAACAGCTTGCCCCGTATCTTACCCGAGTTCAAGAGTTATTGGTCGAATTCAAATACTATGACATTTCAAATATCCCACACGACCAAAACAGAGAGGCTGATTCGTTGGCAAAGTTCGCTAGTACCGGTGATGCGCAACAGATGGGTTTGGTATCGGTCGAAGTATTAGATACCCCAAGTATAAACATGATAGAAATTGATCAAGCACTAGAGGTGGAGTCTGAAAGGAATCGTAGATGACTCAAATTAAAGATTATCTCTACACGGGGTCCTGGCTGATAAAAGAAATGAAAATCCAAAGGTCCTTCGTAAAGCTTCACGATATATTACGCAAGAAAGAGTCATGTATAGGAGAGGTTTCTCAGTCCCTCTACTCCGGTGTATTGCTCATGATGAGATAAAACGTGTTTTGAAAGAAGTACATGAGGGAGAACGGGACGATCACAGTAGGGGGCAAAATCTGGCGAAGAAGGTACTCCGTTAGGGATATTATTAGTCTACCGTAAATCGGGATGTTGCTGATTATGTAAGATGATGCGACAAATGCCAGATATATGTGAAAATCCCAAGAGCTCCGCAAACAGAAATCACGCAAATGGTCAGTCCGTGGCCATTCCCTATGTGGGGTATTGACATCATCGGCTCTTTACCAATCTCTAAAGGTGGTGCGAAGTACACTATTGTTGCGGTTGATTACTTCACTAAATGGGCCGATGCGGAACTGTTAGCTACGACCATAACCAAGAAAGTAATCAACTTTATTTTTTGAAATATTATATGTCGCTTCGGTCTTCCATGAACCATTGTAACGGATAATGGGACTCAATTCGATAGTGCTGAATTTAAAGACTTTTGTCGAAGGTACCGTATTGAAAAGAGGTTTGCAGCGGTTTCTCACCCTCAGGCAAATGGACAGGTTGAAGCCATAAATAAAATCATCAAGTCAATTCTGAAGAAGAGTTTGGAGAAGGCTAGAGGACAATGGGTGGATGAACTCCCTACAGCACTCTGGGCTTACAGGACCACTCACAAGTCCGCGACTAGCCATACTCCATTCACCCTCGCTTACGGTTCAGAAGCCATTATTTTGGTAGAACTTGAAGTCCGTTCTCATTGAGTGACTTACTACGATCCTAAAACAAACAAAGATCTTCTCTTGGAAACTTTGGACTTTATAGATGAGAAGCACGAGGAAGCCGATTTGAGAGAAGCTACACACCGACATCTAGTCGCCCGATATAATAACACTAAAGTGAGATCAAGAACCTTCAAAGTTAGCGATCTCGTCCTGAAATGGGTTTTTCCTACCCCGTCACACATGAATCCGATTTGGGAAGGACCATATGTCATTGAACAGAGGCTTGGAGAAGGAACTTTCAAGCTAGCGACTGTCGATGGCATTACACTTCCGAGGTTGTGGAATAGTGAGCATTTACAACGCTATTTCACTTAGATTATTTCCTTTACATCTAATTTATATTTACTTTCAAAGTTTTGATTTAGCATTTGATTTTACAAATATATAATAATACATATTTGTTTGTTTCTTTCCATTTAATGTGTAAAGTTTCAAGCTTCCTTTATATATATGATTAATATTGCATTGTATGCTGAGTACATAACGAAACCAATTGATATCGATATCTATGAATAGGCTCCCAGAGTTGAAATCTATCAATCATACTAATCCCTGATGGGATCCAACGAGATAAGCTCCATTAATTGCTTGATTAACAATTCCCATAAATGATCCAAAGAATGGGACACACAATAAGGAACAAATATGGCCGACAATCTGGAGATTGAATAATTCCTGCCCGAACTGTAGGACTGAAACCAAATCAAGGCAACTGAAAGGAGTATGACTTAATTGATCCCGAAATAACTCTAAGTCCCCAAAGTGTGGATTAGAGTATAACAATAAGCCGGGCATAGATCGACTGCACGCAAAATAACTCTAAGTCCCCAGAGTGTGGACTGGAGTACAAACACAAATGAATAGATAAGCGGATTCTGACTGTTCTCTATTCCGCAAACTCCATGAATAGATGAGTGGATTTCGACTGTTGTCTATTCCGCAAACTCCATGAATAGATGAGTGGATTCCAACTATTCTCTATTCTACAAAATAACTCTAAGTCCCCAGAGTGCAGACTGGAGTATAAACACAAATGAATAGATGAGCGGATTCCGACTGTTCCCTATTCCGCAAACTCCATGAATAAATTAGTGGATTTCGACCGTTTACTATTCCACAAACTCCATGAATAGATGAGTGGATTTCGACCGTTCTCTATTCCGCAAACTCCATGAATAGATGAGTGGATTCCGACTGTTCTCTATTCCGCAAAATAACTCTAAGTCTCCAGAGTGCGAACTGGAGTATTAACACAAATGAATAGATGAATGGATTCCGACCATTCTTTATTCCGCAAACTCCATGAATAGATGAGTGGATTTCGACCGTTCTCTATTTTCCAAACTCCAACCTGAAATCGACAGTAGGAATACAAACTACTAAAAGCTGAATATGACCTCTCACTATAGCTCCTACTTAGTGTTCTTTATGACTTAAGGCATTGACCGCAAGGAGGCCTTGAGATAGACAAAGTGAATTTTTAACAGAATTTGCAATCAACGAATTACAAGTACATTAAATAGAAAGCAATCGTTCAACTATTTAAATAATAATTCACGCGATGCTTAACCGAAAACAAAAACTTCTATTTACAAGAGCCAAATTTTCGGTACAAGTTATGTCAAAAGATCGAGATTCATACCCGTACAACTACGACTAGAAAAAGAAATAGTTATTTAAACTATGTACAATGACAAGAAATCACAACTACTTCTTTGATTTTCTTTCCCTTTTGGATTTTTCAGGGTTGGAGCCACTTGTACTTCTCTTTCGAGACCCTTTACCGCCTTTGGCCGGAGAACTTGTAGAAGTAGGAGAGATTTCACCAGTAATCGATCCGCTCAGTGGAATAACCTTGTTTGTACCAAAATTGGGCACAACACTCTTTGAAAGTTTTTGAAGAGATAAAATGAAGAAATCAAATGGAAAAAGAGGATTATCTAACAAAAACTCCAAAAACAGATAATGAAAGTAATAAGAACGCACAGAAACACAAGAATTTTGAGTGGTTCGGCGTGTTGCCTATGTCCACTATGAAGTTAATTGCTTTATTGATGTTTCTTTGATGATTACAATTGATTTCAGGGGGTTACAGAAGATAATAATGATTTACAGCAGTGAAATTCGTTAGTAGCAGCAGCAATGGAGTTTAGAACTAGATCCGGCAGAGTCTGGGCATTGGAGAATTCAAAGAAGAAGAAGAAACCTTTTTATGTTGGCTCTGGGGTCTATTTATAGGTGTAGGAGGCTGATATTTCGCTCAGATCGCGGGAGGCTCCTTCTGACACGTGAGTAGGCCTGCGCGACCAGGCCCGTGAAGTTTCGGTCCGATCCGTGATCGATATGAACGGATTTCGTATCGATCAAGATAGTGTCCGATGGAGTCAAAATTTGGCGTGGACATTCTTCAGCATGCACGTAAGCTCCTGTGAAAATTTCATAGCATTTGGACTTGTAGATTAGGAGATATGATCGATACGAAATGGTGCTTTTCGGCTGGCTGTTTCGTTCGTATCGATCATCTCGACTCGATGATTTCGAATCGATGGCGACATGCGTTGGCAGATTGACGTGGCGCGCGTTCTTCGCATCGATCCATATTTTTTGTCGAGTCGATCGAGTCGTTTCCAGGACTTTCGCCTTGTTCGTATCGAGGCACTTTTCTTGTTCGAATCGATGGGAGGTGGCCCTTGTTTCGTATCGATGCAACGGTCCTTGTTCGTATCGATGGGGGACATGTGGAATAAGTTAACTGCGTGGCCTCGTTCGTATCGATTGGGAATGACTCCATTTGATCGATACGAAGTTGACGTGTCCAGATGGACTCGAACAATGGTAGCTCGATCGATACGAATAGCCATGACGTGGATCGATACGAACAAGGTCCTTCCGATGGATACGAAGTAACTGGGCTTTAAGGATACGAACAGTGGGTCCTGATGGATACGAAGTAAGGCCAACTGATGGATACGAACTATAGAAGCTTGATGGACTCGAACAAAGCTCTTCAGGCGATGGATGCGAAGTAGACTCTGGTGATGAATGTGAAGTGGCCACTGATGGATTCGAAGTAGGCTACGGTGATCGATGCGGAGCTGATCGAGTCGAAGTAGGCCCTGGTGATCGATGTGGAGCTGATCGAGTCGAAGTAAGCTTCCCTGATGGATTCGAACTCGATCGATTCGAATAGTGGCTGGTTTTCATCTAATCTTGCATCGATCGTAACTTGAGCATACGAACTCGGATTGACTTGAAATTTGGAACGTTGACTTTTATGGCTTCCCTCGTCGTGTCTTGTCGAGTATAGCTTGATTCAGACTCGGACAAAATTCGTCGATATCCATGGTGAGTCTGCGTATAGCCGATCTCCAAGACGAACCATCATTGGTTTCTAGTCAAGTTCTTGGTGTCACGGCCTTGCCAAAAGGAGGGATAACATTTGCCCCCCAAAGTACGTCTTGTGGAAACATGATGTGCTTTGAAAAGCCGCAGTCTTTATTTTGAACAGTTACCGTCTTTCCGCTGAAAGTTGTAATCTTTGTATGATTTTCTCTGTAACATGAACTGTTGATTGTCAACTGCTGTACCCTGTACTGTTGTTACTGATTGCTGAGTGCCAGTGATTAGCTGTTTGTTGTTGTAATCGTTATTAGATAAGTATCCAATTCCTGCGGATGTTGAAAATTGAATATTAGTCCGACATATATGCATATATGATAATCTGACTCTCGTTGACGTTTGCACATTCACGAGTCATTGTCAGTTTATCTCGTATCAAATTCTGTATCGATCCTCTCCTGAACTGATGTGAAATTCGACTTGTAACAACGCTCGATGGTTGTTTTCGAATGTTCCTTTGTATCGATCCTCTCCTGAATTGATGTAAATGGTTGGAACGTTATCTCTGCATCGATATGCATCGCATTGATGGATGCGTAATGAACATTTCGAATCGATGGATGTGAGGTTCGATGGATACGAAGCGTTCGTTCGTATCGATGGAGTTCGATGCCTTCAGAACAGCCCTTGTTGTGTATTTCGATTCGATGGATCTGGTGTCATTGGATACGAATAGACAATTCGTATCGATGGGTATTGGCTTCTGTGAGCTGCGATTCGATGGATTCGAACTGTACAGTTCATATCGCTGCGCTGGAGATGGAGTCGAAGATGATCGATACAAACAGTGGTTTCGTATCGATGGATTTAGGGGACTCAAAAAAGCCTTCGCTGGCAACTTTGCTTCGATAAAGGTTCGTGTTGATGGATTCGAATGGCTTGTTCGAATCGATCTCGTGGTGATGTTTTGTAACCGGTCGAATCTACTGGGATGCGAATCCTTTTTTGTCTTCACGCTCGAGTCCATATAAATACTGTGGACTTAGCCACTTTTCACTCTTTACTCTTCCGCCTTGTCTTCGTATCGATAAAGAACTCGAGAAAGAAACATTGCCTTTGAACCAAACAATCCATCGATCCTTCGAATCGATCCAACTTATTCCTTAATCTAGCGTGACAACATCTGACTTTAGGTAAATAAACGATGAATCCATTCTGAAAATGACGAGACTCGAATCTTAGTGCCAGTTCGTTCGATGTCGTCGCCGATTCCGTCATTGTTGATGCCGGGACTTGGTCCGTTGAATCGAGGAGTAACGGCACGTTAATTGCTTGGGGAAGAAGGAGTAAGGAGGGATACGAGGGAAATGGTTGTTCCGAATTTCGTATCGATCGATTGGGGAGAAGGTGTTTTGCCTCGTATCGATTTCAAAGGAAAACCTCGTATCGTTGTCTTGCTTTGGGCTTCGTACCGATCATGGAGCAGTTACTTAGCATTGGCTGTTTTGAAATGATATTGATCGATTCGAAGTAGGCGTTATTGATCGATACGAAGCAGATGCTTTCTGATCGATACGAACTACATGCCATGGGATCGATACGAAATTGTCTCTAAACGATCAATACGAACTTAAACCTGAACAATCGATACGAACTTGAACCTATATCCCTGATGGATATGAACAACTTCATGGATCGATGTGAACTCGAACTTTGATGATCGACAATGAGCCTAACCCCGATGATATCGAAAACTCTTGTTTATTTGAACATCTAACTCCGACGAGCTTCATTTTGGCATAATTGGACTTGACCGTTGGACTACATATTTGATTTCCCTTCGAAGCTCATCGATGGAACTGCAACTTTAACAAAATTTTAACAAAATTTAACTTGGATTGATTGCTAATATCTGGATGGCACAGTTGTGACGGTCAGTGATGACGGTCATTACGACTGAATTTCGAAGTCTCGTCGTTTACATGCTTTCTCCAATTCTGTAGAACTTCTCAAGTGATATACAGTACTGCACTGCACAACACACTCACACACTTTACACTGGGGGATACACGAGCGTTATTGTCTGTTTAACAATGATTTTTCGTAAGCTAGTTAGTCATGGATTCTTCAAGTTCACAGCAGCAGGAACTCCCGAGTTCAATTCCTTCAACCATCGAGATACCGGTCATTGAAGCCGAAGTTATAGGCCCAGCTCCGGATGAGCTTCCAGGCGCCCGGTTCATTTGTCGTCCACAAGATTCTGTGCCGTCTGGCATCTCTGAAGATATGCTGGGACGGATTTGTTTAAGGCACGGCTTGTCGCTTGACGACGTATTATTGCCAGGGCCGAATGATAGGCCACACGCTCCCCCGGAGGGGTTTACTGCTTTCAACCGTCATGCTTGCACAGCGGGGACACTTCCTCCTTTCAATCAATATATAAGGGAGATGTTATCATTCCTTGGAATAGCTCCATCCCAATTACACCCCAACGGATACGCCTTGTTGAATAGCACATTCATTCTGTTTATGGAAATTCTCTTTCGACCGCCAAAGCCGATCGAGATCAGATATCTATTTAACATTAAGAGTCGTGGAGACAACCCTTCTTTCACCTTCTTGGAAGTGGTTAGGAACTATCAAATAGTAACTGGGTCCTGGGGAAGGCTGAGTTACTTTAAAACTGAATGGTTCTACGTTCAGTGCCCTCTGGATTCGCTAGGCGATGGCTGGATAGACGTAAGCATTGCAATCTTTCTCATGAATTATCGGGGTTAATAATAACCGACCTCAAAACTGACATACTTTTCTTCTTTCACAACCGCAATCTCATGACCTGATGGTGGATACTTCAGAGAGCTGGTTCGGATCCTCCAAGCGGTTCCGGGTGAAGAGAGGCACATCGACTTGGTTCTAACCGATAGAAACTTGAGGACTGTCAGGCTGATTGAACGAAGGTAGAGCATAAGGCTGGAAGGGACACTTAGAGCGGTCTCGAAGAAGCAGGTGAAACGCAAGGCGCCCGGAGTCATAATAGCTGAAGAAGTTGACCCGGAGAGAACGCCTACTGATAACGAGCTCCAAGCTGGGCCTTCTTCCGATGTCCAGGATTCAGGAGGAAGGAGAAAAGGCAAGGCAGTTGCTCACAAGCGTTCTAAATCCATGAAATTAAAATCCGTGGTTGTGTCTTTGCCTGTTCAAGGGATTAGAATTTCGGAGGCTCCTCCCCCGCAAGTTGAGAATCCTTTCGAAGGGCTTGCTGATATTCCGATTTCGGATTATGTGTCGTTTCAACACGACACCGGGATAGAGGAGCTTGATAATGCTCTTGAACTGAGCGGGTCGCTTGCTATGAGTGCGGCCGACATTTCCGGTTGGTCGGGGTGTTGCACATGCATACACTTCACTGCACTACATGATTCATAACTGTAAATCGTCCAACCTAAGGAATCACTAACTTTTCCTTCGTCTCTCATTTTCAGGTACGATTTCCGGGAAAGGATCAATGCTTGGGAGCCTTTGCTCGGCCCGAAAGTCTTCTACCTATCATGATTCCCACAGGAGAGACTCTGATAGAGACCACGATCGCGGGCACTCTAATCAAGAGAGGTACGAGCGGGACAGGGACAGAGAATACATACACCGATCTAGATCTCGCTCTCCTCCTCTTAGACTTCCGTCTCCACCTCCTGTTCATGTTTCACATCAGCCAGAGCCTCCACGTCACAGGCCATCTTCTCACACTTCTAGATCCGAGACTCATCTCCAGAGAGTCGAAACCACGGCCTCCATAATTGCAGAGCAGGTCCCAACTGAGCCCACAGGAGAAGGGGCCATTAAATTGGCTCAGATGAGGAAGGAGTTCCCGAACATATGCCTCGATGGCTATGTCTTCCCACCACACTTAAAAAGAATTCCATCAGGGGTGGAAAACACGATGCATGATTACGTTCATGACATCTACACCCAATATAGAGAGTGGGTAAAGGCTACAGAGAAAGCTTCCAAGGTGGCTTTTGAGCGAGCCAAAGCAATCGAGAAGATGGAATCCGAGCTCGCTCAAAAAGACCAAATTATACAAGTGCTCAATACTGAGGCTGAATCTTCTCGGAAATCTGAAATTGAGGCCACCAAAAAAGCCGATGAAGCGACTGTGGCAATGGAGAGGTTGAGGCAGACACATGTTGCCTTGATGGAGGAGATGGGCCACCAAAATACTACAGTCACCGCCGAACGGGATGCGGCGGTCAAGGAACTCAACGAGCTTAAGGCCAAATTCTCCGATATGGCCAAGGAAAGGGATGACGCGAACAACGTAGCCCAGGAGGCGTGCGAACAGGCTGTTCTGCTTCGGGGCGAACGAGATGCGGCCGTGGATAAGGTTCACCAGGTGGAGACTGAGGTCGAGGAGAAAGTGAGATCGGCTGAGTCCAGGCTAGAAGCCGACATTGAAGATCTTCTTGTTGTTTACAACGCTAACGTGTTGAGGCACAGGGGCCTTGCCTGGCTTGATGATTACCCGGCACACTTATATAACGCCTGGGGCCGATTGGTTGAGGAGGAGAAAGCGATGCATCTGGGTGAGTTTATTGATGAGTTCGAGCTCGAGAATCGTCTGCTAAATAAAGATGAAAATAAGATTCTCCATGATTCAATGATTTCTTATGAGAAGGAGAGACTCGGCACCCAGCACCTGGAAGTAGGAGAAGGCTCTAGGGTTGGACACCGCAATGCAAGTCTTGAACTTCCAGCATCAACCCAGCCTGAATCTTTGCCTGGGGTTGATCCTCAAGCTGTTCCTGCCTATAATCCGGATCAGCCGCAGATGTCTCCGGCTACAGAGCAAGTTACTAAAGCCGTTCAGCCACTTACAAGTCAAACTGAGGAAGGTATTCTGAACATTCCATATATCTGCCTTAAGTTGGAATCTTCACTCGAATTAAGTCCTAACAGTTCTCTTATTTTTTGTCCAGTGATCGATGCTGCACCGGCCGTGCCTCCTGCTACTCAAGAATCATATCGGACGCAGGTGGCTATCGTTACTGAGGCGATCGCTGTGACTACAACTGCGCCTCTTGACGGTATGCAGGGAAGCTCACTTGTGTTTGATGAGCAGCTGATGGAAGAACTCTTTTGCCGTCATGGCGATCCTCTTGCTGACTTGCCATTTGTTATGGGTGGAGGCTCTCCTGCTACAAGTTCTTCAATGCCAACTACCGATGCCTCCAGTGAGGCTCGAGCGGTTACTGAAGAGGAGATGTTTGCACAAATCAACGCTGAAATGGAAGCAGCGGCTCATGGTGGCAGTTTTGGAGGTGGGATGGCGGTGCTCGGTCCAGCTCCGCTCAGAATGATATCTCCTGGTGGTACAGTTTTCATCACCAGCGTGCCCATTCCACCTTCTGTACTTGATCCTGTTCCTCCGACTCCACCCGCAGGAAGCATTCCTGTTCATACGAGCTCGGAGGAGGATGTTGAGATCATGCCCCCGCCTGGAGACCGACCACCGAAAAGCAAAGGCTCAAAGAGGAAGGGTAGTGGCGGCTCCAGCGGGTCTACACCGAAAAGGAAGCCGAGGAATAAGAAAGATTAGACACGCTTCTTTGGTTTATTTTGATTTTCATTTTGCTGGCCGTGTATAGATGCGGGTTCGGCCCCTGCTAGTAAGAATTTTTCGGAGCAAACTTGTACATGAATTTTTCTCATAAATAGTAGAAATGAAACTTTTCTTTTTTAGCTTCTTGCGTATTTGCTTAAGTGTTTCAATATATGAAGTGCACTTGTGAAGCTTCATGTTTCGAGTCAAGTTTGTCTTTTGCACCAAGTCTGGAAATTGCGGACATGGTTCGCGACTGAGAAGCGAGTGGAATTTTGACGTCGCACCGCTTTAGTCAATGGTCGATGCTTAAGTCCTGCCCCCTAGTCTTGGGAATGAGTTGTAGATCATCGGTCAGCTATTTCTTCTCACTTATAACATGTTGAGTCCAGTGCCACTGAATGGATGTCTGAGACAAGTGGAGATTGAGTGGTTTATTCATGCTTGTCCGATTGTCGACGATCATATCCGCACTCCAGGGATTCTCATTCGTTTATTGGCAGTTGGTCACACGGCCTAAGTTTAAATCGTATGTCCGCACTCTGGGGACTCGGAATTGACATTTATACTCCGACTCGCACTCTGGGTGTTCGGAGTTGATATTTATACTTCAATTCACGCTCTGGGAACTTGAAGTTGATGTTTATACTCTGTTTCGCACTCCGGGAATCCGGAGTTGATGTTTATACTCCGTTTCGCACTCTGGGAATCCGGAGTTGATGTTTATACTCCGACTCGCACTCTGGGAGTTCGGAGTTGTTGTTTATACTCTGTTTCGCACTCTGGGAATTCGGAGTTGATGTTTGTACTCCGACTCGCACTCTGGGAGTTCGGAGTTGTTGTTTATACTCCATTTCGCACTCTGGGAATTCGGAGTTGATGTTTGTACTCCGACTCGTACTCTGGGAGTTCGGAGTTGGTAAGCAGACGGTCAGTCACATCTTCTGTATATTTTTGGATTTCGCTCACACTCTGGAAAGAAAGGTGTATCAGGATCATGGATGGTCGGATCACATCCACCCTGAGTTAACAAGTGAGGTTGCTAGATGGACGGGTCCACCCTCCTCAAACTTGGTTCAGATACGGACGAAGTCGTTAGGCGGATGGATCCACCCTCTTCGTAGACGTATTTTAATACTCCAGTTCGCACTCTGGGAACCGGAAGTTAAGTGAGGGATTGTCGTGTATCAATCCTTTTTTGACTTTGATGTGATAGCTTGTCCCCGAGCTCGGGTCTCACTTAGCGAGTGACCGGTTGCATCATAGTCACTCCCTATTTGAATAAATTCCACCGTATGGTGAAACTTAGCTCTCTGTGCATAGTGATGATCATATGAAGCATTTCAAGTAAATCACAGCTCTGGCTCGAAGAGATTGCATTTTATTGCTGAAATAAGAAAATATGGCAAAGTCAGTTGCCTTATTACAAATTCTAATTTCGAAATGCAGAAACAAATTGCAAAAATGGAAAATAAACTAAAGGAGATAACATAGCCAGTTATGTGTAGTTACGACGAAGACTTTCGCGGTTCCAGGCTCTTGGCAGAGTAAGACCGTCAACGGTCGATAATTTGAATGTGCCATCTCCGAGTCTTCGTTCAATAATATACGGTCCTTCCCATGTTGGCTTCATATGCGAAGGAACTGGATAGATTCTTTTCAAGATGAGATCGCTTAGTTCAAAGGTTCGCGGACGGACCTTGGCGTTGTACAATCGGGCGACTCGACTTCGATGCGCGATTGCCCTCAAATCAGCCTCTTCACGCTTCTCATATAGTAAATCGAAAGAGATTCAACAAGTAGTATAGCATTAGCCTTCGGATCATAGTATGTCACACGATGAGAAGGTACATCTAGCTCGACTGGAATGACAGCTTCTGAACCATAAGAGAGAGAGAACGTAGTGTGACGGTCGCGGACTTGTGGGTTGTTCGGTAAGCCCATAAAGCCATAGGAAGTTCATCGACCCATTTGCCCCCGACCTTTTCCAATCGTTTCTTCAAAATGGACTTTATAACTTTATTGACCGCTTCGTCTTGTCCGTTCGCTTGAGGGTGCGCAACTGTAGAGAATTTCTTTTGGATGTGAAATCGTTTGCAAAAATCTTTAAATTCAACACTGTCGAATTGGGTTCCATTGTCAGTAATAATGGTGTGTGGGAGACCGAATCGACAGATAATGTTGCGGACTACAAAGTTGATCACTTTTTTCGTCGTTATGGTAGCAAAAGGCTCAGCTTCAGCCCACTTTGTAAATCAATCAACTGCGACGATGGCGTATTTTGCTCCACCTTTTGCCAGAGGTAAAGTACCAATGATGTCGATGCCCCACATTGCAAACGGCCATGGGCTGACCATTTGTGTTATCTCGGTAGGAGGGGCTCTAGGAATTCGAGCATGCTTTTGACACCTATCACATTCCTTTGCATAATCCGATGTATCGCGATTCACAGTAGGCCAGTAATATCCATATCGAAGTATCTTCTTGGCAAGTGCTTGCCCCCCGGTGTGATCGCCACATTCTCCCTTGTGTACATCGTGCAATACTCGTTTAATTTCATCATGAGCGATACACTGGAGTAGAGGAACAGAGTACCCTCTTCTGTACATGATTCCATTCTGGATGGTGAATCGTGAGGCCTTCCGAAGGACTTGTCTCTTTTCACTCCTGCGCTCCGGCAGGGTTCTGTGCTCAATGTAATTTCTGAGCGGAGTCATCCATGAATCTTTTTCGGGGATGGTTTCGCATACCCAGTCTATTTCTGCCCGGTCAATGCTTGGGGAAGTTAACGTCTCTACGGGAACGAGTCTCATTTGGCGAGTTTCACCTGTGCTGGCTAACTTCGCTAATGAATCGGATTTTTGGTTGCGTTCTCGAGGTATACGATAAATGCCATAATAATCAAACTGATTCAGTACTTCCTGAACTCGAGCTAAGTAAGTAGCCAGCCTTTGATCTCTTGCTTGATACTCTCCTCGTACTTGACACACAACTAACTGTGAATCACAATAAATTTCCACAGCGATAATTCTCAGATCCCTAGCAAGTTTCAATCCAGCTAAGATGGCTTCATATTCAGCTTCATTATTGGTCGCATGAAAATCGAACTTCAAAGCATAACATATAGATCGGCCTTCGGGAGTTTCAAGTACAACACCAGCGCCCGAACACCGGTCGTTTGATGCACCGTTGGTATAAAGCTTCCAGATATATTCGGGAGATTCACTGGTTTCGAGCACGTCCTCTGGAACGGTAAATTCAGCTATAAAATCGGCCAGGACTTGTCCTTGAATGGCTCATCTTGGAGTGTAAGTAATATCAAACTGGCTCAGTTCGATGTTCCACTTGAGTAACCTACCAGACGTCTCAGGCCACGTAAGGACCTGTCGTAATGGCTGGTCGGTGTAAACAATAATAGGATGTGCCTGGAAATATGGTCGGAGTTTTCTTGATGCAATTACAAGGCAGTAAGCCAACTTCTCTAGCTTCGGATAATTTCTTTCAGCTCCAGTAAATCGTTTGCTGACGTAGTATACTAGCTTCTGTATCCTGTTTTCTTCTCGAATTAAAGCAGCGCATATAGCGTTTTCTGATATCGCCAAGTATATGTACAACTTCTCATGATCAACAGGCTTTGACAGGATAGGTGGTGTGGATAGATGCTGAACTAGTGCTTGGAAAGCGTCCGCACACTCCGTGGTCCATTCAAAGTTTCGTTTTCCTTTTCGGATCAAATCGAAGAAGGGAATGCATTTGTCAGTGGACTTTGAAATGAACCTTCTCAATGCTGCTACTTTCCTATTGAGACTCTGGACTTGTTTTATAGTTTTCGGAGTTTCAAGATTTCTGATAGCCCAGATCTTTTCTGGATTAGCTTCGATCACTCTAGCATTGACGATAAACCCAATGAATTTTTCGGATGCAACTCCAAAATGACATTTCAATGGGTTGAGCTTCATTTTGTATTCTCGAAGTATGTTGAACATAGTTTCCAGGTCTTTAATATGGTCAGTGGAAAATCATGACTTCACAAGCATGTCGGCTACATATACTTCCATGGTTTTCCCGATTTGATTGGTAAACATCTGATTGACCAATCGTTGATAAGTAACCCCGGCATTCTTAAGCCCGAATGGCATAACTTTGTAGCAATAAAGTCCCAGATTGGTTACGAAGCTGGTATGTTCTTGATCGGGTAAATGCATTGGTATCTGATTGTAGCCAGAATACGCATCCATAAAGGATAAGAGTTCATGTCCAGCTGTTGAGTCTACGAGCTGATCAATTCTAGGAAGCGGGAAACTATCTTTGGGACAAGCTTTATTCAGATCGGAGTAATCGACACATGTTCTCCATTTTCCGTTCGGCTTTCGGACAAGCATGGGATTTGACACCCATTCGGGGTATATCGCATCTCGAATGAACCCGTTCGCTTTAAGCTTTTCTACCTCTTCCTTAAGGGTGGCAGATCTCTTTGGATCCATACCACGCCTTTTTTGTTTGACCGGGACATGCCACAGGTTAATGTTCAGAGTGTGGCTCGCGATGTCCGGCGAGATCCCACACATATCAGAATGCGTCCAGGTGAATACATCAAGATTCGCCCGTAGAAATTCAACCAATTCCTCTTGAGTTTGCTGGCTTAGCTGCGACCCAATATTTATCATTTTCGAATCATCGTCATCGTCAATCGGGACATCAATCGTCAGTTCGGCCGGGGATGCTTGACTTTCTTTAGATTCTCCTTCGTCTTCGGTTTCTCTTGGGTCAAGATCCCTTAGGAATTGGCTGGGGTGCCAGGGCCTAGGCCCAGGCATTAATTGTCAATTATCGGCAAAACGGATGCAGAGAGATTCCTCTACGCCCTTTCCTTTCGCTGCGCCTCCCACAGCTCGACAACATAGCAGGCTCTCGCTGCAGCCTGATCTCCTTGAATGACTCCCACTCCACGATCAGTGGGAAACTTTAGGGTTAAACACCATGGGGCAATGGCTGCCCTAAACTCAGTGAGGGTCGGTCGGCCCAAAAAGGCATTATAAGGGGAGTCTATGTCTAACACAATGAACTGTAACATCCGCACTCTCCGGCATTCTCCAACTCCCAACTCCACTGGTAGTTCCACTACTCCGGTGGGTATAGTAGCGCTTCCTTTGAAACCATGGATTCGGGATTGACATGGTTTCAAATCCTTGGCTTCCATTTTCATTTGGTCGTAAGCTCGTTTAAACAAAATATTCACTGAGCTTCCGCTGTCAACTAAGATCCTCTTCATCCAAGCAGGAACTACTTGAGCTGAGATGACCAGTGGATCGATAGTAGGAGCTTCGACCTTATCGACATCCCTGTCTCTGAATACAATGTCATCAATCATCGTCTTCTGTTGTTTGGCCGGAGCCCCTTCATCAAAACTACTATAACACTCGAAGTCCACATGCCTAATAGAGTTGGCGTACGACTCCATTTCCTTCCAGCTTCGGTCTGCTGGATGAGGACCACCACCTATTATATTAATAACCAACCTCCCGCCAGTTTGAGCGGGTTCCTCCTACCTTTCTTGATTTGGTGCACTATTCTGGTTCGATGGACACGCACCTCCTGGCTGCGGCGCCCGCACATACTGATCCAACTTTCATTCACGTATCAGTTTCTCAATGAGATCTTGTAAATGACGACACTCGTTTGTATTACGGCCATAGCTTTCGTGGAACCTGCAAAACTTTCCTGTTTGGACTTGTCCTTCCGTTGATGGTTTCGGGGCAGGCTTCTTGTATTGCATGGTGTTACAAGTCTGCAAATACACATTTTCCAATGACGTGTTCAATGGAGTATAATTATCGTACATGGGAGCTCTACGTCGTGGGCCACGATTCTGATCTCGTTTTTTGCCTTGATTTCCACTATCCCTCTGCTGATTCTGATTATTTTGTATGTTCAACTGAACTTTTCCAGAACTCTCTCCGGATTGTTTAACGACGATGTTACTCTGAATTCCTTCAATGTTGGGCCCTGCGTCATCCTGCTTCCTAGACTGTTTCACATCCTCCCTTCTCAAGAATTGGGCTGCCTTGGAATAGAAACGGTCCAATGACGCAAGTGGTTATCCAGCTAACCAATTTCCGAACTCAGAATCAGGATCAATCCCCTTAGTCAATGCCATCAGGATAGAGTTATCATTGGGATTGCTTATTTCTGCACAAGCAGCATGGAATCGCTCCAAGTAACGTCTAAGTGTTTCTCCGGGAGCTTGAGTAACACTAGACAAAGTGTTAACATCTTTAGGTCTTGCTACATACATACGGAATTGTTCAACAAACTTGGTGGCCATCTGGTCAAAATTAGAAATAGATCGCGGTGGCAAATGAGTAAACCACATAGTTGCAATGCCCCCTAGGGAAATAGAGAAACTACGACATTTTACTGCATCATCAGCTCTCGCAGCATTCATTAGCCATTCATACTTCAGGATGTGTTGGTTGGGATCAGAACTTCCTTCATAGACTGGTAAAGTTGGCATCCTGAAGCGCCGAGGTGGTTCTGCATACAATATGTCATCGGTGAAGGGGGTATGACTCCGGGAGATTCCCCAGTCATCATTGGTGAGACCCTGACTTTCACGGATCATTTGACGAATCATTGTTGGTATATCCGGCATCCAGATATTAGGAGCATGCTGTGCCAAGGTGTGGTGGGTTCCACGGCACGAGTCTGGACCGGACGCGGTCGACGGTCCGTGCCTCGCCTCCTTGGTTCAACATTTTCAAGGACATAAGGCTCTGGAGTTTGCTCCCGTTGGCTACGATGAGGATCAGCTTGGTTTCCAGCATCAACCCCTTGTTCGGTAGTGGTGGTGGTAGAAAGGTTGCCTGTGACATGATAAGGAGCAGCACCTCCTCGGGATGAAAGTCCTGTATGATGACTAGTGGATGGTCCAGTTCTGGGTTGTCCAAGATTCGAGGCAGGTTGGTGTCCTGTGGCATGGGTATAGCTTACATCTAGCCGTGGGCGTGTGGATCGGCGATGACCATCAGATGAGGCTGAACTCTCTGTGGAAGAATAAGAACCTTGGTCTCTTCTGGATCTTCTTCGCCTCTAGCGATTTAGCAGGTTGGTCAACTCTGTGTTGGCGCGCAGTTGTTCAATTAGCTGTTGTCGACTCTGGGTCAATTCTTGGAGCAACATCTGAAACTTTTGTCTGGTAACCGGGCCTGATGGATCTGAAGGTCCGGCGACATCTTGGTTTGATGGAGGCAATTGCGCGGGATTCTGCCTGTCCCATCCTCCATGATCAGCAGCTGTAGAGGTAGTTCGTGTACTTACCATGTTGAATTAATGAAAGTCCTTTCCTAGATTTGATGCAAATCTGAATAGAATGGAAGGGCTTCAAAGTCTGAGATCTGGATCTTCTTCTTGGATTTATGCAATCCGGTACCGATAGGAGATCCAAGGAGCAGGAGAAAATTGGGTTTTTTCTCAATGAAAGCATCAAAGTGTTTGTACCAAAATTGGGCACAACGCTCTTCGGAAGTTTTTGAAGAGATAAAATGAAGAAATTAAATAGAAAAAGAGGATTATCTAACAAAAACTCCAAAAACAGATAATGAAAGTAATAAGAATGCACAGAAACACAAGAATTTAGAGTGGTTCGGTGTGTTACCTACGTCCACTATGAAAATGATTGCTTTATTGATGTTTCTTTGATGATTACAATTGATTTCAGCGGGTTACAGTAGATAATAATGATTTATAGCAGTGAAATTCGTTAGTAGCAGCAGCAATGGAGTTTAGAACTGGATCCGGCAAGGTCTGGGCATTGGAGAATTCAAAGAAGAAGAAGATCCCTTTTTCTTTTGGCTCTGGGGTCTATTTATAGGTGTAGGAGGCTGATATTTCACTCAGATCTCGGGAGCCTCCTACTGACACGTGAGTAAGCCTGCGCGACCAAGCCCGTGAAGTTTCGGTCCGATCCGCGATCGATACGAATGGATTTCGTATCGATCAAGATTGTGTCCGATGGAGTTGAAATTTGGCGTGGACATTCATCAGCATGCACGTAAGCTCCCATGAAAATTTCATAGCATTTGGACTTGTACATTAGGAGATATGATCGATACGAAATGGTGCTTTTCGGTTGGCTGTTTCGTTCGTATCGATCATCTCGACTCGATGATTTCGAATTGATGGCGGCATGCGCTGGCAGATTAACGTGGTGCGCATTCTTCGCATCGATCCATATTTTTCGCCGAGTCGATCGAGTTGTTTCCAGGACTTTCGCCTTGTTCGTATCGAGGCACTTGTCTTGTTCGAATCGATGGGAGGTGGCCTTTGTTTTGTATCGATGCAACGGTCCTTGTTCGTATCGATGGGGGACACATGGAATAAGTTAACTGCGTGGCCTTGTTCGTATCGATTGGGAATGACTCCATTTGATCGATACGAAGTTGACGTGTCCAGATGGACTCGAACAATGGTAGCTCGATCGATACGAATAGCCATGACGTGGATCAATACGAACAAGGTCTTTTCGATGGATACGAAGTAACTGGGCTTTAAGGATACGAACAGTGGGTCCTGATGGATATGAAGTAAGGCCAACTGATGGATACGAACTATAGAAGCTTGATGGACTCGAACAAAGCTCTTTAGGCGATGGATGCGAAGTAGACTCTGGTGATGAATGTGAATTGGCCACCGATGGATTCGAAGTAGGCTATGGTGATCGATGCGGAGATGATCGAGTCGAAGTAGGCCTTGGTGATCGATGCGGAGTTGATCGAGTCGAAGTAAGCTTCCCTGATGGATTCGAACTCGATCGATTCGAACAGTGGCTGGTTTTCATCTAATCTTGCATCGATCATAACTTGAGCATACGAACTCGGATTGACTTGAAATTTGGAACGTTGACTTTTATGGCTTCCCTCATCATGTCTTGTCGATTGTACCGTGATTCGGACTCGGACAAAATTCTTCGATATCCATGGTGAGTCTGCGTATAGCCGATCTCGAAGACGAATCGTCATTGGTTTCTAGTCAAGTTCTTGGTGTCATGTCCTTGCCAAAAGGCAGGATAACAAACCTGTAAAGGTACAAGATGAGGATCGTCGATTTCAACCTCGATGGGCTCACTTTTAGCTTTTCGTTTCAGCATCTCCTCCTTCTCGATCCTCTCCCTCATGCTAGATTTGTCAGTACGCTTCGAAGCATCGATAATTATTACATCATCAGATTCATCGGCCGGGAGTGGATCTTCGATTTTTTTTGCCAAGGGCACCGATGACTTGGGCATCGGGCCACGAAACATTAGCAGTAGTTGGGTCTTCAGCCGTTTTCTCGTGCTGCTCCACAGCGACACCACTTTTGGAAGTATGATCGGAGCCCGAAAGATCTGCAAAATTTATTAAAACAAGGATATTAGCTAAAAGTCATTGTGCATGAAGAACAAAAAAAAATTATATACGGAGGAGTATAGTATGATACGAGCATTTGGGGTACTCCCGTAGTCGTCGGGTTGCCTCCTTCAAGGATGGGAGATAACATTTTTGATTCAAAGCTAGGCTTATCCGGATCGTAACCCAGAGTCTACTCCATGTTAGAAGAAATTGATGGTCCAGCTACTTAGGTTGGAGAGGAACCCTTGGGATCAGTTCCTGAAGAACCCACAATATTGTCTCCTCCTTCAATAAATGCAGAAGCCTTGAAAAATTAAAGTTTTGTAGTGGCTAGATCCGAAGGCTCGTTTCCTCGAAGAACCTCCCTCACTAGTTCTTCCTCATTAAGTTCAGCTTCACCCAGCTCTTCTTTCTTCATCTTAACAATATGCTCCCAAGCTTCAGTAAGCGATTCAAGGTAACCCTCGCCAAGAAAACTTAAGTCGTGGTGGAGCAGGACTTTAGCATTGTATTTAACGATCAGCGGATCGAATAAGTCCTTGATCTCATTCCTACTGGACTCTATGGCAGCTTCTACCTGGAAGTTGGCTTGTTCGATCATCTCTTTTAGCCCTTCTTCTCGAGCCTCTTCTTTGAGTGCATCAATTTTAGCGAATTGCTCGTCAAGTTTTATTTTCAAGCTCCAAGCCTCAACGACTTCTTCGCAATACTTCTGCGATTTCTCTTGGGCTTTAATATTTTCCTCCCTTTCCTTCTTTAAAAATTCTTCAAGTTCCTCAACGCGGTGAGCTAGAGTGTCTTTATCCTTATGCAAGGAGTCCTTTTCTAAAGCGAGTGTCCCGTTGTGATGAAGTGCCGCGTCGAGTTCCTTTTTATGAGAAGTTTCCAAATGGCTTACCGCCTCTGCCGTCTCCTTGGCGTTCTTTTCCACCTCAGCAAGTTGGATTTTGAATTCTAGCAACTCAACGTCCTGGTGCTTGATTATATCTTTGTCATGTATTGCTTCCAACTTGAGATGATCTGTTTCGTGTTGGCGCTCGATGGAAACTTTAGAAACTTTTTCTGCCAAGTGTATGAATGATTCATGTTGCACAAATACATCGTTCACACACGCTAAAGATCTTTCCTTGGCATGCCCTAGGATTATATATATATAGAAGGGAGGAATTTAAGACCGTCAAAGCAAATTTTCAGGAAAGTGGCCTTAAGCTCAGCCAACTTCTCTACGATAGAAGTGTTAGGAGCCGTAGCCAGTAGGGGTAAATCAGAGGTAGCGAGTGGGTGTTTGCCTGATCCATGCTCACAAGATTGTCTTAAGCTTGAAGAGCCGGGGTGTTGCTCGTGAGATGCAGTGACGTGAGGGCCACGATAAGAAGGTTGTCCTCCACTCTAAACCAGAAAATGAGATTGTTCGCCTTGACGAGATGTATTAGATTGAGATTTTTATCTAGAAGAGGAAGAAGACTCCCTCGAGTGGTAATTCTTGTCCTATCCCTCGTCCTTTTTTTTGCGTCGGGTGGACTCGGAATCCCGGCTTGGATGAAAGTATGCTGAGGAGCTTCGAAGATGATTAAAGGCTCTCGATTGGGACATTGCACCTGTAAAGACCAAATAAGAGCGTATTATAAATTGTCGTACGAGAGATCAATAACAAGTGTATAGTGGAGTGCAAGTGATTGTGAGTGTCCTAGTGTTCCCCTCAACAGACTAGTAACGGTAGCTTTGCTCATCGGTGCGTTCTCCCCTTTATTAGAATGTTGGATGCCATCACCGCTTCTTGTGGGAGAGTTAAGTCCTTCAATGTTAATGTTTGGAAAGTCGTAAGACATGATATCGTCCTAAATTTGAAGATTAGAAAGTCCCTTTAATGAACTTTCCAAATGTTAAGACGATGATTCCTCTTCAAGAGGAGTATTAACAAATTCTGGGTCCGATGTGGTTTTTCTTCTATGTAGCATGTACGCCAACCTCTTTTTTCTCTTTGTAGGTGTTTGAGATTGTCCAACTTGCGACGGTTCAACCATTGGCGCTTTTCCGAGGCCTGCATCGATATCTCCTGATTTTTCGATTTGAGAATCTTTAATCTCTCGCTCCTTAGTATCTTCCCGAGTCCCCTTAGAAGGGGGCACAATGGGGTTAACTGTGTCCTCTCTTTGTTTGGAAATATTCTTTGGTAATGCCATGCTTCCAGGAAGTCCGATCCTACGGCCGTCTTCCAACAACCCAAACAAAGATAGCAGTTCATCGGTTACGAGGAGTGTGATGTCCCGATCCGCAATAGGGGTAGCACGGATGGCAGCAACGGCTCTAGAAAAATCAACACCTTCGGGACGTGGGCGAACACCGGAAAGAACTTCAGATGTTAGTAAATTCGAGGGAAAAGTCATGGCTTGAATTAATGAACTTGAGAGAAAAGTGGAAGTAGTATTTACATCCTTCTAACCAACGTCTTGCGAATCCAGAAGGGCATCGCACGTAGAACGATTCATGTTTAAATAGTGAAAGTTTGTTCCAAGTGCTCATCAAAACTTGGCAATTCGGTGAGGGTCCGAGGAAAACATAAGAGGGGCTTCGTGATCCTCTTTTGAAATTATAAATGAATTTGATGTCCTTAGGAGTAGGAGGATAAAATAGAGCATTCATGAATAGCAAGAAAGTCCCGTGAATAAAAGCATAACTGTTGGGATGTTGTTGTGTAGGGGCGATTTGGAGCTATCTCAACATCTCCCGGACAAAAGAATTGAAAAGAGGAATGTATCCAACCCAACACATAAACTTGTTGCATGTTGTATGACTGGCTGGGTGCAACTGAGGTCTATCTTGCCTTGAAGGAACTAAGACGTCCTCAAATGGAATTCCATGGATTGAGCATAACCAATGAAGAGTGGCTTCGCTAATTCGAGAAGCTTGTGAATCCACTGGATTATCAAGGAGAATGGCGCCCTCAACAACATTGGGAGCAGGGCTAATATCTTCCATCGGAAGGACTAGAATGTTGGAGAAAAGATCGACATGTGGGTTAGAAGTTTCTGTTTGTTCTACATGATGGCCTGGAGAAGGCCTTCAAGATATAGTTGCAGAACTTGACTTCGCTTTAGAATATGTCGCATCGCCAAATCGGAAGACATGTCAATTGAACGCTTCATGCGTATGGAATCTATGTTAGCTATACTCGGTAGATAATCGAGATTAGAAATAATAACATGTTCCTCCTGTGTTAAGTGTGAACTAGTGCAGTGCAGTGCAGTGTGTAACAAATATAAGCAGTTTGAAATCAGAAAGGCAAAAATAAAAAGTCGAGACTTGGAGTTTAATCCAGAGAGACCGTCATCGCTGGCCATCTCAATTGGCAAGAAAATTGATCGGCAATGAAAGCTCTAGGATCGACTATCGACATATTCAACTATGAAGTATTTTACCTAAGTTCATTAGCAAGTTTATTATTTAGTCCATATTGAGAATTCCGTAAGTTTGGTCATTCAATCTCAAGTTCAACAGTTCGAGTATGCATGTTATATTGTTCGTTGTCATCTTATGTTCAAAGTTAGCAAGGCAAATTAGCATTGGGTATTCGAATGAGTTGGATTGGATTAGTCTTTGATGTAAATGCCGATCCCTTGACCATGATTGCCGATCCCTTCCACAAAACCATCCTTACAGATCCCTCTTCTGGATCACCTCGTACCGATCCCTATATCACTACTCAATACCGATCCCTTTCCTAAACCTTCCTCACCAATCCCTCTCGACAGCTTAAGTACACCGATCTCTATCATATACCGACCCCTCTCAAAACCTCTTAGAACTTTTCCTATCTGATCTCTATGACATTCAACATCTGGCCTTTCCTCTATCAAGACACTCCACCGAACCCATGTTTTCTTTGTCCTTCTTCCCTCTCAACTCCAGAATCAACCACCGAACCCTTCATTTCTCTACCCCAAACTCTTCTTCCCTTAGCATCCTTCGTTGAACTCTCTTCATCCCTTCTTCCTACACCTAATTCGACCTACTAAAACCTTTGTTTCGATACTCCTTAACCACCCTAAGATCGTTCGTCACTATATGCTCACGTCAACAACTCGAAGCAGAAAACCTAATCATGTAATTGAAAGAGTTGCAATTTCATACCTATATAAAAACATGAAGTTTAGAATTAAGATGGGGATAAACGGTTAGGAATTGTCGAGTTGCAAGGGCAAATTTGTGGAATGGCTGGAACAATAGATAGATTTGAAGTCGAATTTTGGGTAGCTTTTGGTTCGGCAGGGAAGTTCTATGCATAGGCAAGTGGAATAAAAAGCGAAGTAAGAAATGAAGGAAAAAATATATATGTATATGTGTATGTGGAAGAGGAATCGACCAAAGAGGTTGAGCGAGTCAAGGGTATGGAGAGGGTTTGACATTGGAACATGCTGACTCCTATTTGCGAAGCCTTAGCAATGGATCGGCATGCCAAATGTCGATCCCTACATATATATATAAAAGTGATGGATGAAGGAAAAATAGTGATCATAGAGGTTTGACCGTAGACGCAAACATAGAAAATACTATAAAAATTGGCAACAACCTTTAAACGTTCAAACACGTCCGGAAGCCAATGATAGAAACGTGAATATGAATATGCAGGGGAATGGTTTAAAAAGTTCAACTTTTTGAAATCGGAAAAAATTGCAATCAAACTTGAAACTTTCAAGTTCGAGGCTAGATCAGATAATAAAAGGCTTATAAGTCCCGCATGATCGTATTGTATATGCTGACGGAATACGACATTATACTTATATTATTGGAAGTGAACCAAGCGTCATAGAAATCAATAGAGAATTCAATGCCTTGGAAAATGATTCGACAAAAGAATAGCAATCAATCAAGAAGCTAGATAGACTTATTTCTAGCAATTTATATTTGTTTTGATTCATAGCACGCCATGTTAGTCACAAGACATACTTTGAGGGGCAAGTGTTACCCAATATCCTAACCCGACTATATTGTACTGATTGTGCAAGATAGATTCGACTGTTGTCTAGAACAATGACCACGGAGCAATGGCTGTAGAACCCCAAAGTAGAGTTCAGATGGTTATATAAAGCCCAGATTGAACGGAGTTGGTAGGTAGACGATGCAGGATGCTAGAAATATGGAAATTAGCTTGGATAGGCAATTGATCAGCATAGCTAGGTAGTACCCTAGGGATCGACATAGCCAATTAGATAAAGGGTCAACATGAATGAAGTAATGAAGGGATCGGCATAGGTGATGGTGCACGACTTGCCATAGATGATTATCAGAGGGATCTGCATAGTATAAAGGAATAAGAGGGATCAACATAGTATAAAGAAATAAGAGGGATCAGAATAGTATAAAGGAATAAGAGGGATCGGCATAGTCTTATGGAGAAAGATGGGTCGACATGGCCTTGTGAAATAGAAGGGATCGTTTGAAATAGAAGGCATTGACATAGCCTTGTAGAACTAAAGGGATCGACATAGCATTGTGGAAGAGCATGGATCGGCATGGTCTATTAAGAAGCGATCGGTAGAGAGTAATTCGTAAGTGGGTTCACATCAAAGATCGATCGAAAGCATGAGTTTTATTGGTCCAATCAATATGATATTTTGAGAGCCATTATATCTAAGCATGAAGAAGCTATCATAGGGACCGCTGCCCCAGAATCAACTAATGAAGGGATCGGTACCGATCCCTATTCATTGGGATTTAGGCCTAGTTGCTCCTATGGTGGGCCCATATGAGTAAGGAGGCTATGTAGCCGAAGTTTTAGGGAGATTGGTGGTCGCCTTCACCTATAAATACTGGCCTAGGGGGTCACTCTGAGGATCTTTACGCTGCTGGTTACATAGTTCTTCATTGTAATCAACTTTTTTCCTTACTTCTTGTTGTTTGCTGTTGTGATCAAATTGATACTGAATCAATAAAAAGAATATTCAAAGTGGACGTAGGCATAGGACACCGAACCACTATAAATCCAGGTGTTCTTGATTATTTTTTTGATTTGTGTAATACCCCTGATTTATGGTAACATTATTTAGGATATTTAATTAGCTAAATTAAATAGATTGATTAGGGGATTGAGATTTTATTTTATTTAAGGGGTAGCTGTGTCATTTAACAATGAATTAAGAAAAGATTAAAATGAAATAGAGGAGGGGTGAAATAGGAAAGAGGCCATTCCTATATCCCTTAAACTTGGCCTGTATTCTCGTATACACATTCACTTTTCATTTTTAAATTTTTAAACAAGAGGTCGGCCGCCATTAATAAGAACAAGGGGGAAGAAGATTAAGAAAAGCTAGGAAGAAGCTTAAGCAAATCAAATCCATTCACATCAAAATCTCTTTAATCCCTAAAGCTAAGGTGAATAATGTTTACATCTCATATTTGTTTTGTTTTCGATTTTAAGATGAAATCCTAAATATTTTGCATTGATTTGCCATGTTTTTGAATGATGGAATAATTATATATACTTGTTGATGATTTATGGTTGTTCATATAGATTTTATGACATGTTTTGATATGAAAACCCTATTAAATGACATCCAAATGCGTTGCGAATTTTTATATAGACCAAAAATAATATTTTGGAAGCGGGTTTCAATTTTTAGAATTTTGGTGGAATTTACATGAATTTTCTATTAAAGAAAATTTTAATTTGGATTATAAATTATTTACAGTTAAATAAAAAAAGGTTAGGGTCTAAAATTTTTATATGTTGGACATATTAAAAGAGATTTTCTGGAATTTTTGTCGAATTTTCTCAAGTGTTTTAATGGGTATATAAAATTATTTAAGGTATGAGACTTAAATGTTTTATATATTTTTGAAAGGGGAATGGGCTTTTTGCAAATAATTCAAATAGTTAGTTCTGAAAATTGCATCACTTTTCAGTGGTAAAGAAAAGAGGCAACCAATCAAAATTTGACACGTAAAGCAGGTTAGGTGAAAAAAACTATTTGCTACATGATTATTACTGTTTTGTGCTTTCGGCACCTACTTCCGCCTTGGTTGGCTTTTGACCAAGTCCCTCCGCCTTCAACTCCCTCGAAACCAATGCACATGATATCGGTATATTGGTACGTAGCGAATTGGATAGAAGGCGAAAGGCATGAGGCTGAAACCATGGGTTTCGAAGGGGTCGAAACACCACTTTTCTTTTAAATTAAAAATGCGCCTGCTTGCTTTCGACTAAATGGTTTTCGACTCAGTAGTTTTCGACTAGGTCAAATGGATTTAAAGAAATGGTTTCGATTGGGTTTCGCCTTTGTTTTTAAACAACTGCTTTCGACTAAGTCGAAACCTTTTGCTATCGCTGTTTAACGACTCATTTTCCATCGAATTAGAAAATAACCGATAAATTTAAATTAAAAATTAAATGCAAGCGCATGGCGTACAATTTTAGTACGTGGCGAGTACGGGTCGATCCACAAGAAATTGTTTAGATTTAAAAATTTCTATTCAATTAAATCAAACCAAGATTTGAAGTTGTGATTAGCTAAAAATGTAAAACAAAAGGCTAGAACAAGAGTGATTGAAAATATGAGATTAGAATACAATTTAGAGGGAAATACACTCTTATATTTTTACATAAATCAACACAAAAATATCTATGATCTCTACTTTTGATCTTAAGTGGAATTAGTGATGTATTTATCATAAGTATGGTTTATTTATGTTATTAATTAACATAACTTAAACCATCAAACTATAATACAACAACCAAAGCCACTTATCAATTCTCATGAAAATGAAGTCAAAGCAAAAGCTATTTTAAGTATGATCTATTTGCTATTGTATTTAGTAACATAGATCATCAAATTTTGTTTCTACCTTAATTTCATAATCAAAAATCAATTAGTAAAATGATGATGTAAATTGTGTTTATATTTGAATAAGAATAGCCTATTTGTAAATACAACATAGGCTATCAAATTCATTTTTAGAAACTTACATTAACATTCACCTTTCACGAAGCATAAAAGAGACCATAAATCATAAAATATGTTGAATTTACATAATTTTAGAGAGCTTCATTACCCCTAAAATGAAGTGGTTTAGCTACTCATTTGTGTTATCAAATCAACACATGTAAATTTCAACATTTAAACAAAAGAAAAGAAGGTAAGAGCTAATTAGAATAAAAAAGAACTAAACTATTTGCATAAAAGAAAAACTAAGCTACTAACATGAAATGAAAGAGCATGTAAATAAAAATGAACAAGAAAACAAAATAATAACAAGGAAGAAGTAAAAGAACAAGAGGCTTAGGAAGCTATTTTTATTTCATATAACTTTGAGGTTACAACTTGCATGCTAATTTTCTAAGTAATTAAAAGATCCATTACATGAACATAAGAGGGCTATTTATACATGCACAAAACCCTAATCCATATTTTAGGGGGCTTCCCAACATACCCCTTAGGAAGTTTGGCCACAAAGTTATCATTAGTCCCTAATTAATCCATCATCAAGTATGCATGAAACTTTAACCTCCACTAACTTGTGCATTAGCTTCTAATTGTAGATTAAGGTAAGTGGATAGGTGGGGTCCTCCATGATGCATGAGTTTGAATTATTTCCATCTTTATTCCCTTGTTCCATCCTCATGCATGCCTATTTCCATGAGAACATCTTCATATTTCCATCCAAAATTCCTATAATTAAAAATATGCAAATAAATATTCTCAAAATTAATTCATACACAAAATTACTATTTTACACCTACATTAATGTATGAATGATGACTTGAAAGCATATTTGAAACTTGGTTTTAAACATGTAAAATACCCAATTATGACATTTATTTAAATAAAAATAGATTAAATATGGATGTAAAAATATGCAGATTTACGTGCACATCAAATACCCCCACACTTATCTTTTTATTGGTTCTCGAATAAGGAAAAACTAAGATAAATCCATTTTTGTAGGAAACACAATTGCATTGAGCGTATGCAATAAGCCGTTAAACCTTTAGGTGTCCCTAGTAGGACGAGTGTTCTCTCGTTAGGGTTTTCAACGGATACTACCCACAAAATCCAAATGCAACATGAGAAATTCCTAAATGTAGGATTTATTTACAAAGAGATGGATGCAAGTTTTTGAAAATATTTACAAATGAAGAATTTACTTTCAAATCGACACGAATAAGCTAAATATAAGTTCTGGTTATTATCAAGAAATTTTAGTCCTTTTACTCGTCAAACTTCAAAAATATTAAGTAATCATCACAATTAGACTCTAGTTTGGCTAGTTGTTTCGGTTGATGACATAGTGCAACTATAAAATAGATCCTTAGTTCAATATCAAAGTTTTTCAAAGTGGTATTTTAATTTCTTTTGAATAACAAGTCAAATCACATAAGTCAAAATAGTGCTTGGATTTCAATTGCTTACTCTCTCTTATTTGAAATTTTTATTGATATTAACAATATTTACATATTCCTAACTCAGAAAACTGAGGCCAAACATATGACCCATGCACAGCCTTTCGGGGTTACGCGAGGGGAATATAGAGCATGGCGAGTGTACACACAAGTATGTACATCTATCGACTGTAGGCATTATTAGTGAAAGAATTTTTTATATACATGCACCCAACTTAGATAAACTAAGGCCAGATATACCGATCATGCAATTCCTTTCGGGCTTACGTGAGAAGGGTATAGAGCATGGCGAGTGTACACACTAGTGTGTGAACACATGACTCTAGGTGTTAACAAAATATATACATATATACAAAATATTTTTTCTTTTGATTTTTTTATGTTTTTTATGAAGTGAGAGTTTTACAATATCATCTTGGCATTACTTAACTTAAAAGATTTAAAATGTTATCGCCTTTACTTTAAATCAACCACTTATTAAACAAAGATTTCAATTAGGATATACTTCATAATTATCACCCATGAACCTTTCTATATACTAGTTAAAGCATCGTTACTTGTAATCAAACTTTATTTTTATTTTTGTTAAGACAAATAAATTTTCTAAGATTTGAATTTAATAACCAAAACATGTACTTATCCTATGTGTTTCTTCAAAAATAAATCAAGATGCTAAGAAGAAAAAAAAATTTGAGATCTTTTTTTGTTTTTTTTAATAATTTTTTTTCTGAGTTTTGGAAAGAAAATGAAAAAAATAAACCATGAAAAATCAAAATGATGATGAGACTCCCACCCACACTTGATTTTGACTGTGTCCCCACAGTCAGTGCATGATATAATGAGTGTAACGTGAAAAAATATGTACATATTTACAAAAGAGGTTTAACATTTCTTACTAGACGTAGCATGGCTCATAAAGAATCATGAGCTCCTTCTCTTGATTACTTGGAAATTCCAAGAAAGGTTTCAAACGATGACCGTTGACTTTGAAAACCGATCCATCCCAAGGGTTTTGTATTTCTATGACACCGTGTGGAAAAAAAGTTCGTACCACAAATGGTCCGGTCCATCTCGATTTTAGTTTCCCAGGGAATAAGTGAAGTCTAGAGTCATATAAAAGAACTTTTTGGTTAGGTGAAAACGTTTTTCTTAGGATAGACTTGTCATGAAAACCTTTGTTCTTTCTTTGTAAATCTTTTCGTTTTCATACACATCGTTCTAAGTTCATCTAGTTCGTTGAGTTGCAGTTTTCGGTTTTCGCCAGCTTTATCAAGGTTAAAGTTTAAGTCCTTTATTGCCCACAACGCTTTGTGTTCGATTTCAACTGGTAAATGATAAGCTTTCCCATAAACTAAACGAAATGGGGACATCCCAAGGTTAGTTTTAAAAGCGGTACGGTAAGCCTAAAGCGCGTCAGTCAATTTCTGAGACCAATTTTTACGATTTGTATTAACAGTTTTCTCCAAGATTTGTTTTATTTGATGATTTGAAACTTCAAATTGGCCACAAATTTGAGGATAATACGGAGTGGATAACTTGTGGGTTATCGAGTATTTCTTCATTAAAGTTTCAAAAGAACGATTGCAAAAATGGGTTCCGTTGTCACTGATTATTATGCGAGGTGTTCTGAACCTTGAAAAGATGTTTTCTTTAAGAAATTTCACAACAATTCCATGGTCGTTGGTTTTTACATGGAACAGCTTCGACCCATTTTGAGACGTAATCGACAATAAGAAGTATGTACAAATTTCCAAAAGAATTGGGAAACGGTTCCATGAAGTCAATACCCCAAACATCAAAGATTTCGATCGTAAGAATGGGGTTGAGAGGCATCATATTTCGTCGAGAAATTCATCCAAGTATTTGGCATCGATCGCAAGTTTTACAAAATTCAAATGAGTCTTTTAAAAGAGTAGGCCAATAGAAACCACACTGAAGCACCTTTTCAGCAGTTTTTCGAGGACCGTAATGTTCACCGCACGCTTAATCGTGACAAAATGAGAGAACACTCTTGATTTTGCAATCTGGGATACAACGTCGAATTATTTGGTCAGAATAGTATTTAAACAAGTATGGATCATCCCAATAGAAGTACTTGACTTGGGACCGAAATTTACATTTATCTTATTTCGACCAAAATAATGGAGTTTCTTTAGTGACAAAATAGTTCACTATGTCGTCATACCACGGATCAATAGAGACAAAAGGAAGTTGTTCATCGGGGAAGTTTTCATTGATTGGTAAAGGCGATTGTGCATTGGGAAGACGAGACAAGCGATTGGCTATGACATTGTCGGATCCTTTTTTCTTTGATTGTAAGATCAAATTCTTGTAGTAAAAGGATCCAACGAATTAACTGTTTGTACCAAAATTGGGCACAACACTCTTCGGAAGTTTTTGAAGAGATAAAGTGAAGAAATTAAATGAAAAAAGAGGAATTATCTAACAAAAACTCCAAATCTCAGATATGAATAATTAACATGCAAGGAGACACAAGAATTTAGAGTGGTTCGGCGTATTGCCTACGTCCACTATGAAGTAGTTTGCTTTATTGATCTATTTTTGACGATTACAAGTGAATTCAATGAATTACAGCAGGTAATTATGATTTGCAGCGGTGAATTTCGTTGGTAGCAGCAGCAACGGAGTTCAGATCTGGATCCGGTAGAGTCTGGGCGTTGGAGATCTCCAGAAAGAAGAAGAACCCCTTTTCTGTTGGCTTTGGTGGTCTATTTATAGGTGTAGGAGGCTGGTATTTCGCTCAGATCTCGGGAGACCCTCTCTGGCCCGTGACCAGGCCCGCGCGCCCAAGCCCGTGAAGTTTCGGTCCGATCCGTGATCGATACGATCAGATTTCGTATCGATCAAGATTTCATCCAATGGAGTCGAAATTTGGCATGGACATTCTTTAGCATGCACGTAGTCTTCTGTGAAAATTTCATAGCATTTGGACTTGTAGATTAGGAGATATGATCGATACGAATTGGGATTCTTGGTTGGCTGTTTCGTTCGACTCGCTCTTGTTTCGACCCGCTCTTTGTTCGACTCAGTGACGTGGCGTTTATTCGTGTTGACTACTAGGCCTTGCTTCGCGTTGATAGACACGAAGTAGAAGTCTCCGGATGGATGCGAAGTTGACGTTGGATGATCTAGTCGAACCGTGGCTTGAAGTGGAGCGAGTCGAAGAAGGCTTTCTTGAAGGATGCGAACTGAGCGAGTCGAAGAAGGCTTTCCTGAGGGATGCGAATTGAGCGAGTCGAAGTAGGCTCTTCTGAGGGATGCGAACTGAGCGAGTTGAAGAAGGCTTTCCTGAAGGATGCGAACTGAGCGAGTCGAAGTAGGCTCTTCTGAGGGATGCGAACTGAGCGAGTCGAAGAAGGCTGTCTTTATTCAATTTTGCATCGGTCATAACTTGAGCATACAAACTCGGATTGACTTGAGATTTGGAACTTGACTCTCATAGCTTAGCTTGTCATGTTATATTAATTTAAGCTCGATCCGGACTCAGAAAAAAATCGTCGATATCCATAGCGAGCCTGTGTATAACCGATCTCTGGGACGGATCGTCGTTGGTTCACTAGTCAATTCCTTGGTGTCATGGCCTTGCCAAAAGGCGGGATAACATTTGCCCCCCAAAGTACGTCTTGTGAAAACATGATGTGCTTTGAATTGGTGCCATCTTTATTTTGAATAGTTATTGTCTTTTTGATGAAAGCTGTAATCTTCGACTGATTTTCTTGATAATGTAAATTGTGGTCTGTCAACTGCTGTACCCTGTGCTATTGAATCCGATTGCTATATGCTAGTGATTAGACATTTGTTGTTGTAATCGTTATTAAGTGAGTTTCTGATTCCTATAAATCTGGAATATTGAATATTAGTCCGACATACATGCATATATGTTAACCTGACTCTCATTGACGTTTGTACGTTCACGAGTCGTTGTCAGTTTATTTTATATTGAATTCCGTATCAATCCTCTCCCGAACTGACGTGAAATTTGTTGTTACAATGCTCGATGGTTGTTTTTGAATGTTCCTTTGTAACGATCCTCTCCTGAATCGATGTGAACGGTTGAAACGTTGAAGATGACTTTCATTGAATTTAGGGATGCGAAATGAGCATTTCGAATCGATATAGATGGAGTCACTGGATACGAACAGGCAATTTGTATCGATGGGGTTGTCCTCTGGAAGCAGTGATTCGATGGATTCGAACTGCATAGGAGGTGGAGTCGAATGACATAGGGGATGGAGTCGAAGACGATCGATACAAAGTGTGGTTCCGTAGCGATGGAGTCAAAGGCGAGCGATACGAAGAAAGGTTTCGTATCGAGGTATTTGGTGAAGACTGAAAGGCCCTCGCTGGCGACTTCGTATCGATAGCAGATCGCGTTGGTGGATTCGAATAGCTTATTCGACTCGCTCTTGTGGTGACACTTCGTAGCCAGTTGAACTCGCTGGGATGCGAAGCGTTTTTTTACCATTGTGCCCGAGTCCATATAAATACTCCGTACTTAGACTTTTTTTTCACTTTTCACTTTCTATTTTCTTGCCTTGATTTCGTATCGCTATGAGATTTGGGAAAATAAAGAACTGTTCTTGCCTTTGAACCGATTCACACCTTCAATTACTCGAACTAACTGCTAGATTTAGGTAATTCACTAAGCGAATCCAACGCGTAAACAATGAGACTCGACTTTAAACACCAAATCAACTAAGGTCGTGGTCAATCGAAGATTACTTGGCCTCAGCTTCGCGTCGATCTGGAGTAGGGGTTTCGAGATGGTGAGACGGAGGCTTTTGTATCGATCAATGGTTGAGCTTTGCATCGAATTGAGTGCTTTGAATACGTAGATTGATACGAAGGGGTTGCGTCTGATTGATTCGAAATGATGGTCTTGGATCGAGTCGAAAAGGATGGCTTCAGATCGATTCGAAGCGGTGGCCTTGGAACGAGTCGAAGTGGAGGCCCGGGAACGAGTCGGAGGGGAGGCCTTGGACCGATTCGAACTACGCAGCCCTCGGATCGACTCGAACTGGAGGCTTTTAATCGATTCGAAGTGTTGCGCTCCGATCGATTCGAAATCCTCAGCCTCTTGATCGAGTCGAACTTGCACGCCAACCTTCTGACCGAGTCTAACTCATATGCAGATGACCATGACTTATCGATGCAAACACGGCTCTCGTGAGTGATACGAATTGAACATTAAAAAATTTGAAACTCCTTGCACATTTGAACAATTGACTCCAACGAGCTTCAAACTTGCATATCTGGACTTAATCGTTTCACCGCATATCTGATTGCCTATCGAAGCTCGTCGATGAAACTAGAACTCATCAAAATGATAACAAACTTTAACTTGGAATGATAGTTAATAGCCGGATGGCATGGTTGTGACGGTCAGCGATGACGGTCCTTCCGACCGAATTTCGAAGTCTCGTCGTTTACATGCTTCTTTCAATTCTGTAGAACTTCTTAAATGATATATAGTACCGCACTACACAACACACTCACACACTTTACACTAGGGGATGCACGGGCGTTATTGTCTGTTTAACAATGATTTTTCATAAGCTAGCTATTCATGGAACTCTCAAGTTCACAGCAGCAGGAACTCCCGAGTTCTATTCCTCCAACCATCGAGATACCGGTTATTGAAGATGAAGTTATAGACCCAGCTCCGAGCGATCGTCCAGATGCCTGGTTCATTTTTCGTCCGCAAGATTCCATGCCGTCCGGTATCTCCGAAGACATGCTAGGACGGATTTGTTTGAGGCACGGCTTGTCGCCCGATGACGTGCTACTTCCTGGGCCAAATGACAAGCTTCATGATCCCCCGGAGGGGTTTACTGCTTTTAACCGCCATGCCTGTACGGCGGGGACACTTCCCCCTCTCAACCAATATATAAGGGAGATGTTGTCTTTCCTTGGAATAGCTCCCTCTCAGCTGCACCCCAATGGGTATGCTTTGTTGAATAGCACCTTCATCCTGTTTATGGAGATCCTCTTTCGACCACCGAAGCCGATCGAGATCAGATATTTATCTAACGTCAAGAGCCATGGAGACAGCCCTTCTTTCACCTTTTTGGAAGCGGTCAGGAACTGCCATATTGTACTGGGCTCCTGGGGAAGGCTAAGCTATTATAAAACTGAATTGTTCTACGTTCGGTGCCCCCTTGGATTTGCTAGGCGATGGTTGGATAGACGTAAGTGTTTCCTTTTTTCTCTTGAATCATCGAGATATTATTAACTGACTTCAAAACTGACATACTTCTCCTCTTTTATAGCTGCAATTTCTCGACCTGACGGTGCATACTTCAGAGAGCTAGTTCGGATCCTTCAAGCATTTTCGGGCGAAGAGAGGCATATCGACTTGGTTTTGACTGATAGAAATTTGAGGACTGTCGGACTGATAGAACCAAGGCAGAGCATACGGCTGGAAGGGACACTTAGAATGGTCTCGAAGAAACGGGTGAAGCGCAAAGCGCCCGGAGTCGTAATAGCCGAAGAAGTTAATCCGGAGAGAACGCCTACCGATAACAAGCTTCCAGCTGGGCCTTCTTCCGATGTCCAGGATTCGGGAGAAAGGAGAAAAGGCAAGGCAGCTGCTTACAAGCGTTCTAAATCCATGAGATTAAAATCCGTGGTTGTGTCTTTTCCCATTCCGGGGGTTAGAATTTCTGAGGCTCCTCCCCTGCCAATAGAGAATCCTTTTGAAGGGTTTGCTGATATCCCGATTCTGGATTTTGTGTCGTGTCAATACGACGCCGGGATGGAGGAGCTTGACAGTGCTCTTGAACTGAGCGGGTCGCTTGCTATGAGTGCGGCCGACATTTTCGGTTGGTCGGGGGGTTGCACATGCATACACTTCACTACACTACATGATTCAGAACTGTAAATCGTCCAACTTAGGAAATCACTAACTCTTCATTCGCCTCTCATTTTCAGGTACTATGTCTGGAAAAGGATCGATGCTCGGGAATCTTCGTTCGGCCCGAAAGGCTTCTTCTTATTACGATTCCCGTAGGAGAGACTCGGATAGAGATCGCGATCGCGAGTACTCTAACCAAGATAGGTACGGGCGTGATAGGGACAGGGAATATAGACATCGGTCTAGATCACGATCTCCTCCTCCTAGACTTCCATCTCCACCTCCCGTTCTTGTCCCACATCCACCAGAGCCTCCTCGTCACAGGCCATCTTCTCATACTTCCAGATCCGAGACTCATCTTCAAAGAGTTGAGACCACGGCCTCCATAATTGCAGAGCAGGTCCCCACTGAGCCCACAGGAGAAGGGGCCCTTAAATTAGCTCAGATGAGGAAGGATTTTCCGAATATCTACTTCGATGGCTATGTCTTTCCACCACACTTAAAAAGAATTCCATCAGGGGTGGAAGGCACGATGCACGATTACGTTCATGACATTTACACCCAGTACAAAGAGTGGGTAAAGGCTGCAGAGAAAGCTTCTAAGGTGGCCTTTGAGCGAGCCAAAGCACTCGAGAAAATGGAATCCGATCTTGCTCAAAGGGACCGGATCATTCAAGTGCTCACCGCTGAGGTCGAGTCTTCTCGGAAATCTGAAATTACGGCCACCAAAAAAGCTGATGAAGCGAATGTGGCCATGGAGAGGTTGAGGCAGACACATGTTGCCTTGGTGGAGGAGATGGGCCACCGAAACACTACAGTCACCGCCGAGCGGGATGCGGCGGTCAAGGAACTCAATGAACTTAAGGCCAAATTCGCCGACATGGCCAAGGAAAAAGATGATGCGAACAACGCAGCCCAGGAGGCGTACGAACAAGCTGCCCTGCTCAGGGGTGAACGGGATGCGGCCGTGGCCAAAGTCCACAGGGTGGAGACTGAGGTTGAGGAGAGAGTGAAGTCGGCCGAGTCCATGCTAGAGGCTGACATCGAAGACCTTCTCGTTGTTTACAATGCTAATGTGCTGAGGCACAGGGGTCTAGCCTGGCTCGATGATTATCCGACGCATCTGTACAACGCCTGGGGCCGATGGTTGAAGAAGAGAGGGAGACGCATCTGGGCGAGTCTGTAGATGAATTCGAACTCGAGAATCGCATTGTGACTGAAGATGAAAAGAAGATTCTTCACGAGTCAATGATTCTACACGAAAAGGAAAGACTCGGCGGCGCCCATCACTTTGAAATAGGAGAGGGTTCAGGGGTTGAACATCATGAGGCGAGTCTTGAAATTCCAGTGTCAACCCAGCCTGAATCCTTGTCTGCGGTCGATCCCCAAGATGTTCCTACTTACGATCCGGATCAGCCGCAGATGCCTCCGGCTACAGCGCAAGTGACTGAAGCCGTTCCGCCACCGTCAAGCCAAACTGAGGAAGGTATTCTGAACATTTCACATATCTGCCTTAGGTCGGAATCTTTATCTGAATTAAATTCTAACAGTTCTCTTATTTTATGTCCAGTGATCGATGCTGCACCGGCCGTGCCTCCTGCTACTCAAGAATCGTATCAGACGCAGGAGGCTATCGCGACCAAAGTAATCACCGTAAGCACAGCTGCCCCACTTGACGATACGCAGGGGAATACGATTGTGTTTGATGAGCAGCTGATGGAAGAACTCTTTTGCCGTCACGGCGATCCTTTAGCTGATTTATCATTTGTCATGGGTGGAGGCGCTCCTGCTACAAGTTCTTCAATGCCGACTACTGTTGCCCCCAGCGGGGCTCGAGCAGTTACTGAAGAGGAGATGTTCGCCCAAATTGACGCTGAAATGGCAGCAGCCGCTCATGGTGGCAGCTCTGGAGGTGGGATGGCAGCACCGGGACCAGCTCTGCTTAGGATGATATCTCCTGGTGGCACCGTTTTCATTACTAGCATGCCCATTCCACCTTCTGTACTTGATCCTGTTCCTCCGACTCCGCCCGCAGGAAGCATCCTTATTCACTCGAGCTCGGAGGAGGACGTCGATATTATGCCATCGCCTGTAGACCGACCACCAAAAGGCAAAGGCTCAAAGAGGAAAAATATTGGCGGCTCCAATGGGTCTACACCGAGGAGGAAGCCAAGGAAGAAGAAAGATTAGATATGCGTCCCCGGTTTATTTTGACTTGCATTTTGTTGGCCGTGTATAGATGCGGGTTCGGCCCCTGCTAGTAAGAATTTTTTGGAACAAACTTGTATACGAATTTCTCTTATGAATAGTAGAAATGAAACCTTTTCTTTTTGAGCTTCTCTGTGCCTTTGTTTAAGTATTTCAATGTTTGAAATGTACTTGTAAAGTTTCAGCTTTCGAGTCAAGTTTGTTTTTTGTTCGCTAAGTTCGGAAACTGTGGGTGTGGTTCGCGATTGGGAAGCGAGTTGAATTTTTGATGTCGCACCGTTTCAGTTGATGATCGATGCTTAAGTCCTGCCCCCCAGTTTCGGGGATGAGTAGCTGAACATCCAACAGCAGTTGCTTCTCGTTTACATCATGTTGAGTCTAGTGCCACTGAACGGATGCTTGAGTCAAGTAGAGACCGAGTGGTTCTTCCATGTTTGTCTGATTGTCGATGATCATATCCGCACTCCAAGGATTCTCATTTCTTCACTGGCGGTTGGTCACGCCGTCTTAAGTTTTAATCATATGTCTGCGATCTAGGGACTTGGAATCGACATTTGTACTCCGACTCGCGCTCCATGAGTTTGGAGTTGGTATTTATACTTCGATTCATGCTTCGGGAACTTGAAGTTGGTGCTTACGCTCCGTTTCGCACTCTGGGAATCCGGAGTCGATGTCTGTACTCCGACTTGCACTCTGGGGGTTCGGAGTTGTCTTTTATACTCCAATTCGCGCTCTGGGAATTTGGAGTTGATGTTTATACTCCGACTCGCACTCTGGGAGTTCGGAGTTGTTGTTTATACTCCAATTCGCGCTTTGGGAATTTGTAGTTGATGTTTATACTCCGACTCGCACTCTGGGAGTTCGGAGTTGTTATTTATACTCCAATTCGCGCTCTGAGAATTTGGAGTTGATGTTTATACTCCGACTCGCACTCTGGGAGTTTGGAGTTGTTGTTTATACTCCAATTCACGCTCTGAGAATTTGGAGTTGATGTTTATACTCTGTTTCGCACTCTGGGAACTCGAGTTGATGTTTATACTCCAATTCATGCTCTAGGAATTTGGAGTTGATATTTATACTTCGTTTCGCACTCTGGGAACTCGAAGTTAATGTTTATACTCCGACTCGCACTCTGGAAGTTCGGAGTTGATGTTTATACTCCGTTTCGCACTCTGGGAACTCAGAGTTGATGTTTATACTCCGACTCGCACTCTGGGAGTTCGGAGTTGTTGTTTATACTCCAATTCGCGCTCTGGGAATTTGGAGTTGATGTTTATACTCCGTTTCGCACTCTGGGAACTCGAAGTTGATGTTTATACTCCGACTCGCACTCTGGGAGTTCGGAGTTGATGTTTGTACTCCGACTCGCACTCTGGGAGTTCGGAGTTGTTGTTTATACTCCAATTCACGCTCTGGAAACTCAGAGTTGTATGAAGGATTGTCGTGTATCAATCCTTTCTTGACTTTAATGTGATGGCTAGCCCCCGAGCTCGGGTTTCACTTAGCGAGTGATTGGTTGCATCGTAGTCACTCACTATTTGAATAAATTCCACCGTATGGTGGAACTTAGATCTCCATGCATAGTGATGATCATATGAAGCATTTCAAGTAAATCACAGCTCTGGCTCGAAGAGATTGCATTTTATTGCTGAAATAAGAAAATATGGCAAAGTCAGTTGCCTTATTACAAATTCTAATTTCGAAATGCAGAAACAAATTGCAAAATGGAAAGTAAACTAAATGGATAAAGATAGCCTGTCATGTGTAATAGCGGCGAAGGCTCTCGCTATTCCAGGCTCTTGGCAGAATAAGACCATCGACGGTCGATAATTTGAATGTGCCATCTCCGAGCCTTCGTTCAATAACATACGGTCCTTCCCATGTCGGCTTCATATGCGAAGGAACCAGATAGATTCTTTTCAAGACGAGATCGCCTAGTTTGAAGGTTCGCGGACAGACCTTGGCGTTATACAATCGAGCGACTCGACTTCGATGCGCAGCTGCCCTCAAATTAGCTTCTTCACGCTTCTCATCTAATAAATCGAGAGATTTAGCAAGTAATATAGCATTTTCCTCGGATCATAGTATGTCACACGATGAGAAGGTACTTCTAGCTCGACTGGAATAACGGCTTCTGTACCGTAAGAGAGAGAGAATGGAGTGTGACCGGTCACGGTCTTGTGGGTTGTTCGGTAAGCCCATAAAGCCATAGGAAGTTCATCGACCCACTTGCCACCGACCTTTTCCAGTCGTTTTTTCAGAATAGACTTTATAACTTTATTAACCGCTTCGACCTGTTCGTTTGCCTGAGGGTGTGCAACTGCGGAGAATTTCTTTTGGATGTGAAATCGCTTGCAGAAATCTTTAAATTCAACACTGTCGAATTGGGTTCCGTTATCCATAATAATGGTGTGTGGGAGACCGAATCGACAGATGATGTTGCGAAATACAAAGTTGATTACTTTCTTCGTTGTTATGGTAGCAAGAGCTTCGGCTTCAGCCCACTTTGTAAAGTAATCGACTGCGACGATGGCGTATTTCGCACCACCTTTTGCCAAAGGTAGAGCACCGATGATGTCGATGCCCCACATTGCAAATGGCCATGGACTAACCATTTGTGTTATCTCAGTAGGCGGGGCTCTAGGAATTCGAGCATGCTTCTGACACCTATCACATTTCTTTGCGTAATCCGACGCGTCACGATTCACGGTAGGCCTGTAATATCCGTACCGAAGTATTTTCTTGGCAAGTGCTTGCCCCCCGGTGTGATCGCCACATTCTCCCTCGTGTACATCGTGCAATACTCGTTTAATTTCATCGTGAGCGATACACCGGAGTAAAGGAACAGAGTATCCTCTTCTATACATGATCCCATTCTGAATAATGAATCGTGAGGCCTTTCGAAGAACTTGCCTCTTTTCACTCCTGCGTTCTGGCAGGGTTCCGTGCTCAATGTAATTTCTGAGAGGAGTCATCCATGAATATTTTTTGAGGATGGTCTCGCATACCCGGTTTAGTTCTGCCCGGTCAATGCTTGGAGAGGGTAACGTCTCTACGGGAACGAGTCCCATTTGCTGAGCTTCACCTGTGCTGGCTAACTTTGCCAATGAATCGGCCTTTTGGTTGCGTTCCCGAGGTATACAATAGATGGCATAATAATCGAACTGATCCAGTGTTTCTTGGACCCGAGCTAAGTAAGCAGCCAGTCTTCGGTCTCTCGCTTGATATTCTCCCCGAACTTGACACACGACTAATTATGAATCGCAATAAATTTTCACAGCGATAATTTTCAAATCTTTGGCAAGTTTTAGTCCAGCTATGAGAGCTTCATATTTAGCTCCATTATTGGTTGCATGAAAATCAAACTTCAAATCATAGCATATGGATCGGCTTTCGGGTGTTTCAAGTACCACACCAGCGCCCGAACACCGGTCGTTTGATGCACCGTCGGTATAAAGCTTCCAGACGTATTCGGGGGATTCACTGGTTTCGGGCAAGTCCTCTGAAACGGTAAACTCAGCTATAAAATCGGCTAGGACTTGTCCTTGAATGGCTCATCTTGGAGTGTAAGTAATGTCAAACTGGCTCAGTTCGATGTTCCACTTGAGTAACCTACCAGACGTCTCAGGCCGCGAAAGGACTTGTCGTAACGGCTGGTCGGTGTAAACAATAATGGGATGTGCCTGGAAATATAGTCGGAGCTTCCTCGATGCAATAACAAGGCAGTAAGCCAACTTCTCTAGCTTCGGATAATTTCTTTCTGCTTCAGTCAATCGTTTGCTGACGTAGTATACTAGCTTCTGTATCTTGTCTTCTTCTCGAATTAATGCAGCGCTGATAGCGTTTTCTGATATCGTCAAGTATACGAACAACTTCTCATGATCAATAGGCTTTGGCAGGATAGGTGGAGTAGACAAATGTTGAACTAGTGCTTGGAAAGCGCCCTCGCACTCCGTGGTCCATTCAAAGTTGCGTTTTCCTTTACGGATCAGATCGAAGAAGGGAATGCATTTGTCAGTGGACTTTGAAATGAACATGCTCAATGCTGCTACTTTCCCATTGAGACTTTGGACTTGCTTTATAGTCTTTGGAGTTTCAAGATTCCCGATTGCCCAAATCTTTTCAGGATTAGCCTCGATTCCCCGAGCGTTAACGATGAACCCAAGGAATTTACCGGATGCAACTCCAAAGTGACACTTCAGCGGGTTAAGCTTCATTTTGTATTCTCGAAGTATGTTGAACATAGTTTCCAGGTCTTTAACATGGTCGCTGGAGAGTCGTGACTTCACAAGCATGTCGTCTACATATACTTCCATGGTTTTCCAGATTTGATTGGCAAACATCCGATTGACCAATCATTGATAAGTAGCCCCGGCATTCTTGAGTCCGAACGGTATAACTTTGTAACAGTAAAGTCCCAAGTTGGTCATGAAGCTGGTATGTTCTTGATCAGGTAAATGCATCGGTATTGGATTGTAGCCAGAATATGCGTCCATGAAAGATAAAAGCTCGTGCCCAGCTGTCGAATCTACTAGCTGGTCAATTCTGGGAAGTGAGAAACTGTCTTTGGGACAAGCTTTATTCAGATCGGAATAGTCAACACATGTTCTCCACTTTCCGTTCGGCTTTCGGATGAGTACGGGATTCGAAACCCATTCAGGATATAGCGCATCTTGAATAAACCCGTTCGCTTTAAGCTTTTCTACTTCTTCTTTAAGGGCGGCAGATCTCTCTGGATCCATACCACGCCTTTTCTATTTGACCGGGACATGCCGCGGGTCAATATTCAGAGTGTGGCTCGCGATGTCCAGCGAGATCCCACACATATCAGAGTGTGTCCAGGCAAATACGTCAAGATTCGCCCGCAGAAATTCAACCAATTCTTCTTGAGTTCGCTGGCCTAGCTGGGACCCAATTTTCATCATATTTGAATCATCGTCAATTGGGACATCAATCGTCAGTTCGGCCGAGGACGCTTGACTTTCTTTAGATTTTCCTTCGTCTTCAGTTTCTCTTGGGTCAAGATCCTTAAGGAATTGGCTGGGGTGCCCGGGCCTAGGCCCGGGCGTTAGTTGTCAATTATCGGCAAAACGGACGCAGAGAGATTCCTCTACGCCCTTTCCTTTCTCCTTCCGCTGCGCCTTCCGCAGCTCAGCAACATAACAGGCTCTTGCCGCAGCCTGATCTCCCTGAATGATTCCCACTCTATGATCAGTGGGAAATTTTAAAGTCAAACACCACTGGGCTATGGCTGCCTTGAATTCAGCGAGGGTCGGTCGGCCCAGGAAAGCATTATAAGGGGAGTCTATGTCCAAAACAATGAACTGCAACATCCGTACTCTCCAACGTTCTCCGACTCCTAACTCTACTGGCAGTTCCACCATTCCAGTGGGTATAGTAGCGCTTTCGTTGAAACCGTGGACTCAGGATTGACAAGGTTTCAAGTCCGTGGCTTCCATCCTCATTTGATCATAGGTTCGTTTAAATAAAATATTCATGGAGCTTCCACTGTCAACTAAGATTCTCTTCATCCAAGCGGGACCTACTTGAGCTGAGATGACTAGTGGATCGATAGTGGGGGCTTCGACTTTGTCAGCGTCTCTGTTCCTGAACACGATGTCATCTGTCATCGTCTTCTGTTGCTTGGCCGGAGCCCCTTCATCAAAGTCACTACAACACTCGAAGTCTGCATGCCTGATAGAGCTGGCATACGACTCCATTTCCTTCCAGCTTCGATCTGCTGGGTGAGGACCACCACTTATTGTATTGATAACCAACCTCCCGCCTGTTCGAGCGGGTTCTTCCTGTCTTTCCTGATTCGGAGCACGATTCTGATTTGATGGGCCTGCACCACCAGACTGCGGCGTCCGCACATACTGATCCAACTTCCGTTCACGTATTAGTTTCTCAATTAGGTCTTGCAAGTGACGACACTCATTGGTTTTGTGGCCATAACTCTCAAGGAATCTACAAAATTTTCCTGTTTGGATTTGTCTTTCAGTTGGTGGTTTCGGGGCAGGTTTCTTGTATTGCATGGTATTGCAGGTCTGCAAATACACATTTTCCAACGACGTGTTCAATGGAGTGTAATTATCATACATGGAAGCTCTACGCTGTGGACCACGAATCTGATCGCACTTTTTGCTTTGATTTCCACTATCCCTCTGCTGATTCTGTTTATTTTGTGCGTTCAACTGAACTTTTCCAGAACTATCTCCGGACTGTTTAATAGCGATGTTACTCTAGATTCCTTCGATGTTGGGCCCTGCATCATCCTGCTTCCTAGACTGTTTCGCATCCTCCCTTCTCAAGAATTGGGCTGCCTTAGAATAGAAACGGTCCAATGACGCAGGTGGTTTCCCAGCTAACCAATTTCCAAACTCGGAATCAGCATCAATCCCCTTAGTCAATGCCATCAGGATAGAGTTGTCATTGGGATTGCTTATTTCTGCACACATAGCGTGGAATCGCTCCAGGTAACGTCTAAGTGTTTCTCCGGGAGCTTGTGTAACACTAGACAGAGTGTTAACATCTTTAGGCTTCGCCACGTGCATACAAAATTGTTCAGCAAACTTGGTGGCCATCTGGTCAAAGCTAGAGATGGATCGTGGTGGCAAACGAGTAAACCACTTGGTTGCAATGCCTCCCAGGGAAATGGGGAAACTACGGCATTTTACTGCATCACCAGCTCTCACAGCATTCATCAGCCATTCGTACTTCAGGACGTGTTGATTGGGATCAGAACTCCCTTCGTAAACTGGCAAAGTTGGTATCCTAAAGCGCCGAGGTGGTTCAGCATATAGTATTTCATCGGTGAAAGGGGTATGACTCCGGGAGATTCCCTAGTCGTCATTAGTGAGACCCTGACTTTCACGAATCATCTGACGAATCATTGTCGATATATCTGGAATACGGACACTTGGAGCATGTTGCGCCAAGGTGTGGTCGGGTTCCACAGCGCGAGTCTGGACCGAACGTGGTCGACGGTCCGTGTCTCGCCTCCTTGGTTCAACATTTTCTGGGATGTAAGGCTCTAGAGTCTGCTCTCGTCGGCTACGATGAGGATCAACTTGATTTCTAGCATGGACTCCCTGTTCGGTGGTGACTGTAGTAGCAATGTTGCCTGTGACATGATAAGGAGCAGCACCTCCTCAGGACGAAGGTCCGGTATGATGACTAGTGGATGGTCCAGTTCTGGGTTGTCCAAGATTCGAAGAAGGTTGGTGCCCTATGGCCTGGGTGTATCTTACATCCAACCGTGGGCGTGTGGATCGGTGATGACCATCAAACGAAGCTGAATTCTCTGTGGAAGAATATGAACCTTGGTCTCTTATGGATCTTCTGCGTCTTTGGCGATTTAGCTGGTTGGATAACTCTGTGTTGGCGTGCTGTTGTTCAGTTAATTGTTGTCGACTCTAGGTCAACTCTTGAAGCAACGTCTGGAACTCTTGTCTGGTAACTGGACCTGTTGGATCTGAAGGTCCGGCGACATCTTGGTTTGATGGAGGCAACTGCACGGGATTTTGTCGGTCCCATCCTCCTTGATCTGCAGTTGTAGAGGTAGTCCGTGTACTTACCATGGTGAATTAGTGAAAGTCCTTTCCTAGATCTGATACGGATCTGAATAGAATGTAAGGGCTTCAAAGTTCTAGATCTGGATCTTCTTCTTGGATTTGTGCAATCCGATATAGATAGGAGATCCAAAGAGCAGGAGAAAAATATGGTTTTTCTCAGTGAAAGCACCAAAGTGTTTGTACCAAAATTGGGCACAACACTCTTCGGAAGTTTTTGAAGAGATAAAGTGAAGAAATTAAATGAAAAAAGAGAAATTATCTAACAAAAACTCTAAATCTTAGATATGAAAATAATTAACATGCAAGGAGACACAAGAATTTAGAGTGGTTCGGCGTATTGCCTATGTCCACTATGAAGTAGATTGCTTTATTGATCTATTTTTGACGATTACAAGTGAATTCAATGAATTACAGCAGGTAATTATGATTTGCAGCGGTGAATTCAGATCTGGATCGGGCAGAGTCTGGGCGTTGGAGATCTCCAGAAAAAAGAAGAATCCCGTTTCTGTTGGCTTTGGTGGTCTATTTATAGGTGTAGGAGGCTGGTATTTCGCTCAGATCTCGGGAGACCCTCTCTGGCACGTGACCAGGCCCGCGCGCCCAAGCCCGTGAAGTTTCGGTCCGATCCGTGATCGATACGAACAGATTTCGTATCGATCAAGATTTCATCCAATGGAGTCGAAATTTGGCGTGGACATTCTTTAGCATGCACGCAGTCTTCTGTGAAAATTTCATAGCATTTGGACTTGTAGATTAGGAGATATGATCGATACGAATTGGGATTTTCGGTTGGCTGTTTCGTTCGACTCGCTCTTGTTTTGACTCGCTCTTTGTTCGACTCGGTTCTGTTTGACTCGGTGACATGGCGTTTATTCGTATTGACTGCTGGGCCTTGCTTCGCATTGATAGACACGAAGTAGAAGTCTCCGGATGGATGCGAAGTTGATGTTGGATGATCGAGTCGAACTGTGGCTTGAAGCGGAGCGAGTCGAAGAAAACTTTCTTGAAGGATGTGAACTGAGCGAGTCAAAGAAGGATTTCCTGAGAGATGCGAACTGAGTGAGTCGAAGTAGGCTCTTCTGAGGGATGCGAACTGAGCAAGTCAAAGAAGGCTTTCCTGAGGGATGCGAACTGAGCGAGTCGAAGTAGGCTCAGGCTGTCTTTATTCAATTTTGCATCGGTCATAACTTGAGCATACGAACTCGGATTGACTTGAGATTTGGAACGTTGACTCTCATAACTTAGCTTGTCATGTTATATTAATTTAAGCTCGATCTGGACTCGGACAAAAATCGTGGATATCCATAGCGAGCCTATGTATAACCGATCTCTGGGACGGATCGTCATTGGTTTACTAGTCAATTCCTTGGTGTCACGGCCTTGCCAAAAGGCGGGATAACATTAAGTGAGATTTAGAATCCTTTTTAGCGAAGAGATATCTAAGAGTAGAGTGGTCTGTGTAGACAGTAATGTGTGAGCCTATCAGATATTTTCTGAACTTTTCAAATGCGAAAACTACCGCTAGAAGCTCTTTTTCAGTGGTTGTGTAGTTAAGTTGAGCATCGTTCAGAGTCATACTAGCGTAGAAGATAACGTGAAGAATTTTCTTGACGCGTTGTCCTAAGACGGCACCAACTACAAAGTTCGAAGCTTCACACATTATTTCAAATGGAAGATCCCAATTCGGTGAGCAAATTACAGGAGCAGAGACAGGTTCGTTTTTGAGACATTCAAAAGCAGAGATACAATCAGAGTTAAAGTCGAATGGAACGTCTTTTCCAAGAAGAGTCGTAAGAGGTCAAGCAATCTTGCTAAAATCCTTTACAAAGTGTCTATAGAAACCGGCATTGGCTAGGAAAGAGCAAATGTCCTAATTGGATTTGGGAATGGGTAGACTTGCAATGACATCGATTTTTGCTTTATCTACCTCAATGCCTTTATTTGAAATGACACGTCCAAGGACTATGCCTTGAGTGACCATAAAGTGGCAATTTTCCCAATTTAGCGTTAAGTGTTTATCCTTGCATTGTTTAAGAACAAGTTCAAGATGGTGTAAACATTCAGAAAAAGAGTTTCCAAAGATAGAAAAATCTTCCATAAACACTTCAAGAAAACGTTCGATCATATCAGAAAAGATGCTGACCATGCATCTTTGAAACGTAGCAAGAGCATTGCAAAGGCCAAATTACATACGTCAATACGCAAAAGTGCTAAAGGGACACATGAAAGTTGTCTTCTCTTGATCTCCGGGAGCGATTGGAATTTGGTTATAGCCGTAATAACCATCAAGAAAGCAATAGAATTCATGACCGCCTAAACGTTCGAGCATTTGGTCGATAAAAGGAAGAGGGAAGTGATCCTTACGTGTTGCGGCCTTTAATTTTCAATAGTCAATGCAAACACGCCAACCCATTTGAGTACGAGTTGGAATAAGTTCGTTTGAATTGTTCTTGACAACGCTAAGCCTAGACTTTTTCGGTACAACATGAATTGGGTTAACCCATGAACTTTCGGAGATTGGGTAAATCATTTCGTTATCAAGGAGTTTAAGAATTTCATTACGCACCGCATCCTTCATTTTTGGGTTAAGCCTTCGTTGCGCGTCATGAACAGGCTTGGCATCATCGATTAAATGAATGTGTTGTCGAACAAGAGCGGGACTAATTCCCTTTATATCGGTGATCGACCATCCAATTGCTTCCTTGTTTTTGGAAAGGATTAAAAGTAAGGAAGTTTCTTGATCGAAAGAGAGAGTTGTAGAAATTATGACGGGAAACGTTTCATTGTCACCTAAGTATTCGTACTTAAGGTGATCAGGAAGGGGTTTAAGGTCCAACCTCAGGGGTTGCTCGATCAAAGAATTAGGTTGAGATTCGGAATCAACTGGAAGCGATTCAAAAGGGAGTGTGTATTCAATCTCATTGGGGCTTTAGTGAAACAATCTTACGTACTCAGCCTCGTGTTCATCATTAAGGCCGATCATCTCGTTTTCAAAGTTTTCGTGAATGACACTAACTTCCAACGTTTGGTCACAAGATTCATTCGATTAGTTTTCAAGATTGAAAATGTTAAGATCCAAAGTCATGTTTCGAAAAGAAATTTTCATCGAACCTTGTGACAATTGATTAAGGTATTTGAGGTGGCTAAGAATGGTCGACCCAGTATCAAAGGGATTTGCCTCGTAGGGTTGGTCACAGGTGTTTCGAGTAGGATAAAATCAATGAGGAATATGAATTGCCCTACTCTAATGAGCACATCCTCAATTTCTCCCACGGGCTTCTTAATGGAACGATCAGCGAATTGAAGCGTGACCTTCGTGGGTTTGAGCTCACCTAAGCCTAATTCTTCATACACATAGTATGGAATCAAATTGACACTTGTGCCAAAGTCTATCAAGCATTTGTCAATCGTCCTGTCTCCAATTGTACACGAAATCGTAGGGCAGCCAGGATCTTTGTATTTAATGGGAATGGATTGGGACAAGACTTCACTTAAACTGGCTGCTAAGAAGACTTTTTTGGGCACTTGAATGTGTCGCTTTTGAGTACAAAAGTCCTTAAGAAATTTAGTGTACGTTGGGACTGCTGAACGACATCAAGAAGAGGGATGTTAACTTTCACTTGTTTAAAAATTTCCAACGTCTTTTCCATTTGTTCCGAGTGTTTCTTGGGTCTGAGGTGATGTGGAAATGGAACACGATACTTAGTTGGCGGGTCTACTTGAGTGGAAGAAGAATTTTGATTGGAATTTGATTTGATGTTTGGTTCCATGTTCTGTTCAGATTCGTTCGTTGTTTTAGAAGTGCCAAGAGGGGTTTCTGGTAAATCGTTTGGATTAACGACTTGATTACCGATTCATTTTCCGGAATGCAAAGTTATGATAGCATTCAATTGGGTGACGTTGCTATCTTGAACAACATGGGCTTGGTTCGAATTAGTGTTTTGATTTCTGGGATTTGGAATAGGCTGTTTTGGGAATGTGCCTCGTTCGCGTTCACTTACGGACGTGGCTAGTTGACTGATTTGCATTTCAAGTTTTGCAAATAGATTGGCTCGTGTTTTGCATATATGAGGTCAATCAATTTTGCAAATTATTATTTGATTGAAGGCTTTGAATAGTTGCTTTAGCCAACATTTTAGGACTTTTTTCAAGTGAACTTAAACGTTTATCGTCTTGGAGAAAGGGAGCAAGATTTGATTGAAAATTTGATTGTTGCGGTTGATTTTGAGACGGACCTGCAAAATTTAGTTGAAAATGATTGGGTTGAAAGGGAAGATTCGAAGTATTATTCGAGAATGCTTGAAAATCGGGATGAACCACATTCGTGTTGGGATTGTTTTGGTTCCAAGCAAAGTTCGGATGATTTCCCCAACCAGGATTGTAGGTTGGAGAAAACGGGTCATTTTTAACTTTATTGAAAGCATTGAGTTGTTCGACCATATTAGGGCACTGATCTGCTATATGATTAGGATCATTGCATTTATAACACATGGGTTGGGAAGTTTGGCTCATTTGGTTTGATGAGAAAATGTCGTCGAATTAATTAATCATCGCGTCGATTTTAGCTTCCAAGGCTAAAGATGATCCTATCGAGTGTGCTCTCGATCGTGAGTAAATTGATGTTTCATTCAAACGTTCCCATTAGGATGAATTTTCGACCAAGTTTTCAAGAAATTGCCAAGCGTCATCGTGATGTTGGGCAAGAAAGTTGCCTTGTTACATAGATTCGAGCATGGTTCGTGAGCTATTTTCGTGAGCTGTTTTCGAGTCCATCATATAAGATTTGGCAAAGCGCCCATTTTTCGAAGTTATGGTGTGGACATTTTATCAAAAGCTCTTTGAATCTTTCAAAATATTTTCCTAATGGTTCTCCCCTGAATTGATGAAAATTTACGATTTCGTTTCGGATTTTACACAATTTTTCCAAGGGGTAGAACTTTTTTAAGAAAACTTCCACAAATTCTTCCCAAGTTTTAATCAAGTTAGATGGTAAGCTGTACAACCATTTTTCAACGTAGTCCGTAAGAGCAAATGGAATTAATGAAAGTTTGATTTCGTCATCAGAAAGTTGTTGGAGTATCATGGTTCAAAAACTTGTTCGAATTTAGTCAAGAAAATGTATGGGTCTTCATGCTCAAAATTGCCAAATTTTGGAAGCGTGGCAATATGGTTCAAGTGGATTTCGAAATGGTTACCCGTTGGGGCGGGTAACGTGATGCAAGATGGAAAAGAAACTCTATCGGGAAAGATTCTATCCATAAGAGTTCAAGGGGCGTTCTCGTTCGCCAGTTCAGGAGGATTGTTTGTTCAAGTTAAACAATTAGTTGTTGAATTACGAGTCCAAGTGTTCGTTGTTGTGTCATGAGTCCAAGTACCCATGCACAATTTAAAGTTGAGAAGAGAAAGAAGTTAGAATTGAGTTTTAGAGAATGAAACAAGATTTGGAAAACGAAGTGAAAAATTGTTTTTGTTGTTTTTTTTATATTTTGTTTCTAAAAGGAGGAAAAATATTTACCAAGAGAAATTTACTTTTCAAAAGAGAAGTTGATTTTTGTTTTGTTTTTGACTTTTCAAATTCTTTTTTATATGTTTTTGTTTTTTTATATTTTTTTGTTTTTTAATTTTCAGATTTTCAAATATTTACCGAAATGAATTTTTGTTTTTGTTTTAGAAAATGAAAAATGGAAATTTGATTTTTGTTTTTGTTTTTGAATTTTCAATTTTTTTATATGTTTTTGTTTTTTTTGAAAAGATTATATATATATATTTATTTATCTTGGATTTTTGTTTTTTAAAAAGAAACTTAAGAATTTTTTTTTTTGGATTTTTGATTTTGATTGAAAATTTCAAAGGAAAGGATTTAAAAGGATTTTTTGGATTTTTTCTTTTTAAAAAAAACTAAGTTAAGTTAAATTTACAATTTCTTTTTGGTTTTGGATTTTGGATTTTTTTTAAATATGCATGAACTAATGCAACTAAATGAATGCAAGGACTTAATTACAAATTTTCTGTTCTTAGTAGCTCCTAACCCAAAATTGTATAATCACAATTTGCCTTAAATCAACAAAATATTTCTTAGCCAGTAACGGGCAGGAGTTATCGATGCACCATAAATCACCGTAGCAATGCAATCGAAGGTTTAAGTATCTTCAAAGAAATAATCAGTATAATATTTACGAATCATCGTAATATTTATAACTGATTATTGCTCTGCCATAGCCTAGGCACCAAGAAATAAATTATTCAAAGAAGACAACTATCAAAATACCATTAAGCCCTAGGTGAGCTCGCGACTCCCTTAATTCTGAAGTCTAACCGTTATTATAAGTCAATTTCTAGGATGAAGTGCAATTTATGGGCCAAGGAAGGGTTGATGAAATCCCTCACCTTATGTGGATTTGGTATTGCCCTTAGAAAATAAAATAAGATGGCATGAAATGCAAAACAGAAATTAAATGTGATTTTAACAATGAAACTACAATAAAATTTGTTTTTGTTTTTGAATTATATATATATATATATATATATATGCAAATGCAAGCAACCAACAATGCAACTAAAAATAAAAACAAGGGATAAGGGCACGATACCAGAGTGTGTAGATTATTAGCAATTTATTTTATTTTTTAGTGGCGATTTTTTTATAAGCAAGCAAAACAATTCTTTTTCTTGCAATTTTCTGCTTGGACAACCTGAAATTTCAAATAAGATATATACATTTTTTTAAATATATAAGGATGGAACTTAAAACAATTTAAAACAAAACAAAACAAATTTAAAATTAATTTTTTTTAAAGGATAAGGCAAAACAAAACTAAAAACGAATTAAACAAAACAAATTAAGAAAACTCTTCTTTTTTAAATAAGGATGGACTTAAAAAAAAGTAAAAAAAACAAAATAAAACAATATAAACAAATAAAAAAATAGAAATTGGACTCAATATTTCAAGCCAAGCCCGACCCGCTAACACAACATAAAACACTTTCTTACTTCCTAATCAAATCAACTGAACCAAAACAATGCTGAGCACCCAGTTAAAATTTGAAATTCAAAATCTTTCCCCTTCTCTTCTTTTTATAGAAATATTGGAATTGGTTCGGTTTTTGGGCGTTTACCGGTGGCGGTGAGGAGTTCGAATGGGGGGATTTCAGTTGCGATTGAGGGGACTGAGGCGATTTGGGTAGATTGGTGTTCGAGATTGGTTCGATTGGGTTGGTTGTGGGTTGCTCTTTTGGTAGTTATGGTCAGTGGGAAGTAGTTGTGTCGGTAGTGACGTTATTGTGGTCTGGTGGTAGGAAGTGGTGGTTCGATGTGGTTTCTGGTTGCGGTTTGCAGTTTGATTGTTTTGGTGATTTTATTTGAGTTGAAGTGATGATGCCTGAAGCTAGAAGTGTTGTAGACAAGCAATGGTGGTAAACATGTAAGGTATTGATGTTGTTGATGGATGAAGTAGGGTAATGAATTGGTCACTGTTGTGTGCAGTAGAAAGAAGGTGGTACGGTAGGGTATATGGGGTTGTTGAGTGATTTTGCTCTGTTGGTTTGAGATGGTGATTTGAAGATAGGCAATTGTGGAGGTATTAATATGCAGTAGAGGGGAAATTATGGAAAACTGTGATGTAAGTTGTGATTTGGTAAGGAATGACTGTTGTGATGTGCTGGTGTGTGATTGAAGGTTGAGGAGGTTAGGCAGTTTGACAGGGAAATGACATGGCAGTTGTTGGTCACAGAAGAAGATGATGGGAGTGATGGTTGTTAGAGTAGCATAGTGGAGGTGGTGGTTCAGGCTGGTGGGTGAATGTAGTAGGCAATGACCAGAGGTGAGATGAATGAGATGTAATGAATGGCAGATGTACAGTTTACAGAAATATGGTGGTGGAAAATGTAAGTTGAAGTTAGGGGTTTGGGTAATGGGAAGTGGAAAATTTTGAAAGGCAAGTTGATGTATGGTTGTATGTATGTTGTCTGACAGTTTTGCAGAGGGGATGGTGTGATGATCAGGAATTGAAGCTGTCAGGCAGTTCTGATGGAGTAGTTGCTGTGATGAATTGTTGTGGTAGTGTGGAGTTGTATCAGGTTGAGCAGGTTGTGCAAGTAGATGGAAGTTGTATTTTGCTCGCAAACAAATGGTAGAACGGGATGGTTGAGCTTGTACTGTGATATGTGGCAATGGTGGTTATTTTGATGTTTAGGTAGAAGAGATATGGAAATTGAGAAGGTAGTGTGTAGAAGTTGGTCAGGCGTGTAGTGTAGTGAAGGAAGAGCAATTTTGTTGAGACAGTGATGGGGCAGTTTGCTGGTGGAACATGCAAGTTATATGGTGATGTATATGGACAGAAATGATAGGAATGTGGGTATGAGTTGTTGTAGATGAATTTGTGGTGAGGTGTTGCAGGGATGTGCAACAGTATGAAAGCAGTGGATGTGAGATTGATGGTATGGAGTTGCTATTTGAGGTGTAAAGCAGTGATGTTGAAGTGGGGTTTTTGGCAAGGGGAAGTGGTTGTAGGCAAGGAGATGGATTGATATATGTGCAAGGGTGTTGTTTTGTACGGCTGGAGGAGCAGTTTGATGTGTGGGCGGAGGATGGACTGAACAGTAGCAGTGTGATAAATGTAAATGCAAAATTATAAAAAGCAAATGAAATTATAAATTGCAAATGCACAATTGTAAAAGATAGTAAAATGGAATAATTTTTTTTTTCAAATGAAATTATGTATATTTTTTTAAAATATGCAAATGCAAATAGAAAACAAGAGATGCACACACACAAAATGATAACAAAAATCACACACAAACACACAACACAATTTATTTTAAATGCAAATTTACAAACAAAATAATTCGAAGAATAGAATTAAAATCAAATTAGCTCCCCGACAACGGCACCAAAAACTTGTTCAATGACTAATTTTCCATCGAATTAGAAAATAGTCGATAAATTTAAATTAAAAATTAACCGCAAGTGCACGTCATACAATTTTAATACGTGGCGAGTACGGGTCGATCCGCAAGGAATTATTTAGATTTAAAAATTTCTATTCAATCAAATTAAACCAAGATTTGAAGTTGTGATTAACTAAAAATATAAAACAAAATGCTAGAACAAAAGTGATTGAAAATACGAGAGTAGAAAACAATTTAGAGGGAAATCCACTCTCATATTTTTACATAAATCAACACAAAAATAATCTATGATCTCTATTTTTGATCTTAAGTGGAATTAGTGATGTATTTGTCATAAGTGTGGTTTATTTATGTTATTAATTAACATAACTTAAACTATCAAATTCATTTTTATAAACTTACATCAACATTCACTTTTCAAGAAGCATAAAAGAGACCACAAATCACATAATATGTTGAATTTACATAATTTTAGAGAGCTTCATTACCCCTAAATTGAAGAGGTTTGCTACTCATTTGTGTTATCAACACATGTAAATTTCAACATTTAAACAAAAGAAAAGAAGGTAAGAGCTAATTAAAATAAAAAACTAAACTATTTGCATAAAAGTAAAACTAAGCTACTAACATGAAATGAAAGAGCATGTAAATAAAAATGAACAAGAAAATAAAATAAGAACAAGGAAGAAGTAAAAGAACAAGAGGCTTAGGAAGCCATTTTTATTTCATATAACTTTGAGGCTAAACTTGCATGCTAATTTCCTAAGGAATTAAAAGATCCATTACATGAAAATAAGAGGGCGGTTTATACATATATAAAACCCTAATCCATATTTTAGTGGGATTCCCAAAATACCCCTTAGGAAGTGTGGCTACCAAGTCATCATTTGTTTCTAATTAATCCATCATCAAGTATGCATGAAACTTTAACCTCCACTATGCATTAGCTCCTAATTGTAGATTAAAGTAAGTTGGTAAGTGGGGTCCTCCATGATGGATGGGTTTGAATTATTTCCATCTTCGTTCCTTTGTTTCCATCCTTGTGCATGCCTATTTCCATAAGAACATCTTCATATTTCCATCCAAAATTCCTATAATTAAAAATGTGCAAATAAATATTCTCAAAATTAATTCATGCACAAAATTACTATTTTACCACCACATTGATGTATGAATGATGACTTGAAAGCATATTTGAAATTTGGTTTTAAACATGTGAAAATACCCAATTATGACATTTATTTAAATAAAAATATATTAAATATGAATGTAAAAATATGCACATTTATGTGCACATCAGCCGCCTTTTTACCTTTCGACCCAGGTGGTTTCGAAGGGGTACTTTGTTTTCTAAAATTTGGCCACTTCTCCAATGCTTTCGAAGGGATGGTTTCGACACCGTCTCTTCTTTACTTAAGAAATGGTTTCGAAACAGATGCTTTCGACTTAAATGTTTTAAAGATCTTTTTCTATGATTAAATTAAAACCCAAATGGTTTCGAAAGAGACAGTTTTAAATGGTTTCGAAACAGATGCTTTCGACTTTAATGGGTTTCTGATCCTTTTGCTCTACTAGAAGGAATAATTTAAAAGGTTTCGACCGAAACAGTTTTCAAAGGTTTCGAAGGGGTAAATTTTTGAGTGGTTTTGAAAGGTTTCCACATGTTTTAAATTGAACCCAAGAGCTTTCGAAAGAGTTGAGTTTTGATGCTTTTGAAAGGTTTTAATGAATGGTTTCGAAAGGGGTGGTTCCCCAGGGTTTTGAAAGGGTTGAAAGGAAAGGTTTTTCCTATGTTTTCGAAAGGCAATATTTAAAGGTTTTAAAGAGGGATGTCTAATGTTTTGAAGCTTTTAAAGGAAAGGCTTTTAATGGTTTCGAAAGGGTCACTTTCAATGGTTTCGAAAGGGTTACCTTCAAGGGTTTCGAAAATGTTTTTTAAAGGTTTCAAAGAAAGGTTTCGAAGGTATTAAATAGGCAATATAGCCTAAGTATTTTCGAGTTAAAAAGGGTTTTAACTTGTTTTTAAAGGATAGTTAATCCTTATTAAAATTCATCAACATTATTTTGATTAAAGTATATATAACATGGCAAAATAGCTTAGAGTAAAGCTAAGAATATATTTTCCTTGTATAAGTATGATTTAAAAGGTTAAATATTTTGAAAAGGTTTTTAAGGAAATAGATGAAGGGCAGTTAACCCAAAGAAAATGATTCGGATAGATAATCCATTTTGATTCGGACAATTAGTCCAGTTTGCGGACGGTTAGTCCAGTTTGCAGGCAGTCAGCCCAGTTTTCGGACAGATAGTCCATTATTTACCTGATTATAGCTTAACGGACTTAGCTATTATTATCATTATTATACCATTTTGATTAACCATTTTGGTTGCTTGAAAGGATTTGCAAAATATATGTTTTAAAGAGGATATTAGTGAGGGGAAACCCGTTCCGCTAAGCAGCATAGTCTCACATAATATTAGTAAACCGAGATGTAACAGTATTATTCACACCAGGCTTATTGTCTAACGTGTAGTTTTTGTTTCCCCTTAAACTCTCGGGTGCTCAAAATTGATTTGAGTAGGCTGAGGGTTAAGATTTTCAGGTTTTAGTCTTTTTGGCGAATAAAGCTTCCGGAGACAAGTAAGTGACTGACGGATAGCTAATTAGGAGTTATAGTTTATTTTGCTTCGATTCTGCTATGTATATTAAGTCAGATATGACTATATTGACTCTGATCACCCAAGGGTGCATCGTCATATGTCGCTTTTGGCGTATTTATTGTAATTATGATTGATCTTTACCTGGGAAACGATTATGGGATTATGTAATTTGGATATGAATCTCTTTTGAAATGTAATCAGTAAAATGTTGTTTTTTTAGAAATCTGCATTTTTTTTCATACTCAGGTGCTTCTGATATTATGGATACCATTAACATTACCGTATTTTGTCACCATAAGTTAATACTATGGATGATTGCAATATCTATAGCGCTTAGCTTTTGGCCTCCACATACAGGATGTTACAACTTGGTATCAGAGCATAGATTTATGAAAAACTTTAAACCAAAAATGGATTTTAAAACATAATCCTAAGGAATTAGAGTAAGATCGGGGTGTAGGATAACGCTATAGTAACGTACTTGTATTTGCTATATATAAGTATACGCTTTATCTCTAATCTCCTATCTTTGTTAGGTATTTTTCTGTATCTCATGAGGTTTGAATACAAATATGGATGGTAGAAGAGGAAGAGTTAACCCAGGAGGGGAGGGCACTGATGGGAATGCCAGTCCTAATGCAAGGAGAGGTCAAGGTCAGGCACAAGCAGAGAATGTTGTTGCTAGAGTCCTGCAAGTGGACATAGGAGCCATGTATCAGTTTTTTGTGAATATGATGCAAGTTGAATTTCAGCTGGAGTGAGGAGATGCTGCAGGGGCAGGAGTTCCGGAAGTTCCGGTAGTTAACCATTATGCTAAGTTGAGCGAAGATTATGCAAAGCTTGGAGGGAAGCCATTTCTGGGAATAGAGGATGCTATAGAATTGGAAAACTAGTTGCTACATTGTGAAAGAATCTTTGCAGACTTGGGGCTCAATGATGAGCAGAAGAGGAGACTTGCTTCGAGAGCTTCAGGGAGCAGCTTTGTTTTGGTGAAACATTGTGACGGCTGGTGTGGATGAGGAAACCTTGACATGCGCAGATTTTAAAGGTAGGTTCCAGGAGAGGTTCATGTATGCAATGGCAAAGTCTGGTTTGATCAGAAAGTTTGCTGAGTTAGAGCAGGGAGAGATGTATATTTTGGAGTATGCCAGAAGGTTCGAGGAGTTGGCCAGATATGGGTATGTTTCAGTGGATACAGTAATGAAGAGGAATGAGAAGTTTATTGGTGAGTTGAAGTTTGAGTTACCAAGGGCTACATTACTTTATATTAGGGATCCTTCTGATTTTGTAGTGGAGATGGCTTTAAGGCATAAGGAGATTCTTGATTCTCTAGAGAAGAATAAGGCTAAGGAGGTCCAGGTTGAGCAGAATCAGAAGAGGAAGTTCTTCCCTAAAAAGGTACTCATAAGGGTGGAGCAGTTAAGAAAAGAAAGTCTGAGATTGTTTGCTTTAAGTGCAACAAAAGGGACACTTTGCTAACGAGTGTCGTGCTGGAAAGGCAAAGGAAGTGGTTGGAAAGAAGAATGTCAGGTGCTTCAATTGCGACCAGATTGTCCACTATAAGAACCAGTGCAAGGAGCCCGCTATGGATGGAAAGGGCAAGGTGTATGCTTTGAAGCCTGCTACTTCGAAGCCAACAGCCCAGGAGCAGAATAAGGCAGTTTTGGGAGGTACACTACAGATTTAAGGTATGTCTGTTAGCGTTCGATTTGATACTGGTGCATCGCATTCTTTTATGTCTAGGTGTTTGATAGATAAGCTTAACATAGAACCCACATATTTAGTTACTTCCTTATGGGTTGCGAATCCAATAGGAGGGTATGCAACTCTAGGGTTGAGATATGACCAGTTAGAGTTTGACCTGTTATGTCATAATTTTGTTTGCAGTTTGAATGTATTTGATTTTGTGGGGTTCGGGATTATTCTTGGGATGGATTGGTTAGGTAAGTACGATGCTAGGATATTTTGCCAAGATAGGAAAATATAACTTAGACACCCTGATTGTAGTGATCGGATAGTTTATACCGTAGAAGATTCTAGCTGTGAGGTGAATGCTTTGTTGGGCGTTATAGAGTTGGAAGATGAGCTGAGTCGTGTTTTCGTGGTTAGAGAATTCGCAGATGATTTCGAGCCTGTAGTAGGATTGCCATCGTAACGAGCCATTGAGTTTCAGATAGATTGGTTCCGGGAGTAGAACCAGTGAGTAGGCCATCGAGTAGGATGACCCCTACAAAAATAAGGGAGTTAAAAGTGTAGTTGGGGGATTTGGAAGGCAAGAGCTTTATCAGGCCGAGTAGTTCGCCTTGGGAAGCAACCATAGTGTTTGTTAAGAAGCCGAATGGATCGTTGAGGCTATGTATCGATTATCGTAAGTTGAATGAGAGGAAAATAAAGAATCAATATCCATTGCCGAGGATTGACGATTTGTTCGACCAGTTGAGTGGAGCTAAGATATTTTCCTAGTTGGATTTGGCAACAGGTGTCCATCAGCTCAGAGTAGTAGAGGATAGTATACCTTTGATGGCGTTCAGGACCAGATATGGGTCGTACAAATGGTTAGTTATGCCATTCGGACTGACTAATGCGCCAGCATTCTTTGTCGATTTGATGAACTGGGTTTTCCGAGAGCACTTGGATCGGTTCTTTTTGGTTCATATAGATGATATCTGGATATACTCTAAGGATGAAAGAGAGCATGAACTTCATCTTAGAGTGGTGCTTGAGATGCTGAGGCAGCATCAGCTAAAGGCGAAGTTTTCGAAGTGTCATTTCTGAAAGAAGGAAGTGAAGTTTCTTGATCATGTAGTCTCAAAGAAAGGGTTGTCAGTAGATCTGACTAAGATTGAAGCGGTGAATAGTTGGAAGAGACCCGAGATAGTGGCGGAGATAAAGAGTTTCCTTGGGTTGGCTGGTTATTATCGGAGGTTTATTAAGGATTTTTCGCAGATAGCGGCACCGATGACCAAGCTAACGAGAAAGGATGTAAAGTTTGTGTGGACCGATAAGTGTGAGGAAGCATTTCATAGTTTGAAACACTTATTGACCCATGCACCTATGTTGGTTTTTCCGAAAGGGAATCAGGATTTGGTGGTTTATACAGATGCGAGTGGAACATGGTTAGGAGCTGTGCTGATGCAGAGAGGTAAAGTGATTGCCTATGCTTCTAGACAGCTTAGACCGCATGAGATCAGATATCCGATGCATGATTTGGAATTTGCTGCAGTTATTTTTGCATTGAAAGTGTGGAGATATTACCTTTTAGGAGAAAAGTTTGAGTTATATACAGATCATAAGTCGCTGAAGTATTTGTTCACTCGGAAGGAGCTGAACATGAGACAGCAGAGGTGGTTAGAGTTTATTGCCGCTTATGATTTTGGGATTGAGTACACATTAGGGAAAGAGTACACATTAGGGAAAGGCAACAAAGTTGCAGATGCACTTAGCAGGAAACATCTGAATGCAGTGTTGGCAATGATTGCTAAGTGGAAATTTTGGAAGCATTAGCAGATTGCAGAGTGCAGTGGAGATCTGAGGCTAGGTCTAGTGGAGTAACCGTAGTGTTATCTTGTTTGGAAGTTCGACCAATGATGATCGAAAAGATTGCGTCTAAATAGGAAGAAGATCTAGTATTAGCTGAATGGACCAGGAAGTTAAGAGAAGGAACCGAAAGTGATGACTTGAAAGATATCAGTCTTGACCAGAATGGGAGGTTGAGAAAGAGAAGAAGATTATGTGTTCTGAGTGTAGGAAACATAAGGAAGGAAATCTTGGAGGAATGCCATTGTTCGAAGTTCTCTATTCATCCAAGAGGTATTAAGATGTATCAGGATATGAAGAGGATTTTCTTCTGTGAAGGAATGAAGCGGGATATTGACTTATGGGTAAAGCAGTGCTTGATTTCCCAACAAGCAAAGGCTGAACACCAAAAGCCATGTGGGTTGCTTCAGCCATTAGATATTTCAGTATGGAAATGAGATTCTATTTCTATGGATTTCATTGATGGGTTGCCAAGGTTGAATAGAGGAAATGAAAGTATATGGGTCATAATGAACAGATTGACCAAGAGTGTCCATTTCATTCCAGTTAAGTCAACTAGAACGATACTTATTTTGGCAAAGTTATTTATGAACAATGTGGTTATATTGCATGGAATTCCTAGTAGTATAGTTAGTGATTGAGATTCCTTATTCACTAGCGAGTTCTCGAAGAGTCTATAGGAAATTTTGGGAACCAAGCTCAAGATGAGTACCGCTTACCATTCGCAGACGGATGTGCAAATGGAAAGAGTTAACAAAATCTTGGAAGATTTGTTAAGAGCTTGTGTATTAGATTTCGGGGGATCATGGGAAGAACATATGCATTTAGTCGAGTTTTCGTGTAACAATAGTTATCAGACTAGTATTGGGATGACACCGTTTGAAGCTTTGTATGGAAGGCCATTCAAATCCCCCGTATGTTGGTTAGAGACCGAGGATAGGTTGGTTCTTGGTCCAGATTTGGTCAGAGAAGATACATAAAAGATTGAGGTCATTCAAGCTAGAATGAAGGAGGCTCGGTTTAGGCAGAAGAAATATGCAGATAGAAGATGGAAAGATTTAGAGTTCTCAGTTGGAGACTAGGTTTTCATCAAAGTGTCACCTATAAAGGGTGTGATTAGATTTGGGAAATCAGGAAAGTTAGCACCGAGATTCGTTGGACCTTTTCCTATTGTTGAGAGGATCGGGAAACTTGCATATAGAGTTGAGTTACCAAGCATTTTGGCAGGAGTCCACGATGTTTTCCATGTTTCTCATCTTAGAAAGAGTGTTAGAGACCCGAAGACTACTATTACACCGGCTGCACTACATGACTTAGTAGTAGAACCAGATTTGACTATAGTGAGGAAGCTTATTCGTATTGTTGCGAGAGATGAGAAGAGGCTTAGAACCAAGACAGCCAAATTAGTGAAAGTCCAGTGGAGCGATGATGACAAGGACTATACTTGGGAGATTGAGAGTAGGATTAGAGATACTTATCCTGACTTATTTGATGGTATGTTTTACCTCTTTGTTTGATGTGTTATGTACCTTATCATAATTTCGAGGACGAAATTCTTTAAGGAGGGGAGTCTGTAACACCCAGATTTTTGGTAACATTATTTAGGACATTTAATTAGCTAAATAAAATAAAATAATGTGTTGATAAGGGGATTGAGATTTGATTTTATTTAAGGGGTAGCCGTGCCATTTAATAATGAATTAAGAAAAGAATTAAAATGAAATAGAGGATGGGTAAAATAGGAAAGAGCCCATTCTATACCCCTTAAACTTGGTTGTGTATTCTCCTATACACGTTCACTTTTCATTTTCAAAATTTTTAAACAAGAGGTCGGCCACCGTTAATAAGAAAAAGGGGGAAAAAGTTTAAGAAAAGCTAGGAAGAAGCTTAAGCAAATCAAATCCATTCACATCTCAATCTCTTTAATCCCTAAAGCTTAGGTGAATTACATCTCATATTTGTTTTGTTTTATGTTTTAAGATGAAATCCGATATATTTTGCATTGATTTGCCACGTTTTTGAATGATGGAATGATTATATATACTTGTTGATGATTTATGGTTGTTCATATAGATTTTATGACATGTTTTGATATGAAAACCCTATTAAATGACATCCAAATGCCTTGCGAATTTTTATATAGACCAGAAATAATATTTTGGAGGTGGGTTTCAATTTTCAAAATTTTTGTGCAATTTGTATGAATTTTCTAGTAAAGAAAATGTTAATTTGGATTATAAATTATTTATCGTTAAATAATAAAACGTTTGGATCGGAAATTTTTATATGTTGGAAAACATATTAAAAGAGATTTTCTAGAATTTTCTAGAATTTTCCTCAGTGTTTTAATGGGTATATAAAATTATTTATGGTATGGGTCTTAAATGTTTTATATTTTTTTAAAAGGAGAAGGAGCTTTTTGCAAATAATTCAAATAGTTAGTTCTGAAAATTGCAGCACATTTTAATGGTAAAGAGAAGAGACAACCAATCAAAATTTGACACGTAAAGCAGGTTAGGTGAAAAGAACTATTTGCTACATGCTTATTACTGTTTTGTGCTTTCGGCACCTACTTCCGCCTTGGTTGGCTTTCGACCAAATCCTTTGCCTTCAACTCCATCGAAACCATTGTGCATGGTATCAATATATTGATACGTAGCGAACTGGATAGAAGGAGAAAGGCATGAGGCTGAAACCATGGGTTTCGAAGGGTTCGAAGCACCACTTTGCTTTTAAATTAAAAATGCGCCTACTTGCTTTCGACTAAATGGCTTTCGACTCAGTAGGTTTCGACTTGGTTAGCTTTCGACTAGGTCAAATGGATTTAAAGAAATGTTTTGATTGGGTTGGGACTTTGTTTTTAAACAACTACTTTCGACTTAGTCGAAACCTTTTGTTGCCGCCTTTTTACCTTTCGACCCAGGTGGTTTCGAAGGCGTACTTTGTTTTTTAAAATTTGGCCACTTTTCCAATGCTTTCGAATGGATGGTTTTGACACCATCACTTCTTTAATTTGGAAATGGTTTCGAAACAGATGCTTTCAACTTAAATGTTTTAAAGACCTTTTTCTATGATTGAAGTAAAACCCAAATTGTTTCGAAAGAGACGGTTTTAAATGGTTTCGAAACAGATGCTTTCGACTTTAATGGGTTTCTGATCCTTTTGCTCTACCTGAAGGCATAATCCAAAGGGTTTCGATCGAAACAATTTTCAAAGGTTTTGAAGGAGTAAATTTTTGAATGGTTTCGAAAGGTTTTCACATGTTTGAAAATGAACCCAAGAGCTTTCGGAAGAGTTGAGTTTTGATGCTTTTGAAAGGTTTTAATGAATGGTTTCGAAAGGGGTGGTTCCCCAGGGTTTTGAAAGGAAAGATTTTTACTATGTTTTCGAAAGGCAATATTTAAATATTTTAAAGAGGGATGTCTAATGTTTTGAAGCTTTCAAAGGAAAGGCTTTTAATGGTTTCAAAAGGGTCACTTTCAGTGGTTTCGAAAGGGTTACCTTCAAGGATTTTGAAAGGATTGTTTAAAGGTTTTAAACAAAGGTTTTGAAGGTATTAAATAGGCAATATAGCCTAAGTATTTTCAAGTTAAAAAGGGTTTTAACTTGTTTTGAAAGGATAGCTAATCCTTATTAAAATTCATCAACATTATTTTGAGTAAATTATATATAACATAGAAAAATAGCTTAGGGCAAAGCTAAGAATATATTTTCCTTGTATAAGTATGATTTAAAAGGTTATATCATCTTGAAAAGGTTTTCAAGGAAAAAGATGAAGGGTAGTTAACCCTAAGAAAATTTGGACAGATAGTCCATTTTGATTCAGACAGTTAGTCCAGTTTGCGAGTAGTCAGCCTAGTTTTCAAAAAGATAATCCATTCACTACTTATGGACAGATAGTCCATTAGTTACCTGATTATAGCTTAACGGACTTAGCTATTATTATCATTATTATATCAATTTGATTTACCAGTTTGGTTGCAGGAAAGGATTTGCAAAATATATGTTTTAAAGTGGATATTAGTGGGGAAACCCATTTCGCTAAGCGGCGTGGTCTCACTTAATATCAGTAAACCAAGATGTAATAGTATTATTCACACTAGGCTTATTGTCTGACTTGTAGTTTTTGTTTCCCCTTAAACTCTCGGGTGCTGAAAATTGATTTGAGTAGGCTGAGGGTTAAGTTTTTCAGGTTTTAGTCTTTTTGGCGAATAAAGCTTCCAGAGATGAGCAGGTGGCCGACGGATAGCTACTTAGGAGTAACAGTTTATTTTTCTTTGATTTCGTTGTGTATATTAACTCAGATATGACTATATTGACTCTGATCAACCACGGGGGCATCATCATATGTCGCTCTTAGCGTATTATTATAATTATAATTGATCTTTACCTGGGAAACGATTATGGGATTATGTAATTTGGATATGAATCTGTTTTGAAACTTAATCAGTAAAATGTTGTTTTTTTTGGAAATCTGTGATTTTGTTCATATTCAAGTGCTTCCGATATTATGGATACCATTGGCATTACCGTATTTTGTCACCAGAAGTTAGTACTCTGGGCGACTGCAGCATCTATAGCGCTTAGCTTTTGGCCTCCAGATATGGGATGTTACAATTTTCTTACTAGTTTACTCTATTCCTCTGTTTTAATTGAATTATCTTCATTTACTTCTCTACATAAACCTATTCTTGGGTGTTTGTGACCAATTTGGTTGCAAGCACTTATATAGACTCGATCGACTGAAAAATCATATAAAACCATAATGCTACACTCTATTGGAACTTGGTTACATCATCATTTCTTTCCCCCATAGCCACCTTTACCATCCTTGCTTGGACGAATCGAAATCTTTTTCCTCTTACATTCCTTGCCAAGGGAAATAACACCCTCAAAGGATGCAGACTCTCCTCCCGTGGCAGGGCTAGACCCCTCAGAACCTTCTGTAGCGGCGTCTCCATCCTTTGATCTTCGAAGCTTGATTGTAGTCGGAGTCTTGCGCTTTGCTTCCTCCTTCTCTTTCTTCACCTCCAGCCCGTTTATTTCCTTTTCAAGTCTTCCTGCCATTGTCTCTTCCTCAGTCGGCTTTGACTCACCTGTCAGTATCACTTCTTCTTCTCGAGACATGAAGGCATCTTCTAGGTTCTACCATGCTACTATCTCCTCAAAGGCGGGCCCAGGCCTGGAGACTGAGACGGGAATTGTACCCAAATCCATTACCGAGACAATGGTGGAAGCAGTAAAGATGGAACTAGCTCCCGAGCCTGTGTAGATGAAGGAGGAGGTGGAAGAGACGGTTGACCTACAAATTGGAAAACAGAGTTGTTGATGTGCACGTAAATGTGCATATATTTACATCCATATTTTATCTCTTTTTATTTAAATAAACATCATATTTAGGCATTTTTACATGTTAAAACCAAAATTCAATTATTTTCAAACCATTATATTTTCATCTTCATTCAGGGGCAAAATGGTCATTTGTGTGCATGTGTTAATTTAAGAATTTTTACTTGGACAATTTTTATGATTTTTATAGGATATTTTGATGCATTTGGAAGTGGGATTCATGATGATATATGCATGCACAAGGAAATACAAAGGAATGAAGAGGAAATAATTCAAGTTCAAGATCATGGAGGACCCCACCCACTTACCTAAATGTACAATTATGAGCTAATGGACAACTAAGTGGAGGTTAAAGCTTCATGCACAACAAATGATGGATTAATTAGTGGCTAATGGTTACTTGGTAGCCACACTTCCTAAAGGGCATTTTAGGAAGCACCCTAAAAATGGAATTAGGGTTTTATGCATGTTTAAATAGCCCACTTGTGTACATGAAAAGATCATCTACTCTTTCATTTTACTTAGGAAATTAAGAGATCAAATTGTAAGCTCAATGTTCTATGAAATAAAAATGGCTTCCAAGCCTCTTTCTTCTCTCTTTTCTACATGCTTTTCTTTGTTTTATTTTTAATGTTTATTTCTATGCTCTCTTTCCTTTAATGTTCATAGATTAGATTTACATTTATGCAAGTAGTGTAGCTTTAATTTTTATGCAATTAGTTACTAGTTAATCTCTCTTTCTTCCTTTGCTTAGTTTTCATTTCTTTGCTCTTTCATGTTGAAATTTACAAGTGTTGCTTCAATGCCACAAATGAGTAGCTAAACCCTTCAATTTAGGGGTAATGAAGCTCTCAAATATTATGTAATTTCAACATTGATATTATTTATGATCTCTTTGTCTATGCTTCATGAAAGTAAATTTTGATGCAAGTTTATAAAATTGGGTTTGATAGCTTATGTTGCTTTTGCAATTGAGCTATTCTTATTCAACATAAACACAAGTTGCATCATCATTTGCTAATCCATTTTTGATTTTGAAATGAAAGTAAAAATGAAATTTGATGATCTATATTACTAGTTACAATAGTAAATAGATCATACTTAAAATAACTTTTGCTTTGGCTTCATTTTCATGAGAATTATAAGTGGTATAATTGTTGTATTATAGTTTGATGGTTTGAGTTATGTTAATTAATAACATAAACAAACCATACTTATAATAAATGCAACACTTATTTCACTTAATATCAAAGTTAGAGATCATAAATTCTATGTTTGTTGATTTACAAAAATATTAGAGTGGATTTGCCTCTAAATTGTTCTCTAGTTTAATAGTTTTTAAATCACATTTTAATTTTAGCTTTAACTTCTTTTTTGTAGTTAACAACTTCATCTCTCTTTGGTCTAATTTAATTGAATAGATTTTTAATCTCTCACAATTCCCTACGGATCGACCCGTATTTGCCACGTACTACAAAGTGTACGCCGTGCGCTTGCGGTAAATTTTAATTTAAATTCGTTCGACGGTTTTCTAAACCGATAGAATTTCCGTCGTCGAATAAGTTTTTGGCGCCGTTGTCGGGGAGTTGTTTTGATGTTATTTTCTATTCTTCGAATTATTTTAGTTTGATTTTTTTTGTGTTTTATTTTGTGTGTTTGTTTGCAATTAAAAAAAAAATTGTTGTGTGTTTGTTTGATTTTTGTGTGCATTTGTTTGTGTGTTTATTGTTCTAGTTTCCTTTTCTATTTGCATTGCATTTCTATTTCCATTTAAAAAAATATACAATTTCAAAACCAAAAAAAAAATTATTATTTGCATTGGCTTTTGCATTTTCATTTTCCATACATTTTCCATTGCATTTTCACATACATTTGCCTACTGTCCTTCTGCAATTACTTGCTCTTCCACTATCTTTTTCACTGTCCATACACTTCTTTGTCACAACTACCCTTACAAAACACCCCTACCACAATATCCACTCCATTGCATTCAATCACCAATTCAAACCCCACTGCCATATAAACACCTTCACTGTCACACCTCAACACATTCCTGTAACCACTGTCACACAGTCATCTGCTCCATCCCCCTGCATCTACATACTCTCTAACCGCAAACCATCTGCAAGTAGCACCATAACCCAAACAAAAACTTCATTGACACAACCAGCCCCCTACTTCATTACCCTCTGTCATACCACACCCATATCATCAGCAACTGCGACCCATTTACATCTACCATTCATCACTTCCAATCACAGTGCCTCAACCATAAATCATCCACCATCGACAAAACATCCACTAAAACCCCCTGACAACCATCATACAAACTGCTTACACCCACAAACTGCAACAATCTTCTTCTGGAACCACTGCCATCGACTACAAACCAGCAGCGACTTCATCTAACACAATTACATCAATCCACATCCCTTACTTCCCTACTATTCAGTTGCAGTCATTCTTCATCTTCAAACTACTTACATCTCATCTCATCTCATCTCAAAACTGCCATCCAAACCTTCATAAGCATGCACTTCTTTCAGTCAACTTCCCCACAAGCCTCCCTCTTCTATCAACTTGCCACAGCCAACATTCATTATTTCTTCCATAAACCACTCATCACCGCCATTCATCTCCATACAACATCACCAGAACCTCTGCAACAATCCACACATCCTCTGCAGCTCAAAAACCTTCAAACAGTCGCCTTCTCAGCCTTTCATCACAAACTTCAAGCTCCACCAAGTCACACACCCTACTCCATCATCAACCAGCTTCGACCATCACAAACGAAGTTGCAAACTACCGAAACCAGAACATATTCTGTAAGGTTGCCAACACTAGACTTCCCACGAGCAGTTTCACAGCAACACCCCACCTGCTTCTCTCTTCTTCTCGAAGCAGCAATTCCGCAACAATTATCGCCAATCACCACGACCTCCAGTAACCCACCAAACCCAACCACTTCGAATCGCCATCCTCGACTCAATTCCTTCTTGAATCTGCTGCCGCGATCTGCCTTGTCAACAAAATCGCGACTTCAATCTCTCTGCCCTCCGCCACCAATCGCTCAACCCAATCGAACCGCCTCCATCATCCACTCGAACCATCTCTGCAATCGCCCGAACCCAATCGGCAATTCGAACTCATCGACCACCCTCCAATCCAAGTCGAGAAGCATAACCGCAACCAACATCGAATTTCCTCAACAGTCGCCTTCACCCCCAAAAATCATCGACCACCCTCCAATCCAAGTCGAGAAGCATAACCGCAACCAACATCGAATTGCCTCAACAGTCGCCTTCACCCCCAAAAATCACCGACCACCCTCAACCCAAAATCGCGAACCAAACCACTCGCGATCTGTAGCTGCCTCGAAGACGAAACCAACCTCTATTTCTCCAAAACCACACAGAACTATCGATTCATCTTCGATTTGTGATTAGAATGGAGGTTGCCAAAGCAGAAATTCAAAAGGAAGAAGTGCTTGCCCAAATAAACTACTTTGCCTTGCTAAAAAATTGCCGCTTAAAGAAATTGCTAATAATCTGCACGCTCTGATATTGTGCTTTCATCTCTAGTGCATTGTTGGTTGCTTGCATTTGCATTTATATATACAAAAAAAATTACAAAATCCAAAAACAAAAACAAACTTCATTTTAGTTGCATTGTAAATTCACGTTTAATTTTTGTTTTGCATCCATCTCATCTTATTTTCTTTTCTAAGGGCAATACCCCAATTCACATAAGGTGAGGGATTTCATCACCCTTTCCTTAGCCCACAAACGCATTTCATCGTAGAATTTGACTAATAATAAAGGTTAGACATTCGACTTAAGGGTGTCGCGAGCTCATCTAGGGCTTAATTGTATCTTCACAATTGTTTTCTTTGAACAATTTTATTTCTTGGTGTCTAGGCTACGGCAGAGTAATAACCAGTTATAAAAATTACGGTGATACGTAAATATTATACTGGTTGTTCCTCTGAAGGTACTTAAACCTTCGGCTGCATTGCTACGGTGATTCGTGGTGCACCGATAACCCCTGCCCGTTACCTGGCTGAGAAATATTTTTATTGATTTAAGACAAAGTGTGATTATAAAATTTTGGGTTAGGAGCTACTAAGGACAGAAAACTGTAATTAAGTCCTTTGCATTCATTTAGTTGCATTAGTTCATGCATATATAAAAAAAACAAAAACAAAAAAAAATCAAAAATTCAAAATCCAAAAAAAATTGTAAATTTTTCTTAACTTAGTTTTTAATTCCACAAAAAAATTAAAACCTTCTTAAAAACAAAAAAACAAAAATTTGAAAATTCAAAAAAAAACAAAAAAATATAAAAATTTGAAAAACCAAAAACAAAACAAAAGTCAAACCTCTCTTTTGAAAATAAATTTCACTTGGTAAATATTTTTCTTCCTCTAAAAAAAAATTTCACTTCGATTTTCAAATCTTCTTTCATTCACTAAACTCGATTCTAACTTCTTTCTCTTCTCGACTTTCACTTGTGCATGAGTACTTGGACTCGTGACACAACAACAAATCGTTGGACTCGCGACCCTTCTACAAACCATTTAACTCGAACAGACGATCCTCCCGAAATGGCAAACGAAAATGCCCCTCGAACTCTTATGGATAGAATCTTTCCCGATAGAGTTTCTATTCCACCTTGCATCACGTTACCCGCCCCTACGGGTAACCATTTCGAAATTCACTCAAACCATATTGCCACTCTTCCGAAATTTGGCAATTTCGAACACGATGATCCATACATCTTCTTGACTAAATTTGAACAAGTTTGTGCAACCATTAAACTCCAACTTTCTGATGACGGAATCAAACTTCGATTAATCCCATTCGCTCTTACGGATTACGCTGAAAAATGGTTGTACAGCTTACTGTTAGCACCAAAATTGGTCACTAACCTCGTTCAGAAAGATTGTGTAGAGATACAAGTGATGAAAGTAAATTAAACAGAGAAGACAATGCTAATTTAAATGCAGAAAGTAAGAACACCAAATTTATAGTGGTTCAGCGTAATTTCCTACGTCCACTTTGTTCAACTTTATTGATTTCCTTTATAGTTGATTAAAAATACAATTCGTGAATCAAATGCTTGAATGAAGTTGTTTAAGTAGAGAAGATGAGTCTCGAAAATGGCAGAGTCTCCCCAGTATTCTCTCTCCAAAAAAGGATCCATTTCACTGTGACCCTGCCCCTCTATTTATAGGCAAATATGGGCTGGACTTCCCAAGTGGGCTAGATAGCCGAACGCTCCAGCCCCAGTACAGTGGTCGCTGTATGCCGAACCAGGTGTGCCGAATACCCTGATGTCGAACAGTCCCTTCTATGCCGAACGATGTGGTTGATGTTTGGGAACTGCAGGATGTTTGTCAGTTGAAGCCGAACGCTCTTCTAGATGCCGTGTACTCTTGTTGCCGAGTACTCCTGATGCTACCGAGTACTACGCCGAGTACTCCTGTATGCCGAACTCCAGATGCTGCCGAGTTCTCCTTGATGCCGAGCGCTCTTGTATGCCGAGCAGTCTTGTACGCCGAGCAGTCTTGACGCCGAGCACTCTCGTATGCCGAGCAGTCTTGATGCCGAGCACTCTTGTATGCCGAGCAGTCTTGATGCCGAGCACTCTTGTATGCCGAGCACTCTTGCTGCCGAGTACTCTTGTATGCCGAGCACTCTTGCTGCCGAGTATTGGTTGACGCCGAGCGCCATGGGATGCCGAGCGTTCTTGTAGCCGAGTACTACGCCGAGTACTCTGGATGTCGTGCGCTTCGTCGAACACTCCTGGATGCCAAGTGCTTCGCCAAACACTCCTGGATGCCGAGTGCTTCGCCAAACACTCCTGGATGGTGGACACTCTCTGATGCCGAGTGCTACCTGATGCCGAGCACTAGTTGCCTGGTCAAATCTCCAGGAAACACTTGCCCCCCAAAGTGTATTGCGTGGCCGAACGTGATGCGCTTTGAATCTGGTTCAATTTTCCTTGATGATGCCTTCTCGAGGATGTCCGTAACGGAGGTGTATGGCGAACGTGGCCTGGATGCCGAACGATACGCTCGAAGCCGAACAATTCTCGTGTGCCGAACGTCACTCTGCTATGATGCCGAACACTCCGGTACTGACCGGTTCTACCGGGTATAGCCTTTTCTACTTCTACCTTCCCCCTATATAACCAGGTCCTCTTCTTCTTCTCCCCTTTTACTTTTTACTTCTACCGTTCTTGCAATTCTGTCCAGTCGTCCTAATTCGAGACTTAACTACACCATCTCAATCTCTGAACTGCAAACTTAGGTATTTTTCCTCATTCATTCAAACGAGATGTTCGAACGATGTCGTGTAGAAGGTTTTTATGTAGCTCGTCTGCATTGCCGAACGACATAGCGAGGAGGAATGATTAGGAGTATGTCCACTTATTGCCGTAGCTTCTTCGTGTCGAACCGAAGTTAAAGGGAAGAGGATCGAATGAAGGTGTTGGAGGAGGTAAAGGTGTTGTTCGCTGCTCCGGCGTATGTCGTCATGCGCCGGACGGTGGAATGGGAAGTCGCCGAGCACTACCCTAGCCGGACAATCCCAGGCCGAACGCTTACTAACATGTCAAACTATAATTGAGCCGAACGATCTAAAGCCAAACAATACAATTGCCGAACAATCCTTAGTTCGAATAATGCCTTTAGTCGAACAATACAATTGCCGAACATTCCTTAGTTCGAATAATGCCTTTAGCCGAACAATACAATTGCTGAACATTCCTTAGTTCGAATAATGCCTTTAGCCAAACAATACAATTGCCGAACAATCCTTAGGTCGAATAATGTATTTAGCCGAACAATACAATTGCCGAACAATCCTTAGGTCGAATAATGTCTTTGGTCGAACAATGCAATTGCCGAACAACATTAAAATGCCGAACAATAGAAATGTCAAACTACACTTGAGCCGGTTACCTCATAGATTACATGTTTTCTAGATCTGGAACTGTAATCACCACCAGGCGGTCTCTTGGAGACGGTCAGCGATGACGGTCTTCGAGGGCTACGATTCGAAGCTCATTCTTATATCTTTGAAATCTTATTGCTTGTACACAATTGCTTGCACTAGTTCACACACCACGTGGGGGAAAACTCGTGTTGCTAATTCTAACGTTCAACGTTTTTTAAGTATAGTTCTCTCAAGCACTTAGCCAGGTTCGTTATTTATTTGGGATGTCGAGAAAATCTAGCTCCGCCACTATATCCGACAGGCCTGGGCCGTCATCAAGGCAAGGAGCCGTTGATACTTCTAATCTGTCGACTTCTCCTGCTCATAACTTGGCACCTGATGCTCTGGAGGCAACAATCTTACTAGACAATCCGATCGATTCACAAGCCTCGAAGATCAACGAAGCTACTCTGCGACGGATATGTTCCATTCATGGGATTCCTTTTGCCGACGTGTTAGTTCCTTTGAGACACGATCGTCCTCATCTGCCCCCAGTCGGGTACACTACCTGCAACAAGTTCATGTGTTAGATGGGCAGCGTGCCTCCGTTCAATTTATTTCTCCGGGATGTTCTACAGTACATAGACATAGCTCCGTCGCAGCTGCACCCGAACGGCCATGCATTTCTATACGGGACTTACTTACTTTTCATGGTCGTCTTCTTCAGACCTCCAACCCCCTGTGATATCAGATACATTTATATGTTCAAGAAACGGAAAGACAGTCCTTCCTTTATGTTCCTCGAGCCATACCACAAATGCCAGATCTTGACAGGGGCATGTAGCAAATTCGCCCTGTACAAACAGGAATGGTTCTATGTGCGCTGCCCTTCTGGTTTCACTAGGAGATGGGTTGAAGGCAGTAAGTCTCTCTGCCGAGTCACTATTCGTATTTGATCGGAGTCATGCTTTTCCGAACTCTTCATTTCATCTTTTCAGGTATCAACCCGCGTCCGGAAGGCCGAGGATATTCTGAGGCTGTTGAAGCCATTAGAGCTCTTCCTGCTGAGGATCGAGACATCCGGACTATCATTTCAAATGAATCGCTGTCGGGGTTTGGCTTGCTAGCCCCTGGTCGTCGGATCAGCCTTCCAGAGGGTGTCACCATTCCCAAACCTCCGTCTGGTAAAGAGAAAAAACAGGCTAGGTCGTCATCGCACCGCACTCCCGATACACATGGAGAAGGCGAGCGCAAAGAAGACGAAGCTCCTGAGACTCAGGGCGAGAACGTGGGTCCCGCTTGGAATCCGGCAATCGAAGTTCAAGATATTGAGACATCATCCTCCCCTTCGAAGGGAAAGAAGAAGTTGAAATATATAGTTCAAAAGGAGAAAGTTGGTGGCACTTCAAAAGTTACGCCTACCCCGCCTGAGAAAGAGGCTTCTTCGCAGCATCTGGAAAGTTCCTTGAGGGGTCTATCGAACCTTTCTATTCCCGAAGACATACTTAATTACGGGTTTGATGATCCTGAAGCCCTCAAATTCTCTTCACCCGTGAAAGGCAATGCAGGAGTTCAACTCCCGGCCCAAGGAGATACCACTCCGATTAGCAAAGATAAACGAACGGGTCCGTCGGGGGGAACACTAGGACACACACGCACATGCGCATTCCATAATATACTTCAAGTCTTTTTTCCTATCTCGTGAATTTCCCTTAACTCGTTGTTATCTCCATTCTTTGCAGGTGATATGGGGCGTTCTCACGGACTCGATCGCCTTCAGGGCTCTTCTGTATTTCATCACTCTGGACGAGATTCTAGTTCAGGCAGACGTAGGGACAGAGGCGACTATGAAGATAGGGACAATCGCCCCCGCGAGTCGTCTCACCGCAAGAAGGCACACTCTCAATCTTCCCAGTCCCGTGATCTTCCTCCTCCAACTGAGCCGGATAGGGAGAAGTATTTATAGAAGGGTTATCAATCTGATGCTCCTTGAGAACAACATTCCAGTTCATCGAGTACAAAGCAAGTCCGAGAGCAACGGAAAAGAGCGGAATTCTCAAAGCCTCCTCCTCCTACTCCTGCAGTGGACCCAACTGTTGCGGAAAAGATGGTCGATCTTAAGGCCAAGTTTCCAAAAATTTGCTTCGATGGTCTGAAGTTCCTCCCGGCCATTCATCATATTCCCGGGCATGTGAAACAGAGTGCCATTGCCTGCAATAACGACATCTATGTTCAACATGACGCGTTTGTGCACCTGGTGGAGAAGATCTCGGAAGTATCCGTTGAGCGTCAACACGAGATTGATCGTCTGAATCTGGAGGCCGACAGCGATAAGAAAATCATCAAACTCCAAGACGAAGAGCTCGCTTCGTATAAGTCGAAGCTGGAAGCCGCTGAACAAAGCGCAAAAGATACTACAGAGGCAGTTACTCGTTTAGAGGTAGCTCACAAAAAAGAGCTTGACGAAGCAGTCCAGCGCAGCGGTGCCCTCGCCCTAGAAAAAGACTCTGTCCAAAAAGAAAGGGACGCGCTCGCCACCCAAGTCAAAGAGCTAAAAGAATTACTCTCCAAGGAGAAGGAGGATAAGGTAGCTGCTCAAGAAGAATCACAACGATACTGTGATGAGATCGTTGCTACCCGACTCCTGAAAACAAAGCTCGATGACGAACTCGCTGGGGTTGAGAAAATGAAGGATGAGGCCCATGAGGAGGGCAAAAGAGAGGCTGTGGAGGAGATTGATTCTCGCCTCGAGGCGGCCGCGGAAGCCGGCAGGGAAGAGGTCAAAAACATGTTCGACCCGTTGATTGCTGAATATGGAGCCCGCGTCCTTATGCATCGTGACTTAACATTCTTGGGCGACGGCTACCTTGAGTCCCTAGCCGAGGCCTGGGAAACCTTGATAAGGATCAGGAAGATCGAGTCAGGCTCCGAAGAGGTCGATGAGGAGGCCCTGGTGAAGGAGTTCCTTAGGGGAAATGAGCCATCGGACTTATCCGCAGCATTGGCACTTTGCAGCAAAGGCTCTCCCCTTCCAAAAGAGAAAGATGGTGAAGCTGGCCCGTCTGGGGTTAATATTACTGCTCTTCATACTGCTGCTCAATCTGCTGCCCAATCGGCCAGTCGGCCGACACTTGATCCATTTGAGCAGCATGTTGGTTATGACCCCGAAGACCCCGGGCTCAGTGCTCATGTGCTATCACCTATCCTGGAGGGTGAAACCCCACGTGCCACCGATAGCCAACCGGGACCTGGTAGGAAATTCTTCTTTCTCTAGAAGTTGAAAGATCCCGTCATTTTTCAGCAATGGTTATTCGTTTTAACGCCCATTCTTTATATTTTCATGTAGGTTGTTCTGACGCCGAGCCCACTCCGAGGAGCGATGACGCCAAGGAGGAAGCAGAGAAAACAAGTGATGTTGCTCATGCGGGAGTAACTCCTGGTCCAGACGCTCAAGTGATCGGGGCGCTAGATGATGACAAGCTTGATACTTTGTCTCCTGCCGAAGGAAGCGATGGAATTGAAATCACTGGCGCCTCTGAGCATACTTCAGAGATGAGCATGAAGGACCGTCTCGCCGACGAGGAGAAGAAAAAGGTCAAAGTCAAAGTTGAGTCTGAAATACTGGAACTCACTGACCCGCGGAACAGACCTTTGAAAATCATTCTCCCGGGCAGGTCCAAACCACTAGATGTTCCGTCTCCTACTCCCGACTCCGTTTCTCTAGCAAGCAAAAAGTCCAAGAAAAAGCGTGAGGGAGAGGAGTCGTCGGAAACAATGAAGGAAGACAAGAAGAAGAAGTCGAAGAAATAATCGATACACTCGTTCAACGAGTTTTTTGCTTAAGTCTTGTAATTGCTTTTATCTTCCACAACTTGTAGTTTGTATAGAGAGGTCTGAATTTTGTAGGAGTGATCATGTATCCCCATTTTGGACTTATTGAATAAAGTTTTTAGCTTCTTTTTCGCTTGAGTGATTCTCTTGTCTTTCCTTAGTTTGCTGACTAATTGTAGCCATAACTCAAGTTCTTATGAGTTGCATTATCTCCCGGTCCATTCTTGTGCTGTTCAAACATTTTTTGGACATGGCGTACCTCTCGTCCCACATCTTTCGAGTACTTAGACTTCTTGCTGACTCTGTGCTCCGGGGACTTGGAGGCTTGAAACAGTTTATACTCTAGTCCGCGCTCCGGGGAATTAGAGTACTCCGCTCCGCACTTCGGGGATTCGGAGATTTGAAATCGTTTATACTCTAGTCCGCGCTCCGGGGACTTAGAGTACTCCGATCCGCACTCTGGGGATTCGGAGATTTGGAATCGTTTATACTCTAGTCCGCGCTCTGGGGACTTAGAGTACTCCGATCCGCGCTCTGGGGATTCGGAGATTTGGAATCGTTTATACTTTAGTCCGCGCTCTGGGGACTTAGAGTACTCCGATCCGCGCTCTGGGGATTCGGAGATTTGGAATCGTTTATACTCTAGTCCGCGCTCTGGGGACTTAGAGTACTCCGATCCGCGCTCTGGGGATTCGGAGATTTGGAATCATTTATACTCTAGTCCGCGCTCTGGGGACTTAGAGTACTCCGATCCGCGCTCTAGGGATTCAGAGATTTGGAATTGTTTATACTCTAGTCCGCGCTCTGGGGACTTAGAGTACTCCGATCCGCGCTCTGGGGATTCGGAGATTTGGAATCGTTTATACTCTAGTCCGCGCTCTGGGGACTTAGAGTACTCCGATCCGCGCTTTGGGGATTCGGAGATTTGGAATCGTTTATACTCTAGTCCGCGCTCTGGGGACTTAGAGTACTCCGATCTGCGCTCTGGGGATTCGGAGATTTGGAATCGTTTATACTTCAGTCCGCGCTCTGGGGACTTAGAGTACTCTGATCCGCGCTCTGGGGATTCGGAGATTTGGAATCGTTTATACTCTAGTCCGCGCTCTGGGGACTTAGAGTACTCCGATCCGCGCTCTGGGGATTTGGAGATTTGGAATTGTTTATACTCTAGTCCGCGCTCTGGGGACTTAGAGTACTCCAGTCCGCACTCTGGGGACTTGGAAGTTTAAGTCGTTTATACTCTAGTCCGCACTCTGGGGACTTAGAGTACTCCAGTCCGCGCTCTGGGGATTCGGAGATTTGGAATCGTTTATACTCTAGTCCACGCTCTGGGGACTTAGAGTACTCCGATCCGCGCTCTGGGGATTCGGAGATTTGGAATCGTTTATACTTTAGTCCGCGCTCTGGGGACTTAGAGTACTCCGATCCGCGCTCTGGGGATTCGGAGATTTGGAATCGTTTATACTCTAGTCCGCGCTCTGGGGACTTAGAGTACTCCGATCCGCGCTCTGGGGATTCGGAGATTTGGAATTGTTTATACTCTAGTCCGCGCTCTGGGGACTTAGAGTACTCCAGTACGCACTCTGGGGACTTGGAGGTTTAAGTCGTTTATACTCTAGTCCGCACTCTGGGGACTTAGAGTACTCCAGTCCGCACTCTGGGGACTTGGAGGTTTTAGTCATTTATACTCTAGTCCGCGCTCTAGGGACTTAGAGTACTCCAGTCCACACTCTGGGGACTTGGAGGTTTAAGTTGAGAGCAGTCGTATTTCCACTCTTTAATTTGTATTCATCTACTGTATCTAGGCTAATGTCGTCGAATGAACAATCGAACCACGTTTGCTCACGGAATGAGATTCTGCCCCCCAGGATGAGGGACGAAATTTGAAAAATGGACGATCGATTCTCGTCCGCATGGTGATTATAGCTCTTCCAATCAAGTCAAGGAAATCGATTCTCGTCCGCATGGTGATTATAGCTCTTCCAATCAAGTCAAGGAAGGAGGTATATGACAGATGGTTGAATCACATCCATGTTGGGTTAGATAGCCAAATCTCTTACAATTTGCTCCGTATCTCCTTCTAGAAAATAAGGATAATAGATTGTTGAGTAGACAAAGTAAGTTGCATATGTTCCAAGGTGCAGTCGTGTCCATATTTTGACAGTGATGGTTAGCGAGTACGCAGTCTACCATAGCTACTTCAAGTTGGGCTTTCGAACAACCTTTTGTGTTCAGGGTAGGATTTGATGTGTAGATGATCAAATCACGTCCACTTTTGACGGATCCCGGCGTCACTGAGCTTCATGAGGGGTATCTGTATTTTGTCGAACTTTGTTCTATGACTCGATTGGAGTGGATGATCGGGCCATATTCATTCCAACCAGTTTAGGTCTCCAAGTCAAATGTGGAGGTTGATGGATGGATGGTCGGTTGTTCGGATCGATCATAAGTTGATCATACGAACTCAGATCGTCTTGAAACTTGGAACATTGGCTTCCCTGGCTTTGATTGTTATGTCTTGTTAATCGTGGCTCGATCCAGACTCGGACAAAATCCATCGATATCCATAGTGAGCCTTTGTGTAACCGATCTCCAAGACGAACTGCCACTGGTTTCTAATCAAGTTCTTGGTGTCACGGCCTTGCCAAAAGGCGGGATAACATTTGCCCCCCAAAGGACGTCTTGTGTAAACATGACGTGCTTTGAAAAACCGCAGTCTTTCATGCTGAATATTTCCGTTCAGTTGATTGCTTGACAGTCGTCTCTCAATCGTTTCGTTGCAATCTTCTTTTAGACAAATGTTCAACTAGCATGCTTTGCTTTGGTTCTGCCCCCAGTTTTGGGGATGAGTATGGAGTTGATGTATGTTTATACTCCGTCTCACACTCTGGGAGTACGGAGTTGAGTAGATGTTTATACTCCGTCTCGCACTCTGGAAATATGGAGTTGATTAATGTTTATACTCTGTCTCGCACTCTGGGAGTACGGAGTTGATTAATGTTTAAACTCCGTCTCGCACTCTGGGAGTACGGGGTTGAGTAGATGTTTATACTCCGTCTCGCACTCTGGAAATACGGAGTTGATTAATGTTTATACTCCGTCTCGCACTCTGGGAGTACGGAGTTGATTAATGTTTAAACTCCGTCTCGCACTCTGGGAGTACGGAGTTGATTAATGTTTATACTCCGTCTCGCACTCTGGGAGTACGGAGTTGATTAATGTTTATACTCCGTCTCACACTCTGGGAGTACGGAGTTAAGTAGATGTTTATACTCCGAGTTGGACCTTTCCCGAGCTGTCTCCAGACTGCTTCACAGCAATGTTGCTTTTTATTGACTCCTGGACAGGCCCTGGCGCTTTATCTCGTCGTACCCACCTAGCTTCCTCTCTTCTTATGAACTGGTGTGCCTTAGAGTAGAAATACTCTAGCGTAGCCGGAGGTTTTCCTGCTAGCCAGTCTCCAAACTCAGAGTCTGGATCCACACCTCTCATTACAGCCATCAGAATTGCATGGTCATTGGGATTACTGACTTCAGTTGCTGCTATGTGGAACCTTTGTAAATATTCCTTCAACGACTCCCCGGGATTTTGGGTTACACTTGACAGAGACTCAATAAACTTCTTTGCCAACTCCTCGAAATTTGATACGGATTGGGGAGGAAGTCGGGTGAACCACATAGTAGCGATCCCAGATAGAGTAATCGGAAAGCACCTACACTTGGTGGCATCATTCGCTCTAGCTGAATCCATCATCCATTCATACCTCATGACGTGCTGTCTGGGGTCAGTCTTCCCTTCATACGCAGGGATAGTAGGCATACTAAACTTCCTGGGGTACGCCGCTTGCAACACAACATCTGTGAACGGAGTATGACTTCTTGACACTCCCCAATCATCATTCGATAACCCCTGATTTTCTTTCATCAACTGCCTGATCATGGCTGTCAGATCTGGTGTCTGTATGGAAGGCGGAAGGTTAGTGTCTGTTCTACGTGCCTGACCATGCTGGTGCCTCCTCTCCTGGCGACCTGCCAATCGTTCGTCCTGAGGTCCGACATCGTTAGCGTTTTGATGATCTGGACCTCCATCCTCCATTTGTACTCCGGTCCTGAAGTTCCCAGCTCTTGCTTGGTTACGGTCTCCAGTCGTCTAAACATCAGCTTCTGCTCGTGCAGCTTCAGTCTTACGTCGTCTGCGCCTGGGAGGTTCATCAGAGGAAGTTGAGCTGTCAGATGAAAAGTAAGGAGTGGGATTGCCCCCAGCATTCTGTTGCTGCTGTTGAGTGAGTTGTGCCATCAGGTTGGCATTAGCTTGCATCTGTTCTCCTAGTTGTCTCCTGCTTTCCCTAAGTTCTCTCATCAAGCCATTGAACTCTACTCTGGTGACAACTGGAGTCTGTTCTTGAGCGGCAATCCCTGCACTCGGAATCGCTGGTTGATTGCTAGGTCCTGCTTGTTGCACGCTAGCAGTCTCGCGGGCATCCGCATTATGAGAAGCTGACCTGGTTCGTGGTCCTACCATTGTAGAGCTATTGGTATGAACTCTGAGTAGAATAAACGGATGTCCTATCAGTGAGTCGGATCTTCCTTGGGGGATTTGTTCAATCCAGTAGCTTCAAAGCAGATCCTTGAGGTCTGAGAATTCAATTCCCAGTGAAAGCACCAAAGTGTTAGCACCAAAATTGGTCACTAACCTCGTTCAGAAAGATTGTGTAGAGATACAAGTGATGAAAGTAAATTAAACAGAGAAGACAATGCTAATTTAAATGCAGAAAGTAAGAACACCAAATTTATAGTGGTTCAGCGTAATTGCCTACGTCCACTTTGTTCAACTTTATTGATTTCCTTTATAGTTGATTACAAATACAATTCGTGAATCAAATGCTTGAATGAAGTTGTTTAAGTAGAGAAGATGAGTCTCGAAAATGGCAGAGTCTCCCCAGTATTCTCTCTCCAAAAAAGGATCTATTTCACTGTGACCCTGCCCCTCTATTTATAGGCAAATATGGGCTGGACTTCCCAAGTGGGCTGGATAGCCGAACGCTCCAGCCCCAGTACAGTGGTCGCTGTATGCCGAACCAGGTGTGCCGAACACCCTGATGCCGAACAGTCCCTTCTATGCCGAACGATGTGGTTGATGTTTGGGAAGTGCAGGATGTTTGTCAGTTGAAACCGAACGCTCTTCTAGATGCTGAGTACTCTTGTTGCCGAGTACTCCTGATGCTACCGAGTACTACGCCGAGTACTCATGTATGCCGAACTCCAGATGCTGCCGAGTTCTCCTTGATGCCGAGCGCTCTTGTATGCCGAGCAGTCTTGTACGCCGAGCAGTCTTGACGCCGAGCACTCTCGTATGCCGAGCAGTCTTGATGCCGAGCACTCTTGTATGCCGAGCACTCTTGATGCCGAGCACTCTTGTATGCCGAGCACTCTTGCTGCCGAGTACTCTTGTATGCCGAGCACTCTTACTGCCGAGTATTGGTTGACGCCGAGAGCCATGGGATGCCGAGCGTTCTTGTAGCCGAGTACTACGCCGAGTACTCTGGATGCCGTGCGCTTCGTCGAACACTCCTGGATGCCAAGTGCTTCACCAAACACTCCTGGATGCCGAGTGCTTCGCCGAACACTCCTGGATGGTGGACACTCTCTGATGCCGAGTGCTACCTGATGCCGAGCACTAGTTGCCTGGTCAAATCTCCAGGAAACACTTACCATCGAACTCGATTAAAACGTGGGAAGAATTCATAAAAGCTTTCTTAAAAACGTTTTACCCTTTGGAAAAAACGAGTAGAATCCGAAACGAAATTGTAAACTTTCATCAATTCAAGGGAGAACCATTCGGAAAATATTTTGAAAGATTCAAAGAGCTTTTGATAAAATATCCACACCATAATTTCGAAAAATGGACGATTTGCCAAATTTTATACGATGGACTCGAAAATAGCTCACGTACCATGCTCGAATCAGTGCCAAGGCAACTTTCTTGCCCAACATCACGACGATGCTTGGCAGTTTCTTGAAAACCTCGCCGAAAAATCATCCCAATGGGAATGATTGAACGAAAAATCAGTTTACTCACGATCGAGTGCATACTCGATAGGATCCTTTGTTGCTTTGGAAGCTAAGATCGACGCAATGATTAAAAAATTCGATAACGTTTTCTCATCGAATCAAATGAACCAAACTTCCCAACCGATGTGTTATAAATGCAACGATCCTAATCATATAGCCGATCAGTGTCCCAATTCTATCGAACAAATCAATGCTTTCAATAAAGCCAAAAATGACCCATTTTCTCCAACGTACAACCCTGGTTGGAGAAATCATCCGAATTTTGCATGGAACCAAAAAAATCCCAACACAAATACGATTCGTCCAAATTTTCAAGCATTTCTGAATAATGCTTCGAATCCTCCCTTTCAGCCCAACAATTTTCAACCAAACCTTGCGGGTCCATCACATAATCAACCGCAACAAAATGCTGCTCATCCTCCCCAAGACGATAAATGTTTAACTACACTTGAGAAAACTCTTGAAACATTGGCTAAAGCAACCACTCAAAGCCTTCAATCAAACAGCAATTTGCAAAATTTATTGACCTCATATATGCAAAACACGAACCAATCAATTGCAAAACTCGAAATGCAAATGAGTCAATTTGCCACGTCTATGAGCGAACGTGAACGAGGAACATTCCCAAGCCAACCCATTTCAAATCCCAGAAATCAAAACGCAAATTCAAATCAAGCCCATGTTGTTCAAGATAGCAACGTCACCCAATTGAATGCTATCACAACTCTTCGTTCCGGGAAACAAATCGATAATCAAGTCGTTAATCCAAACGATTTACCGGAAACTTCTTTCGATACTTCTAAAACAACAAATGAATCTGAACAGAACGTGGAGCCAAACGTTGAATCGAATGCTAGTCAAAACTCTTCTTCTTCTACTCGAGTAGACCTGCCTACCGAGTATCGTGTCCCATTTCCACATCGTCTTCGACCTAAGAAACACTCGGACCAAATGGAAAAGATGTTGGAAATTTTTAAACAAGTCAAAGTTAACATTCCGCTTCTGGACATCGTTCAGCAAGTCCCAACTTATGCGAAATTCCTTAAGGACTTGTGCACCCAAAAGCGACACACTCAAGTGCCTAAAAAAGTCTTCTTAGCCGCCAGTCTGAGTGAAATCTTGTCCCAATCCATGCCCGTAAAATACAAAGATCCTGGCTGCCCTACGATTTCGTGTACAATTGGTGACAAGACGATTAACAAATGTTTGATAGACTTAGGCGCGAGTGTCAACTTGATTCCATATTCCGTGTACGAACAATTAGGCTTAGGTGAGCTCAAACCCACAAAAGTCACGCTTCAATTTGCCGATCGTTCCATTAAGAAGCCCGTGGGAGAAATCGAAGACGTGCTCATTCAAGTAGGGCAATTCATATTCCCCGTAGATTTTATTGTTCTCGAAACACAACCCGTGACAAATCCCGCAAGTCAAATTCCATTAATTCTAGGCCGACCATTTTTAGCCACCTCAAATGCCTTAATCAATTGTCGTAATGGATCGATGAAAATCTCTTTTGGAAACATGACTTTGGATCTCAACATTTTCAATCTTGAAAGCCAATCGAACGAACCTCGTGACCAAACGTTGGAAGTTAGTGCCATTCACGAAAACTTTGAAAACGAAACAATTGATTTTAATGATGAACACGAGGCCGAGTATGAAAAATTGTTTCATGAAATTCCTAACGAGATTGAATACACTCTTCCCTTTGAATCGCTTCAAGTTGAGTCCGAATCTCAATCAAACTCTTTGATCGAAAAACTCCCAAAGTTGGACCTCAAACAACTTCCCGATCACCTTAAGTACGCATACTTAGGTGATAACGAAACGTTACCCGTCATAATTTCTACGACTCTCTCTCTTGACCAAGAAACATCCTTACTTTCTATTCTTTTGAAAAACAAGGAAGCGATTGGATGGTCGATCTCCGATATAAAAGGGATTAGCCCTGCTATTTTTCAACATCGCATCCATTTAATCGACGATGCCAAGCCTGTTCGTGATGCGCAACGAAGGCTTAATCCAAAAATGAAAGATACGGTGCGTGATGAAATTCTTAAACTTCTCGACAACGGAATCATTTACCCAATCTCTGATAGTTCATGGGTTAGCCCAATTCACGTTGTACCGAAAAAGTCTGGGCTAACCGTTGTCAAGAACGATTCAAACGAACTTATTCCAACTCGTACTCAAACGGGTTGGCGTGTTTGCATTGACTACCGAAAACTAAATGCCGCAACACGAAAAGATCACTTCCATCTTCCCTTCATCGACCAAATGCTCGAACGTTTAGCCGGCCATGAATTCTATTGCTTCCTCGATGGTTATTCTGGCTATAACCAAATTCCCATCGCTCCCGAAGATCAAGAGAAAACGACTTTCACATGTCCATTCGGTACCTATGCTTATCGACGTATGCCATTCGGACTTTGTAACGCTCCTGCAACTTTCCAACGATGCATGGTTGGAATCTTTTCCGACATGATTGAACGCTTTTTAGAAGTTTTTATGGACGATTTCTCAATCTTTGGCGATTCTTTTTCCCAATGTTTACATCATCTCGAATTGGTTCTAAATCGATGTAAAGAAAAACATTTGACTTTGAATTGGGAAAAATGCCACTTTATGGTCAGACAAGGCATAGTCCTTGGACATATCATCTCAAATAAAGGCATTGAGGTAGATAAAGCAAAAATCGATGTTATTGCAAATCTACCCATTCCCAAAACTGTTAAGGACATTCGATCATTTCTTGGACACACTGGCTTTTACCGATGCTTTGTGAAAGACTTTAGCAAAATTGCTCGTCCTTTGATGACTCTTCTTAGAAAAAACGTTCCTTTCGATTTTAACTCTGATTGTATCTCTTCTTTTGAACATCTTAAGAATGAACTCATTTCTGCTCCAATCATTTGTGCGCCCAATTGGGATCTTCCTTTCGAAATAATGTGTGATGCTTCAAACTTTGCCGTTGGTGCTGTCTTAGGACAATGCATCAACAAGATCCTTCACGTGATTTACTACGCGAGTATGACTTTGAACGACACTCAACTCAACTACACAACAACCGAAAAAGAGCTTCTAGCTGTCGTTTTTGCTCTCGAAAAATTCCGACAATACTTGATAGGGTCACACATTACCGTGTACACGGACCACTCCGCACTTCGATATCTCTTCTCTAAAAAGGATGCCAAATCCCGCTTGATTCGTTGGATCCTTTTACTTCAAGAATTTGACCTTACAATCAAAGACAAAAAATGATCCGATAATGTCATAGCCGATCACTTGTCTCGTCTTCCGAACGCACTGTCTTCTTTGCCGATCAATGAAAACTTCCCCGATGAACAACTTCTTTCAATTTCTATCGACCCATGGTACGCTGATATAGTGAACTACTTAGTCACTAAAGAAAGTCCCTCATCGTGGTCCAAACAGGACAAATACAAATTCATGTCCCAAGTGAAATATTTCTATTGGGACGATCCATATTTGTTCAAATATTGTCCTGACCAAATCATCCGACGTTGCATTCCGGATAATGAGATAAGGAGTGTTCTTTCGTTTTGCCACGATCAAGCGTGCGGTGGACATTTCGGTCCTCGAAAAACTGCGGAAAAGGTGCTTCAGTGTGTTTCTATTGGCCTTCTCTCTTCAAAGACTCATTCGAATTTTGTAAAACTTGCGATCGATGTCAAATGCTTGGACGAATTTCTCGACGAGATATGATGCCTCTAAACCCCATTCTTACGATCGAAATCTTTGATGTATGGGGTATAGACTTTATGGGACCTTTTCCCAATTCTTTTGGAAACTTGTATATCCTTCTCGCTGTCGATTACATTTCAAAATGGGTCGAAGCCATTCCTTGCAAAACCAACGACCATAAAATTGTTGTGAAATTTCTCAAAGAAAACATCTTTTCGAGGTTCGGCACACCTCGCACAATAATCAGTGATAACGGAACCCATTTTTGTAACCGTTCTTTTGAAACTTTAATGAAAAAATACTCGATCACCCACAAGTTATCCACTCCGTATCATCCTCAGACTTGTGGCCAAGTTGAAGTTTCAAATCGACAAATAAAACAAATCTTGGAAAATACTATGAATAAAAATCGAAAAGATTGGTCTCAGAAATTGACCGACGCACTTTGGGCTTACCGTACTGCTTTTAAAACTAACCTTGGGATGTCCCTATTTCGTTTAGTTTACGGTAAAGCCTGCCATTTACCCGTTGAAATCGAACACAAAGCATTGTGGGCAATTAAGAACTTAAACTTTGATCTTGGGAAAGCTGGCGAAAACCGAAAACTACAACTCAACGAACTAGAAGAACTTAGGAACGACACGTATGAAAATGAGAAAATTTACAAAGAAAAAACCAAAGTTTTTCATGACAAGTCAATCCTAAGGAAAACGTTTTCGCCTAACCAAAAAGTTCTTTTATATGACTCAAGACTTCATATATTCCTTGGGAAACTTAAATCGAGATGGACCGGACCATTTGTGGTACAAACTGTTTTTCCACATGGTGCCATAGAAATAGAAAACCCCAGGGATGGATCGGTTTTCAAAGTCAACGGTCATCGTCTGAAACCTTTCTTGGAATTGCCAAATAACCAAGAGGAGGTGCTCATGATCCTTCATGAGCCAAGCTACGTCTAGTAAGAATGTTAACCCTCTTTTGTAAATATGTACATAGTTTTTCCCCGTTACACTCATTATATCATGCATTGACTGTGGGGACACAGTCAAAATTAAGTGTGGGGGGAGTCTCATTTTCATTTTTTAGGTTTCATGGCATTTTTGAATTTTCATTTTTTTTAAGTTAAAAAAAAAACTACAAAATTTCAAAATCTCAAAAACATTTTTTTTAGCATTTTGATTTATTTTTGAAGAAACACTATGGGATAAGTATAAGTTTTGGTTAATATATTGAAATTTTTGAAAAATTGTTTGTCTTAACAAAAATAAAAATGAAGTCTGATTACAAATAACAATGGTTTAACTAGTATATGGGAAGGTTAATCTATGTTAATTATGAAGTATGTTCTAATTGAAAGTATATGTTTAAAAAGTGGTAAATTTAAAGTAAAGGATATAACATTTTTGTCTTCTAAGTTAAATGGTGCTAAGATGATTTTGCAAAACTCTCTCTCTCTCTTAAATATATATATATATATATATATATATATAATAACATCCAAAGTATTCACTCTCATTTAAAAGTCCTCACGGTTATGCATGGGTGAATTACTTGGAATCTTTGATTATGTGTTTTCATACTCATTTAAAAGTCCTCACGGTTATGCATGTATGGAACACATGTAAAAAAAACAAAGAACAGACTTAATAAAAACCACCTACGGTCGATAGGTGTATGCATGAAAGTGTGTGCACTCGCCATGCTCTGTACGCCCCTCACATAAGCCCGAAAGGCAGTGCATGGGTGGTATATCTGGCCTCAGTTTACCTGAGCTAGGTGTGTAATTTTTTTCTTACAAATAATAAGAGAGCAAGCAATTGAAATCCTAGCACTATTTTTACTTATTTTATTTGATTTGTTATTGAAAAGAAATGAAAATACCACTTTAATAAACTTTGATAATCAACTAAGGATTTATTTCATAGTTACACTTTGTCATCAACCGAAACATCGAGTTAAACTATTGTCTGTTTGCTATGATAACTTGATTTTTGTTGGAAGTTTTGATGAGTAAATGACTTAAATTTTCAAGATAATGACCAAGACTTATATTTAACTTCTTTGTGTCGATTTAAGAGTAAATCCGTCATTTGTAAATATTTTCAAGAACTTGCATTCATCCCACTGTAAATAAATCTAGCATTTTGTAAATATTTTCACTTTGCATCTGGATTTTGTGGGTAGTATCCGTTGAAAACCCTCACGAGACAACACTCGTCCTACTGGGGACACCCAGAGGTTTAACGGCTTGTTGCATACGCTCAATGCAATCGTGCTCCCTATGAAAACGGATTTATCTTAGTTTTCCTTTATTCGAGGACGAATAAAAAGATAAGTGTAGGGGTATTTGATGTGCACGTAAATGTGCATATATTTACATCCATATTTTATCTCTTTTTATTTAAATAAACATCATATTTGGGCATTTTTTACATGTTAAAACCAAAATTCAATTATTTTCAAACCATTATATTTTCATCTTCATTCAGGGGCAAAATGGTCATTTGTGTGCATGTGTTAATTTAAGAATTTTTACTTGGACAATTTTTATGATTTTTATAGGATATTTTGATGCATTTGGAAGTGGGATTCATGATGATATATGCATGCACAAGGAAATACAAAGGAATGAAGAAGAAATAATTCAAGTTCAAGATCATGGAGGACCCCACCCACTTACCTAAATGTACAATTATGAGCTAATGGACCACTAAGTGGAAGTTAAAGCTTCATGCACAACAAATGATGGATTAATTAGTGGCTAATGGTTACTTGGTGGCCACACTTCCTAAAGGGCATTTTGGGAAGCACCCTAAAAATGGAATTAGGGTTTTATGCATGTTTAAATATCCCACTTGTGTACATGAAAAGATCATCTACTCTTTCATTTTACTTAGGAAATTAAGAGATCAAATTGTAAGCTCAATGTTCTATGAAATAAAAATGGCTTCCAAGCCTCTTTCTTCTCTCTTTTCTACATGCTTTTCTTTGTTTTATTTTTAATGTTTATTTCTATGCTCTCTTTCCTTTAATGTTCATAGATTAGATTTACATTTATGCAAGTAGTGTAGCTTTAATTTTTATGCAATTAGTTACTAGTTAATCTCTCTTTCTTCCTTTGCTTAGTTTTCATTTCTTTACTCTTTCATGTTGAAATTTACAAGTGTTGCTTCAATGCCACAAATGAGTAGCTAAACCCTTCAATTTAGGGGTAATGAAGCTCTCAAATATTATGTAATTTCAACATTTATATTATTTATGATCTCTTTGTCTATGCTTCATGAAAGTAAATTTTGATGCAAGTTTATAAAAGTGGGTTTGATAGCTTATGTTGCTTTTGCAAATGAGCTATTCTTATTCAACATAAACACAAGTTGCATCATCATTTGCTAATCCATTTTTGATTTTGAAATGAAAGTAAAAATGAAAGTAAAAATGAAATTTGATGATCTATATTACTAGTTACAATAGTAAATAGATCATACTTAAAATAACTTTTGCTTTGGCTTCATTTTCATGAGAATTATAAGTGGTATAATTGTTGTATTATAGTTTGATGGTTTGAGTTATGTTAATTAATAACATAAACAAACCATACTTATGATAAATGCAACACTTATTTCACTTAATATCAAAGTTAGAGATCATAAATTCTATGTTTGTTGATTTACAAAAATATTAGAGTGGATTTGCCTCTAAATTGTTCTCTAGTTTAATAGTTTTTAAATCACATTTTAATTTTAGCTTTAACTTCTTTTTTGTAGTTAACAACTTCATCTCTCTTTGGTCTAATTTGATTGAATAGATTTTTAATCTCTCACAATTCCCTGTGGATCGACCCGTATTCGCCACGTACTATAAAGTGTACGCCGTGCGCTTGCGGTAAATTTTAATTTAAATTCGTTCGACGGTTTTCTAAACCGATTGAATTTCCGTCGTCGAACAGTTGTATAGTTTAGTAAATAACTCTGGAGTGAACTGGAGCTTTTGGAGTATTGGAGAAACGAGAGAAATACCTAAACTAGGAGTTTGACTATGAACTTCAATTTCAAAACCCCCTTCATTGGTTTCCATTTCGACGGCCGCTCGATGATCGAGGTAATATGCAGCTTGCGTAGGGCTCCAAATGTCGGGAGAGTGCATTTAGTTATAGAGCCAACCCCTGTGGATGCAGGAATGGTCGTTGTTAGCTCTTGGGATTTGGAAGTAGATGTCTCGCCCTAAATCGAAGAACTTGGGCTGGCAAGAGCCTTAGCAGTGGCCTTAGTAGCGGCCTTCTCCTTCTCTTCTTTCAGAATATCTCCGTCGACCGCCAGAAAGTCAAGCTCTTCAGAACTAAGATAAGTGGCCATGAGTTCCTCTTCAAAGCGCATATTCCCGGCCCGTTCTGACCTGACCAGTACTTCTTCCCAAACGATGGCAAGGGTTTAGAGATAATTTTTTCCTAGCCACCTGAAGTTGCCCTTGTTCATCACAGAGCAAGTGTAGAAGTGCAACACGATGGTATCCATTTGACCCACCACCTAATCATGCTCTCTCTGTCCGACAGCTCCGACCTTGTGACAAAGTGGTTAATTTCGACCACCAACTTATCTGATTCAGCCTTTTCTGCCGCCATAGCCATTTTTGTATTCTCCTCGTGGAGTTGAGTGAGTTCGGCGGCCCGTTCAGCAATGGTCATGGCCTGTTCAGTGATGGTCTGGTCCCAGGCCTTAACAGTATTCTCTCCAGCACTTTCTCCTTCAGCTTGAACGACTCCATATAGGTGCCTTTAATTTGATACTTAATGACGAGGAGTGCTCTATTATGAGCTCGGCTCGCTTTCACTAGTAATTTGTCGCTCGCAGCCTTTCCCTTCAAGGAAATCAAGCTTTAGTTGAGCTATCTCATAATCAGGATCCTTGATCCTTTTATCGTAATCATCTCTTTCTACCTCAAACGAGAGAATTTGTTGGTAGTCGATTCGGTTCACTTCGGAGAGAGCTCGTATAAGGTACTGCCAATCAAACCCCGCTTCTAAGTCCTCACGGACTGCCTTAATTTTTTGAAGAGAATTAGCCTTATTCATATGCTTTATAGTCTGATTGAATTTGACCCCACGTAAAAACAGATGTGGGAAAGTGGTCTGAAGCTGAGAAGTACCCGGTGGAAATTCGTACTTTTCACCACACTTAGAAGAAGTAGGAGCAGCAGGGGTTACAGCCTGGGAGGATGGGATTTCATACATTAGAGCAGTCTGAGCTTCGATGTAGGGAGGAGCAATGTATGATGTGGTCCCATGGCGATCGTGCGAATCCTTGTGGCGTTGGTGAATATTACTTGGGGGATCACCATCGCCACCCTTTCTCCTTTTCTCTCCCCTCTCGTAGTCTCTGTCCAAACGTCATGCTTCATCATTAGTTTCTCTATACCTCCTCTTTCTCATATCCTCTCCAGTCTCATGGTAATCGCGATGGGCTGGATCTGGAGTCTGATCGCTGTAAGGGCTAGAATGTTGGCACAACTGGTGGAATGGACCGCGACCTATGGAACCTGAAATGAAAAGAAGATTGAAGTTAACACTTGGATTCTAGAACTCAACCCGATGTAGAAATGTGTGTCTATGATCCTAAAGTGGAGTGTTTAGTGTCGATGATCCCCATATACTCTACCGATCGTATCAGCATGTTTTTGGAATTGGAGTTTATCCACCTTCACTTACAAAAGCACTCGATGATATGTTGATATCCGAGTAAATATTGCATATCATCTCACTAATTGAGAAATCCCCATATTCATTCAAGTTAATGGAGATGTCTCTTAGAAAATCCGAATGCGACGTATCTCCAATAGGGTTTCATCAGCTTGGCCCCCAATTGATTAGGGAATTTCGGTAGTTAGCTATTCTTGAGGAGAAATGGGAATCTCAGGAATCAACTCCTCGATAGCTAAAAATTTTGAAGAAGACATGAAAGGAAGATCATGGCTCATCTCCGGTGATTCACCATAGAACTCGTCTCCTTCCTGAGTGCCATAAAAGTCACTGTTGTCATTGTCATTTGTGGCCTCCTCCTCCTCCACGAACATATTTTGTTTTCCTTCTCTCCTCTGAAATGGTTCATATTCTTCCTTTGGGATCGAGGACATCTACATGTCTTATCCCTATCCTACAAAATATCTTCTCCGAAAGGTAAATCTACGTCGGCTTCAGGAACTTCATTCGGTTGAACACCACTTGATGGACCGGCCATATTCCCCTAATCATCCTAGTTGGAGTATGAGTAGGGGCAAAAGAATGAGTTTGCATCTTAGAGCCACTCAAATTTAAAGGTTCTTCGACCAAAGCAAATCTTTCAAGGTGTAGTAAGCCAAACCTTTGGAGGTTCTCATTTGTCAGAAGGAACTCAACTGAGCGCTCAGAAGCTCTCACAGCCTTGAAAAGTTCAAGCGTTGCCTTGAGTTAGTGATTGCTTTCCCGCCTTGGGATGGCTACAATAAAATGTATAAAAGGTTACAGATGTGAAACATCCTAGTAGGGAAGGAGCCAAGGAATGGAGGCTTATCTCTTGATATGTAGAGATGATTGAAGCCCTCTAGACACCAAACAAAGAAATATTCATTTTTAAAAGCAGACCATTTTCTGTGAAGATCTCCTATCAGCTTGCATCCCCAACAAGCTTCTATAATTATGAAGGAAGGGCAATCTTGCCTCCTCTTGAACTGTAGGAGGAAGGTTTGCTCATTAATCCTTGGAGGTCGCCTAAGCTTGATCATGAAAATGATATACTACGAACTTAGGAGCACATAACCGTTGGGATGAACTTGGACGGTGCAAGTCCTAGTTCTTAAGCACCACCATCAAGAATCGGTTGAACGGTGGTACGGCACTGCCCAAGCACATGTATCGGTTACATGCAGTGAAACCTTCCAAGGGACTATATGCAAGCTCAGCTTGAGTGGGCAATTGAACATCACTCTATGGAATGTCATGTTGCATGCATATATTTCTAAGCGAGCCCGCCGACAGAATTGAGGGCACTTGTTTAAGAGGATCGGTCAGGATTCTCATCCCAGGAGGTAACTGATTGAGCACAGGCCCAATAGGAACCAACGGGCTATAGAATTCAAAGGAAACAAGTTGACTTGGAACTATGGGAATGTATGGAGAAACTGGGGCACTTGATGATTCAACTTCTGAAGGTGTGGATCTTCCTTCACCATATTTGCTATGGGATAACCAACGTGTCATTCAAGATAATAAAACTCATTGCACATGATTAGGTATGCTTTATTTCTAACTGAATTCTCGTGTGATTAACACTTGGAATCTAAAGAAAAGTCGGCGAGTTCCGACCAAACGGATTCAAAGTGATGACCGGGGCAAGTACGGTGTGTTATCCATATGGAATGAGTCCAGTATCTTGAACACCATGAATGGACCATCATGTGTAGGTAGCTCGCTCGTGTTGACAAAACAATCTGCATTGTCCTTTGAAATTATCTTTCTATGCTTACCCGTGATCGACAATCGATAACGATTCCTTCGTCCAGAGCGATGCGGAAAGCTTATTTTCTTTTTAGGATCACTAGAAGTGCATAGATGAAAAGGCAATGCGATGCAAACATCTAATGCAACCAAATTTGATACGAATGGTCAGGTTGTAATCTATTCGACGATTGAGAATCGGCCAATCTCATCGAGGAAGACAGTTGAAGCCAGAGAGCATGGCTTGTCTCCAGAACTACACGTATCCGATCGGGGCAAACCCTAAATCCAACACCGATCGAATATGCCCCAAATCAACCATCTTCTCTAAATAGAATTCCACTATGCCTAGATTATCGACATCGCAACCACTATTCCATAGTCAACCTAAGTCTAACCTTCAAATTCAAGTCAAAGGATTAGCTTAGCCTAGGGTTTCAGAATAGGTCGGGTCTAAGAATTAGGGGCTACGAACTTAAATGGGGCGGGTTGGCTAGGAGGTGGCGATTGATCAATGGAAGCGGTTGGACCAGGTGATGGTGATGCTAGAGTTGAGTGGATGTCTAGGATAACCGTAGGTCGTTGGTAAGCAAACCCTAGGTCGGGTCGGTTGGAGCAAATGCAAGAACTCGGGTGAGAAGTAAAAATAAGGAAAGTGGAAGGGAGGACCCAACAAGTTTGGTTAAATAGGAAAAAATCTTGTGAAAATTTCTCTAAGTACTTAACTCGGTACCGAGTTATCGTCATAACTCGGTACCGAGTTATCGTCATAACTCGGTACCGAGTTATCATTTCCTACCCGATTCGACTCCTAGTCGACTTGTATAACCTACATGATACTCCAAGGCGTTATGTGATCTCTAGGGCATAAATCATATCATCAGATCCGAAAATTAGAATTCAAACAGAAAAAAGAATTGATGGTCGAATTGTTAACCAGACATCAACCAAGTAAAAGCAACGTCTCGAGATGGAATCCAAACGATCAACTGGAGTTCATCGGTTAGCGATCTAGAACTTACCCAGTTCTAGAGCACACTTTGTTTTCGATGAAAGCATACTCCGGGGAACAAATGTTAACTTGGTTTTTAACCAAGCCAAAATCAATCGGAGTCATCGACAACACCCACTGCTGGCTTCACAAACAAAATTTAGGGTTTTCATAGTTTCTAATTGTCGATTGTTTGTATACTTAATTCAGGTCATTAATAGCATTTGATTAAACCAAACTATAGTCTAATCATCACTTTGCAATTAAATTTAGGGTTTGTTGATTTAGGGTTTTCAATTTCTAGTGAGAAAGGGGAATATACATCAATCGCCAATTAACATTTTATTGACAACTTAAAGTTAAGGTTTAGCATATTCAATTTGGGTTTCTAACATATTCAATTATGGTTTCTAACATCCTAAACCAAATAAAATACTTTAAAATTAACTACAGTAATCATCTTATTAAAGTTGTGCCCACTTACCTCAAGCCTAAGCTCTTCCTTTTGCTTGTGCTTGAGAATTGTTCTCCCCAAACCGATAACTCCACCTTGATTCCAATGCTTGCTTTCTTCTAGGTTGCTTTTAGTTTATTTTATAAGAAATTTCAAAGTGGGAGAAGAAAGAAAATTTTAGTAGAGTTTCATTACTGTAAACTTTTATTTGAGAATTTAGGGTTTCATTAGCTTAGTATTTATAGGGGTAGGGCTTACTTTTAGGCCATTAGATATAGGTTAGAAAATCTTCAGTCCAATCACGCATGCATATAAGTTTTCTTCATAGCCAAGCATCGATCCTATTCGTTCAAATATGTCACACAAAACTAGGAATGCATGATTTTACAAGAGCCATGGTCGACTAACAATACCTCTACGTCGACCACTACCGATCGACCCCCGACCCCTCTGGGTTGACCGTTGGCATTGTAAATTTATGAAAATTTTAATTTAATTTCTCACTCAATTTCCAATTCTTCTAATGCCCATAACTTCTTCATATTAACTCCGATGAAGTGCTATATATGAAAATCTTCTAGAAAATTGCTACAGACATAATGGCACCAGTTTCATAGCCAAATTCGCATGTCTGTGAAAAATTTCTTTTAAGTCCTTGTTTTATATTAATTTAATTTCCTTATTAAATTTTGTTAAATTTTAAGGTTGTTACAACATGGGACCAATTATCAATATCCAGTTTAACTAGAATATTCATCTGCCTCATACTTGCATGAATATGTTGGCAGTTTCCACAGTGATTTTCCCAAAAATTATCGATATCCAATGTAATTAGAATATTCATCTGCCTCATCATTATTATGTTTTTTGTGGATGTGATCATGCCGTTACAATTTATCTGAGCTTATAATTAAATGGAAAACATAATCTTAGTAAAATATTTGGAATCATCATAAACTCCTTGTTTACTTATTCCAAAATATTTAAACTCGAAAATTAATAATATTTCTAATAATATGTGCCTATAAAACTATATATAACCAAAACTTAGAAGTAATGCATATGATAAAATTCATATACATATGCACAAACTAAGATGGACTAATAAAACATCCCAATTGATTAATAAATAATTTATACATAAATATTGATTTAAATAGTTTATGGTCACTTCTCATTTCACAAGCCTATAGAACCCCTACATTTCATCTTCGTTTCTTAATGAATTATGTTGAAGCAAAAACTTGTTCATCAATATTAGTTAATAAAAACAAAATCAATGGTCAAGAAAATATCATGTTATGACTAACCTATTGTAGAACCTTAGTTTTGATGACGGCAATGAAATATTATCTACTAACTCTACATTATAGAAATCAACATATGATCTAAAGAAATAAAGTTATATATCTCAAGATAAGAGCCTTATGAAGTATGGAGTCAAGCTAATATCAAATTGGAATTAACAAATTATCATTGACACACAACAATACAAGAAGCGGAGCTTTAAAAGACAATATACCTAGAGATGCTATTGTGCAGTCGTGCGTCCAGTCTTTTCAGTAGAAATTTGTTAAAATCACACAGATGATCTCCAATCCACTTAAAACTTGGCCTTTACCTTTGTTACATATCCTAGTACATCTGTGATTTTTTCCATAATTTTTGGAGGCTCGAGAAATTCAAAAATCGAACGATAGGCAGTTTCAGCCTCGGTTTACTGGACCAGATATTGGTCTACTGGTAGACCGGTGTAACCGGACCGGTCAAGACGTGTTTTGTCTAGTAACCCTAGGCTGAAAATTGTGTCGTTTCCTATCTCTATTGTAAGTCGCATCCCTTCATCCTCAAAGCATCATAACCCATCGTTAATGGTTGCAAACTCAATAGAAGCAACTCCTAATTAAATCCTCTTATCCTCTATAAATAACAAGTTTCTCTCACTCTCAAATCAATAATTCTAATTACTGAATCTTCTAACCCTAACTCTAATAGCAATCATTCTGGAGCCCTAGCATTCATTCTACGCATTCAAATTCATATCATTCGATTTAATTTACAATCCTAAACCCTGCCCATTCATCTCCTTGATCATTGAAGCGGTTATAGGTTTATTGTACGAGTTAGAGTGACAAAACTACTGTACAAACACACAACACTTGTCGAAGATAATTTTGTACTTATGAAGGGAAGTCGATCTTGAGAGGTGCTTAGGCAATCAGTTTGTAAACCTATTCCTTTAGGTCAAGTGAGGGCTTTTCTAAGAGAATTCCTAAGAGGTGCTCAGGGACTGGACGTAGGAGTGGTGCTCCAAACCAGTATAAATCTCAATGTGTTCTTTTATTTACTTATCACTCTACTAGTTATATTTCTGTTATACTGCATGTTATATTAGCCATAATATTACTATATGATCCACTAGTCACTTTCATTTGGTATCAAAGCAAGTTTTTTTCAAAATTGTAACACCATTTTGAATAACATTATGGAAAACATGAGTTATAACACATTTCAAGAAGAACAATCCACTGCACGTCCTCCATTTTTTATTAGTTCTAGTTATATATACTGGGCTACACGTATTAATTTTTTTATGGAATCAGGTGGTTTTGATATCTGGCTAGCTACTCAATCTTAGTATGTAGCACTTACTATTGTAATGAGTACCTGGATAGATGCTCAAAAGACTCTTCTTCCAATAATGTTAAAGCAACGAATGTTTTACATTACTCATTAGATAAAAATGAATTTCAAGAATTATGATGTGTAAAAGTACTTATGATTTTTGGCAAATGCTAAAAGTCAGCCATGAAGGTACAACCAAAGTTAAACAGACCAAGGTTAGTTTATTAAAGAATCAATTTCAATCTTTTGAAATGAAACCTTATGAGAGTATCATGGATATGTATTTCTAGGTTTCAAGTTTTACAATGCAATCTTATGGCATTAGGAACTACTTTTACTGATTTTTACCTAGTATCTCATAATTTAAGTTCTTTGACCGATGAGTTGGAAAGAAAAGTAATTACTATAGAAGAAGCTAATAACCTTTTCTGCACTTAAAGGAGAAGAATTAACCGGTAACATGTCTTATGAAGCTAACCTGCAAGCTAGAAAACAACTAGCCTAAGAAAAATGTTGTATTGCATTTCAAGTTAACAATGATGATGACTCGGAGCTTGATGAAGGAGATGTAGTGTTTTACACCAAGAACTGCAAAAAATTCAGAAAATTCAACAAGATGCAAAATTGTGACAACTTAAATGACACATCCTCTTTCAAATGCTATGGTTGTGACAAATTTGGACATATGAAAAAAGATTTTCCCAAGCTAAATAAAGACAAGAAAAGCTTCAAAAAGAAATTGAGAAATGAAAAGAATTCAAAAAGAAGAAAAGGTGCTTTCTATGTGACTTGGGATGATTCATCTTCAAGCGAAAATGGTAGCAGTAGTGACAGCAATGGAGAGCAAGCTAATGTATGCTTTAGGGCCACCAAAGATGAGGTATGTTTTGATTTATCTCTTGAAGAAATTATATAAATAGCTTCAGAATTAGGTGATAAATATAGGGATTTAAGAAAAGTTCATAAAGAATGTTTAGGAAAGATACATAGATTAGAATTAGAAAATGATATGCTTAAAATGAAGAAGTAATTTTAGAAGAAGAAATTTTAAAATTACAAACTCTTCTTTAAACCCCTGATCTTAGTGAAAATATTCAAGCTATTAAAAATGATAATTCAATTTTATCTAATAATAATAGTAATTTAAAGAAATCTATTGATATTTTGGGAAATAAAGTAAAAGATTTAGAAAGTAATAACAACATTGTGACTAATGAGAAGGTTATATTAGAAAATAAGATAAAAGATTTATCTTCTAATATTTATAAATTTAATAAAGGCAAGGTGAATTTATCTTATTTGATTATATCAAAACCTACTAATAATAAGAATGATTTATCAAGTGAACCAAAATCACACCCTATGTATGCTTCATTATATACTAGTTTTAGATATCCCATGAATAGCCAACTAAAAGTAAACTACAAAAAGACTATTAAAGTATGGGTGCCTAAAAGTAATAATAATCTTATTAGGTAAAAGTAAATAGATAAAATTTTAAATGATGTACATTTTAGTAAGGATTTTCATTATAAACGTTTTACCAAACCCACCTAGGTATGGTCACCTTCTACCCAACCCAAAGGACCCTAACATAAGAAGTGGGTACAAATAAAATATTTTCTATTTTTTGCAGGTACTCCGACATAAAAAAGAGAAATAGATTCTCGACAATGGATGCTCTAAGCACTTGACTGGAAATGCAAAGATGCTAACAAATATATCATACATGGATGGCGGTACAGTCACCTTTGGAGATAACACAAAAGGCTATGTTATTGGACAAAGAGACATATCTCTTGTTAGTATGTCAAACTCTCCATTAATTACTAATGTTTATTTAGTAGAGAATTTAAAATATAACCTTTTAAGTATTAGTCAATTAAGTGGTAAAAGTTTTAAAATAACTTTTGAAAAAGATAAGTGTAATATCTTTGATAAAAATAGCAATTTAATTTTCGAAGGATTAAGAAATCGTAATATTTAATTTTGAATATGAAAATAAGACACAATACTTATATATGTTTAATTGATAATATTAGTTATCCTGGATTTGGAATAGAAGGTTTTGATATGTTAATTTTAGAAATATTCATAAATTAACTAAAAGCAATACCGTAAAAAGTCTACCAAAGATAAATTTAAAGTTAATAATACATGTGATGCTTGTCAGAAAGGAAAACTAAAAAAGTCATCTTTTAAAGCTAAAAATAAGAGTTTTACAAAATAACCTTTGGAACTTTTACACTTAGATTTGTTTGGTCCTATGCAAACAAGATCAATAAATCACAACAGATATGTTTTTGTTATCATTGGCGATTTTTCACGATATACATGGACTTTCTTCTTAAAATGTATGAGTAACACATTTGAATCTTTTAAAAAAATTTCTAAACGAATACAAAACTTAAAAGATTTAAAAACTAAGAGTATTAGAAGTGACCATGGAGGTGAATTTGAAAGAAGAAAAAAGTTCAAAGCTTTTGCAATAAAGAGGGTATAAGTAATAATTTTCCTTTTCCTATAACGCCGCAACAAAATAGTATTGTAGAAAGGAAAAATCATACTCTACTAAATATGCTAGAACACTTTTAAACGGTAGTAACCTACCACAAAACTTGTGGGCTGAGACAGTTGCTACAGCTTGTTATTTTCTAAATTGTGTTTCTTTGAGACCATTAAATAAAAACACCTTATGAACCCTTTTTAAAAAAGAAAACCTAAAGTATCAGATTTCATGATTTTTGGTCCTATATGTTGTATTTTAAACACTAACGATCCTCTTGATAAGTTTGATCTAAAAGCCAACGAAGGAATCTTTGTTGGATATTCGGAACAAAGTAAAGCATAAAGAGTATTTAATAAAAAAATTAATATAATTGAGGAAATATTACATGTATCTTTTGACAAAAACTTTAATATTAATACCGATGATGATGAAAACATTAAATTATTAAACCATCAGTACTACCTACTTTAAACAAGCAACAAGTTGAAGTTATTAATTGAATAACAATGATTTAAAATCACCCCCTAGATTATTAAAAGATCATCCACTAGATAATGTAATTGGAAATATTAATAGAAAAGTTGTTACATGAAGGCAATTAACTCAAATGGGTCATGTTGCTTTCAATCTAATATTGAACCAAAGAATTATAAAGAAGCTGCTACAGAAGATTAATATTGGATTTGACAATGTAAGTAGAACTAAATCAATTTGAATGAAATGATGTTTGGGAATTGGTTCCAAGACTAAATGATCAAATGATCATTAGAAGAAATTGAGTTTATAATAACAAAGTTGTTGAAAATGAAAATGTAATCCAAAATAAAGCTAGGTTAGTTGCACAGGGTTATAATCAAGAATAAGGAATAGACTATGAAGAAAAATTTGCTCTTGTAGCTAGATTAGAGACAATACGTATCTTATTGGCTTTTTCTTATCATCATAATTTTAAATTATATCAAATGGACATTAAAAGTGCTTTCCTAAATGGATTTATTAAAGAACATTTGTTTGTAGAACAACACCCACTATTTTCACATGAAAAATTCCCTAATCACGTCTATAAACTTAAGAATCTATATAGTCTAAAACAAGCACCCCGTGCTTGATATGAAAGACTAAAAAGCTATCTTATAACTTCTGAATTTGAGAGAGGGAAAGTAGACCAAACACTTTTTATTGGATGAGAAAATAAAGACATTTTAATTATTCAAGTATGCGTTAAGTGTTAATGATATTATATTCTGTTCAATAAATAAAAAAATTTGTAACGAATTTTCAGTTATAATGAAAAGTGTTTGTACCAAAAATGGGCACAACACTCTTCGGAAGTTTTTGAAGAGATAAAATGAAGAAATTAAATGGAAAAAGAGGATTATCTAACAAAAACTCCAAAAACAAATATGTGAATGATAAAAAATACACAGGAATTTAGAGTGGTTCGGCGTATTGCCTACGTCCACTATGAAATTGATCACTTTATTGATGTTTCTTTGATGATTACAATTAATTGCAGCGGGTTACAACAGATAACAATGGATTACAGTAGTAAAATTCGTTAGCAGCAGCAGTAATGGACTTTAGAATTGAATCTGGCAGAGTCTGGGCATTAGAGAATTCAAAGATCCTTTTTCTGTAGGCCCTGGGGTCTATTTATAGGTGTAGGAGGCTGATATTTCCCTCAGATCTCGGGAGACTTCTTCCGGCACGTGAGTGGGCCCACGCGACCAAGCCCGTGAAGTTTCGGCCCGATCCGTGATCGATACGAACGAATTTCGTATCGATCAAGATTGCGTCCAATGGAGTCGAAATTTGGTGTGAACATTCTTTAGCATGCACGTAAGCTTCTGTGAAAATTTCATAGCATTTGGACTTGTGGATCTCGTGTTATGATCGATTCGAATTGGAGTTACTCGGCAGGCTGTTTCGTTCGAATCGATCATTTCAACTCGATCATTTCGAATCGATGGTTGCGTGTGATCAGGTGGTCACGTGGCGCGCATTCTTCATATCGATCCACATTCTTCGCCGAGTTGATCAAGTCATTCCGGAGTTTTTGCTGCGTCCATGTCGATGCCATCGTCTCGTTCGAATCGATCATTAGTGCGCTCTTCGCATCGATCTGTAGCATACTCAGTTTGAATCGATGAAGAGAGTCTAGTTCGTATCGATGGAGGTTGGCTGGTTCGTATCGATGGAGGTTGGCTTATTCATATCGATGGAGGTTGTCTTATTCGCATCGATGGAGGTTGGCTTGTTCATATCGATAAAAGCGATACGAAGTGAGGCTCGATAATGGATACGAATAAGGCCTATTCGAACTAAAGAGCAAAGCCGTTTATGGAGCTGCTGCCACTCTAATCGATACGAAGATGATGGATTCGAACTAGATGGATGCGAAGAACTGCAAGCCGATGGATTCGAAGCAGATGGATGCAAGGACGTTGTCGCTCTGATCGATACGAAGCTGATGGATTCGAACAGAGGCTTAGCTATGGATACGAAAATTGAGCTGTTTCCATCAATTTGCATCGATCGTAACTCGAGCATACGAACTCGGATTGACTTGAAATTTGGAATGCTGGCTTTCATGACTTTACTTGTCATGTCATATCAATTGTAGCTTGTTATGGACTCGGACAAAATTCGTCGATATCCATAGTGAGCCTGCGCATATCCGATCTCCAAGACGAACCATCATTGGTTTTCAGTCAGTTCCTTGGTATTACGGCCTTGCCAAAAGGCGGGATAACATTTTCCCCCCAAAGTACGTCTTGTGGAAACATGACGTGCTTTGAAAAGCTGCAACCTTCATTCCGAACAGTTATCGTCTTTTCGCTGAAAGTTGTAATCTTTGACTGATTTCCTCAGTATTGTAAACTGTTGACTATCAACTGTTGTACCCTGTATTGTTGCAACTGATTGTTGTATGCTGGTGATTAGCTGTTCGTTGTCGTAATCGTTATTAGATAAGTATCCAATTCCTGTGAATGTTAAAAATTGAATATTAGTCCGACATATATGCATATATGTTAATCTGATTCTCGTTAACGCCGCAGGTTCACGAGTCGTTGTCAGTTTATCTCGTATCGAATTCCATATCGATCCTCTCCTGAACCGATGTGAAATTCGAATTGTAACAACGCTCGATGGTTGTTTTTGAATGTTCCTTCATATCGATCCTCTCCTGAATCGATGTAAAAGGTTGAAATATTGTCTTTGCATCGGTATACATCGTATTGATGGATACGAAATGAACATTTCGCATCGATGGATATGAGGTTTGATGGATACGAAACGATCGTTCGTATCGATGGAGTTCAATGCCTTCAAAACAGCCCTCATTGTGTATTTCGAATCGATGGGCCTTGTGTCGTTGGATACGTATAGACAATTCGTATCGATGGGTATTGGCCTCTGGGAGCTGTGATTTGATGGACTCGAGAGGCGTAGTTCGTATCGATGCATAGTGGAGGTAGTTGAAAATGATCGATACGAATAACGACTTCGTATCGATGGATTTGGGTGACTCAGAAAGGCCTCCGTTGGCAACTTCGTTTTGATAAAGGCTCGAGTTGATGGATTCGAATGGCTCGTTCGAATCGATTCAGTGGTGACATTTTGTAACCGGTCGAGTTCACTGGGATGCGAATCGTCTTTTACCTTCACATTCGAGTCCATATAAATACTGTGGACTTAGACATTTTTTCACTTTTACCTTTTACTCTTGCGCTTGCTTACTTCTTTTCTGATTTTCGTATTGATAGAAGAAACAAAAAACAGAACTCGCCTCCATCTCCAAATCGAACCAATTTGCTAACCCCTTATAGCAACACCTTAATCCAGGTAATTAGCTGACAAACTTGTGTGAAAACGATGAGATTCGAAATCCTTTGCCGTTCCATTTGCCTCCGTGACCAGTTCTGATGAAGTGGTGGCCGGCGATGGGCCAGATCGAGGTCGAGGACGGAGGAAGGAATTGGAGTGATGGCCATTTGGGGAAGGAGGAGTGATGGAGGTCGCATAACCCGGTGCTTCGTATCGACGAAAGGAAAGAGAAGACTGGCTTCATATCGACCCAGGGCAGGGGGCTCGTATCAATGAAGAACTGAATGGTGATACGACGAATTTCGTATCGATCTAGCATGGTGACTATTCGTATCGATTCGAGACGATCGAGATGAAATCCAAAAGCCAATGACCGATACGAAACTTGTGGTAAGTGATCGATACGAACCTCGCGGTCGGGGATCGATACGAAACCAACGATCTTCGATCGATTCGAAATACCGTATGACCCGATCGATACGAAGCCGAGACTTCCTTGATCGATACGAAATGAAGGTTTCGTGATCGATGTGAAGTTCAGGCCTCTGCAATGAATGATCCAAATTTGGACTTTGATGGATACAGAACTTCATGCCTATTTGAACACTTGACTCCAACGAGCTTCTACCTCGCATAGTTGGACTTGATCATTACACTGCATATCTGACCGCCCATCGAAGCTCGTCGATGGAACTGTAACTTAACAAAATTTTAACAAACTTTAACTTGGATTGATTGCTAATATCTGGATGGCACGGTTGTGACGGTCAGCGATGACGGTCATTCCGACTGAATTTCGAAGTCTTATCGTTCACATGCTTTCTCTAACTTTGTAGAACTTTTTCCAAGTAATATACAACACTACACTGCACAACACACTTCACACTGCGGGATGCAAGGGTTTATTATCTGTTTGACGATGATTTTTCATAAGCTAGTTAGTCATGGAACCTTCAAGTTCACAACAGCAGGAAGTTCAAGGTTCAATCCCTCCAATAATCGAGATACCGTCCATCGAGGCCGAAGTCATAGATCCAGCTCCGGACGAGTTTCCAGGCGCCCGATTCATTTGCAGTCCACAAGACTCTATGCCGTCCGGCATCTCCGAAGATATGCTGGGATGGATTTGTTTAAGGCATGGCTTGGCGCTTGACGACGTGTTACTGCCAGGGCCAAATGATAGGCCACATGCTCCCCCGGAGGGGTTTACTGCTTTCAACCGTCATGCTAGCACAGCGGGGACACTTCCTCCATTCAATCAGTATATAAGGGAAATGCTATCATTCCTTGGAATTGCTCCATCCTAGCTACACCCCAACGGATACGCCTTGTTGAACAACACTTTTATTGTTTTTATGGAAATTCTCTTTCGACCACCCAAGCCGATCGAGATTAGATATCTCTTCAACATTAAGAGCCATGGAGACAGCCCCTCTTTCACATTCTTGGAAGCGGTTAGGAACTGTCAAATAGTAACGGGGTCCTGGGGAAGGCTGAGTTACTTTAAGACAGAATGGTTCTACGTTCGATGCCTTCCTGGATTCGCTAGGCGATCGTTGGATAGACGTAAGCGTTGCAGTCTTTCTCATGAACTATTGAGATAATAATAATCATTTTAAAAACTGACATATTTCACTTCTTTTACAGCCGCAATCTCACGACCTGACGGTGGGTATTTCAGAGAGTTAGTTTGGATCCTCTAAGCAGTTCCGGGTGAAGAGAGGAACATCGACTCGGTTCTAACCGACAGAAACTTGAGAATTGTCGGGCTGATTGAACGGAAGCAAAGCATAAGGCTGGAAGGGACACTTAGAACGGTCTCGAAGAAGCAGGTGAAGCGAAAAGTGCCCAGTGTCGTGATAACCAAAGAGGTTGATCCGGAGAGAACACCCACCGACGATGAACTTATAGCTGGGCCTTTTGGTAGTTTCCAGGACTCAGGAGGAAGGAGAAAAGGCAAGGCAGTTGCTCATAAGCGTCCTAAATCCACGAGATTGAAATCCGTGGTTGTATCTTTGCCTGTTTTTGGAATTAGAATTTCGGAGGCTCCTCCCCCGCAAGTAGAGAATCCTTTCGAAGGGCTTGCTGATATTCCGATTCCGGATTATGTGTCGTTTCAACATGACACCGGGATGGACGAGCTTGACAGTGCTCTTGATCTGAGCGAGTCACTTGCTATGAGTGCTGCCGACATTTCTGGTTGGTTGGGGGGTTGCACATACATACACTTCACGGCACTACACGATTTTCTAATCGCAAATTGTCCAACTCAAGAGATCACTAATTTTTCCTTCTTTTCTCACACAGGTACGATGTCTGGGAGAGGATCAACGCTTGGGAGCCTTCGCTCGGCTCGAAAGTCTTCTTCTTATTATTATGATTCTTGTAGGAGAGATTCGGATAGAGACCGCGATCGTGGGTGCTCTAATCAAGAGAGGTACGAGCGGGACAGGGACAGAGAATATAGACACCGATCTAGGTCTCGCTCTCCACCTCCTAGAATCCCATCTCCACCTCCTGTTCAGACTTCACATCTACCCGAGCCTCCGCGACACTGACCATCTTCTCAAATTTCTAGGCCTGAAACTCATCGCCAGAGGGCTGACACTATGGCTCACATAATTCCAGAGTAGGTCCCAACTGAGCCCACGGGGGAAGGGGCTATTAAATTCGCTCAGCTAAGGAAGGAATTCCCGAACATATGCTTTGACGGCCACGTCTTCCCACCTCATTTAAAGAGAATTTCGTCAGGGGTGGAAAACATGATGCATGATTACATTCATGACGTCTACACCCAGTACAGAGAGTGGGTGAAGGCTGCAGAGAAAGCTTCGAAGGTGGCCTTTGAGCGGGTCAAAGCGATTGAAAAGATGGAGTCCGAACTCGCTCAAAAGGACCGAATCATACAAGTGCTCAATACCGAGACCGAGTCTTCTCGGAAATCTAAAATTGAGGCCACCAAAAAAGCTGATGAAGCGACTGTGGCGATGGATAGGTTGAGGCAGACACATGTTGCCTTGGTGGAGGAGATGGGCCACCGAAATACTACAGTCACCGCCGAACGGGATGCGGCGGTCAAGGAACTCAACGAGCTTAAGGCCAAATTCTCCGACATGGCCAAGGAAAGGGATGATGCAAACAACGCAGCCCAGGAGGCGTGCGAACAGGCTGTCTTGCTCCGTGGTGAATGGGATGCGGCCGTGGCTAAGGTTCGTGAGGTGGAGATTGAGGTCGAGGAGAAAGTGAAATCGGCCGAGTCCAGGCTAGAAGCTGATATTGAAGATCTTCTTGTCGTTTACGACGCCAACGTGTTGAGGCATAGGGGTCTAGCCTGGCTCGATGATTACCCGGCACATCTATATAATGCCTGGGGCCGATTGGTTGAGGAGGATAAAGCGGTGCATCTGGGTGAGTCTGTTGATGAGTTCGAGCTCGAGAATCGTCTACTGAATGAGGATGAGAGGAAGATTCTCCATTAGTCAATGATTTCTTATGAGAAGGAGAGACTCGGCACCCAGCACCTGGAAGTAGGAGAAGGATCCGGGGTTGAACACCACGATGCAAGTCTTGAAATTCCAGCGTCAACCCAGCCTGAATCCTTGCCTGCGGTCGATCCCCAAGCTGTTCCTGCTTACAATCCGGATCAGCTGCAGATGTCTTCGACTACAGAGCAAGTTGTTGAAGCCGTTCAGCCGTCCACAAGCCAATTGAGGAAGGTATTCTGAACATTCCACATATCTGTCTTGAGTCGGAATAGTCACTCGAATTAAGTTCTAACAGTTCTCTTATTTTTTGTCCAGTGATTGATGCTGCACCGGTCATGCCTCATGTTATTCAAGAATCACATCACATGCAGGAGGCTATCGTTACCGAAGCGACCACCATAACTATGACTGCCCCACTTGATGAAACGCAGGGAAGCACGCTTGTTTTTGATGAGCAGATGATGGAGGAATTCTTTCTCCGTCTTAGCGATCCTTTTGCTGACCTACCATTTGTTATGGGTGAAGGCGCTCCTGCTTCAGGCTATTCGATGCTAACTACCGATGCTCCCAGCGAGGCCCGAGCGATTACTGAAGAGGAGATATTGGCTGAAATCGACGCTGAGATGGAAGCAGCGGCTCATGGTGGCAGTTTTGAAGGTGGGATGGCGACACCTGGACCAGCTCCGCTCAGAATGATATCTTCTGGTGGTATAGTTTTCGATGCTAGTGTGCCCATTCCACCTTCTACAATTGATCCTGTTCCTCCGACTCCGCTCGCAGGAAGCATCCCTATTCATTCGAGCTCAGAGGAGGATGTCGAGATCATGCCCCTGCCTGGAGACCGACCACCGAAAAGTAAAGGCTCAAAGAGGAAAGGTAGTGGCGCCTCCAGCGGGTCTACACCGAAAAGGAAGCCGAGGAAGAAGAAAGAGTAGACATGCATCCTCGGTTTACTTTGATTTTCATTTTGTTGGTCGTGTATAGATGTGGGTTCGGCCCCCTGCTAGTAAGATTTTTTTTGGAGTAAACTTGTATATGAAATTCTTTCACAAAAAGTAGAAATGAAACTCTTCTGTTTTCGGCTTCTTCTCAATTATTGCGTATTTACTTAAGTGTTTCAATGTCTGAAGTGCACTTGTGAAGTTTTGGCTTCCGAGTCAAGCTTGTTTTTGTTTGCCAGGTTCGGAAACTGTGGACATGGTTTACGACCGGGAAGTGAGTTGAATTTTGACGTCGCACCACTTCAGTCAATGGTCGATGCTTAAGTCCTGCCCCCCAGTCTTGGGGATGAGTTGTTGAACATCAGCCAGCGATTGCATTTCACTTACAACACGTTGAGTCTAGTGCCGCTGAACGGATGTTTGGGACAAGTGAAAATTGATCGGTTCTACCCCACTCGTTTAACTGTCGGCGATCATATCTGCACTCCGGGGATTTTCATTTGTTCACCGGCGGTCAGTTACGCCGGTTTAAGTTTTAATTGTATGTTCGCACTCTGGGGACTTGGAGTCGACATTTATTCTTCGACTCGCACTCTGGGAGTTTGGAGTTGGTGTTTATACTCCAATTCGCGCTCTGGGAATTTGGAGTTGATGTTTATACTCCGTTTAACACTCTAGGAATCCGGAGTTGATGTTTATACTCCGTTTCACACTCTGGGAATCTGGAGTTGGCGTTTACACTCCGACTCGCACTTTGGGAATCCGGAGTTGGCGTTTATACTCCGACTCGCACTCTGGGAGTTCGGAGTTGATGTTTATACTCCGACTCACACTCTGGGAGTTCGGAGTTGATGTTTATACTCCAACTCACAATCTGGGAGTTCGGAGTTGGTGTTTATACTCCGACTCACACTCTGGGAGTTCGGAGTTGGTAAATAGACGGTCAGTCTCATCTACTGTATGTATTGGATTTCGTTCGCACTCTGGAAATGAAAGGTGTGTCATGATCGTGGACGGTCGGATCACATCCACCTTGAGTTAACAAGTGAGGTCGTTTGATGGACGGGTCCACCCTCCTCAAACTTGGTTCAGATACGGACGAAGTCGTTAGGCGGACGGATCCACCCTCTTCGTAGGCGTATTTTTATACTCCAGTTCGCACTCTGGGAATCTGGAGTTAAGTGAAGGATTGTCGTGTATCAATCCTTTTTTGACTTTGGTGTGATGGCTTGGCCCCGAGCTCGGGTTTCACTTAGCGAGTGACTGGTTGCATCACAGTCACTCCCTATTTGAATAAATCCCACTGTATGGTGAAACTTAGCTCTCCGTGCGTGGTGATGTTCATATGAAGTATTTCAAGTAAATCACAGCTCTGGCTCGAAGAGGTTGCATTTTATTGATGAAATAAGAAAATATGGCAAAGTCAGCTGCCTTATTACAAATTCTAATTTCGAAATGCAGAAACAAATTGCAAATGGAAAATAAACTAAATGAATAAACATAGCCTGTCATGTGTAGTAGCGACGAAGACTCTCGCTGTTCCAGGCTCTTGGCAGAGTAAGACCGTCAACGGTCGATAATTTGAATGTGCCATCTCTGAGCCTTCATTCAATAACATACGGTCCTTTTCATGTCGGCTTCATATGCGAAGGAACCGGATAGATTCTTTTCAGGACGAGATCGCCTAGTTTAAAGGTTTGCGGGCGGACCTTGGCGTTGTACAATCGGGCGACTCGACTTCGATACGTGGCTGCCCTCAAATCAGCCTCTTCACGCTTCTCATCTAGTAAATCGAGAGATTCAGCAAGTAATATGGCATTTGTCTTCGGATCATAGTGTGTCACACGATGAGAAGGTACATCTAGCTCGACTGGAATAACAGCTTCTGAACCATAAGAGAGAGAGAATGGAGTGTGACCTAACACGGACTTGTGGGTTGTTCGGTAAGCCCATAAATCCATAGGAAGTTCATCGACCCACTTGCCCCCGACCTTTTCCAGTTGTTTTTTCAGAATGGACTTTATAACTTTATTGACCGCTTCGACCTGTCCGTTCGCTTGAGGGTGTGCAACTGCATAGAATTTCTTTTGAATGTGAAATCGTTTGCAAAAATCTTTAAATTCAACATTGTCGAATTGGGTTCCGTTGTCAGTAATAATGGTGTGTGGGAGACCGAATAGACAGATAATGTTGCGGACCACAATGTTGATAACTTTTTTCGTCGTTATGGTAGCAAGAGGTTTAGCTTCAGCCCACTTTGTGAAGTAATCAACTACGACGATGGCGTATTTCGCATCACCTTTTGCCAGAGGTAGAGTACCAATGATGTCGATGCCCCATATTGCAAACGGCCATGGGCTGACCATTTGCGTTATCTCGGTAGGTGGGTCTCTAGGAATTCGATCATGCTTTTGACATTTATCACACTTCTTTGCATAGTCCGAAGCATCGCGATTCACGGTCGGCCAGTAATATCTGTATCGAAGTATTTTCTTGGCCAGTGCTTGCCCTCGGTGTGATCGCCACATTCTCCCTCATGTACATCGTGTAATACTCGTTTAATTTCATCGTGAGCGATACACCGGAGTAAAGGAACAAAGTACCCTCTTTTGTACATGACTCCATTCTGGATGGTGAATCGTGAGGCCTTCCGAAGGACTTGTCTCTTTTCATTCCTGCGCTTCGGCAGGGTTCCGTGCTCAAGGTAATTTCTGAATGGAGTCATCCATGACTCCTTATCGGGAATTGTTTCACATACCCAATCTATTTCTGCCCGGTCAATGCTTGGGGAAGTTAACGTCTCTACGGGAACGAGTCCCATTTGCTGAGCTTCACCTGTGCTGGCTAACTTCGCCAATGAATCGGCTTTCTGATTGCGTTCTCGAGGTATGTAATAAATGGCATAATAATCAAACTGGCCTAGTACTTCCTGTACTCGAGCTAAGTAGGCAGCCAGCCTTCGATCTCTTGCTTGATATTCTCCCCGAACTTGACACGCAACTAATTGTGAATCACAATAAATTTCCACAGCGATAATTCTCAAATCTTTGGCAAGTTTTAGTCCAGCTAAAAGGGCTTCATATTCAGCTTCATTATTCGTTGCATGAAAATCGAACTTTAAAGCATAACATATAGATCGGCCTTTGTGGGTTTCAAGTACAACTCCAGCACCCGAACACCGGTCGTTTGATGCACCATCAGTGTACAGCTTCCAGATGTATTCGGGAGATTCACTGGTTTCAGGCAAGTCCTCTAGAATGGTAAATTCAGCTATGAAATCGGCTAGGACTTGTCCTTGAATGGCTCTCCTTGGAGTATAAGTAATATCAAACTGGCTCAGTACGATGTTCCACTTGAGTATAAGGAATTTTCTGGATGCAACTCCAAAATGACATTTCAGTGGGTTGAGTTTCATTCTGTATTCTCGAAGTATGTTGAACATAGTTTCCAGGTCTTTAATATGGTCAGTGGAAAATCGTGACTTCACAAGCATGTCGTCTACATATACTTCCATGGTTTTCTTGATTTGATTGGCAAACATCTGATTGACCAATCGTTGATAAGTAGCCCCGGCATTCTTGAGTCCGAATGGCATAACTTTGTAACAATAAAGTCCCAGATTGGTTACGAAGCTGGTATGTTCTTGATCAGGTAAATGCATTGGTATCTGATTGTAGCCAGAGTATGCATCCATGAAGGATAAGAATTCATGTCCAGCCGTCGAGTCTATGAGCTGATCAATTCTTGGAAGCGGGAAACTATCTTTAGGACAGGCTTTATTCAGATCGGAGTAATCGACGCATGTTCTCCATTTTCCGTTCGACTTTCGAACAAGCACGGGGTTCGACACCCATTCGGGATATAACGCATCTCGAATGAACTCGTTTTCTTTAAGCTTTTCTACTTCTTCTTTAAGAGTGGCAGATCTCTCTGGATCCATACCACGCCTTTTCTGTTTGACTGGGACATGCCGCTGGTCAATATTCAAGGTGTGGCTCGCGATGTCTGGCGAGATCCCACACATGTCAGAATGCGTCCAGGTGAATACGTCAAGATTTGCCCGTAAAAATTCAACCAATTCCTCTTGAGTTTGCTGGCTTAGTTGAGAGCCGATCTTTATCATTTTTGAATCATCATTGTCAATCGGGACATCGATCGTCAGTTCGGCCGGGGATGCTTGACTTTCTTTAGATTCTTCTTCATCTTCAGTCTCTCTTGGGTCCAGATCCCTTTGGAACTGGCTGGGGTGCCCGGGCCTAAGCCCAGGTGTTAATTGTCAATTATCAGCAAAACGGACGCAGAGAGATTCCTCTACGCCCTTTCCTTTCTCCTTTCTCCTTTCGCTGCGCCTCCCGCAGCTCGGCAACGTAACAGGCTCTCGCTGCAGCCTGATCTCCTTGGATGACTCCCACTCCACGATCAGTGGGAAACTTCAGGGTTAAGCACCACGGGGAAATAGCTGCCGTGAACTCAGTGAGGGCTGGTCGGCCCAAAAAGCATTATAAGGGGAGTCTATGTCCAACACAACGAACTATAATATCCGCACTCTCCGACGTTCTCCAACTCCCAACTCCACTGGTAGTTCTACTACTCTAGTGGGTATAGTAGCGCTCCCATTGAAACCGTGGATTCGGGACTGACAAGGTTTCAAATCTTTGGCTTCCATCTTCATTTGGTCATAAACTCATTTAAACAAAATATTCATAGAGCTTCCACTGTCAACTAAGATCATCTTCATCCAAGCAGGACCTACTTGAGATAAGGTGACCAGTGGATCGATAGTGGGGGCTTCGACTTTATCAGCATCTCTGTCTCTGAATACGATGTCATCAATCATCGTATTCTGTTGTTTGGTCGGAGCCCTTTCATCAAAACTACTATAACACTCGAAGTCTGCATGCCTAGTGGAGCTGGCATACGACTCCATTTACTTCCAGCTTTGGTTTGTTGGATGAGGACAACCACTTATTGTATTAATAACCAACCTCCCGCCAGTTCGAGCGGGTTCCTCCTGCCTTTCTTGGTTTGGCACACGATTCTGATTCGATGGGCCCGCACCTCCTGACTGCGGTGCCCGCACATACTGATCCAACTTTCGTTCATGTATCAGCTTTTCAATGAGATCTTGCAAATGACGAAACTCATTTGTATTATGGCCATAGCTTTCATGGAATCTACAAAACTTCCCTGTTTGGACTTGTCTTTCTGTTGACGGCTTCGGGGCAGGTTTCTTGTATTGCATGGTATTATAGGTCTGCAAATACACATTTTCCAGTGACGTATTCAATGGAGTATAATTGTCGAACATGGGAGCTCTACGCCGTGGACCACGATTTTGATCTCGTTTTTTTACCTTGATTTCCACTGTCCCTTTGCTGGTTCTGTTTGTTTTGTATATTCAACTGAACTTTTCCGGAACTCTCCCGGATTGTTTAACTGTGATGTTACTTTGAATTCCTTCAATGTTGGGCCCTGCGTCATCCTGCTTCCTAGACTGTTTCGCATCCTCCCTCCTCAAGAATTGGACTGCCTTGGAATAGAAACGGTCCAATGACGCAGGCGGCTTCCCAGCTAACCAATTTCCGAACTCGGAATCAAGGTCAATCCCCTTAGTCAATGCCATCAGGATAGAGTTGTCATTGGGATTGCTTATTTCTGCACATGCAGCATGAAATCGCTCCAAGTAAGGTCTGAGTGTTTCTCTGGGAGCTTGAGTGACACTAGACAGAGTATTAACATCTTTAGGTCTCGCTACGTGCATACAGAACTGTTCAACAAACTTGGTGGCCATTTGGTCGAAATTAGAGATGGATCGTGGTGGCAAATGAGTAAACTACATAGTTGTAATACCCCCAAAGAAAATGGGGAAACTACGGCACTTGATTGCATCATCAGCTCTCGCAGCATTCATTAGCTATTCATACTTCAGGATGTGTTGATTTGGATCAGAATTTCGTTCATAGACTGGCAGAGTTGGCATCCTGAAGCGCCGAGGTGGTTCAGCATATAATATGTCATCAATGAAAGGGGTATGACTCCGGGAGATTCTCCAGTCGTCATTAGTGAGACCCTGACTTTCACGGATCATCTGACGAATCATCGTCGGTATATCCGGCATCCAGATATTTGGAGCATGCTGTGCCAAGGTGTCGTCGGGTTCCACAGCGCAAGCCTGGATCGGACACGTTCGACAGTCCATGCCTTGCCTCCTTGGTTCAACATTTTCAGGGACATAAGGTTCTGGAGTATGATCTCGTTGGTTATGATGCGGATCAGCTTGATTTCTAGCATCAACTCCTTGTTCGGTAGTGGTGGTGGTAGCATGGTTGCTTGTGACATGGTAAAGAGCGGCACCCCCTCGGGATGAAGGTCCGGTATGATGACTAGTGGAGGGTCCAGTCCTGGGTTGTCCAAGATTCAAGGCAAGTTGGTGTCCCGTGGCCTGGGTGTAGCTTACATCCAGCCGTGGGCGTGTGGATCGGTGATGATCATCAGATGAGGATGAACTCTCCGTGGAAGAATAAGAACCTTGATCTCTTCTGGATCTTCTGCGCCTTTGGCGATTCAGTTGGTTGGTCAACTCTGTGTTGGCGCGCAGTTGTTCAGTAAGTTGTTGCCGACTCTGGGTCAACTCTTGAAGCAGCTCTGGAATTCTTGTCTGGTAACCGGGCCCGATGGATCTGAAGGTCCGGCGGCATCTTGGTTGGATGGAGGTAATTGCACGGGATTCTGTATGTCCCGTCCTTCTTGATCAGCAGCTGTAGAAGCAGTTCGTGTGCTTACCATGATGAGTTGATGAAGTCCTTTCCTAGATCTGATGCAAATCTGAATAGGATCGAAGGGCATCAAGGCTTGAGATCTGGATCTTCTTCTTGGATTTCTGCAATCCGGTATCGATAGCAGATCCAAAGAGCAGGAGAAAAATTGGGTTTTCTCTCGGTGAAAGCACCAAAGTGTTTGTACCAAAAATGGGCACAACACTCTTCGGAAGTTTTTGTAGAGATAAAATAAAGAAATTAAATGGAAAAAGAGGATTATCTAACAAAAACTCCAAAAACAAATATGTGAATGATAAAAAATACACAGAAACACAGGAATTTAGAGTGGTTCGGCGTATTGCCTACGTCCACTATTAAATTGATTGCTTTATTGATTTTTCTTTGATGATTACAATTGATTGCAACGGGTTACAACAGATAACAATGGATTACAGTAGTAAAATTCGTTAGCGGCGGCAGTAATGGACTTTAGAATTGAATCCGGCAGAGTCTGGGCGTTAGAGAATTCAAAGATCCTTTTTCTGTAGGCCCTGGGGGTCTATTTATAGGTGTAGGAGGCTGATATTTCCCTCGAATCTCGGGAAACTTCTTCTGGCATGTGAGTGGGCCCACGCGACCAAGCCCGTGAAGTTTCGGCCTGATCCATGATCGATACGAACGAATTTCGTATCGATCAAGATTGCGTCCAATGGAGGCGAAATTTGGTGTGAACATTCTTTAGCATGCACGTAAGCTTCTGTGAAAATTTCATAGCATTTGGACTTGTGGATCTCGTGTTATGATCGATTCGAATTGGAGTTACTCGGCAGGCTGTTTCGTTTGATTCGATCATTTCGACTCGATCATTTTGAATCGATGGTTGTGTGTGATCAGGTGGTGACGTGGCGCGCATTCTTCGTATCCATCCACATTCTTTGCCAAGTTGATCAAGTTGTTCCGGAGTTTTTGCCGCGTCCATATAGATGCCATCGTCTCGTTCGAATCGAACATTAGTGCGCTCTTTGCATCGATTTGTAGCATACTCAGTTTGAATCGATGAAGACAGTCTAGTTCGTATCGATGGAGGTTGGCTGGTTCGTATCGATGGAGGTTGGCTTGTTCATATCGATGGAGGTTGGCTTGTTCGCATCGATGGAGGTTGGCTTGTTCGTATCGATAAAAGCGATACGAAGTGAGGCTCGATAATGGATACGAATAAGGCCTATTCGAACTGAAGAGCAAAGCCGGTTATGGAGCTGCTGCCACTCTGATCGATACGAAGATGATGGATTCGAACTAGATGGATGCAAAGAACTACAAGTCGATGGATTCAAAGCAGATGGATGCGAGGACGTTGCCGCTCTGATCAATATGAAGCTGATGGATTCGAACATAGGCTTAGCTATGGATACGAAAATTGAGCTGTTTCCATCAATTTGCATCGATCGTAACTCGAGCATACGAACTCGGATTGACTTGAAATTTGGAATGCTGGCTTTCATGACTTCACTTGTCGTGTCATATCAATTGTAGCTTGATCTGGACTCGAACAAAATTCGTCGATATCTATAGTGAGCCTGTGCATATCCGATCTCCAAGACGAACCATCATTGGTTTTCAGTCAGTTCCTTGGTATTACGGCCTTGCCAAAAGGCGAGATAACAAAAAACTATACAGAAGTATGATAGGATCGCTGCTATATCTTATTGCTAGTCATCCAGATGTAATAATGAGTGTTTGCTTGTGTGCACGCTTTCAAGCAAATCCCAAAGAATCACATTTGTGAGTAGTGAAATGAATTTTGTGTTACTTAACCAACACTAGATATTATGGACTTTTCTACCCGAAAGATTGTTCTTTTGAGTTAGTATCATACAATGATGCTAACTTTGGAGCATGTCCAACGGACAGATGAAGTATGAGCGGTACCTATCACTTATCAGACAGTCTCTAGTATCGTGGTTTAGTAAGAAATAAAATTGTGTTTCATTATCGACATGTGAAGCAGAATACATTTATGTTGCTGTGGCATGCGCTCAGGTCATATACATGCAACAGGCACTTAAAGATCCTGGAATTTATTTACAAAAATCTTCAATTTTCTATGATAATACAAGTGCTATAAATTTATCTAAATATCCTATAAATCATTCTCAAACGAAACACGTTGATATACAACATCATTTTTTACATGATAATATTGAAAAAGGAAATGTTTCATTAGAATTTGTTAATACTGCAAATCAACTCGAAGATATTTTTACCAAAACCTGTATGCGAAGCTACTTTTATTAAATTAAGGCAGAACTTAGGAATTTTTGCCTTAAAAAAATTTAATTTAGTTTTAAGTTTCAGTATCTGTGTTTTGACAACAGTAGTTTTTAAAAGCCAAGGAAAATTATATACAATATTTCTTCTCTTTTTTTGATGACAAAGTGGGAAATTTTTTTAGAAAGATTAGGCATAATGATAAAGAGAAATTCTCATGTTCACATGAGGAGTCTTTATTTCAGGGAGAGTAATCTTATTAAGTATTTCATATAACTAATTGTCATCATCAAAAGATGGAGAATTCAGAACCTTAGTTTTGATGATGATAATGAAATACTATCTACTAACTCTGCATTATAGAAATTAACATATGAGCTGAAGAAATGAAGTTATATACCTCAAGACAAGAGCCTTACGAAATATGGAGTCAAGCTAATATCAAAGTGGAATTAACAAATTATCATTGACACGCAACAATACAAGAAGCGGAGCTTTAAAAGACAATATACGTAGAGTATAGTATTGTGCTATCATGTGTCGAGTTTTTTAGAAAATATTTGTTAAAACCACTCAAATGATCTCCAATTCACTTAAAACTTGGCCATCACCTATGTTACATATCCAAGTACATCTGTGAATTTTTTTCATATTTTTCGGAGGCTCAAGAAACCAGGAAAACGAACGATGGCTAAGGCAGTTTCTGCCTTGACTTACTGGACCGGATACAGGTCGACCGATGAAACCTGACCGGTCGGTCTATCAGGACGTGTTTTGTCTAGTAAACCTAGGCCAAAAAATTTGTTGTTTCCTATCTCTATTTTACAATCGCATCCCTTCATCCTTAAAGCATTGTAACCCTTCGTTAATTGCTTTAAACTAAGCAATAGCTGCTCCTAATCAAATCCCCTCATCCTCTATAAATAACAAGGTTCTCTCACTCTCAAATCAATAATTCTGGCTACTGGATTTTCTAAACCTAACTCTCTGATTTCTAACAGCAATCCCTAGCATTAATTCAATGCATTCAAATCCATATCATTCGCTTCAATTTAAAATCCTTAACCATGCCCATTCATTTCCTTACCGTTAAAGTGGTTATAGGATTATTGTACGAGTTAGAGTGACAAAACTACTGTACGAACAAACAGCACTTGTCGAAGGTATTTTCTACTTATGAAGGAAAGTCGTTCCTGAGATCAGGTGCTCAGGCAATCAGTTTGTAAATGTATTCCTTCAAGTCAAGTGAGGGCTTTGCTAAGAGAATTCCTAAGAAGTGCTCAGGGACTGGACGTAGGAGTAGTGCTCCAAACCAATATAAATCTTGGTATGTTCTTTTATTTACTTATTACTCTGCTTGTTATATTTCTGTTATACTGCAAGTTAAGTTAGCCATCATATTACTATACGATCCACTAGTCACTTTCACCTATTTTTCTAACTTGAATTTCTATTGCATCCGATTAATTTGAATTTCTAATCATAATGGCAGTTTCTAGACTACCAGGTTTTGTTTAAAATTACATCATAAAAGGAACAAAGCATCCAAAATTTACTCTTTTCTTTAATTTTTGTATCCAAATCTAATATCTCAATGATGTCATCACACAGAAATCACAAATGTAAAAATCAATTCAATGGAATATGAACATCACTCAGAGCATGTATGTGTAACATTAGATTTTCGTTATAATATTTTTGCTATTCACAATTCGCTAATTTAAAGTCAAACGCAGTTGTAATTATAAATAGAAAGACAACCATGAACCTTCTCACTAGCAAGAAATCATTTCAATAATCCATGATTCACAAATATCTAGCATAAAAAGAACTAAACGGGGGATCAAGAAAAGTGATAGAGGAGATTACCTAGACACGATGACCATTAGATGCCTTGGGGACAAATGGATGAAAGTTAAAAAAAGAACGACTATCGTCGTCGATAAGAAGAGGAATAATGATTGAGAAACAATCGAGCAATGGTGTTGTTGAGGCAAAATAAACGACATTCCATTTAGAGTTAAGCTGCAGATGGAGAGCAAAAGGAAATAAGAAATAGATTGGTATAGCATTAAGAGTGACGCTTGAACTTAGGAATACACGTGTCAATCACACATTAAATTCTGCTGAGAAATTGGAGGAGGCTTGAGATCCAAGGGAGCCCTACTCGGTTTTAATAGTATAGATAAAAAAAACATGTACGAATATATATATACACACACACACACACACACATATATATATATATATATATTAAAGTTAACGGTACATATAAGGAGGCCATGATCACCGGTCGACACCCTAATTGGGGTTAGTTGACTATAAGTGGTCGGTCGTCCAATAGGTGCAGTCGGTCAGCCTGTGTTAAACGGTGGCTTGAGTTTTGTTGCTTAAACGACCTGGATTTTATTATTTTGAATTGACTTTGATCGTACGGTCCAGGCGCATTCTACTCACAATAAATAAGAGGCTATGCCCCTCACTTTTATTCATAAGAATAACAAACATTCTGACAAGAATCTACCAGTTTCCTTCCACCTCAATAAAATTTCTAGATTCAAAAATAAAAGATTCAAGCATTAGGGAAGAGATTAATAAAGTTAAAGGAAAAAGGTAATGAATTTTACATATATGTAAATTTCTCTATTTCTATTTTTCCCTAATCTTTGAATTTTGAATCTAATCTATATACAAATTAATTGTTATATATTGGACAATTAAAAAAAAGATAATTAGAGGAAAAGATTGACGTTAACGTGAAAGAAAATCTAAGGGAATTCGGGGAAAGCTATCGGTGAGTGAAATTTTTTATTTTTCTCTCTATAGTAGTTTGTGCAGTTAATGTTTGGATTTGTTTTATGCCTTGAGGAATTTTGTATGCAAAAACTTTACGTCTGAAACCCAAAAATTCCCTCAAAAAATGTTAATTTTGAAATAAGTTGGAATCTTATTTGTTTTATGTTAATATGTTAGAATTTAATCCATTATTATTTGCAACATGAACAATTTATGTTCTATTTAACTTCTACTTCCCAATTGGTGTTTGCTATGATGAATGATTCTAAAAAGAATTAGGAAAGGGCATGCAAACCATGGATTTTTATCCTATCCGTGGTTTGCACCGCCTACTTCCATAATTAAAATAATTATGAGTCCTTTTTCACTTCAACCTCATCCATTCAAAAGTCGAATAGAATATAAATGGTTTAAAATTGTAAAGTTTTGCTTTCTTGAAATAGATGTATAAATTCTACTATGTCAATGTAAAACAAGTTGGATGTTTTGATTTCATTTTTGAAAATATATGCAAGTCTGTTTTATTGAGCTAACTTAAATTATGATTTTAGTTATTGTGTAAACTATTGTATTGCACTTGGACTTGTATGGATATGGATATTGTGACATTTAAATTATCCTACCAACCTAAGTAGGAAGTAAAAAACCTAGTATAGATTTACGCACGCCTAGGAATATTTAATAAAAACTAGTTGGCCAAAAATTAACATTAGGTATAAATATGATAATAACGTATAAGTCATAATGTATAAAATAAATAGGTTAACAAATAATAATAAACCATAAAAAAAGGAAATTAAGAAAAATTATGGAAAGTAATCCATATTTAAAGGCGAAATAAGGAGTTTTCCTTATATGGCCTTAATGTGTAAATGCGGGTGAGGTATATTGTGTGTGTATTGTAAATATATGTTAGTATACTTTTGTAAGGTTGTTGAGTGGAAATATATCTAAGTTATAGGGATGCAACGTTAGTTAAAAGTACGAGAAGTCTGCCAAGCTAATTTTTAGCTACCAATAGTATGACTATGGAACTTATGTGAGACATTGCCTAAAATAAGTACCCACGATGGATGCAATGTTAGTCCCATATCCATACGGTAAGCCAACCCGCTAATCTGGCTACCAGCACCTACGAGTAGTCGGACTAATGTAAGACATCACGGTTCGGGTTACGGGTCATAGAACATATATCCCCGGATAGGCCTACTTCGGAGTTGGAGGTATTAAATGACCATTGTAGGGTTTGCCTCTTTCCTACTGAAGAAGTATTAAATGGTCGGGATTATATTTCTGGGTGCATTAGTAGAAATCTTTGGGGGGGTCCACTTTGAAGTTGAGGTATTAAATGGCTATTGGAGGGTCTGCCCCTTCCCCGTCTAAGAAGTATTAAGTGGCCACATGGGATTTCTTACAATTTCGGCTAGGAAGTACAAAAGAGGGGCTCCTCTTTGTTTAAGGAATTAAATGACGGGGATCTCCCTAGGCTCTAGGTATCAAATGGTCGAGGTCTGGCTATTTCCCATTTAGAAAGGTCTTAAGTGACTTGGGTACTTTCTCTCGCATCATTATGATATGGTTGATGGAGATAGGTCGTTGGACCCAATATATTCCATAGTTGTGTTGCATTCGCATTATAATTACGAAGTTAGACTGGAAAGGGCCTTTAGCCTATAGTTGGAGATATGTTCTGAAGTTGGACCGAGAAAGCCATTAGCTTATAGTTGGAGATATACTCAGAAAGAAATAATATAGAATGCATAAGACATAATACTCATCTAAATGATACTGCCCAAATACAATTATGGTAAGACTTGAGATTTTCATTCACCAGACATTGTTGTTCTGACTCCCTCCTCATTACAACCCACAGGTTAGGGGGAACGCAACTGAAAGGAGGCAATGAAGACTAGTGGCAGTATAACTATTTATTTATGTTCGTGATTTATTCTGATGTACCCAGATTTTAGACTTGTTGATTTTTTACTATGAGACATTGTGTTATGGATATTTGAGTACTGTATTTCTGAGATTTGAAAATGTATGAAATGGGTACTTACTTTATTATTGTATTTTATCCCTTATGTTATGAGATTCTTAAAGCATAGATAGATAGCTTTGTATATTGTTTATTTGATCAATTTTACCAACCAACATCTAGCTCTGGAAGGAACTTAAGGTTCGATAGGCTTTTATTGGGTCGAAAATTAGACCCGTTTCAGAGAAGGTTGTTGCATTTGGTATCAAAGCTTAGGTTGTCCAATCAGTGGACATAGGTATACACGAGAGTACGTATTTGTTATTTTTGAAAATATTTTTCAAAACCCTATTATATATATATGCATATATATATATATGGACATACAAGAACACATTAGGTAAAATTTTAATTTGACAAGTAATACTTTCGTAAGAAGTAGGGATTAATCTAAAATTTTGAACTAACAAATAGTTGAAATGGTTGAGAATAACGGCTCCGAAGTCAGAACACCCCGCCTAGGAGATACCTACCATTCCGGGTATGCCATCATGGTTCCAACAATATCTAAGGCTCGTAAGGGCAAGTTCTCATTCATCAGCAAGCTGCACCAGCTGCACCAGCGGTGCTAGTTGCTCGGCCTATTAAACCAGCACCTCGCCTACCAGACTTCCCTAAACTACTTAAAGATTTTCAGAATATAGGAGGACATGCATTTTCAAGGGCGGAAGATTTTGTAGGAACCAAGGCTTGGATTAATGATTGTGACCTATATTCTGGGAGCTAGGATGGGAAGATCAAGTTAGGAGGAGGATAGCTGCATGGAATTTAAATGGGAGGCACTAGATTAGTGGTCCATAGTTTCTGAGGAGAATGCAAAGGAAGGAATTGCTTGTGCTGAATTCAGGGCTCGCTTCGAGTCACGTTTCTTGTCCAAAACTAAAGTAAGTTTGCAATTGGAGAAGTTTATCCAACTGCAGGAGGACTCCATGATGGAGGAGTATATCAATAAGTCATGGAGTTGGTTAAGGTCTTAGATGACTCAGGTCCTTTCTCTCGCCTCGTAGGAAATGGTTAACGGAGATGGGTCTTTGGGCCTAATAAATTCCATTATTGCATTGTACCGGCGTTATAGTTATAAAGTTAGTCTGGAAAGTTCCATTGGCCTATGGTTGGAGATACCTTATGGAGCTGGATTGGGATAGCCATTGGCTTATAGTTCGAGGTATAATTGGAAAGACATAGTATAGAATGTGTATGACATAATGCTCATCTAAACGATACTGCCCAAATAATATTACGGTAATATTTGAGATTTTCAATCACCAGACATTGTTGTTTTGACTCCCTCCTCATTAAAACCCATGGGTTAGGGGGAACACTACTAATGATGAAGTGTGAAGGAGGCAGTGAAGACTGATGGTATAGCTATTTATTTATGTTTATGATTTATTCAGATGTACCAAGATTTTAGACTTGTCAATGTCCTATTTTGAGACATTATGTTATGGATATTTGGAATACTACATTTCTGAGATTTGAAAATGTGTGAAATGGGTGCTTACTTTATTATTATATTTTATCCCTTCCACTGTGAGATTCTTAAAGCACATAAATAGATAGCTTTGTATATTGTTTATTTGATCAATTTTACCATCCAACGGCCAACTCTGGAATGAACCTAAGGATTGATAGGTTTTTATTAGGTCAAAAATTAAGTCCGTTCTAGAGAGGGTTGTTATGCACATGTAGTGACAACATAAAATTTATGCAAACATCCTACTATATGCAAATATATATAAAATTATACATGTATGTGCATCCATTCATCCATATCCAATAACCATATCGAAAAGGAAGTAAGTAACCACTTCCGCAAACAATCAATAAATAAACATATACATAATGAAATAGTAAATAGTATATATATAATCATTTAGCATAAGTCAGAACACTAAATATAAATATCTATCCTAAGTTGGAATGTATATACATATAAGCCAACACGGTATAAACTAAATTGGTATGACTCAAATAAAGCAACCATAGCAACCAAATCACTTCATAAAGACATGCATACAACCAATCCGAGCATCCATGCCTATGTCAACTAGCTAGCGAAAGAAACCATGCAAACATACAAACGAGCTAATAAGCAAACTAACTAAAAGTGGAACTTAATTGAAGAGAGATCGTGATGGGAAACATGAGGATTTTCTCCTCAAGTTCCCACGTACTCTCATTCAAAACTTTTCCTCTCCATACTTGGACCAATTTCATTTCTTCACTCTTATGTCGTACCACATCAAGCTCTAAGATGCAAATATGCCTACGGAGTATCCTAGACTCCGCTTCTACATTCACATCATCATGCTAACTAGGCTTTACCATAACCGCTAGATCATCAATGTACGTTCGCAAATTAGATAAACACAATGCATGTTAATACCCACAAAATTTTCAAGCAGACTACTCAACATGCTGACTATCATACTCTCTATACAATTGGAAGAGGCCTAACAACTAATGACTCTAGCTTTCCCACTTAACATATCTCAATAGCGAGTCCTCCACCTACACCACGCCACCGACTGCGAACTTTTTATGTGTACCTATACTATGCAGTGTCCATTACTTTGTGTACCACTTCAACTTTCACTGAGGTGTCATTAATCATATATTGCCCAAGTATGACTTTAATTTAAATAGACTTTACTATGGCATGTCTCCATCATCAAATACCTTGCAACATACTTCACCACTTGTTTCTTCGTATTCGACCAGTAGAAAACCCTCTTCATATCCTTTGACACGTCGCACTAAACTCCTTCTTTAAGTCCATAGGCATGACAACATGATACTGGATGGTGTTTCCCCTTTAAGTGGACTAACGTTTAGGATACTTGGGAAAGCCACATACTCCTTCACCATTTAATTTATAGATATCACGAGTGGATGATCCCTTATTTTTGGTGACCACAATATTACTATAACGAAATCATAAACTAGGTTATGCATTTTTCACATGCATCGGGCACTGAAAATAAATTATGGAAAAAAGGTCACTATTTCATAAAATTGCCTTCATAAGATTGTTTTTGAATCATGCGATGACTGAAAGAACTAACCTTATCTCTTAGTCGATTTTCTTCCAAATCGCCAAATCCTGCCTTTCTAAAAATCGCCTTCGTACCTTAGTACATGCAGGTCCAGGCATTACTTCATGCCTCAAAATCATATAAGACTATATACTTTAAAAAAATATTAACCCAACGTGCTTCTGAAGTCTTATAAAGTAACATATGGCTAGAGTACCTTATGTACATCGTCGTACTCCAAAAAAACTTTAATAGACAAGTATAGTCATCCTCTATCGTCCGCTGTCTTATACGATCATTCTTCTATTATTTAACCTTTTAGGATACTTTTCACTTAACTATGCTTTCATGCTTCTCATGTCTTATATAAGCATATCCCAACCCTTAACATAAACATATATGTTAATTTCAAACAACATTTAATCACATATCTTCCAACAATTTAAAATAATAATTTAAATGTGTTATTTTCTTCTTTAGTATAAACCATATCGGTATTGTTTATTATAAGAATACATTTTCTTTATTATCTCAAATAGTATGTATGTGTGTGTGTATTTCAAATCGATAATATACTTCAAAAATCCTTTGTTTTCATCATATTAATTTAAATATCTCAAACATCATTTTTTAATCCAATAATAATAATTTTCATCAAATTTCCTTCAAAATGATAATATTATTATAACTTTACATCAAAACAGCAATATTTATTTAAATCATTTTTTGCATTCACTTTATTATTATCTAGTTAAAAATAACAATATTCTGCATTTATTCCAAAAATCCTTTTCATTGTTACTTATACCAAAAATAGTAATAATTTAAACTAAAAATATTCATGAAAAATATCTCTTTATTATTATTATTCTCAAAATACCTCTTGTTTTGATTGCTTAAATAATTTTTTTTTAATAAACTCCATAAAACAATCATATTATCATTTAATCAAAATTTAGACAGTCCTCGAAAAAAATTATATTACTGTTTGTTTAAATTCCACCTAACTTGATAAATAATGGTAAATTCTCACTTCATAAATATATATATATATTTCTTTATTATTTCAAAAAAAAATTCAAAATTCATAAATAATACCCTCATTTATTTTAAGTACTATTACACCCCAAATATATTAGCCATCGCAGGTCATTGAAGAAGAAGTATTACAAAAGAGAAAGCTATCGTGAAACGTTTAGAGTCTTTGTGACATTAAAATGGATGCCTTTGTGGAGAAATTTACAAGAGACTTTGCATGACTTTGAGCACGAGAGATTGGAGCCATCGTAATATGTTTTATGAAGCCGTTATAATGAGAAGCATCAAGGTCATCATTGGATACCCTACATTGCCATAATATGGAGGAAAATCAAAGCTGTCATGGGACATCTCATGGAATCATTATATGGTGCATTAGAGACATCATTATATAACTCTTTGAGCAGTCGTTAGACAAAGTAACAAGGCTATCATGAAAAGTTCGGTAAGGCCATCGTGTGTAATTTGGCAAATGCACACCATCGTGATACAAGTTTGCTAAGCCATCGTGAAGAGTTCTATGAAGCTATCACATAACATCATCCAAGAGAAATCAAGCCATCATGAAAATTTTCCTCATACTATCGCATGCAATCTTCATATGACAAATGAATGTTATCGCCGAGAGTTCAATGAAGTCACTGTGAGTAATTGTGAGAGATTCCAACATGCTATCGAATGCAATTCCAAAATGGGTAATCTAAGCCATCCCGAAGAGTTCCAAGAAACCATCATGAGTGGTTTTGGAATAGAAAATTAACGTCATCATGGAAGTTTCACAAGGCACTATCGCACTCAAATGATGAAGTAAAATACATAAAGAAACCATTGTGCGACATATCAGTTCGATAATGTACCACGTAGACTAATCACGACCATCTAGTCGAGAATCCAATGGCTAAATTCTCTATAAATAAAAGGGTAAACCACACCCCCTCAAAAAAGGGGTCGAATTTCTTAAGTCCTTCTCTTCTTCATTTTCATTTTTCCTCTAAATTTGTTAAGTAAGCCTTGATTTGGGAATTCATGGCCATTAGAGCAAATTGTAATAGAAGACTTATCAATAAGTGACTTATATTTGACATAATTTGTACCATCGCTTAATTGGATATTTAACTTGGACTTTGTTAAGTTTCTATTGCACTCCACGCGTGATAGAAGTTCTTAGGTTGGATATGTCGAAGCACGTTATTGTGAATTGAACTATGACTTTGGCCATAGTTCCTCTTCACTTATCTTGATTTAATAATCTAACCTGATTTTTACCCTAACATTTTGGTGCTTTCACTGAGAATCAAACTCAAGATTCACTCTCACCCACTCTCTCTTCAGAAATGAACCAATATCATTTGGATTTCCAACTATAGTAATTAGGTCTTGATGTGCACGTAACAGTGCATATTTTTAGTTCCATATTTAATCTGCTTTTATTTAAATAAATGAGCATATTAGGGTATTTTACATGTTTAAACCAAAATTTAAATTTTTTTCAAATCATCATTTATTCATCTTCATTTAGGGGGTAAAATGGTAATTTTGTGTATGATTTAATTTGAGAAAATTTATTTGCATATTTTTATTTTTATTTATAGGAAATGAAGTGCAAATATGAAGAGGTTTCGGATGAATGCATGCACACATGTTGAAGGCTAATGAATAAAGGAAAATAAAAGAATTCATGCAATATGGAGGAGCCCACATACCCACTACCATATATACCATAATTAAAAGCACATGCACATGTTAATGGAGACTTAAAGGCATGTTAGTGGGGATTAATAATTTCCTTAATGATTACTTGGAAGTTACACTTTCTCAATGGTATTTTAGGTACTCCCCTAAAATATGAATTAGAGTTTTAAGCATGTATAAATACCCCTTATGTCTCATGTAATTATCTTCTTACTTTCATGCAATATTGTAGTCACAAAATAAAAGATAAATAAAATTTTCTTTCATGGCTTCTTAGCCTTATTTTTACTTTCATGCAATTTTTATTTATACTTTCTTTTCATGCTCTTTTTATTTAATTCTCTCTCTTTTTTAGTTTATGCTCCTTTTATTTCATGTTAGTAACATAGATATAATTCTTGTAATTAGTTAGTTCTATTTCATGCAAGTAGTTAACTCTCTTTTATTTTAATAGCTCTCATTTTCTTTCTCTTTTTATTTTGAAATCATTTTATGTTATCATGTTTTCAAATAAGAGCAGCTAAACCCCTTCAATTTAGGGGTAATGAAGCTCTCATGAAACATATTAAATTAACATAATGATTTCATTTGTAATCTCTCTTATGTGCTTGATGGAAAATATGAATGATAGTGGTTTATGTTTCTTTTTATTGAATTTTGATAGCTTATGTTGATATCTCAAATAGACTATGCTTAACTCCATTTAAAACATAAACTATTTGATCATTTGCCTAAGTGATTTTGATAATGAAAGTCAAACTAGAATCAAAATTTGATGGTCTAATAGTAAATAGGTCGTACTTAAAATAGATTTTATTTTAAATTTTCATATCATTTTCATGAGTTTTGATAAGTGGGTTTGAAAGGTGTGTTAGAGTTTGAAGATTTATGTTGTTCTAATTAATAGCACAAATAAATCATACTTATAATAAGCACATCTATCATTTTCTACTTAATATTTTAATGAGAGATTACAAGTGAATTTCATGTTGATTTATATGAATGATTGGAAGTGGATTTGCCTCTAAATTGCTTCTTATTATCATAATTTGTTCTCAACATTTCTCTATGTACATCTCATTAGTTTGTTTTGCATTGTTTATTCTTGGTTGCACTATTTATTCCATGTTTGCTTTGAATTGCTCCAGTTCCATTTGAGTTCACTGTCAATTTTTTTGCATTTTCTTACACTGTGCATTGTTCATTTGAATTTTCATTTCATTATTTTAGGTTACTGTTTTAGTTGCATTAGAGTTGCATTCCATTTGAATCAACATTTCAGTTTCGTTTCATTTCAAAAAAAAAAGAATTTTTTTATTGTGGTTTCATTTTAGTTTGAATCTAAATTGGCATTTCATTCACAAAACTGTTTCAAAATCCCCAAACAAAGTGCATTTCTGTTTACATTCAAATCTACATTTCACTCATTGTACTCTGTTACACTCTCTGTTTCTCACTTCTGCCTAGATTTTCTTTAGTTCACTATCTGCATAACTACAACTCCCCTTACATAAACCATTACCTTGCTCTTCCATCTCCCTCAACTCAAAATGAAACCATCACCATACATCTCCTCTAACCACACAAACCACCATACTCCTCTCAATCATCATTTCAATTCCAACACCTCATCTACAAAGCACAAACAACCACTTCCATACAATCTCCACTGCATCAGCAACTTCTTATAAACACTCACCAACTCCAACATATCATTAAACTAAACTTCCAAAATTCCACTCACTACATCCAACCACTACCCTCTGCACCATACCCTCAACTTCAACTGCTCCTCCCCCATATACACTCCATCACCACCATCCATTCACCACCTATACAACAACCACCATAGCAACTGCATCCACCCATCCACTTCAACCACATTCCCACTACAACTGGCCACTTCTACCCCATCACCATCTTTAAATTTCAATCACCCAACATCCTTGCTACTACTGCTTCTAGCATAGCCTCTACAAACTGCACCATATCAACTCCATCTCACTTGCCTTCAACCACCACCCACTGCTCAACCTGTAACAAAACACACAACTTCACCTTTAACTACAAATATCTACCATATTACAGTTCACCACACTTCACAATCTCCTTTCTTCCTTCCTCTTCCTGACCAACCTTCATACAAATACCAACCATCAACTGCTGCAACAACCTCCCTACATCTTCACCTTAATCCTCAACAAACAGATCATCTTAATTACAACAATCATCCACTTCAACTTGCGACCATCTCCCCTCCCATACAACATGCTACTACAAACTTTACCTTACATAACAAAACTTCCTACAACCATCATCCTTTTGCATACCCCAACCAGTGCAAACATTCTACAAACAAAACAACTTCCACTCGAAGCATAACCTTCCTGCCTCTGCTGTCAACCTCCAACTCCGCATCAATCTAAACCATCCCAAGTTCATGACCATCATCGAACAACCCACCCTCCATCAATTCAGGAAACCGACAATAACCCAATTCACCACACCTCACCAATTGCCCGCCTCAGCCATCGAATTTAATCACCACAGCAACCGGAGCTCAAATCGAATACCTAAAAAAATCAACCCAAACCCTCCACTACAACCACAAATCGCCTGAACTCAACTGCGACCTACCTCTACAAACCAAATTTCTTAACTCGACAGCAAAACCTCAATTCAGCACCATAATCACGACCCTCCATTCCCTAAAACTGATAACCAACAATAGCCTTCCATACAAAACGCACACAATCGCTTGAACCCGAAGACAAACCTGCAACCGGATTAAAGAGAAGAATTCGAAGGTTTTATTTATTTTTTGCGTATTCAATTTTTTAACAAAGAAAATCTAGTTAGGGATATTTGTTGCATGTGTTGAGTTTTGGGATATTGGGCCGTGTGTTGTTAAGTTGTGTTTAGTTTTGCCTTTGTTGTTGTGTGGGTTATTTGTTTTTGTTTAGTTGAGTTGAATTTTTGTTTTTTAAAAGAAATATGTTTTGTGTATGTTTTTGTTGTGTGTGTTTCGTTTGCCTTTGTTTTTGTATTATCCTTTTTAAAAAAATTCACTTGCCTTTGAAAAAAAGAAAAAACATATAAAAAAAGAAAAATTTGAAAATTCAAAATCCAAAAAAAAAATCAAATCTCCCTTTTGATTTTTTTTTTATTTTGAATTTTCAAATTTTTCTTTTTTATATATGTTTTTTCTTTCTTTTTAGTTTTTTTTGTTTTTGAAAAGATTATCGTTTTGGATTTTTGTTTTTTTCTAAAAAAACTAACTTAAGAAAAATGCTTGTTTTTGGATTTTTGATTTTGTTTGATTTATTTTCTTCCTTTTTTTTCTTATTTTGATTTTGCAAAAAAAAACTTGTTTTTAATTTTAGCAAGAGACAGGGTGTGTGTAGTGTAAAAATTGCATTGTGGGAAGAATGAAATTTGTAATGTATTGGGCTTTGGCTGCTTGATTAGGCTAAGTTTGATTATTTTTTTTAGTGCAATTTCAAGTTTTTTAAAAAGAGAAACAAACTTAACTTAAAAAAAATTTGTGTTGCCTTTTAAGTTGTTGAATTTTCTTTTGTAATTGATTTGCGAGGTTTTGTTTTGGTTTTTACTCTTTTTTGATTTCAGTCTTCTTTCATTTAAGAAAAAAGAAAAAAAGAGAAAAAACTGTATATATCTTGTTCGAAATTTCAGGTCACAAAAGCAGAAAATCAAAAGGAAGAATCGCTTACTAGTTCGCTCTGGTTGCCAAATAAATTGCTTGCTTTAAAAAAATCACTGCTTTGAAAAATAAAATAAAAATTTGCTAATAATTCTACACGCTTTGGTACCATCCTCTTTTCTCTTGTTTTTATTTTCATTGCATCGTTGGTTGCTTGCATTTTTAAAATTCCAAAAATAAAAACAAAATTAGATCTCATTCGTAGTTGCATTGTTAAATCACGTTTAATTTCTGTTTCACATTCATTTTATTTTGTTTCTCTTTTCTAAGGGCACACCCAAATTCACAAATGGTGGAGGATTTCATCACCCCTTTCTTGGCCCACAAATTGCATTTTATAGTAGAACCTGACTAATAATAACGGTTAGACATTGGACTTAAGGGTGTCACGAGCTCACCTAGGGCTTAATTGTATCTTGACAAGTTGTCTTCTTTCGACAGTCTAACCTCTTGGTGTCTAGGCTACGACAGAGCAATAATCATATATAAATATTACGGTGATTCGTAAATATTATGGTGATTGTTTCTCTGAAGGTACTTAAACTTTCGGCTGCATTGCTACGGTGATTCGTGGTGCATCGATAACTCATGTCCGTTACTTGGCTAAGAACTATTTTGTTGGATTAAGACAAAATGTGATTATACAATTTGGAGTTAGGAGCTTCTAAGGACAAAAAATTTGTAATTAAGTCCTTTTATTCATTTAGTTGCATTATTTCAAGCATATTAAAAAGAAACAACAAAATCCAAAACTAAAAAAAAATCATTTTACTTAACTTAGTTCTTTTTAAAAATCCAAAAAAAATCTATTTAAATATTTTCCTTAAAAAAAAGAAAAAAAATCAAACAAAATCAAAAATCCAAAAACAAGCATTTTTCTTAAGCTGGTTTTTTAGAAAAAATCAAAAACAACTTGGCTTTGGTGAACTAAAACCGACAAAAGCAACTCTTCAGTTTGCTGATCGTTCGATAAAGAAACCCGTGGGAGAAATCGAGGACGTACTCATCCAAATTGGTTAATTCATATTCCCAGTCGATTTCATCGTCCTTGAAATGCAACCCGTGAATAATCCAATGAGTAATTCCATTTATTTTAGGTCGACCTTTCTTGGCTACTTCAAATGCTCTTATCAATTGTTGAAACGTTAGATGAAAATTTCTTTTGGAAACATGACTTTGGATCTTAACATTTTCAACCTTGAAAATCAATCGAATAAACCACGTGACCAAACGTTAGAAATTAGATCCATTCAAGAAAATTTTGATAACGAAACAGTTGACCTAAACAACGAACAGAGAAACCGAATACGAACAACTATTTCAAGACGAGCCTCACAAGATTTAAAATGCAATTCCATTTGAGCCCCTTACTATTGAGTCAGAACTTCAACCAAATTCTTTGATTGAGCAACCACCGAGGTTGGACCTCAAACCCCTTCTCGATCACCTTAAGTACGCATACTTAAGTGACAATGAAATGTTCTCTGTCATAATATCTTCAAATCTCTCTCTTGATCAACAAACTTAACTTCTTTTAATTCTGTCGAAAATAAAGAGGCAATTGGATGGTCGATCACTGATATAAAGGGAATTAGTCCAGCTCTCGTTCAACATCGTATCCATTTAGTTGACGATGCCAAGCCTGTTCGTGACATGCAACGAAGGCTTAACCCAAAAATGAAGGATGCGGTTCATGATGAAATTCTTAAACTTCTCGATAACGGAATCATATACCCAATCTCTGATAGTTCGTGGGTTAGCCCAATTCATGTCGTGCCTAAAAAGTCTGGACTTACCGTTATCAAGTACGACTCTAACGAACTCATTCCAACTCGTACTCAAACGGGTTGACGTGTTTGCATTGATTATCGAAAATTAAATGCTGCAACACGTAAAGATCACTTCCCTCTTCCATTCATCGACCAAATGCTTGAACATTGAGCAGGCCTAGAATTCTATTGCTTTCTCGATGGTTATTCTGGTTATAACCAAATTCCAATTGCTCCCGAAGATCAAGAGAAAACGACTTTCACGTGTCCCTTTGGCACCATTGCGTGTCGACGTATGCCATTTGGCCTTTGCAATACTCCTACTACTTTTCAAAGATGCATGGTCAGCATTTTTCTCGATATGATCGAACGTTTTATGGAAGTGTTTATGGATGATTTTTCCATCTTTGGAAATTCTTTCTTCGAGTGCTTACACCATCTTGAGTTGGTTCTTAATCGTTGCAAGGACAAACACTTAACGTTAAATTGGTAAAAATGTCATTTCATGGTCAAACATGGCATTGTCCTTGGGCATGTCATTTCAAATAACGGCATTGAGGTAGATTAAGCTAAAGTTGATGTAATTGTGAATCTACACATTCCCAAATCTGTTAAGGACATTCGTTCATTTCTTGGACACATTGATTTTTATCGACACTTTGTGAAAGACTTTAGTAAAATCGCTCAACCTCTGACGACTCTTCTTGGAAAAGATGTTCCATTTGACTTTAATTCTGACTGTGTGACTGCTTTTGAACGTCTAAAAAATGTATTCATTTCTGCTCCCATCGTTTGCTCACCCAATTGGGATCTTCCTTTCGAAATAATGTGTGACGCTTCTAACTTTGCAGTTGGTGCTGTCTTAGGACAACACATCAACAAAATTCTTCACATTATCTACTATGCTAGTATGACTCTAAATGATGCTCAACTCAATTACATGACCGCTGAAATAGAGCTTCTAGCGGTAGTCTTTGCGCTTGAAAAATTCCGACCATATTTAATTGGATCACACATTATTGTTTACACTGACCATTCCGCTCTTAGATACCTTTTCGCTATAAAGGATGCTGAGTCTCGTTTGATCCGTTGGATCCTGTTACTCCAAGAATTTGACCTTACGATCAAAGACAAAAAAGGATCAGACAATCTTATTGCTAATCATTTGTCACATCTTCTAAACACACCATCTTCTTTACCGTCAACAAGAACTTTTCTGATAAACAACTCCTTTCTGTTTTTGTCGATCCATGGTATGCGGACATAGTGTACTATTTAGTCACTAAGGAAATTCCTTTATTTCGGTCGAAACAAGATAATTATAAATTTCTTTCCTAAGTCAAGTACTTCTATTGGGATGATCCATTCTTGTTTAAGTACTATTCTGACCAAATCATTCGACGTTGCATTCCAGATTGTGAATTCAAGAGTGTTCTTTCATTTTGCCATGACCAAGCTTGTGGTGGTCACTTCGGTCCTAAGTAAGCAGCCGAAAAGGTGCTTCAATGTTGTTTTTACTGGCTTACGCTTTTCAAAGATGCATTCGAGTTCTATAAAACTTGCGATCGCTGCCAATTGTTAGGAAGAATCTCTCGACGAAACATGATACCTTGAACCCCATTCTTACAATCAAAATCTTTGAGTTTGGGTTATTGATTTCATGGGACCATTTCCCAATTCTTTTGAAAATCTGTACATTCTTCTTACTGTTGATTACGTCTCGAAATGGGTTAAAGCCATTCCTTGTAAGACAAATGACCACAAAGTTGTTGTGAAATTCATAAAAGAAAACAGCTTTTCGAGGTTTGGAACACCTCGCACAATAATAAGCGACAATGGAACCTATTTCTGGTATTGTTCATTTGAAACTCTAATGAAGAAATACTCGATAACCCATAAGTTATCACCTCCTTATCACCCTCAAACTTGTGGTCAAGTTGAAGTTTCAAATCGCCAAAACAAATAGAATTTGGAGAAATCTATGAATAAAAATAAAAAAGATTGGTCACAAAAATTGACAGATGCGATTTGGGCTTACAGAACTGCGTACAAGACCAATCTTGGGATGTCTCCATTTAGGCTTTTGTACGGTAAAGCGCGCCATTTGCCCATCGAACTTGAACATAAAACGTTGTGGGCAATTAAGAACATAAATTTTGATCTTGAAAAAGCTAGCGAAAACAGCTAATTGCAAATTAATGAATTAGAAGAGATTAGGAACGACGCATATGAAAATGAGAAAATTTACAAAGAAAGAACAAAAGTTTTTCATGACAAGTCAATCCTAAAGAAAACATTTTCCCCAAACCAAAAAATCTTTTGTATGACTCTCGATTTCATTTGTTCCTTGGGTAATTAAAATGAAGGTGGACAGGGTCGTACATCGTACGTACTATTTTTCCACATGGTGCCATAGAAACAGAAAACCCTAGGGATGGATCCATTTTTAAAGTCAATGGTCATTGTTTAAAACATTACTTGGAATTGTCGAGTGATCGAGAGGAGGAGCTCATGACTCTTCCTGAGCCATACTACGTCTAGTAAGAAGTGTTAACCCTTTCTTGTAAATATGTACATATTTTTCCCTGTTATACTCATTATATAATGCATTGACTGTGGGGACACAGTCAAAATTAAGTATGGTGGGGAGTCTCATGTTCATTTTTGATTTTTCAGGTTTTATTTTTTTGCATTTTCTTTCCAAAACCAAAAAATCAAAAAAAACAAAACAAAATTTCTTTTTAGCATATTGATTTCCTTTTGAAGAAACACTATAGGATAAGTATATGTTTTTGGTTATTAAATTGAAATTTTTGAAAATTTATTTATCTCAATAAAAATAAAAATAAAGTTGATTACAAGTAACTATGGTTTAACTAGTATATAGGAAGGTTCATAGGTGATAATTATGAAGTATGTCCTAATTGTAATCTTTGTTTAAAAGGGTGGTTGATTTAAAGTAAAGGCGATAACGTTTTTGATCTTCTAAGTTAAGTGGTGCTAAGATGATTTTGCAAATCTCACTCTTCATAAAAAAAGAAAAAAAGTTTTTATGAAAATAAGAAACACCTAGAGTCAGGTGTTCACACGTAAGTGTGTACACTCACCATGCTCTGTACCCTTTTCACATAGGCCCAAAAGGCAGTGCATGGTCGATATATCTGGCCTCAGCTTATCTGAGTTAGGTGTATGTAAATAGATTTAATAAAAATAACCACCTAGAGTCATGTGTTCACACGTAAGCGTGTACATTCGCCATGCTTTGTACCCTTCTCACGTAAGTCTGAAAGGCTGTGCATGATCGGTATATCTAACCTAATTTTATCTAAGTTAGGTGTGTAAATAATAATAATGTTAATACTTTTCAAAAATAGAGAGAGAAAGCAATTGAAATCCAAGCACTATTTTCACTTATTTGATTTGACTTGTTATTCAAAAGAAATAAAAATACTACTTTGAAAAACTGATAATAAACTAAGGATCCATTTCATAGTTGCAATATGTTATCAACCAAAACAAGTACCAAAACTAGAGTCTAATTGTGATGATAACCTAATTTTTGTTGGAAGTTTTGACGAATAAAAGGACTAAAATTTCTTGATAATGACCATAACATATACTTAACTTACTCGTGTCAATTTAAAAGTAAATTCTTCATTTGTAAATATTTTTGAAAATTTTCATCATATAGAATCTGCATATCGCATTTGGATTTTGTGGGTAGTATCAGCTGAAAACCCTCACGAGACAACACTCGTCCTACTAGGGACACCTAGAGGTTTAACGGCTTGTTGCATATGCTCAATGCAATCGTGTTTCCTACGAAAACGGATTTATCTTAGTTTTAGTTTATTCGAGGATGAATAAAAAGATAAGTGTGGGGGTATTTGATGTACACGTAATAGTGCATATTTTTACTTCCATATTTAAGCTTCTTTTATTTAAATAAATGAGCATATTACGGTATTTTACATGTTTAAACCAAAGTTTAAATTGTTTTCAAATCATCATTTATTCATCTTCATTTGGGGGTTAAAATGGTAATTTTGTGTATGATTTAATTTGAGAAAATTTATTTGTACATTTTTATTTTTATTTGTAGGAAATGAAGTGCAAATATGAAGAGGTTTCATGGATGAATGCATGCACACATGTTGAAGGCTAATGAATAAAGGAAAATAAAAGAATTCATGCAAAATGGAGGAGCCCACATACCCACTACCATATGGATCATAATTAAAAGCACATGCATATGTTAATGGAGGCTTAAAGACATGTTAGTATTAATTATTTCCCTAATAATTACTTGGAGGTTACACTTTCTCAAGGGTATTTTAGGTACTCCCCTAAAATATGAATTAGAGTTTTAAGCATGTACAAATACCCCTTATGTCTCATGTAATTATCTTCTTACTTTCATGTAATATTGTAGCCACATAATCAAAGATAAATAAAATTTTCTTTCATGGCTTCTTAGCCTTGTTTTTACTTTCATTCAATTTTTATTTATGCTTTCTTTTCATGCTCTTTTTATTTCATTCTCTCTCTTTTTTAGTTTATGCTCCTTTTATTTCATGTTAGTAGCATATATTTAATTCTTGCAATTAGTTAGTTTTATTTCCTGCAAGTAATTAGCTCTCTTTTATTTTAATAGCTCTCATTTTCTTTCTCCTTTTATGTTGAAATCATTTTATGTTATCATGTTTTCAATTATGAGTAGCTAAACCCTTCAATTTAGGGGTAATGAAGCTCTCATGAAACATATTAAATTAACATAATGATTTCATTTATAATCTTTCTTATGTGCTTGATGGAAAATATGAATGATGGTGGTTTATGTTTCTTTTTATTGAATTTTGATAGCCTATGTTTACATATCAAATAGGCTATGCTTAACTCCATTTAAAACATAAACTATTTGATCATTTGCCTAAGTGATTTTGATAATGAAAGTCAAACTAGAATCAAAATTTGATGGTCTAATAGTAAATAGGTCGTACTTAAAATAGATTTTATTTTAAATTTTCATGTCATTTTCATGAGTTTTGATAAGTGGGGTTGAAAGGTGTGTTAGAGTTTGATGATTTAAGTTGTTCTAATTAATAACATAAATAAATCATACTTATAATAAACACATCTATCATTTTCTACTTAATATTTTAATGAGAGATTACAAGTGAATTTCATATTGATTTATATGAGTGATTGAAAGTGGATTTGCCTCTAAATTGCTTCTTATTATCATAGTTTATTCACCTTTCCTCTAATTTAATTTTTGCAATTTTTCTTAGTTCAAGACCACTTCAAAACTTTGGGCTAATTTGATTGAGTATTATTATAATTTAATTCATTCCCTGCGGATCGATCCGTACTCATATGGGTACTACAATTGTATGTCATGCGCTTGCGGTTTTTAGCGATTATAATCTTTTGGCAATTTTCTAATCGATAGAAAATTCGTCGTCTAACAAATCTCAACAAGGATCTTCTGAACCATATCCAAACCTGTTATCCTACCTACCAAGCAATCAACGATTTAGTGAAGAACAAATGTTGATTTGAGAAATCTAGCTCTCTAAACATTAGAGGAAAAGAAAAGGATTGCTCGATACAACCCAAGTAAATAGAGTTTAAACCCCTTTCATATTAGAGAAAAGGCAATTTTTCCCTTAGCCAATAAACTAAGATCAGAAAAGCTAAACCAAGGAAATAGGGATAATGTAAAGTTAGAAAAAAGTTCGATTTCCCAGATCAGACGAACCATTCAACTTCAAGCACGAGGTAGGTCTTTGACATTGAGATGAATCATGATTTTGAAAAATTTGCTCAGAGATGGGAAAAAATTGTTAAGTTAGAATCTCTATTAGGAAAACGAAAGTTAGGAAAGGATTACGAAATTCAAAACTCACATAAAAAGGTAAAGAGTTAAGGAAAGGAATCCTATAACAAGATGTCCAAAAGGCAAAATCATCACACCGCTCCTCACTTCTCAGGAGGAAAAGTACTTCCTTACTGTGGATAGGCTAAATCACTGGGTTTTCAAGAAAGCTCCAAAGAAAGTAGAAAGACATGATGAAGGGATATACTGTTGTTACCACAAAGCAAAGGGTCATCACACTAATGACTGTCGAGCTTTATCTGAGATCATCGGGTATTATGTATGAAAAGGAGAACTACAGGAGTTTGTAGAACCTTAGTGTTCGAGGAATTAGAGCAAAAGCAAGCAAAGCCATGTGTAAAAGACGACGGTAGTTAGAAACGACTGCCTTCCTCAATCTTTAAAACATCCATCTTTGAAAAAACAATACAATCTTTGGTAATTAGAAATGACTACCTTCCTTAATCTACTATCTCCTTTCATGCCTAAAAATGTGAAATCAGTCTTTAAGTTAAAAGCAATTATAACTTTGATTAAGTAATCAACAAAAGAATTAAGTTTGGAAGCCCTAGTGGAATAAGATTGCATTAATCTCAATTGATCTTCTAGTTCTTTTAGCTCATTCATAAGTTTTATTTGCACCCTTTATTTGGGAAATTCTACTATTGGTCGCACTAATAGTGCTTTCAAGAGGCTTAATTTTTAGTGTAAGCACATTTTTCTGACTCTCTAGCGTCTCAATCTCTAGTCTTTGCAAAGAGAATGTCTCAATAAATCTCTTTTTCTACTTATCCTTAACCTTTAGTATGCACTCTAGTTTGAAGGCTCTACTTAGCTTCTAAGATTCCTTGATTTGTCTACTTAAGAAGAATCGGATGTATCGCGGCCAGGGACTGAATGCACTTGAGATGAAGAATGAGAAAGGCATGGCAATTTCCTTTTTGAAGATTCTACTGGGGCAGGGGTAGGCAGTCCTTTTTCAACTTTAGTCAATATTAATTCATAGGATTGACATTCCTTCTTATACTTTATCACTTCAACCTCTAAGTCGAAAATGTGTTGATTTAAATGAGCGATTTTAGCATCAAACTCCAACTGCTGTTGGGAATCGGCACATGCACCAAGTTTTATAGTCAACTCAGAGATTTCGGTATCCTTCTATAAACTCTCTTCTCAAGATCTACTACCATTTCCTGACTTAATCTTATAATAGATTTCACATTGGCATATTTCCCATACCACTTATTGGTTTCAATGCTATCGATAGTTGAAGAATCAAATATAGAACAAGAGGACCGTTCCTTCAATGGTGTCTTCAATTTAGCATGAATATTTTCAAGGCGTTGATTAAGTTTGTTATCCCACCTTTTGGCAAGGCCGTGACACCAAGAACTTGATTAGAAACCAAGGATAGTTCGTCCTGGAGATCGGTTATACATAGGTTCGCTATGGATACCGACAAATTTTGTCCGAGTCTGGATCGAGCTATAATTGATATGGCACGACAAGCAAAGCTATGAAAGCCAACATTCAAAATTTTAAGTCAATCGGAGTTTGTATGCTCAAGATATGATCGATGCAAATTTGAATTTGTTGAAGGCTGTCAAATTCGCATCGCTTCTGTTCGCATCGCTTCACTATTCACATTGATGTATACGAATTGTAGCTATTTTCCTTAACTTGCATCGATCATAACTCAAAATCTACAAGTCCAAACGCCACCAAATTTTCACAGGACTTGCGTACAACCTCAGGAATGTTCATGATCGATCTCGGCTTGATTGGGCCAAATCTTGATCGATACGAATTTCATTCGTATCGATCTCGGATCGAGTCTAAACGACCGGGGATCGATCACGTGGGCCCACCTACGTGAGAGAAGAGATCTTCCACAATCTGGGCGAGATATTTACTGCCTACGCCTATAAATAGCGACCCTGGACCTACAGAAAAGAGGCTTTTGGCTTCTCTATGCTGATACTCTACCGGAATCACGATTAAATTTCAGTTGTACTGCTGTAATCTTTTGTAATCAACGAGTAAAGTTCAATAAACATCAGTCATTTCATAGTGGACGTAGGCAATTCGCCGAACCACTCTAAATCCTTGTGTTTATGTACATTTTCTTATCTGTTTATTGGTGTGTTTGTTAGGTCTACTTCATTTTACATTTATTTTCTCCATTTTATCTCTTCAAACACATCCAAAGAGTGTTGTGCCCAATTTTGGTACAAACAAAGTTCATGAGCACCGATAGATAAGGGAAATCCTTTATCCTAATTCAAAAGATAAGTAATAGAAATTTTCAATACAGATTAAAGAAAGACAACAAAGTTTCCATTAAACAACAATAAATCTCCTGCAAAAGCTATTACATCCGAAAGGGACAACAATAATAGAAGCTACAACACAATTAATTTTTATAATTAGAAATGGCATCCCGAATTGTCTGAAAAGAGGAAGGCGAAATAGGAAACGTTGCACTAAAAGGAGCTTCACTGCCCGAAGGAGTATTGACTAGAGGAAACCCATGATAATCCCATTCTTTAAGAGGGGGCTAAGTCCACTACACAATAACTTGGTGTAGTTAGTTCAGATTTCATGAAGAAATTGGTCCTTATAGCTATGCAAGAAATTGAAATCTAAATTGAGTGTAAGTCTAATGAAGGTCACGAAGGAAGTAGTATTTTGTTAGGTGAGATTTGTTAAACAAAGGGAAATTTTCTTTGAAAGTCCTTTCTAGTCTGACCAATTTACTTAAATTGTCTCTTGACATTGGAGATGATGAGTAAACGGGATTATATTTAGAAGCCTTCACATTAATAATAATTGTATTAAACACAAAGTCAATAAAAGCAATACAAATTTAGCTTAGTAGCAAAAGATAGTTAATTCATAATGTTACATGGGTTCATAAAGAACAAACTCCTTATAATATTCAGTTACAAACCTATCCTTGTTGAACTTGATCTTGTCAGGTGGGAGGGAATCAATCTTTAGGGACGTAGAAGAAACTCGAGGTAAGTCACAACACTCCTCTAGGTAAGGATTAGAACCATGTAAACCCAAATAACTTTTATGGAGGCATCTAAGTAATCCCCCACACCCATTTCCTAGGAAGGAAAAATCGGCCATAGGAAATCAGTGTATACACGATATAGGCATTCCATCAATAGAGTCCTATCTTCAATTAGCATCCAAAAAGGTGTGGTCAACTCTTCATTCTCTCTACGGAAGTTGGATTGATGGAAGCGCGACTTTCGTAGGAGGGATGCAACCCTTTTTTGAACTAAATCCTCAAAATGCTTAAGGCGCCTTAAGGGTCCCATGTACCTCTCGTTTGATTTGTTCAAATCTTTACATGGTCTTTCTCCTTCCTGATTAAGTTTTAAAATTTCTACTTTCTTTTGATCTAATAAAATTTGTACAATATTTATTTTCCTATGCTGGTAGTTAAATCCTATTAATAGCTATGCACAAAAAATAATGAACAAAATAGGAAAACCACCTTTGAAGGAGTAACAGTGGCACTAGTTTTGAAGGATCGGACAGAGGGGGCATTAGAAGGAGTTTAAGCTTCAAGAAGAAGATGAGCCTCAGTAGGAGTCTGGCCTATCTCACCAGATTCAAGAGGCATTAACTTAGAAGGAGAATGTCTAGGAGGTGGAGATTAATGAACACCTTTAGCAGTCCCCGAAGAAGGAAGTTGGATAAACAATCTGAACCTTGAGGGGCTCCGGACCTGCCGTGGCCTGGGTCACCATTCTCATCTTCCTTAGAAAATCCACTTTGGAAGGGCCACTAGTACTATCATTCCCATCATTATCACCTTCATCGTCATCATTATCGCTAACTACTTTTTTCTTTGTCGGCTCCTTTGTCCCCTGATCTCTTATCATCATGATACATTGATATATCATTGAAAGCCAAAGATTTGGTGGGATCAATAACATCTTCTCCAATAACCTTAGGGCAATCACTGGGAACACGCCCCGATAAATTGTTAAAACTATAATCCACCCCTGGTTTATCAAATGAAGTAAAAGCCATGTCCAGACATCGGTTGATGTTGTCTTTGTAAGCAATGAACAAAAACTGTAACACCCATAAAATTTAATAAGAAATTAAATAATTAAAATAAAGTTAAAAATGGAAATTTTGTAAATGTCAGAATTTGACCATGAAGTTGCAACATTGCATCTGTGGTGATTTTTTGATCAATTTCCATATATAATATGTTTAAATCAAAGTTAAAATGGAAAAGTTATGGACGTTTGAATTTTTGAATTTAAAATTTAAATATTTGAATATGAATTAGAATTTAAAAATATGGAGTTTGAATTTTAAATTTTGGATATGAAAAGTTAAAGTTGAGAGAGGCTTAACGTTTAAGTAAGGGTTAAAGTTATCGTGTAACGTTAAACTTATTAAGCTAATTAATAAATTAAAACGGAAAGTAAATTAATGAAGGAAATCAACACGGTCAAAAAGGGGACTGGTCGAACCCAGAACCACAACCAATCGACCGCTAACAGTCGATAGGTAGGTCATGGCGGTCGACCGGTGGGGAGCAAAAAGGGAATGGCGGCTAGGATTTTGTTATTTTTGAACGGTCCGGATTTATTTGATTTTGATTCAACGGTTCTGGTTCCTTCTTACCACTATAAATAGAGCCCTAGACCCCCACTTTTCCTTCATCAAATTTTAGGAATGCTAGCTCTATCAAAATCTTTATCCTTAGGGTTTCAGAAACAGTAAACTTTCTAATAAGTAATTCTAATTTCTAGTCTCTAATTTAAATTAATCATTCTTCTCTCTATCTTATAATTTTTGAAACCTAACATATATATATATACACACACACGCAATCTATTTATTGTATATTCAAAAAAGGGAAGATTTAACAGAGGATTAGGAACAGTATAAATCAAATATCTTCTTCTTCTTTAGATTTCAGAATTAGTTAGGATTTTCGGGTAAAAGGTTTAGATGTTAATTCTTTTGATTCCTGATTCTATTCCTCTAGTTTCTGATTATTAATCTAATCTCTATATACAATTCACTCTGTTGTATAAAGAGGGAGATCTGAAAGAGAGTTAGGCGTGGTGGAATCAAATCCGGTTAATAAGCAAACAATTCTCTATGAGTGGAAATATCAAGCTTTTCACAATTTTGTAATTGAATAGTATTTATTTGGATTTGATGTATGCCTTGGAAAATTTTGAAAACGAAAAACATAACACCTAAAATCCCTAGAATATCCCTAAGTAAATATCAATCTTTGTATATATTGGAATTATAATTGTTTTTGGTATTGATATATTAGAATCTAATTAACTATTAGAATTAGATATTCTATTTTTCAATTTAACATATTTTTCCACTTTTGAATTAAAGTGTTAAATTGTTCAAAAAGAATATAAATTAGAAATGGTGTGTAAATTATAAATTAAATTGATTGTAGTTTGCACCGTTTATTTCTACCACTTAAATAAATAAGGAATTCCTTTCTTGTTTCAAAATGTTGCATACGAAGGTTGAATTGAATATGGGCGATCTAACTTTTGATGATCTGTTCTTTAAAGCAGAAAAGGGATTCTAGTGTATTAATATGGAACAAGTGTGGATATTCCATGTTTGTACAAATCTATTTTATTTGGCTATGGTAGTAGCAGTTCTTGTTGGAATTGTAGATTTTTATGAGATTGATACTTCAAAATACCTTATAAGCGAATTATTATCGAATTGTTGTAACGTATTGATTAGACGTTAAATTCTATGTGTAAAAATATACATGTATAATATTAATGATCGATTATTAAAGTTAATAATAACTAATAAAGCGTATTGAATGTATTGATTAGAATTAATAGGGTAGCAAATAACATTGATTTGCAGGAAATAAGTTAGTGTAAATTGGGGAGTTAATCCCTAATTAGGGAAGTAATACGGAGATACCTTATATTGCATCAATTATTATTTGGGTAGGATGATGTATGTATATAGTGGATATACATATAAGTTATGACTAAGTTATAGGGATGCGAAGTTAGTCCAAAGCTACATGGAAGTATGTTCAGTTAAATCTAGCTACCAGCGGTGTGGCTTTTCAGACTAATGTGGGACATCGTCTATAATAAATAACCACATTGGACATGAGGTTAGTCCCAATTCTATAGGGTAAACCTACCCAGTTAATCTGGGTGCCAGTATCTATGAATAGTCGGATTAATGTGAGATGTCACGAGTAGGTTATGGGTCATAAATTGCGTTTTGGTTGAGGTAGATGAAATCCTTCGGAGGGGTCTGCTTTGGGTTTGAGGTATTAAGTGGTTATGGTCGGGCCCACCTCTTTTTAGGAGAAGTATTGAGCGACCTGATGGGAATTCTTATGACCGTGTATGGATCTCCTTTGGTTTAGGTCTTAAATGACGGGGACTGCCTACTTTATAGGTCTTATATGGTCAGAGTCTGCCTAAGTCCCATGAAAGAGGTATTAAGTGGTTTGGAGGTTCTCTCTCTTACATCATTAATGATAGTTGCATTAGAATTTAGGAACGGGTTAGGTATTAAAAGATGGCGACCTGCCTATTTTATAGATATTAAATGGTTAGCGTCTGCCTAATCACTAATGAAGGGTATTTATTGGTTTGGATGCTTTCTCTTACATCATTATTGTTAGCTGCGTTAAAAATTTGGAATTGGACTGAAAAGGCTTTTGAGCTTAGAGTTAAAGTTATTAGTTTTTGTAGCACCACCACATAAGGTAACTGTTACATTTTGTATAATCTTAAATACATGAGACATATTTCTCATTTAAATAATACCGCTCAAGTACAATTATAGTAAAGTTTGAGATTTCCATTTCACTAAAAATTTGTTGTTCTGACCCACTCCTCATTACAACACACAGTTTAGGAGAGGCAGTGCTGATTTTAGGAGGCAAAGGTGGAGATGAAGACTTGTGGCAGTTATATATATCTATTTATGTTTTTAAGTATTTTTATTGTACCCAGTTTAAACAGTTATGTTATTCTGAGATATTGTACTATGGAGACTTTATGTAAACATGTTGTAATATTTAACATGTCATGTTTCTAAAATGGTTTTCTTTATTAAATGAGTACTTGTTTCTGATATTATATTTTATCCATTCCACTGTGATATTCTAAAAGTACAGATAGATAGCTATGTGTACTATTTTAATTTTATCAACCTAACGGCTCTCCCTAAGATAGGCCTAAGGTTCGATTGGCTTTTATTGGGTCTAAATCAGGTCCGTTTTGGGTCAGGCTGTTACATTTGGTATCAGAGCTTAAGTTACCCAATCAATGGAGATGGGTATAAGTAAGAGTGGCATACTTGTTAATTTTGAAACTATTTTTCAAAAATCTACTATATATAAATAAATATATATACTTAATTTTAATTTACTATATAGTTTTCGACCATAGAAGTAGTTGCGACCATATTCCGAAAAGATGGACGAGACGACTATAGGTTGGAAAAATGAACAGAGTAGGGAATGAGGGACCAATGTCGTATTATAAGGAATGTAAATGGAATAGACTGTCTCTCTATGATTAATAGGGAAATAAGTGTACAATAAATAGGAAGTTACAATAATTTAATTAGGATTTGAATAGACTAATTAAAGATACCGTTAAGGTAATTATGGGATTATAGAATTGGAAAGGTTGTAGCTCTAAAAATTTAAATGACAACGAGTGTGTAATAAGTGAGGAGTTCTAAGGAATTAAATAGATTAATGAGACCATTATGATAAAAGTTGAATAAGTAAATAAATCTCTTTAGCAAATGTCTGTTACGGTAGTAACCATTTAATATGGACCAAGTGACATTTATGAGAATAATAAATAAAAATGTTAGGTATTGACTAAATATTATAAGGCATGATAGTTGTAAACATCTGAAAGTAAGGGATGAAAGGAGAAGAAAATGCAATAGAGATGACAATTATTAAGAAGTTGTTGTTTTGAAAAAGATTTTCTAAAAATTTAACTCTACGTGAAGGATTTGATAAAAGGATTTTCTTTGGAAACTTGCTTGAAATGTTTTGAAATTTTTTTCGAATGATTTATTGAGAAGATGTTGTTTTGAAAGAAAAAATGGAATTTTGGGAATTTATAAATTAGAAATTTTAAGGCAAAAGTTAGTGAATAAAAAGAAGTTGTAGAGTCAAAAGTTTTAATTAAAATGTTTTTTGTAAAAAGGCTTTTCATTTTTGAAACTCCTAGTTTAAAAATTTGCTGGGCTAAAAGTTTTCGATTTAAAGATTTTCAATAAAAGGACTTTTCTTTTTGAAATAAAAGAAAAATAGAGCGTAAGTGGACTTGATGATTTTCTCTATTTCATAAATTTGGAAGTTCTTTAAAATTATTCTTTTTAAAATAAAATTAGAACTTGATTAAAAATGATGAAGAAGCCATTTAGGTAGGAAAAATATAAACAAAGGCAATAGTATGAGATTTAGATATGAATAGTGATAGGAACTTATAAAATATGATTAATGATCTAGTTAAAGACAATATAGGAGAAATAATGAGAATGGGGTAGAAAAATGTTGGAATAGGAGTTTACCATGTCTATTCTACTTTTCATCGTTTAAAGTTATAAAAGATAATTTTGAATATTTTGAACCAAAAAACTAACTTTCAAAGGAATAAACCTTTGCTATAGAAAGTTTATGAAAAAGGGAAATTACTTTTCTTTTTTTTGAAATTAAGCAACCCTTTTTTAAATTTTGATAGTTTGGTTTAATAATTGAGTTTTTGAATGTTTTGGGTTAAAAACCCTACTTTTAAAGAAGTAAGTCTTTGAGGTAAAATAATTTGAGAAGGGAAAATTATTTTACTAAGCAATTTTAGAACTTTTGAATTTGGGATTAAGAATAAAGCGGTAAATGTTTTGAAAATTGTAAAAGGTTGGGTTCAAATATTTTTGGAAGGATTTGCCCAAATGTTTAATAAAGATAGAATATATATGGAATAAAATAAAACATGGTGTTTAGATATTTTTAAGAATTCAATTTCCCCAAATTGTTTTTGGAAAGTTGGAAATTCTTTTGGAAAAGTATGCTTAAAAATTTTCTTTTGAGATGTGGAAATTCTTTGTAAGTTTGAATTTCAAATATCGCATGCTAACATAATGTGGATTTCTAAGTTTATATTTTATGGAGTAGATAGGGATCACTATCTAAGTAAGAAGGGTTAAAGGTTTCAGGATATGAATAAAGTAAGAATAGTATGTACAACCTAATCTGGAAATTTGAAATCAGTCCCAAGCAACTAATTGTAGAATGTTGGTAAGGTCGTAAAGATATTCCAGATCTATAATTGGGTTGTAAGTTAAGTTGCCTTTGGAATGTGGATTTCCATATTCTAATTTATCGGGAGCAGGCTCCGTATAAATATCTATAAATTATCTAATTCCTTAAATATCTATAAAGAGACGTGTAAGATATGAATATTATTTTACATAATTTACACTGTCTTTTTCGATAAAAAAGGAAATAATCCCTTGTAATTTCAAACAAAGCAAAGTATCACTTGTGGTTGATTCATGGAAATTTTTAATGGTAATCCTTTTTGGAAGGATAGCTCTAATAAAATAAAATATAGAAAGGAATGTTATAGTTAAGGAATTAGTAATTAGAAATAAGAAACATATAGCGTAACTTACAACGATATTCGTATAAATTATAAATAGCATAGTAATTATAGGACTAGGATTGATGGACGTTAATTAAAGTTTAATAGAAAATTAGTAAGGGACTGATTAAGGAATCTAATATGGTATTTATAGAGGAATTGAATACTTATAATAAGTAATCTTGAAACCGGTTATAAGTTGAAATGGATTTAATAAGGATTTATCAGAGATTGTCAATTTTGACATTAATGGCTAGTTATTATGGGTTATGGATATTTATTAGAAATAAGAAGGAAAATTAAGGAATGTGGGTAATGGTGGAAAGACATTCTATGTAAATCTTAAATTAGTAAGGAACATTAGGACCCCAACATCATTAACGTCGGTTAATGATTAAGGGCAGCTTCTAGCAAAAGTTTTCTTTTAGAGTTTTTGAGTTGAATTTGGTAGTTGTCTCCTTTAGGGAAAAGTATTAGATATGGTATAAGGCATGCCCTTGTTTTATCACTGTGTTGATTTAAGGGATGGGATTAGGCCACTAAAGAAATATAAATCAAGGAACATTGTAAATAAGGATATTTCATAAGGACATTTAACTAGCGATAAACCAAAGATAAGACTGGAAGTTAATCAAAATTTAGGTTAGAATGCTTCTAACCCAAAACTTGTGGAGCGTAACCATTCACCCCAAATGTGATAAGGTGTGTAGACATATGAAGAGAGTTTTCTAACTGGAAAAGGATGAAGAAAGAGCCATTGAATTTGTTCTAGAATTTTGATGTGCCAAAAGGACTAATGCTAAGCAAGGTTTGCCCGAAGGATTTTAATTACTATTGAAGGTTCCGACTGGGAATTGAGAGCATATATCAATGGACTTTATAGATGGGTTTCCTAGAAGCAATGAAGCTACATAGGTTGTAGTAGATTGGCTCATTTACTTCCATTAGAAGTAATAGGATTGTAGCATCTCTAGCATAGATTGTTTTAAGGGGGTGGTGCAACTGCATGGAGTTCCAGTTAGCACTATCAGTGATAGAGATCCTTTGTTCATTAGGGTATTTTGGAGGAGTCTTGCAATTTGCTTTGGGAACGACTTTGGATTTTAGCAACACTTACCACCCATAGACCGATGGTTACACAAAAGAGTGAACAAGAATTTTAAGGATTTGTAGAAAGTTTGAATCATGGATTTTGGAAGGCCTTGGAGAGGGTAGAAGTGTAGAGGCGGTAGTTGAGGGCCGCATAGGACCATCAAGAGTCCTAGGCAGATAAGCAAAGATAGGAATTTGTGGTTTTAGTTAGGGACATGGTAGTCGTTAATGTTTCCCCCTTTGAAAGGTTATGAGGTTTGGTACTTCTGGGAAGTTGACGCCTAGATTCATGGGGCTTTTACCAATTTTAGAGTGGGTGGAGGAAACTTGCTTGTTAGGTGGAACTTTCAGACAATTTAATGGGAGTCCATGATGTCTTTCATGTTCTACAATTGAGGAGCTGTCTACATAACATTGCCTCAGTAGTAGAGAATGATCACTTAATTGATGTTGAAACAGAGCCTATCACCCCCTTGTGCTCTCGCCTGCATAGAGTAGCACAGTATTAAGAGGATTCATAATCAATTAATTAGGTTGATTTGAGTAGATGAGGAGATAATCCAGCGGAAAACACATGGGAGCCGAAGGGAAGGTGAAGGTTTCTAATCATGAGCTTTTCTATGGTAAAATTTCTCTTCAAAATATAAGTTTTTTTTCATCGTGGTTGCTAGATTGGGTGTTAGGATATTGTTGCCATACTTTCTACTATTATTTTTTCACTTATATAGAGTTTTATGATGCTTGCATACATACCTAAATGTCATGACCTTGCATTCACGCTAAGTTTGAGCTCACCTATAGTATGCTTGCATACATAATCATATTGCATTTTTGGTTGTGTAGATTATTATAAATAAATTGGTTGTATAACATGGTCGTTGAGTGCACATTACACTTTCTTCCCTTAGTGATTTCGGGGGCGAAATCCTTTTTAGAGGGAGGGTGTAACACCCCATAAAATTTAATAAGAAAATAAGTAATTAAAACAAGACTAAAAATGAAAATTTTGTAGATGTCAGAATTTGACCATGGGAGTTGCACCATTGCGTCCGTGGCGATTTTTTGATTAATTTCCACAACAGCAAACCTGCTATTAGTTGCGTTGATTGATAGCCTTTCAATGTTAAATGCTACCGTTGCTCATTTATAAGAATTAAAAGTAAATAAAGGAACACTGCTTCCTTATGCCGCCAAAATTTGGGTGATATTTTTCTTTTATCGCCCATATTTCTCTTTCTCCATTATCACTTAAACAATTTTTTTAAATTCTTTTCCTCCCGCTGCAAGAAAAACACTAAAAGAAATCTTGTTCCATATGATGCATTATCGTTTCTCCTTAGCTCGTGCAGTTCTACCTTAATTCTATCTTGAAACCGTTGTGCCTCAAGTGACATTTCTAGTCTCTAGCCTCCACTTCACATCTCCAGTTCGGTAAAGGTCGTCCGAAAATAATCTTTATGTGAGTTCGTTGATTATTTTATGTTTGATTAATGCCATTTGGAGGTTTTTTTGAATTCATCGCATGAATTTAAGTTCAGTTTCTTCAACAACTAAAATTAAAACTTAGGTAATTTTCTTCTTGATTTACAGTATCTAAAACTACAAGCAGTCAATACTCATTTGGAAGTGAAGCATCACTGTGCAAATTGAAGTGATTTAGTTTGAATGATACGGTAGTAGCTACAAGGATTTTCCAACCTGACTTGTTTTTAGGAGAGTGAGAGATTGGGTATGTGTTTAAAAGGTGGACCGATGAGAAAACATTGGCTCATGCCAGATCTGGAACTGGAATGATGGTTGCTACCAGGAAACTTAAAGAGGGAAAGCTTTAAAGGACATAAAGAACAACTCGTATGTATACGCTCTTTTTCTTCCTTTTTTAGTATCTAATAATTGCATAGTAAATTTTTGATCACCTTCTAATGATAATCTTCATACTTTAAACTTTTAATGAAATTTTAATATTGGTGACTTGTTTCAATGTTTTGGCCAGACACACCATCATCTTGGAATTTCTCATATGATGAAATTTTCTATAATTCACAAAACTTATCGAAATATTTGGCTCATTGGAATTGAAATTGTTCTAAACCTTAATAATCTGCACATAACACTCTTTGTATTGGAAATTGAAGAAAAATATGACTGCAATCCATATTTTATCTCCAATTCTTTTTTCTATAGTTTTTAGTACAGGTTAAATAGTAAAATAAATTTGATATTTTATAATTAAACCAAATGAAGAAAATTATATATGTTCTCTTTCTCAACTTTACTACTTTGTCAAACTCATTTTACTGAAACTTCAAACAAATTAAATTTGGTTGGTACCACGGTTCGAGATTTCGGCCGGTATGTCGGAATTCCGGCCATTCCAACCCAGTTTCGGTGGTGACCGGGCCGAAATTCGATTGAAAATCCGGTTCCACCATTGCAATCAAATTAAAAGAAGAGAAAATGATTCATATTGATAAATACCCGTGACAAGAGAGCTGTGACAAGAGAGAGAAGTGACATAAAGATAGAAAAAGATGGAAAAGAAAGTGACGCGGTATCTTGCAAGAGAGAATTTCGATCCCATTTTTCTCTCTATCAATTAGGGTTACAGCGATGGGTTCAAAAGAGTAGAAAGGAGTTTGGTTTGACGTTGGACTTGAATTGGCTATTTAAATGACTGGGCTTGTATACTTTTGCGTCTTGGACAAGCCTGTTAATGTTTAAGACTATTATTCCTTTATTAAAGAAGTATGAAATGATAATAAAAATGGCCCATAGATTGATTAATTTATTAGGGTAAAATAATTTGTACTAGTTTATTATATTAGTGAATTATTATAAAATGAGTTGTATAAAATTTAAATGATGTTTATGTTAATTTGAATACTTTTCATGAAAAAATTCTACTAATTAACGTATCTATTTAAAAAAGAAACTTAAATTAAAACACCGGAATTAAAGCGGAATTTTCAAAATTTCTGAAACAAAACCGAAATTTCAAAATTTCATGATGACCGGAACGAAAACGGAAAGCAGAATTTTGAACCTTGGTTGGTACATTCATAACCTGTATATGGTGTAGCCACCTAAAGCAGTTTTGTAGTATGTTGACCTATACAGAAAAATAGGCTGTAATGTTGTCTATTCTTCTTTACTTGAGATAAAAGAGAAATAGGTGGAGAACCAACAATTTGTTAAAGTAACTTACCTGTCTTTATCTATACTACTTTGGTTTCAAACGAAATATAATACGAGTACAACATAACACACTCATAACACAAAAACTATTACGAATTTGACTTTATAAGCACACATATATCAAAATCCAAAGTAAGTTAATAACATGATACATTTTTCGACTTTCAATATAATTTGCACTCTTTAATAAATATGTCACATTTCTAAATCTTCAGTTTAGGTTACTATTACAGCTCACAAAATAATTACATTACCTCCTATAATCAAATTCGTTACATCAAGCTTAAATTCCAAATTCATCAAATGCTATTGAATGTATCCACACTAGAGTAGAGAAACACATATGTGCATGAACCACCATGTCATGTTACTTAAAATGCATCAACTTCGCTATTTTGTACCATGTGGTGATGATTCACACACATGAGTGTTTTCCAAATTTAAATCCTCTACACTCTATTATTGTAGTGTATTTCTACTTTTAAAATGTAAATGTTTTAACCCATGGTACACTTTATCAAGTTGTGCTCATTTTAAGTTTTGTGTGTGGAAATCCCTTCCCATTAAAAGCAGATGTTGACAAGAAAACTTGTCAACACCTTGAATCAAAGTTTGGAGTATGGGTGATGCTTTCAAAACCTCCTTTCGAATGAGCAAAAGTTGCTAGCACATTTCAGGCTAGTAAGATGGTCTAAAGACGTCCTTGGTACCTTTTGATGCAGTTGATAGGTAAACTTCACCTTCGGAGAATTCTTTCGAATTGGTTGGATACTGACACTGTCAAAACCACCTTTCGACACAGACAAAGTAGCTTAAGATGGGGACTAAATGATTTCTGGAATAGCGGAGTTGGAAGGGTTTCGACTTCGTCGAAAGGGATAGCACTCATTATCTTATAGATTTGAGCTAAGGTTTCTGAGAAATATGAGAACTAAAGGTTTCGATCCGGTCGAAGTGGAAGCATTCAATCAGTTTGACAGCAGCTTGACATATTTAAGGAAAATAGGAAAAGCAGAGTTGCTAAGTAAAGAAGATGATCACAATCCTCTTTTTATTGAACTCAATTATACTAAATGACCAAATCCCCAATTTGATTTAGGAATTATGGTTTACAAGCTTTAGAAAATACAAGTGAGAAGTGAAAGAAATTAGATCCCCTCCAACTGACTCCTGGGGTCTTATTTATAGGCGCGGGTTGGCACTTTTCGACCATAATCTTTCGACACGATCGAAAGGTGAAATTCTTTGCTTTCGCTAGCATCTTATGAAACCTACCTTTCGACCTGGTCGAAAGGGTTTTAGTTAATCTTCTGCTGCCACTGAAGGCTGGGCTTCTTTCTATCTTTCTTTGTTTCCTTTCGACTTCGTCGAAAGGTGTTGCTTGAAGGTTTTCGTCCTCATCGAAAGGTCTCTTGATGTGCTCTCCACTTGGATGTTGATGTGTCGAATCAGCTGGCCTGGGTACCAGCCTCTGATGTTGTCGTAGCATGCTCTCGTCTGGTTTGGACTGAGTTGAAACATCCTTTTTTCCCTAAGTATCTCCCTTGGCTAGTGGGGAATCTAATCCTTTGGCACTGGTGTGTGACTAATCTTCCTTTAATAAATGAGAGTGGCCTTAACCAATTCGAAAGGCTTGTCAAATACTTTCGAAAGGGTTTCTTTCGCCAGATATTCTTCTGATGATCATTGATGAAGACAAAACCATCCGTTTCGAATGGTTTTGTGCATATGCATATAATATGCTATTTAGCATTTGAAAGGTAGCTTTTGACCTCATCAAAAGCTCTCTGCTCATTAATTTTGGAAGATAGCCTTCGACCTCGTCGAAAGCTCTCTGTCAAAACGTCCCTTTTGGCCTCTTCGAAATGTACTGCTGGCGCTTCGGCCATCTGCTTGTCGAAGGCTTTATCTTATGTTTTGATATACCATCCTGATGCTCTCAGGCCTTTGTCAACACTTTTGCTCCTTCATTCATACCTATTCTCTTGTGAATATTTAATGGATAACATTTAGCCCCCCTAGTACGAAAGAAGCTTTTGTTTTTTAGGACAAAAACTCCAATGATCCTTTCGCTTTATTTTCTGCAAAAGAGTTAATAGCAATTATTAGAGTCGTAACCTTACTATGAGACTTTAATGGATAATCTTAAACTTTTGAAGTCAATGTTCCAAGTGGTATTTGGTAGCATCTTTGAATGAAGTATTCTGAATATTACACAATCAAACCTCTATTATTTAAAATGTGGAATAATATACCTGATTAGCAGGCATTGGCTCAGGTAAAGAAACCTTTTGAGAAAATCTACCATATACTCTAGATATATCTTTCTTGAGTTACGTTTCCTTCAACCTGTAGGTATTAATTTCATGCTCTTGGTGGCCTTATCTCGTTTCTTTAATATAATTTTATTTTCATCCCTGTACTATTTGTTAGTAGTTTCTATTCAGTGAAAAACTAGTAGGTAATTTGATACTGATGCCATTTGTTAATATAAAGATTTGGAGATTCTCTTCTCCTTTTACCCTATTCTCTAATAGAATTTCATCTAATGTTGAGAAAATCTTGTATAGAATTTAAATTCAAAAATTTAATTAGAAGTTCACAAATCATCATGAAAATTCAATAAGGAGATCAAAAAATTCATAAACCAGAAGTTCAGTAAGAATCCATTACAAAAATCTTCACCGGAAACCAAGAATGTTCAATCCGAAAATCACCATGAAAATTAGTGAAGACCTTTAGAATTCATAAGACCTAAAGTTCGATAGGAGATAATCATAAATCCAAGTAAGGAAATCGGGAATATGAAATTCATAAATCATCATCAAAATCCACAAGGAAGTGTAAGATTCATCAAATTGGAAAACCGATAAGAGATCATCAAAATGCTAACAAAGAAATAAGGAACACGAAATTTATGAATAATTATAAAAACCAGCAAGGAAACTCATAATTCATTATATCAAAAATCTAATAAGAGATTAGAAAACCAATAAGAGGTCATCAAAGATCACTTGAGGAAATTAAGAATACAAAATTCACCAACCATCATAAAAATCCGTAAGGAAATTTGGAATTCACTAAATCAGAAATCTCATAAGGAATTATCAAACATCCAATCAGAAATTCACAAATCGTCATGAAAATCAATAAGGAATTTTAGAATTCAAGTCAAAAATTCAATAAAATATCACCAAAAATTCCAAGTAAGGAAATCAGGAATGTGGGAATTCATAAATCACCCAAAAATCAACAAGGAAACTTAGATTTCATTAAAACGGAAGATTATTATAAAAAGGAACCGCAAAATTCAGGAATGTAATCAGAAACCTGTTGAGATCTCATCCTTCAAACAATCTACTCAAAATTTATTCTAATTTAAAGTCAGAAAATGAACGGAAAGTTCATGAATCATCATGGAAACTCAACAAAGGAGTTAAGAAATCAAGATCTCATAAAAACAAACAATCAATAGGAAATCATCATGAAAATCCACATATTTAAAGTCCATAAGTCATTACGAACCTAGAGTTGCTAAGTAAACTAGATGATCACAATCCTCTTTTTATTGAACTCAATTATACTAATTGACCAAATCCCAATTTGATTTTGGAATTAGGATTTACAAGCTTTAGAAAATACAAGTGAGAAGTGAAAGAAATTGGATCCCCTCCAACTGACCCATAGGGTCTTATTTAAAGGTGTGGGTCGGCACCTTTCAACCACAATCTTTCGACACGGTCGAAAGGTCAACTTCTTTTCTTTCGCTAGCGTTTTCTAAACCCTACCTTTCGACATGGTCGAAAGGGTTTTAGTTAAACTTTCGCTGCTACTGAAGGTTGTGGGCTTCTTTCTATCTTGCTTTGTTTCCTTTCGACTTCGTCGAAAGGTGTTGCTTGATGGTTTTTGTCCTCATCAAAAGGTCTCTTGATGTGCTCTCCACTTGGATGTTGATGTGTCGAATGAGCTGGCCTGGGTATTGGCCTCTGATGTTGTCGTAGCATGCTCTCATCTGGTTTGGACTGAGTTGAAACATCTTTTTTCCCTAAGTATCTCCCTTGGCTAGTGGGGAACCTCATCCTTTGGCACTGGTGTGTGCCTAATCTTCCTTTAATAAATGAGAGTGGTCTTAACCAATTCGAAAGGCTTGTCAAATACTTTCGAAAGGGTTGCTGTCACCATATATTCTTCTGATGATCATTGATGAAGACGAAACCATCCGTTTAGAATTGTTTGGTGCATGTGCATATAATATGCTATTTAGTGCCTTTGAAAGGTAGCTTTTGACCTTGTCAAAAGATCTTTGCTCATTGATTTTGGAAGATAGTCTTTGACCTCATCGAAAGCTCTCTGTTTACTCTGTCAAAACGCCCCTTTTGACCTCTTCTGAAGGTACTCCTCACGCTTCCATCCGCTTGTCAAAGGCTTTATCTTATGTTTTGGTATACCATCCTAATGCTCTCCGGCCTTTGTCAACCCTTTTGCTCCTTCTTTCATACCTTTTCTCTTGTGAATATTTTATGGATAACAGTAGATATACACTATAATTATAGTGTACAGGATGTGAACTCGGGTTTCCTACTCCCCTCAAATACCAACTATTGTTTCTTTAGTTATGCTATTCTTACTCAGGTCTAGTCATCATTCATTCTTACCTTCTCGATCTCCAATTTTTCATTGTAAGTACTCAGCATCAAGGGTAGCCATGCTTCCTGATCTAGCTGCAGTTATAACATGTCTACATTTCATATTTTGAAAGTTAACCGATGCATAAATTCCTTTTGCACTTGCATGTGTGCTACCAGGCTTTATCGATACATAGTCATCTTCATCAAAGTGCAGTTAATATGCTTTCACCACAATGGAACACCATATTACTTTTTAACTTTGGTTTTTTAAAGTCCTTGCCTGTATAATCTTTGAAGCTTGAAATCTACCCCTTTTGATGGTCATTTCTTCTTTTCCTGTAATCCTTCCATTTTCTCTTATTTTTGCTCTTTTCCTCCCTCTCACCCTTCTTTGATTTTTCTTTATTATCAATTCAACATCTGAGTTTTCATCATGCTCATACATCTTTCGATCTCTTTGTAATTTTCTATATTACTTGAATTACTTGGTTTCAAGCTTTCCACGAGATTGTTAAAAATTTCTTCAATACGATCCAGTTAATATATCTCTACACTGAATTTTGACCCATATTGTTTTATAGCAACATCTGTTTGGAGTTGCTTCTCTGTACAACTCTGTTAGACAAATAATATTTGAAAAGGTCAGATTCACTCAAGTATTCTTGATATTTAAGATCAAAAGTGAACACATACCTGTTAATAACTTTTCAAAACAGCATGCATTTCCCAACGAACCGTAGATATCACTGTTAAACTTCAAATATTTCAAGAATATTTAAAGCAAATTAATTCTTCTTTTCAATTTGTGTTTTGGTACGAAACAGAAACTGTATTAGTTACAATTAAAATTATAACCATAATGTAACATCCTATTCTAGAGTTAAATAAATTAAATATATTAAAATGGATTTTGGGAATTTAATTGAATATTTGAATTGGAAACTCAAATATTTGATATCTGGAATTGAGATTCAAACTAAGTTTTAAATGTTGAAAAAGTGTTTATGGATAAATAAAGTTAAAATGTTATTTTGGATATTTTATTGAGTTTAATTTAATAAATTCAATTTTTTGATTTATTTGGTAATAAACGGGAAAATGTTGATTTAAAATTCAAAGTGGAGTTAATGTTCAAAATGTTAACGTGTCAGGAGATTCGTATTTTGATGAATGTGGGTATGAGCGGTTTGAATGTAATAAGGTGGTGAATTCTAATTTGGTAGTGAATGAGGGTGTAATAATGGTTGGGTATACTTTGTCTATAGAACATTGCAATACGGGTATTGGATTGTCAAAGTTGGTATGATTAAGGATGGTATTGAATCAACATTTATCACTCAATCTAAGGAGGTGAAGATAGCAAAGCCTCTTATATTTCTTCAAAGACTAAGAGAGTTAGGCGTAGGAAATCTATTGCTATGAGCGGGTCAGTTCATCGTAGTGCCAGGATTCGTGTTGGTTAGTTTCGGTCTATGGGTGAGTTACCTGATTCGAGTGCCACGAGTGGTGCTACGAATTCAGGCTCAGGTATGATGACTGTTTTGGGTAATACGTTCTCTTCATATGCTTTAGGTAGTTTATCTTCTTTTGAGTTTTGTCAGTTAGCTAGAGATACAGCTTTTGTTTTCTCGGATATTGAGGTAAATTTAGCATATATTAGAAGTAGGCAATTTGATAGGGCTAGATCTGTTGGTATATGAGGATTATTAGTTGGAATATCATAGGTTTGCGCGATTTAAATAAATGTGATAAAATAAGAGCTTTTTTTAAAGACTATTCTATTAACATCGCTCTATAAATAGACCCGTACTTTTCCTTCATAGAATTTTGGGTACGTTAGCGAAGGTCTGTCTAAATCTTTCTCCTTAGAGTTTCAGAAACAGTAAACTTTATGGTAAGTAATTCTAATTTCTAATCTCTAATTTAAATTAATCATTCTTTTCTCTATCTTATAATTTCTAAAACCTAATCTATACATATGCAATCTATTTGTTGTATATTCAAAAAAGGGAAGATTTAATAGAGGATTAGGAGCGGTATAAATCAGATCGCTTCTTCTTCTTTAAATTCCGGAATCAGTTAGAATTTTTAGGTAAAAGATTTAGATGTTAAGTCTTTTGATTCATGATTCTATTCCTCTGGTTTCTGATTATTAATCTAATCTCTATATACAATTCACATTGTTGTATAAAGAGTGAGATCTGAAAGAGAGTTAGGCATGGTGGAATCAAATCCAGTTAGCAAGCAAACAATTCTCTATAAGTGGAAATTTCAAGTTTTTCATATTTTGTAATGGAATAGTATTTATTTGGATTTGATATATTCTTTAGGAAATTTTGAAAACGAAAATATAACACCTAAAACTCCTAGAATTTCCCCAAGTAAATATCAATTTTTTATATGTTGGAATTATAATTGTTTTTTGTATTGGTATATTAGAATCTAATTAACTGTTAGAATTAGATAATCTATGGTCAAGTTAACCTATTTTCGCTCTTTTGAATTGATGTGTTAAAGGGTTCAAAATGAAACTAAAGTAGAAATGATGTGTAAATTATGAATTAAATTGTTTGCAGTTTACACCACTTATTCCTACCACTTAAATAAATAAGGAACTCGTTTCTCACTTTAAAATGTTGTATACGAAGGTTGAATTGAATATAGGCGATCTAATTTTTGATGATTTGTTCTTTAAAATAGAAAAGGATTCTAGTGTATTAATATAGAACAAGTGTAGATATTCCATGTTTGTACAAATGTATTTTATTTGGCTGTGGTAGTAGCAGTTTTTGTTGGAATTGTAGATTTGTATGAGATTGATATATCAAAATACCTTGCAAGCAAATTGTTATCGAATAGTTGTAAGGTAATTATTAGATTTTAAATTCTGTGCCTAAAAATATACATATATAATATTAATGTATTGATTATTAAAGTTAATAATAACGTAATAATTATAGTGTATTGAATGTATTGATTAGTATTAATAGGGTAATAAATAGCATTAATTTGTAGGAAGTAAGTTAGTGTAAACTAGGGAGTTAATCCCTAATTAGGGGCGTAATAAGGGGATAACTTATATGGCCTCAATTGTTATTCAGGTAGGATGATGTATGTAGTGGATATACATATAAGTTATCACTTAGTTATAGGGTTGCGAGATTAGTCCAAAGCTACATGGAAGTTTGCCCAGTTAAATCTAGCTACCAGTGGTGTGGCTTTTCAGACTAATGTGGGACATTGCCTATAATAAATAACCATAGTGGACGCCAAGTTAGTCCTAAATCTGTAGGGTAAACTTGCCCAGTTGATTCGGTTGCTAGTACCTATGAATATTCGGATTGATGTGAGATGACACTTGTTGGTTTGGATGCTTTCTCTTGCATCATTGATGTTAGTTGCGTTAGAATTTTGGGATTGGACTAGAAAGACTTTTAGACTTACAGTTAAAGTTATTAGTATTTGTAGCACTACCATTTAGGGTGACTGGTACATTTGGTACAGTCTTAAATGTGTGAGACATATTTCATATTTAAATAATAGTGCCCAATTTCAATTATAGTAAAGCTTGAGATTTCCATTTCACTAAATGGTTGTTGTTCTGATCCACTCCTCATTACAACACATAGGTTAGAGGAGACAGTGCTGATTTTAGGAGGTGAAGGTGGAGAAGAAGACTTGTGGTAGGTATATATATCTATTTATGCTTTTTTTAAGTATTTGTATTGACCAGTTTAGACAGTTATGTTATTCTGAGATATTATACTATAGAGACTTTATGTAAACATGTTGTAATATTTAACATGTCATGTTTCTGAAATGGTTTTCTTTATTAAATGAGTACTTGCTTTTGATATTATATTTTATTCATTCCGCTGCGAGATTTTGAAAGTATAGATAGATAGCTCTATGTACTATGTATTATTTTAATTTTATCAACCTAACAGCTCACCTTGAGATAGGCCTAAGGTTCGGCAGGATTTTATTGGGTCGAAATTAGGTCTGTTTTGGGGCAGGATTTTACAAAACTACCTCAGCACATTATTCTTTCCATCGAGGAAGGGGGTCACTCAAAAAGGAGGAGACCCTAGATTCCATGGCATGAAGGGATTACTTAAGTTTTCCAACAAGAAGACTCTTTTCATCCAATTCCTTCTCTAAAATGGGAAACTTTGCCAAAAATGTCTCAAGAGCAGACTTTTCAAGTGAGCTTGGGAAAGTTCAACCTCTAAAGATTTCACTTTCTCCACTAGTCCATGAGACTTCTCAAGTTTCTCTTCTAAGAGTTTTGTCCTCTCCTCCAACTTTCTAAAATTTTCCTTTTCTAACTCCAAAGAGGCTATAGTTGATGTTTTCTCAAAAGAAAGTGACTCATTATCAACTTGGAGGTCAGAAAGCTGGGGTTCTAAAGTAAATATTTCCACATATAAAAGGTAGTTTAGTTCCTACAGCTTGGACACATCCTAAGAAGAAGATGAGCATGATTGTTGAAAATCAAATAAGTGTCGATCAATATAAAAATTAGAATAATACTAAATCAAAAGCTAAAGAATAACAAAACTTAGTGCTTATACCATAATAAGAGAGATAACTTTAGCTGAATAAGGTGGTGTAAATGATTTTCCAATGATTCTACAGAGAAAAGGGGAATAGTGTCACGAGAACTCGGGGAGGAAAATGCAGAAGTGCGTAGGGCATTCGTGAACAAATCCATAAAGTTGGCAGAGCAAGAAGATCCCGACCCAAGGAGAAAGGAAGGAATGCCTTCGACAGGAGTATCAAGCCCTAGAGTCTGATGTAAAGAAGTCATAAACTCTTGAAGAGAAGGATTAGAAATGTTGGCGATAGATGTGAGAAATGCGGATTACGGATCTTAAGGCTAGAATTAACACTAGAGGGGGGGTGAATAGTGTTTTAAGGAATTACTAATTCTTTTTAAGTTTATATTAATTTGAACACAAATGTATGCAATATTTAGACACAGATATGATCACAGAATCAAACACAGATGCATATATAAAGTAAAAGCAATAAAGGAAAGAACACACCAGATTTTATACTAGTTCGGAGTTACCCTACATCCAGTCCCGCAACACAAGTACGGATTTCCTTTCAAAATCAATTCTTACAATTACACCCTCGATTTCAAGGCCACGAGGTACACCGCTCCAGATTCACAATCCTCTGGGTAGAGATACTTGATTTTACGGGCAACAAGTTCACCCGATTGATTTTCTAGGCTACAATCACACCTTTTCTTGCTCGATTGATTACAAAGAAGTCTATAACTCTGAATAGCACTGGGATCTTGTTGAGATAGTGATAGAGAATCAAACCAGAGATGATCTAGTTAGATTCAATGGTGATTTCGGCAGAGTAATGGTAAAAATGTATATAAAGAAATGTGGAAGAAGAAGAGGAGTGAAATCAGAGAAAATATGAATATAAATTCGTTTAAAACATCCCCTATTTATAGTAGAACAACAGCCATGTCCATTCGTGAAAGGATATGACGAATAGACACTTCCTTTGAAATTCAAACTTTTGAAATAAACTGCCACCTTGTCGACAAGGGTTCCTTGGGGTTGTCGATAGGCCTAAGTTATTTTTGGTAATTTGTTTTTCTTTGAAAATAACTTCTATCTTGTATTAAAACTATTTTAAACTTTATAAATATACTTGACTATAGTTAAAATACATAAATAAGTATAGAGAATAATATTTTGGTATATATAAAATTTTACTATAATTTTATATTTAAATCTAAGTATAAATATTAAAAGTTAAATATATTATAATTAAAAGATAGTTTAAAACCAAGGATAATTTGATATTGAAAATAAAGATTATTTTGAGGCTAAAAGTATTTTAAAACTAGGATAGATTTTTTTGATTTAAAAAGGAAGATTTTGAAATCATTTTGAAAACAAGATATAATTTTGTAAAACATTTGAATAAAAGTTAGTGGATACAAAACAATGTTCCACTAGATTTTTCGTAGGTTCCATCCCTTTAACGGGCTCGAAGTGGATTCCATTCCACGAATAAAATGGATTTTAAGATGTCAGTGCTTTTCTAGGAGTTTTAACAAAATTCCTAACTAAATTACTTATATTGAAATCTTGAACTCTTGATAATCTTGATACTCATGAGTCTTGAATCTTGATATCTTCGATCTTTGAGTTCATCAGTTCTTGAATCTCTATACTGTATAGTCTTCATTCCTTGGTACATGTATATATATCCTGCATATACATATATATCTAAACAATAATGTTGGTATTTATATTTTATAATCTTATTCTAAGGTTGTTGTCATCAAAACCAACTCCTCAGGGACTAACAGTCTCCCCCTTTTTGATGATGACAACCTTTGTTTATAAAATATTACTTCTATCCTAATAACTCCCCCTAAAACTAATAACTCCCCCTTAATCTATGCCTAACTATCCTATTTTATACTTCTCCCCCTTTGTCATCAACAAAAACTAACTCCAAAATATATAACTCCCCCTTATTCTTGTACTAAAGTACCTGCATTAATAAAATATATAATGGAGTATATAATAGATAGATTAAGAGATAATTATACTGACAGACATGATAACTAATCAAAGATCATATAAATATCAATGTGTATTTATACATATTATGTTTTGCACACCAATTATTAATCCACACCAAACCAAATCAAATCCAATCAATCTAAGCAATCAATTCAAATTAAACAAAACAATCAAATAAAATCAAACATTACGAGGAACTTCCACCCATGCTTCTTCTCCAAATATAGGGTCTACTTTAATGGCATCCCAATTTTCATTTTCATTGGTGAGAGAGACTGGAGGATGTGCTTCATTATCATCTTTGTGCAGGGAGGAAATCATCCATCGAATCGCATCGAAATGTTTTTCTTGCTCCTTGATCATCTACATTTGACTCAACTCTAAGTGTCGCTGATTACGGAGAATGAAAGAAAGAATATTCTTGAAAGAATTAAGGGTTTCTTCAAGATTCTCGATCAAACTATGAATTGGATCGGCCATATTTGAGTTTGTGTAATGCCCCAGAAATTCATGGAATCTTATTTTAGTTGAATTTTGAAAATATCTGAATTTATTTGTATAAGAATATATGGAATTAATTGTGTGCAAGTATGTGTGCATGTGTGCACGTGCACACTGATATGGCACAAGGAAGAACTCCAGATTTCTTGAATTTAAAACAAGGATTAAAAAAGCATTACAAACATGATTTTGTGATATGGATATTTGATTTCTGGAATTATATGGATCATCCCAGAAAATAAGAAAAGTAAGTTTTATTTTAAAATCAATAAACAGATTTTATTTAAAACCCAGAAAAAAAAAATTTATTATACATATATATGTTATAAGGATTTGAAAACCTGTATACATATAGGTGCATATGTTTCTGAAATTAAAGAGGAATTAAATAAGCCTAGATAAGATATGTATACAAATATACATTTTTAAGTACTGAAAAGTATATATATATATAAGCAAGTGAAACTATAACATTAAAATGACATGAAATGTAATACAAGTCAATATGCTTGTGTAGGCAAAAATAGCAAAGGGGATTCTCAGGAATAATTAAAATATAAAATAGGGTAGTCACACTTTTAACATGACTAGGTGAGTGGCCATTTTCTGAAAAAGTAAAGAAAAGAAAATGCAGCCTTTAATTGGTAATATGACCGGGGGTAATTAGGAATAAAAATGAGAAAATGCAAACACACAATGCATGATGCTAGCCAGGACAGAAATGGAATTTTGTCTTGAGTAAAACCCTAGTAAAAATATGTTTATAAATAAGTAGTTATGGCCAGAGAAATTGTTTTACCCGAGCTACTTATAATAGGAAAAGAAGAAAACATTTTAAAGGAAGAGAAAATACACTCAGGGATTTTCTGGATTTATAAGAAGAAATATTCAAGTGAGTAATCTCACTAAACCCATGGCATTAAGTCCTGTTATGAGGCAGCCAAACTTATGTTATTTTTCTACATGTTTTTGATTCCATTACTATGGTTTTAATGGATGCTTCAATGGATGTTTTAATGGGTGTTTTTGGATGTTTTGATTGCTTTGATGTTTGAGTGTTTTGCTCTGTTTGGTTACACCCAGAAAGGTAAAAGTATGAAATCATGAAAGTAAATAGAGAATACTTGTAACTGGTTTAGATATGGCATGGAAAACATAGAAACCAAAATGTATATGAGTTGCATTACACTTGTGTAAGTGCTGAGGCTCAAATGAAAGATTCAAGGTTGCAATGGAAATATCCAAAAGTGCTGAACCCTTGATCAAATAGAAAATCCATGAGCCAGAAATCTTGTTTAAGCTAGATCTTGAATTTAGTTCAAACATGGTTGCTTATGAAACAATAATAACCCACATGCCTAGTCTTTATTCCCAGTTGTAATTATTCTCGTATTTTCTTTAAGCCAAAATACTTGAAAATATGATTTTCCCTGGACATGAATGTTAGATTGTTCTTGAGTTATGCTTGTAAACTCTATGTAATGTTTCATGTATACTGGGATTTAGTCACCTAGCTATCTCACGATAGGATTAAACATGAACACTTAGTAAATAAACTAAGGATTGTGAGCCAAGAAGACTGCTGGAATGCTTGTCATATTTGAAGTATGCAAGTTGGCACATGGTTTGTTTAAGCCCTGAGATCTTTGTGCAATATTATGAATTATTTTATTGCAACGTGTCCCCGTGATTCCTTTATGGCAGATGAGGCTAGGAATTAATTTGGTAAATGCAACCTTAAATTGATGAAGTAGGAACTTGAGTTATTCCTAAGATGGTTGGACTGGAGCTATGATAGTTCCTGAGTATTTCTATTTGAAACCTATGTTTGCATGGTTGAATGTGTGTACATGATTAGTCTTAAATATTGATCATATATGCACAAGTATATCATAAACAAGTCAGGCAAATTGTTCAAAGAAGATATGCCCACTTGTACAAAATATTTATGTCTCACTCATTTACTTAATATCATGGAATTTTTGATTTTACTCATACCAGATCTTGTATCTGACCCTTGTTTGCTTATGGCATCTGGGGTGTCTCATCTAAAATGGGGCAGCCTCTAATGTTCTTTCAGGGAATGCTGGATCTAAATAGGAAGCTGCTGTGGCTAATGAAAGTGATTATATAAGCATGCTAAATTAGAATTGAATAAGAACTTAGAATGAAATATTTGCATGTAATCTGGGGAGTTTTTATAGTTCTGTTTTGGTTGTTATGTAATGATCTTAAAAGTTTGGATTTATTAGTTGTTCTAAATGAATCTAGTGATGTATTAAGTTTGGGATTAATCTAAAGACTTGGTTGAATTTTTGCAAGAAAATATATATTTGAGTATTGTGATGAAAATCTGTAAATGGTATATGCCTGTATTTGAGAAATGGATATGTATATGTACATACATTGTATTAGTTAATTTCAAGTTACTTAAAACCTTAAGTTTGAAGGTTAAAAATCTGAGTCTAGCTATAAAAACCTGGAATTATTCTTGTGGATATTTTTAAGTTCATATAAATTAGATATGCATAGGATTTACTGACTTGTTACAAATATTCAAAAGAATATAGTAATTAACTTTAGTCAGAATTGCTAGAATCCAAATCAAGCAGGATACTCTTGTTTATCAAAAATATATATACTCTGAATTTAAACAAGATAAACACGTACATCCTCATATGTATGTGTATATTACTAGGGATGCACTGATATATTTATATTGGTAATAAGTTTTGAATCCTGGTTGAATTGTTTGAGAGAAAAAAAAATGACTCTGATAGTTCAAAGGAAGTTTAAATCAAACTTAAAAGTGTAAATGAATGTAGGTGGACATCCAGACACATATAAATTGAATGTGCATATGCATGTACATAGAGATCAAATTTAGACGTCAGTCTTAATAATTTAGACGTCTGAGATTAAACTTAGACGTCAGTCATAATAATTTAGACGTCTGAGGTTAAATGTAGACGTCTGTCACAAAAAATTTAGATGTCTGAACTCAGTTCAAAATGTCTTTTTCTCTCTGTTTCAATTTTAGATCTCTGAGCCGTCTGTCATAATTAGTTAGATGTCCGGGATTAAGTTTAGACGCCTGTCATAAGAATATAGACGTCTGAACTGCTGATTTTGCCTAATTTGCCTATTTAGAAAAGAAATAAGTGGCTATGTCAATAGCTTGTATGGCATTTTGATTTCTATTTGATTTAAATTCCCTTTGATGAAGTAAAAAAAAATCCTTATGAAATTAAGGTAGGAAGAGGAGGGTCATTTCAGTTGGTATCAGAGCAATTGGTTGCATTGATTGCTAAGTATTATAGAAATGTATTTTGTCTGTTTGTTTTGGATGAAATAATTTAGATAAGAAAATAGTAATTATAGAAGTACTCATAATATACTAATACCATTTGCCCAGAACTTAGTTAGCAGACCATGGTAGGAAGAGGATCTCATCACCATGCAGGATCAAGTGCACCACAAATGCTTGATATGCAAGACTTTATGAGGGCTTTAAGGGATGGAATTGGGCATAGGCCTGAGAACCCACATGAAGAACTTTCAAAAATACTGAAGACTTATTCCAATTTGGGAGGCAGGAGTTTTGAAGGAACTGAGAATGTGATGGAAATTCAAGCATGGTTGAGAACACTGGACAGAGTTTTCAATGACATGCAATTGGATGATCAAAGGAAGAGGCAAGTAGCTTCAAGACAACTGAAAGTGGTAGATTTAAGCTGGTGGGAGGTGATCATAGCTGGAAGAAATGAAAATGAGATCACTTGGAATCAATTCAAGGAGATGTTGGAAGCTAGATTTGTTCCAGCATCAGCCAAAACTCTATTGCTTGAAGAATTCATCAGACTTAGGCAGGGAACTTTTAATGTGACTGAATATACTCATAGGTTTGAGGACTTGTCTAAGTATGGAGCTATGCTTGTGGCTGATGAGGCATCAAAGAATGATAGGTATATTAAGGGTTTAAACCCAGGGCTTAGTAGGGCTATGTTGCCATATGCAGATAAAACTTTTGATCAAATCATTGATCTGGCCTTAAAATTTGAGCAACATGACAAGGAGAGGGAGAAGTATAAGAATTTTAAGAATAACAACAATAAGAAAAATAGGGGAAGGTATCATCCCTATGACAAAAAGAAGGAGGAGACAAAAGGCAAGAAAACCAATGATACTAAGACCACTGAAACAAAGAGAAAAATAACATGTCATCATTGTGGAAAAGAGGGACATATCAAACCAAGGTGCCCAGAATTGAAGGGAGGAGCTTTCAAATGCTACCTATGTGGTAAGGAGGGACATATCAAGAGAAACTGCCCTGAGTATAAACAGCAAGGGAAGCTAGCAAGTTTGGAAAGCAGAAGCAAATCCACAGTAGAGGCTAATGCAGAAAACCATGGTCAAGTGGAAGGTACTTTATTTATTTGTACCCTACCCATATCAGTAGTGTATGATACAGGGGCAACACATTCTCTGATTTCCCATGAGTTTGTTGCATTGCTTAAATTAAATTGCATACTGGTTGAAACCCCTTTGTTAGTGCAAAGCCCATTGGGAAGTTCTAGTGTTTTAAACATGATGTGTGTGGATGTGGAATTGAACATAGGAGGAAATGTTTTTATTTCCAATTTATATGTTTTAAATTACCCAAATATGGGTGTTATATTGGGTGTAGACTGGTTAAGACAATACAAAGCAATAATTAATTTAGACTCATCCACCATATCATTACAAAATTCTAGAGGTCAAAGAATCACAATTTTGTGTGAAATAACCAAGGAAAGAAAATTATATCACTTGATTGACTTAAGTAAGGATTCCAGTGAGCCTTCTATTGAAGAAATCCCCATAATTAACAAATACTTAGATGTGTTTGGAGAAGTTAAGGGTATTCCACACCACAGACCAGTGGAATTTCAGATTAATCTGATACCAGGAGCAAGTCCAATTATTAAGAAACCCACTAGGATGGGGCCAAGTGAGTTGAAGGAATTGAAGAAACAGTTAGAAGAGTTGGAAAGCAAAGGATTTATAAGACCAAGTAATTCATGCTGGGGTGCTCCACTAGTGTTTGTAAGGAAACATGATGGTACTTTAAGAATGTGCATAGATTACAGGGAGCTAAACAAAGTCACTATCAAAAACAAGTACCCCTTACCTAGAATTGATGATCTTTTTGATCAACTTAGTGGAGCAAAAATATTTTCTAGGTTAGACTTGGCATCTGGATTCCATCAGATGAAGGTTGAGGACTCAAGTGTTAAGTACACAGCCTTTAACACTAGGTATGGTTTATATGAGTTTCTTGTCATGCCATTTGGGTTGACAAATGCTCCATCATACTTTGTAGACTTGATGAATAGGATATTCAGGGATTATTTAGACAAGTTTGTTTTGATTTTTATTGATGATATTTTGATCTATTCTAAAATAGTAGAGGAACATGAAAATCACTTACACCTTGTTTTGTCTAGATTAAGAGAAAAAGATTTAAAAGCAAAATTTTCTAAGTGTGCATTTGGGAAAGAAGAAGTGCATTTCCTTGGGCATGTTATATCTGCCAAAGGCATTTCTGTAAATCCCAATAAAATTGTGGCAATCCAAGCATGGAAAAGGCCAAGCACAGTGGGAGAAGTTAGGTCATTTAGGGGAATGGCAGGGTATTATAGAAGGTTTATAAAAGATTTTTCTAAGATGTCATCACCTCTTACCAACCTAACTAGAAAGAACTAACCCTTTATATGGACTGAGAAATGTGAACAAGCCTTTAGTAGAATCAAGGAGGCCTTAGTCAATGCACCAGTATTGAAACTACCAGAAGGAAATGAGGATTTGATTGTGTATACTGATGCAAGTGGTTTTGGGCTAGGAGCTGTATTGATGCAGCAAGATCAAGTTATATCCTAGGCATCAAGACAATTGAAGCCACATGAATCAAAGTATGCAACCCATGATCTTGAGTTGGCAGCAGTGGTATATGCACTAAAGCTCTGGAGACATTATCTTCTAGGTGCTAAGTTTATTTTGTACACAGATCATAAGGCATTGAAATATCTCTTTTCACAAAAAGATTTGAATATGAGGCAACATAGATAGGTTGAGTTTCTAGCAGCATATGATTTAGACATACTTTATACTCCAGGAAAAGCTAATAAGGTTGCAGATGCTTTGAGCAGGCAGCATGCAAAAGTAGCCATGCTAATGATAGAAGAGTTTAGAAATTTATCTCTACTTACTGATTTGGAAATTGAGGAAAACAGTGAGGTAAACATGGAGATGATTGAAGAAGGGAGTAAAGGAAAATTAAGTTTGATAACTTTGCAATCAGATTTAATTTTGAAAGTGGGAAAAATGCAAGGGGGAGATCCAGATTTATTAGAAAAGAAGACTTTAATAGAAAAAGGAGAAGAAGTAGCAAACTACCACATTGATAAGAATGGTTACTTAAGGAATAAAGGTAGAATATGTGTTCCAAAGGATATAGAATTGAAGGAAGAGATACTTAATGAATATCATAGGAGCAAATATTCTATACACCCAGGCAGCACCAAGATGTACCAAAATTTGAAGAGCGATTATTGGTGGAGAGGGATGAAAACTGATGTGGCCAAACATGTTGCAAAGTGTATGACTTGCCAACAAGTCAAAGAAGAAACCCAAAGACCCTCAGGCCTATTACAACCTCTAAGTATACCACAGTGGAAGTGGGAAGATATATCTATGGATTTCATAGATGGTCTGCCTAGGTCAAAAAGAGGAAACACAAGCATTTGGGTAGTAGTTGATAGATTGACTAAAGTGGCACACTTTATACCAGTGAAGGCAGAAAGAAATGCACCTAAACTAGCTCAAATATTCATGAGAGAAATAGTAAGATTGCATGGAATCCCTAAGACTATAGTGAGTGATAGGGACACAATCTTTACATCCAGATTTTGGAAGAGCTTTCAAGAAGCCATGGGAAGTGAGTTATGCTTGAGTACTGCATACCACCCCCAATCAGATGGTCAAACTGAAGTGATAAATAAAGTTTTGGAGGATTTGTTGAGGGCATGTGCATTGGACTTTGGAGGTAATTGGGAAGATCACCTCCATTTGGCTGAATTTACATATAACAATAGTTATCAAAGCACCATAGGTATGGCACCATTTGAAGCCTTGTATGGCAAACCATGTTTGTCACCAATATGTTGGGTTGAAGCAGGAGAAAAGGCTGTCTTAGGGCCTGAGTATGTTAAAGAGACTACAGAGAAAATTGAATTGGTGAGGAGAAGAATGGCAGCAGCTCAAGATAGGCAAAAGAAGTTTGCAGACATGAGGAGGAAGCAGGTAGAATATGAAGTTGGTGATTATGTTTTCATCAAAGTTTCACCTATGAAGAAGGTGTTGAGGTTTGGCAAGTAGGGAAAACTTACCCCAAGATATGTTGGACCTTACAAGATTTTGGAAAAAATAGGTTCATTAGCATATAAGTTGGAGCTACCTGAAGAGATGAGTGCAATGCACAATGTATTTCATGTATCACAACTTAGGAGATGGGTGCATGATAAAGAGGAAATTCTAGAGAAATCAACTCAAGTTCAAATAAATCCTGACTTGGTCTATGAGAAAGAACCAGTGGGGATTTTAGCTAAAGAGGAAAAGAAGTTGAGGAGCAAAACTTTGAAATTGGTAAAGGTTCAATGGAGCCTAGACCCTAATGATTGTACATGGGAGTTAGAGGATAAGATAAAGATGGATTACCCTAAGCTTTTTGCAGTGGAAGGTAAAAATCTAAATCCCTAAAAAGTTTAATATGTATGGTTGTTTTGGCTGAATTGTTTGCTTATGCTATGTTTGATAGATTTTATAAAATCTGGAAATGTTTAAAGTCAAAATGAGAAAAATTGTGAGGACACAATTCCTAAAAAGGTGGGGTGATTGTAATGCCCCAGAAATTCATGGAATCTTATTTTAGTTGAATTTTGAAAATATCTGAATTTATTTGTATAAGAATATATGGAATTAATTGTGTGCAAGTATGTGTGCAAGTGTGCACGTGCACACTGATATGGCACAAGGAAGAACTCCAGATTTCTTGAATTTAAAACAAGGATTAAAAAACCATTACAAACATGATTTTGTGATATGGATATTTGATTTCTGGAATTATATGGATCATCCAAGAAAATAAGAAAAGTAAGTTTTATTTTAAAATCAGTAAACATATTTTATTTAAAACCCAGAAAAAAAAATTATTATACATATATATGTTATAAGGATTTGAAAACCTGTATACATATAGGTGCATATGTTTCTGAAATTAAAGAGGAATTAAATAAGCCTAGATAAAATATGTATACAAATATACATTTTTAAGTACTGAAAAGTATATATATATATATAAGCAAGTGAAACTATACCATTAAAATGACATGAAATGTAATACAAGTCAATATGCTTGTGTAGGCAAAAATAGAAAAGGGGATTCTCAGGAATAATTAAAATATAAAATAGGGTAGTCACACTTTTAACATGACTAGGTGAGTGGCCATTTTCTGAAAAAGTAAAGAAAAGAAAATGCAGCCTTTAATTGGTAATATGACCGGGGGTAATTAGGAATAAAAATGAGAAAATGCAAACACACAATGCATGATGCTAGCCAGGACAGAAATGGAATTTTGTCTTGAGTAAAACCCTAGTAAAAATATGTTTATAAATAAGTAGTTATGGCCAGAGAAATTGTTTTACCCGAGCTACTTATAATAGGAAAAGAAGAAAACATTTTAAAGGAAGAGAAAATACACTCAGGGATTTTCTGGATTTATAAGAAGAAATATTCAAGTGAGTAATCTCACTAAACCCATGGCATTAAGTCCTGTTATGAGGCAGCCAGACTTATGTTATTTTTCTACATGTTTTTGATTCCATTACTATGGTTTTAATGGATGCTTCAATGGATGTTTTAATGGGTGTTTTTGGATGTTTTGATTGCTTTGATGTTTGAGTGTTTTGCTCTGTTTGGTTACACCCAGAAAGGTAAAAGTATGAAATCATGAAAGTAAATAGAGAATACTTGTAACTGGTTTAGATATGGCATGGAAAACATAGAAACCAAAATGTATATGAGTTGCATTACACTTGTGTAAGTGCTGAGGCTCAAATGAAAGATTCAAGGTTGCAATGGAAATATCCAAAAGTGCTGAACCCTTGATCAAATAGAAAATCCATGAGCCAGAAATCTTGTTTAAGCTAGATCTTGAATTTAGTTCAAACATGGTTGCTTATGAAACAATAATAACCCACATGCCTAGTCTTTATTCCCAGTTGTAATTGTTCTCGTATTTTCTTTAAGCCAAAATACTTGAAAATATGATTTTCCCTGGACATGAATGTTAGATTGTTCTTGAGCTATGCTTGTAAACTCTATGTAATGTTTCATGTATACTGGGATTTAGTCACCTAGCTATCTCACGATAGGATTAAACATGAACACTTAGTAAATAAACTAAGGATTGTGAGCCAAGAAGACTGCTGGAATGCTTGTCATATTTGAAGTATGCAAGTTGGCACATGGTTTGTTTAAGCCCTGAGATCTTTGTGCAATATTGTGAATTATTTTATTGCAATGTGTCCCCGTGATTCCTTTATGGCAGATGAGGCTAGGAATTAATTTGGTAAATGCAACCTTAAATTGATGAAGTAGGAACTTGAGTTATTCCTAAGATGGTTGGACTGGAGCTATGATAGTTCCTGAGTATTTCTATTTGAAACCTATGTTTGCATGGTTGAATGTGTGTACATGATTAGTCTTAAATATTGATCATATATGCACAAGTATATCATAAACAAGTCAGGCAAATTGTTCAAAGAAGATATGCCCACTTGTACAAAATATTTATGTCTCACTCATTTACTTAATATCATGGAATTTTTGATTTTACTCATACCAGATCTTGTATCTGACCCTTGTTTGCTTATGGCATCTGGGGTGTCTCATCTAAAATGGGGCAGCCTCTAATGTTCTTTCAGGGAATGCTGGATCTAAATAGGAAGCTGCTGTGGCTAATGAAAGTGATTATATAAGCATGCTAAATTAGAATTGAATAAGAACTTAGAATGAAATATTTGCATGTAATCTGGGGAGTTTTTATAGTTCTGTTTTGGTTGTTATGTAATGATCTTAAAAGTTTGGATTTATTAGTTGTTCTAAATGAATCTAGTGATGTATTAAGTTTGGGATTAATCTAAAGACTTGGTTGAATTTTTGCAAGAAAATATATATTTGAGTATTGTGATGAAAATCTGTAAATGGTATATGCCTGTATTTGAGAAATGGATATGTATATGTACATACATTGTATTAGTTAATTTCAAGTTACTTAAAACCTTAAGTTTGAAGGTTAAAAATCTGAGTCTAGCTATAAAAACCTGGAATTATTCTTGTGGATATTTTTAAGTTCATATAAATTAGATATGCATAGGATTTACTGACTTGTTACAAATATTCAAAAGAATATAGTAATTAACTTTAGTCAGAATTGCTAGAATCCAAATCAAGCAGGATACTCTTGTTTAACAAAAATATATATACTCTGAATTTAAACAAGATAAACACGTACATCCTCATATGTATGTGTATATTACTAGGGATGCACTGATATATTTATATTGGTAATAAGTTTTGAATCCTGGTTGAATTGTTTGAGAGAAAAAAAAATGACTCTGATAGTTCAAAGGAAGTTTAAATCAAACTTAAAAGTGTAAATGAATGTAGGTGGAAATCCAGACACATATAAATTGAATGTGCATATGCATGTACATAGAGATCAAATTTAGACGTCAGTCTTAATAATTTAGACGTCTGAGATTAAACTTAGACGTCAGTCATAATAATTTAGACGTCTGAGGTTAAATGTAGACGTCTGTCACAAAAAATTTAGATGTCTGAACTCAGTTCAAAATGTCTTTTTCTCTCTGTTTCAATTTTAGATCTCTGAGCCATCTGTCATAATTAGTTAGACGTCTGGGATTAAGTTTAGACGCCTGTCATAAGAATATAGACGTCTGAACTGCTGATTTTGCCTAATTTGCCTATTTAGAAAAGAAATAAGTGGCTATGTCAATAGCTTGTATGGCATTTTGATTTCTATTTGATTTAAATTCCCTTTGATGAAGTAAAAAAAAATCCTTATGAAATTAAGGTAGGAAGAGGAGGGTCATTTCAGTTTGCGAGAAGAAATATAGATAGAGTAGATAAGAAATGATTTTGAGTGATGAATTCTGAAAGAAATATGTATTTATAGGTGTAGAAATTCATTTGAAATGAAAAGACACAAGGTAGTTATTCAAATTTCAAATTTAAAATGAAAAGTCATTTCTGAGCAGTACTTGTCGATAGGGTCTCTAGGGGTTGTCGACAGGGGTCAGTTAATTTTGATGACTCATTTTGATTTTGTGAATAATTGTGTATATATATATATAATATACTAACATTTATTCTGGAGATAAGATAAGCTAGATAACAGAAAAGTAATTCAATTTCATTTCATAATAGAACGATACAATGATTAAACATTAAGAACTACACGAACATTCAAATCAAAACAAACTAACACCATTACAATATGACATGAAAAGGTAGAACTAGTTAGAGGATGACGAAGATGAAGATAATCCAAGCTTCTTGCTGACTTTGGAGAAAAACTTGTTCATCTTGGATGACATTTTATCCAATTTCTTACTAACGGACCGTTTAAGAGTCCGTTGATTCTCAACAATGGTCTTTTGATTTTTGAGTAAGGTTTTGTTGGTTGGATTAGAGGGATAGTCAATACTTTCCAAGGATGTTTCACCTTCTTCTTCTATTTCCATTTCATCCCCTTCTTCTTCTTCCTCCTCCTCTTCCATCTCCTCATGAGCCAAACGCTCTTCCTTTTCGGCAAGAGTCTCATATGGTTGAAAAACATATGGAATTTTCATAAGAGAAATGTTTGAGTGATTAAAAACTTTTCTTGAAACAAATTATTCTCCTGTGAAATTCACTCCAAAATAATTAAAAATCCGAGTGAGATAGATTCCATGATACAAAGTGTTTTCACCCACTTCAAAAATTTTGGGACGAAGTTCATCCAAAATAACTTGCGCCCAATTAATATCATAATTTCCAAAAATAGCAAAAAGTGCTTTGCAAACTTTTGAAGTTGGATTGTTAAAACTCCCCGATCTTGGGGTCAAAGTATGTTGTATAAGAAGATTAACAATTCTAGCTTTTGGTCGAAAGTTTCGATTTATGAATTCAAAGTTATCATTTCCTTCGAAAATGTGATGAAATGTCTCACGATCATTTCCATCGATATTAAAACTAGAAAGATCCATTCCTGTGCTCTTGTAATTGAGAATGGTACCCAAAACATCACAATTTAAAATGATTCTAGTGCCTTTGACACTACTCCAAATTTCATCATCATTTCCATTATAAAATCCACGGTTGAGATTTGCATAGAAAATTTTAACAAGATTTGGATAACGAACAAAGTCATTTTGTAAACCATCAACAAGACTAAGAACATGGTTGTTTGCAAAAAGAGAATCGATTTCATAAGTAGAGAAATCTTGAAATAAAGCAAATTTTCCGGGGTGGACTTTTCCATAGTTAGCATAGTTGATATATGCTTTTATAGCCTCCGGATTATTGAAAAGTTGCTCTTTTATATTTCTAGAAAGTCTCATTGTGGCAGGGTTGCTTGAAGAAGCCATTAGAGTAGAGAGTAGAGAGCTTGATATTTTGAAATAAGAGTTTGAATTTGAAAATGAAAGCGAAAAGTTGTGATAAGAGATAGTAAATAAATAGATTCTCAAGTGACAGGTTCTCTGGTCAAAAGGTGACTTTTCAGAGACTTTGAATGAAGTGAAAAGATGGAGGGAAATTCAAACATTTGAATTCAAATTTGAATTTCAAATTTCTGTACCCTTGTCGACAACGTGGGGGGGGGCCTTGTCGACAGGTGTCTCTGAATTTTTATGATTTATTTCTCTTTATTCTAATATATATATATATATATATATATATATATATATATTTATTATTTTTAATGTCTATATAATATCTGGAATATTACTTGAATTATAGTATATTCCATAAAATATTATGATACTATTTAAAAGTAAAAATAATAATAAAATAATTAGTAAAAATATCATAAAATAATAAAAAAAATTAAAATTCAAACGACACACCAATTCAAAATCAACCAATCAAACATCCAATCCTAAGCATGCAATTTCAACCAATGTATTGTAAACGTGTACCTTTTTCTAAGTCAGTTTCTCTGAATTCGTTGAAGTCGTGAATTGTCGTGAAACACATATTTGAATTATCTGTCTTCTGATCATCATCGCTTGAGGACGAGTCTGAGTCATCTAGAGTAGCGGTAAATGCACGTTTCCGTTTCTTTGTGGAATCATTGTTTATAGGAAGATTTTGCTTATCTGGATGTGGACAGTCTCTTTTGATATGGCCTGGTTCGTCACAGTTGAATCATTTGATATAGTTTGGCACTACATTCTGATTACCAGTGTTCTTATAGTTGTTTCCCTTGAGATTATTCATCTTTCTGTATTTCAGGAATTTCCGAAAGTACTTGGTCATAAAGGCTATCTCTTCATCATTATCGCTGTTTGAGTCTGATCCATCGGTCAATGCATTGAATGCAATTGATTTCTTTTCAGATGCTTTGCTTTCTCTTCTCCCAATCATTTGGACTTCAAATGACATTAGATTTCCAATTAATTCTTCTGTCTTTAAGGTACTGATGTCGTTTGCCTCTTCGATCGCAAGTGTCTTTTGATCCCATTCTAGAGTAAGAGAATTTAAGATTTTTCTGACTTGATCTTCTTTAGAAAATACCTTTCCCAAGGATATTAGAGAATGCACAATATCCTGAAATCTACTATACATATCTGGAATACACTCATTAGGATTCATTTTAAATAATTGAAACTGATTTGTGAGCATGGAAATTTTGGTTTGTTTAACTTTGCTTGTTCCTTCGTGAGTAACTTGCAAAGTTTTCCAGATTTCATATGCAGACTTACAAACTGACACTCTATTAAATTCATTCCTATCAAGTGAACAAAATAGAATATTCATAGCTTTAGAGTTATTTTGTGTGATGGTCTTTTTCTCAGCAGTCCACTGTGCAAAATCAGTTGTGAGTTCAAAATATTCAGCCCATGTGATATTCCAAGTGTCTAGTCCTACAGATTTTAAATATATTTTCATCCTACATGCCCAATATTCATAGTTACTACCATTAAAAAGTGGTGGTCTGACAGTAGACTGACCTTCTACAAATGAACTAGTGACAGAGGTAATAGAACCAGTGTTGGTAGTAGTAACAGTACCAGTGTTGGTAGCCATTTTGAAAATTTTCAAAATTCAGATTATGAAACTTTGAAAACCTCGCTCTGATACCAAATGTGAGAAATGCAGATTATGGATCTTAAGGCTAGAATTAACACTAGAGGGGGGGTGAATAGTGTTTTAAGGAATTACTAATTCTTTTTGAGTTTATGTTAATTTGAACACAAATGTATGCAATATTCAGACACAGATATGATCACAAAATCAAACACAGATGCAGATATAAAGTAAAAGCAATAAAGGAAAGCACACCGGATTTTATACTGGTTCGGAGTTACCCTACATCCAGTCCCGCAACACAAGTACGGATTTCCTTTCAAAATCAATTCTTATAATTACACCCTCAATTTCAAGGCTACGAGGTACACCGCTCCAGATTCACAATCCTCTGGGTAGAAATACTTGATTTTACAGGCAACAAGTTCACCCGATTGATTTTCCAGGCTACAATCACACCTTTTCTCGCTCGATTGATTACAAAGAAGTCTATAACTCTGAATAGCACTGGGATCTTGTTGAGATAGTGATAGAGAATCAAACCAGAGATGATCTAGTTAGATTCAATGGTGATTTCGGCAGAGTAATGGTAAAAATGTATATAAAGAAATGTGGAAGAAGAAGAGGAGTGAAATCGAAGAAAATATGAATATAAATTCGTTTAAAACATCCCCAATTTATAGTAGAACAACAGCCATGTCCATTCGTGAAAGGATATGACAATTAGACACTTCCTTTGAAATTCAAACTTTTGAAATAAACTGTCACCTTGTCGACAAGGGTTCCTTGGGGTTGTCGACAGGCCTAAGTTATTTTTGGTAATTTGTTTTTCTTTGAAAATAACTTCTATCTTGTATTAAAACTATTTTAAACTTTATAAATATACTTGACTATAGTTAAAATACATAAATAAGTATAGAGAATAATATTTTGGTATATATAAAATTTTACTATAATTTTATATTTAAATCTAAGTATAAATATTAAAAGTTAAATATATTATAATTAAAAGATAGTTTAAAAACAAGGATAATTTGATATTGAAAATAAAGATTATTTTGAGGCTAAAAGTATTTTAAAACCAGGATAGATGTTTTTGATTTAAAAAGGAAGATTTTGAAATCATTTTGAAAACAAGATATAATTTTGTAAAATATTTGAATAAAAGTTAGTGGATACAAAACAATGTTCCACTAGATTTTTCGTAGGTTCCATCCTACTTAGGGTTCCATTCCACGAATAAAATGGATTTTAAGATGTTAGTGCTTTTCTAGGAGTTTTAACAAAATTCCTAACTAAATTACTTATATTGAAATCTTGAACTCTTGATAATCTTGATACTCATGAGTCTTGAATCTTGATATCTTCGATCTTTGAGTTCATCAGTTCTTGAATCTCTATACTGTACAGTCATTATTCTTTGGTACCTGTATATATATATCCTGCATATACATATATATCTAAACAATAATGTTAGTATTTATATTTTATAATCTTATTCTAAGGTTGTTGTCATCAAAACCAACTCCCCATGGACTAACAGAAGAATCTTATACCAAGAGGGTAGTCGTAATGCCAACAGTACCAAAAGAAGGAACAAGAAGTGGGGTACAGTAGGTCCGGCCCCTTTGAGACTTTTAGAAGGAACCTTGGATGGGACAAGAGAAACCTTATAACTTTTCCTTTTCATATCTTCTTAGCCTTCACTTTAGTATCCTCAACGGTAGAAACAACAAACAGTGAAGTGGATTTTGAAGCTATAACTTTCCCTATCTCCTTGGACGAAGAATTTATTCGAAAGTACCTTTATTAGGTGATAAGGCTTCCAAGCTTACAAGTTGCACTTCAGAAGGATCTATTCAAAAAAGGAAAGTGTTAGAGGAGTTTATTTCACTAAACCAAAAAGAAAAATGAGAATAAGAAACAAAACCTGAAGAGTATCTGGGGCTTTCAGTCGTTGAGCGTTGTACTAGAGAATTTACAAAAAACGTGTCCAGCTTATCGACAACAAGGGCTGGGGGATTGTTTCTTTTCATCATAGAGGGTTCTCCTAAGACTCAATGGATTGGTAAAATCAAAGAGTACTTCTTTAATTTCTCTTTAGTAAGAAGCCTCAACCAGCTCCTCAAGAACGTTGTAGCATCCTCAAAGCTAGGAATCTTAGCCATAACTTGAGAATCGACGATCTTTGATTTAGCAGCTAGCATCCATCATAAAAAAACAATAAGAAAATGTAAATCATTAAAAACTGATGTAAGCATTAAATGAATGAAAAAAATCTCACTAGAACAAGGTTTTTGCATGTTAAATCGAAATGATTAATTTTCATACAAAAGAAGGAAAGACTAATATAAGTTTTCATGAACTAAAATCAATAAAATTTCATGAGACAATTTGGAAAAATAATTGGATTCCGTAAGTAAAACAAATCCTTCGTATGATAAGCCTAAACATAGCTTTCATGAGGAAAATATGAGACAAGGATTTCGTGGGATAAATTTAAGCACGGCTTTTGTGCGTAAAGTCTAGAAAAAAGCCTTTGCGTGTTAAACCCAAATATGGTTCTTATGCGAAGTGTTTAAAATGTAAATTATTGAGTGTGAAGCCCAAGCATAAACTTCATGTGTAAATTTTAGAAGCGTAGCTTTCATGTATTAAGTTCTCGAACAACAACTTATCGCAAGACAACAGATCAAGTTAATTAGAAATGAATATCTAAAGTAATAAGCCTTGAAAACCACAAAAAAAAATACAACCCGGGTCAATAAATTTAGATCGGAATAGAAAGTCTTAAAAAGATTCTAAGAATACCCGTTAACATCAAAATTAACAGTTGAATCCTAATGAATTTTAAGGTCAAAAGTGGCTGATTCGAATCAAAATTGCAACAACAAAACAAACAATAAAAAACCTAACAAAAGATTATCTACTAGATAGAAATCGCTAGATGAAGGGTTTGATTTTAGGAAGGTAATAAGAATAGAAAATTTTCAATAAAGCAAGTAAAAAGAGAAGAGGAAGAAGGGCACCATTTATAGGAAGAAAGGAGAAAGTAAGGTAACCGTTAGATCAAAGGAAGAAGAATATCAATGGCTAGGATGAATATTTTTGAATATGAAACATTTATTTACACTGGTATCAAAAGAAATTATAATAGAGGGAGGGGCAAGTGTTACACCTCAAACATATTAGCCATCGCGGATCATTGAAGATGAAGCATTAAAAAAGAGAAAGCTATCGTGAAACAATTAAAGTCTTCGTGATATTAAAATGGATGCCTTTGTGGAGAAATTTACAAGAGCCTTCGGATGATGTCTTTGAGCATGAGAGATTAAAGCCAGCGTGATATATTTTATGAAGCCATTATAATGAGAAGCATCAAGGTCATCATAGGATATCCTACATTACCATCGTATGAAGGAAAATCAGAGTCTTCGTGCGACATCACATGAAATAATTATACAATGCATTAAAGCCATAGTGATACAACTCTTAGCAGTCGTTGGATAAATTAGTAAGGCCGTTGTGAAAAGTTAAATAAGGCCGTCATGTGTAATTTGGAAAATGCACTCGCTAAGCCATCATGAAGAGTTCTATGAAGCAATCACATACCATCCTCCAAGTGATAAATCAAGCCATTATGAGAAGTTTCCTCATAATATCGCATGCGGTCTTCAGATGACAAATTAATGTTACCGTGGGAGTTCAATGAAGTCATCATGTGCAATTGTGAGAGATTCCAACATGTTATCGAATGCAATTCCAAAATAGGCAATCTAACCCATTATGAAGAGTTCCACGGAACCATCATGTATGGTTTGAAATAGTAACTTAAATCCAACGTGGAAGGTTCCCAAGGCACTATTACACTACAATCATGAACAAAAATCCATCAAGAAACCATTATGCCACATATCAGTTTGATCGTGTGCAATGGGGACTGTAACAACCCAAACCTTAATGGGCCTAAATTTTGGCAAAAATCGAAACCCAAGTTCATCAAAGCATAGATCGTTGGATTTGGTACTTGCAAATAAGCATGAGCATTATCCAGGATTGATAGAAATCTAAACTCACAACGGAAACAATAATAGGATAAGAATACCGATTATGACTACTACCTTGGAATTAATGGTATTCCTTGGATAGTAGATTGTCACATCACCATCGAGCGTGAGAGAAAAGAAGACTTCTCCAACAACTAAACACATCCAGCTCTAGTGACATGTTCCTCTAAATCTAACCTGTGGGTTGTAATGAGGAGGGGGTCAGAACAGCATTCCGGTGACAGAAAAATCTATAAATTGTCCATAACATAAATAAATACCGATTGGTTTCCATTTAATTGTTATGTTTATTAAGGTTAGCAATTCTAATCTAACATTCCATTGCACACACGATTACTTACCTTCGGCCTAAGGTTTTACTTGTATTGAAAGGGATACTTTCAAAGGTTTCGAAAGGCGTACTTTTGAAACTTTAAACGTTTTCATCAACAAGGTGTTGTGTAAAGAATAAGTAACGTGACAAGGTGATTTTGAGTAAAGCATAGAGATTTTATTTTCCTTGTATAAGTATGATTTAAAGATTTAAATCATTTTTTGAGAAGGTTTTCAAGGAAAATTTTAAAGGGTAGTTAACCCTAAGAAAAATGACTCAGATATAGAAGACCAGATGGGACTGGTGTAGGGTCGCGCCCTATACATTAGCTTTAGCCCGAGGCTAATTTTAGTCCAAAATTCCAGTGTGTGGGGCTTAGTCAGATAGACTTAAATGATGGTTACACACAGAAAGGAATATATGTACAGAGAAGAAAAAGGTTATTGATGAGCCCACAAAACCATTAGGATCAAGAGACCCTTGGAGAAGTAAGTTAGGGACAGATCGTTTAGAAGACTTATCTAACAGTTGTTAGATTTTATTTATTATTTTGTCTGGTAGACCCGAGTCAGCCAAGGGTTAGTAGTTAGTCAAACAAAACTACAATGTTTGGACAGATAGTCCATTCAGTAACAAATATATACATTTTCATGATATTGCTTTATAGATTTTACTAGTTTTGGTTGCAGGATTATAATTTGCAAATAAAAGGATATTGGTAACATCCCATATCTGGTGGCCAAAAGTTAAGCGCTACAGATGCTGCAGTCATACATAGTATTAACTTCTGGTGACAAAATAGGGTAATGATAATGATATCCATAATATTAGAAGCACTTGAATATGAACAAAATCATAGATTTTCAAAAACAACATTTTACTGATTACATTTCAACACAAATTCATATCCAAGTTACATAATCCCATATCATTTCCAAGGTAAAGATTAATTATAATCATTACAAAAATACGCCAAGAGCAACATTTGATGATGTCCCCTTGGTAGATCAAAGCAATATAGTCATATTTGACTTAATACACAGCGGAAATAAACAAAACAATCTGCAACTCCTAATTAGCTATTCATTAGCCACCTGCTCATCTCCAGAAGCTTTATTCGCCAAAATTTCAAAAACCTGAAAACCTTAACCCTCAGCCTACTCAAATCAAATTTGAGTACTCGAGAGTTTAAGGGGAAACAAAAACTTTGAGTCAGATATAAAGCCTGGTGTGAATAATTCTGTTACATCTCTGTTTACTGATATTAAGTGAGACCAAGCCGCTTAGCGGAATCGGTTTCCCCTCGCTAATATCCCTTTCAAAACATATATTTTGCAAATCCTTTCCTGCAACCAAACTGGTTAATCAAACTGATATAATAATGATAAAAATAGCTAAGTCTCTTAAGCTATAATCATATAACTAATGGACTATCTGTCTAATAGTAATAAATGGACTATCTATCCGAAACATAATAGCAAGGTCCGTTATGCTTACAAATAGAATATCTATCCATAAAATTGGGCTAACTGCCCTCAAAGTGGACTAACTGTACGGATCAAGATGGACCAACTGTCCGAATCCATTTCTTAAGGTTAACTACCCTTCATCTTTTTCCTTGAAAACCTTTTCAAAATGATTTAACCTTTTAAATCATACCTTTACAAGGAAAATATATTCTTAGATTTACTTTAAGCTATTTTTCTATGTTATACATACTTTACTCAAAGTAATGTTATTGGATTTTTAATGAGGATTGGCTATCTTTCCAAAACAAGCTAAAACCCTTTTTAAATTGAAAATACTTAGGCTATATTGCCTATTTAATACATTCGAAACCTTTGTTTAAAACCTTTAAACAACCCTTTCGAAACCCTTGAAGGTAACCCCTTCGAAACCATTGAAAGTAACCCTGTCGAAACCATTAAAAGCCTTTACATCGAAAGCTTCAAAACATTAGACATCCCTCTTTAAAACCTTTAAATATTGCCTTTTGAAAACATAGGAAAACATTTCCTTTAAATCCTTTCGAAACCCTGGAGGACCACCCCTTTCGAAACCATTCATTAAAACCTTTCGAAACAGTCAAAACTCGATTCTTTCGAAAGCACATTAGGTTCAATTTAAAACATGTGGAAACCTTTCGAAACTATTCAAAATTTCACCCCTTCAAAACCTTTGAAAATCGTCTCGGTCGAAACCATTTGGATTATGCTTTCAAGTAGAGAAAAAGGATCAAAAACCCATTAAAGTCGAAAGCATATATTTTGAAACCATTTAAAACTATCTCTTTCGAAACCAATTTGGGTTTTACTTCAATCTTAGAAAAAGGGTCTTAAAAACATTTAAGTCGAAAGCATCCGTTTCAAAACCATTTCCTAAGTAATCAAGTGATGGTGTCGAAACCATCCCTTCGAAAGCATTGGAGAGGTGACTAGGTTTTTAGAAAACAAAACAATCCTTTTGAAACCATCTGGGTCGAAAGGTAAGAAGCAGCAGTAAAAAAGCTTCGATTTAGTCAAAAGCACACATTCAAAACAAAAGCACAACCTAATTGAAACCATTTCTTTAAATCCATTAAACCCGGTCGAAAGCAAAATGAGTGGAAAGCTACTCAGTCGAAAGCCATTTAGTCGAAAGGAAGCAGGCGCATTTTTAATTTAAAAAAATAATAATGCCTCAACCCCTTCGAAACCCCTAGTTTAGAATCTATACCTTCCGCCTAAACCCAATTCACTACGTACCAGTTAACTGATACAATGTGCATTGGTTTCGACAATGTTGGAAGCGAAGATGAGAAGGCGGAACCTGATGCCGAAAGCATCGAAACAGTGAAAAACATGTAGCTAATAGTTATTTTCACCTAACCTGCTTTACATGTCAAATTTTGATTGGTTGCCTCTTTCTTTACCAATAAAAAGTACTGCAATTTTCAGAACAAATCTTTTTGAATTATTTGCAAAAAGCCCCTTTTCCTTCATTTATTGTATAAAACATTTAAGTCCCATACCTTAAATAATTTTATATAACCATTAAAATACATAGGAAAATTCAACAAAAATTCTAGAAAATCTCTTTTAATATGCTTTCCAACATATAAATTTTTCAGACCCAATCTTTTATTATTTTAACCGTAAATAATTTAAATCCCAAAATAACATTTTCTTCACTAGGAAATTCATATAAATTCCACAAATATTCAGAAAACTCAAAAAATTGAAACCCATCTCCAAAATAATATTTATGACCTTTATAAAAATTCGCAAGGCATTTGGATGTCATTTAACAGGGCTTTCATCTTAAAACATATCATAAATTCAATATTAACACCCATAATTCATCAACAAGTATATATAATTATTCCATCATTTAAAAACATGGCAAATCAATGCAAAAAATTCGGAATTCAATTTAAAACTGAAAAAAATAAAAGTTCGAGATGTAAATAATATTCACCTTAGCTTTAGAAATTAAAGAGATTGAGATGTGAATGGATTTGATTTGCCTAAGCTTCTTCCTAGCTTTTCTCTATCTTCTTCCTCTTTCTCTTGTGAATGGATTTAAAGTAGTAGGCTCCAATGCATACACTTTGCCCTTTCCATCCTTAGCGAGCTCCTTACACTGGTTCTTATAGTGGCCCATTTGGTCACAGTTGAAGCACCTGACATTCTTCTTTCCAGCCGCATCCTTTGCCTTTCCAGCACGACATTCATTAGCAAAGTGCCCCTTCTTATCGCACTTGAAACAGACAATTTCAGACTTCCGCTTCTTAGATGCTCCACCCTCTGAGCACCTTTCTTAGGAAAGAACTTCCTCTTCTGACCCTGCCCGACCTGGACTTCTTTAGCCTTACTCTTCTCTAGAGAATCAAGCAACTCCTCATGCCTCAAGACCATCTCCACTACAAAATCAAAAGGATCTCTAATATGAGGTAATGTAGCCCTAGCTAACTCAAGCTTCAACCCCCTGATAAACTTCTCATTCCTCTTCATTACTGTATCCACTGAAGCATACCCATATCTGGCCAACTCCTCGAATCTTCTGGCATATTCAAAAACAGACATCTCTCCCTGATCTAATTCAACAAACTTTCTGATCAAAGCTAACTATGCCATTGTAGACATGAACCTCTCTTGGAACCTCCCCTTGAAATATTACCAGGTCATAGTCTCCTCTTCTACTGCCACGGTCACACTATTCCACCAGAACAAAGCTGCTCCCTAAAGCTGTCTCAATGCCAACCTCCTCTTCTGCTCATCATTGAACCCCAAATCTGCAAAGATCCTCTTACAATGTAGCAGCCAATTGTCTACCTCAATGGCATCTTCCATTCCAACAAACGGCTTCCCTCCAAGCTTGGTGTAATCTCCACTCAGCTTAGCATAATTGTTGACTACCAGAAAATCCAAAATCCCTGCTCCTGCAGCATTTCCTCCTAACACTCCAGCTGCAACTCCGGCCTGCACCATATTCCTAAAAAACTGATACATAGCTTCCGTTCAAACTTGCGAGACTCCAGCACCCACATTCTCTTCTTGTGCCTGACCTTGACCTCTTCTCACATTAGGCCTGGCATTCCCATCGGTGCCTTCCCCTCCTGGGTTAACTCTTCCTCTTCTTCCTTCCATGTCTGTATTCAAATCTAATGAGATACAAAAAAATACGCCAACAAAGATAGGAGACTAGAGATAAAGCGTATTATTATATATAGCAAATACAAGTAAGTTACTATAGCGTTATCTCATACTCCAACCTTACTCTAATTCTTTAGGATTATGTTTTAAAAACCCATATTTAGTTAAAGTTTTTCATAAACCTATGCTCTGATACCAAGTTGTAACATCTCATATCTGGAGGCCAAAAGCTAAGCGTACAGATGCTGCAGTCATCCATAGTATTAACTTCTGGTGATAAAATACGGTAATGATAATGGTATCCATAATATTAGAAGCACTTGAATATGAACAAAATCACAGATTTTCAAAAACAACATTTTACTGATTACATTTCAACACAAATTCATATCCAAGTTACATAATCCCATATAGTTTCCCAGGTAAAGATTAATTATAATCATTACAAAAATACGCCAAGAGCAACATTTGACGATGCCCCCTTGGTAGATCAAAGCAATATAGTCATATTTGACTTAATACACAGCGGAAATAGACAAAACAATCTGCAACACAAACCGAAGACGCGGATGCAGCAGAACCAAGCTCCTAGGACTCCTAATTAGCTATCCGTCAGCCACCTGCTCATCTCCGCAAGCTTTATTCGCCAAAATTACAAAAGCCTGAAAACCTTCACCCTCCGCCTACTCAAATCAATTTTGAGTACCCGAGAGTTTAAGGGGAAACAAAAACTTTGAGTCAGACATAAATCCTGGTGTGAATAATTCTGTTACATCTCCGTTTACTAATATTAAGTGAAACCACGCCGCTTAGCGGAACGGTTTCCCCTCACTAATATCCCTTTCAAAACATATATTTTGCAAATCCTTTCTTGCAACTAAACTGGTGAATCAAACTGATATAATAACGATAATAATAGCTAAGTTTGTTAAGCTATAATCAGATAACTAATGGACTATTTGTCCAATAGTAATAAATGGACTATCTATCCGAAACATAATAGCAAGGTCCGTTATGCTAACAAATGGACTATCTGTCCATAAAACTGGGCTGACTGCCCTCAAACCGGACTAACTGTCCGGATCAAAATGGACTAACTGTCCGAATCATTTTCTTAGGGTTAACTACCCTTCATCTTTTTCCTTGAAAACCTTTTTAGAATGATTTAATCTTTTAAATCATACCTTTACAAGGAAAATATATTCCTAGCTTTACTCTAAGCTATTTTGCCATATTATATATACTTTACTCAAAATATCGTTGATGGGTTTTAATGAGGAATAGCTATCCTCCCAAAACAAGCTAAAACCCTTTTTAACTTGAAATACTTAGGCTTTATTGCCTATTTAATACATTTGAAACCTTTATTTAAAATCTTTAAACAACCATTTCAAAACCCTTGAAGGTAGCCCCTTCGAAACCATTGAAAGTAACCCTTTTGAAACCATTAAAAGCCTTTCCTTTGAAAACTTCAAAACATTAGACATCCCTCTTTAAAACCTTTAAATATTTCCTTTCAAAAACATAGGAAAACCTTTCCTTTCAATCCTTTTGAAACCCAGGGGGACCACCTCTTTCGAAACCATTCATTAAAACATTTCGATACAGTCAAAACTCAATTCTTTCGAAAGCACTTTGGGTTCAATTTAAAAATGTGGAAACCTTTCGAAACCATTCAAAATCTCACCCCTTCGAAACCTTTGAAATTCGTCTTGGTCGAAACCTTTTGGATTATGCCTTCAAGTAGAGCAAAAGGATCAGAAACCCATTAAAGTCGAAAGCATCTGTTTTGAAACCATTTAAAACTATTTCTTTCGAAACCAATTTGGGATTTACTTCAATCATAGAAAAAGGGTGTTAAAAACATTTTAAGTTAAAAGCATCTGTTTTGAAACCGTTTCCTAAGTAAAGAAATGATGGTGTCGAAACCATCCCTTCGAAAGCATTGGAGAGGTGGCCAAGTTTTTAGAAAACAAAACAACCCTTTCGAAACCTTCTCGGTCGAAAGGTAGGAAGCGACAGTAAAAAGGCTTCGACTTAATCGAAAGCACACATTCAAAACAAAAGTGCAACCCAATCGAAACCATTTCTTTAAATCCATTAAACCCATTCGAAAGCTAATTGAGTCGAAAGGTACTCAGTCGAAAGCCATTTAGTCGAAAGCAAGCAGGCACATTTTTAATTTTAAAACAAAGTAATGCCTCAACCTCTTCGGAACCCCTGGTTTTGACTCTATACCTTCCGACTACACCCTATTCACTACGTACCAGTTAACTGATACCATGTGCATTGGTTTCGACTGTGTCGGAAGCGAAGATGAGGAGGCGGAACCTGATGCCGAAAGCATCGAAATAGTGAAAAACATGTAGCTAATAGTTCTTTTCACCTAACCCGCTTTACGTGTCCAATTTTGATTAGTTGCCTCTTTCTTTACCAATAAAAAGTACTGCAATTTTCAGAACAAATCTTTTTGAATTATTTTCAAAATGCCCCTTCTCCTTCATTTATTATATAAAACATTTAAGTTTCATACCTTAAATAACTTTATATAACCATTAAAACACTTAGGAAAATACTACAATAATTCTAGAAAATCTCATTTAATATGTTTCTAACATATAAAAATTTCAGACCCAAATCTTTTCTTATTTTAACCGTAAATAATTTAAATCCCAAAATAACATTTTCTCCACTAGAAAATTCATATAAATTCCACAAATATTCTAAAAATTCTAAAAATTGAAACCCATCTCCAAAATAGTATTGATGACCTTCATAAAGATTCGCAAGGCATTTGGATGTCATTTAATAGGGTTTTCATCTTAAAACATATCATAAATTCAATATGAACAACCATAATTCATCGACAAGTACATATAATTATTCCATCATTCAAAATCATGGCAAATCAATGCAAAATATTCGGAATTCATCTTTAAACCGAAAATAATAAAAGTTCGAGATGTAAACAATATTCACCTTAGCTTTAGAGATTAAAGAGATTGAGATGTGAATGGATTTGATTTGCTTAAGCTTCTTCCTAGCTTTTCTCTATCTTCTTCCTCTTTCTCTTGTTAATGGTGGCTGGCCTCTTTTTAAATTTGTTTTGATAAAATGAAATGGACATGTAGGGGGTGCACAACCAAGGGTTTAGGGATATAGGAATGGCCCTTCTATTTCAATTTAACTCTTATTTTAATTTATAGGTTAGATAGCATGGCTACCCTTTGATTAAATCAAATCTCAATCCCCTAATCAACACATTATTTTATTTAATTTAACTAATTAAATATCCTAAATAATGTTAACAAAAATATGGGGTGTTACAATATTAGTGAGGGGAAACCCGTTCCGCTAAGCGGCGTGGTCACACTTAATATCAGATAACCGAGATGTATAACATTATTCACACCAGCCTTTATGTCTGACTCGAAGTTTATGTTTCCCCTTAAACTCTTGGGTGCTTAAAATTGATTTGAGTAGGCTGAGGATTGAGGTTACAGGTTTAGTAGGTTGGAGAATAAAGCTTCCAATGATGAGCAGGTGGTAGCCGGATAGCTAATTAGGAGTTGCTGTTATCTTTTGGATTGGTTTCGCTGTATTATATATATAGTACTTTGGTCAACCAAAAGGGCATCGTCATATGTCGCTCTTGTCGTATTCATGTAATAATTATATTTTATCTGAACCTAGGAAAGCGATGGGATTATGTAATTTGAATATGGAACATGTTTTGGAAATGTAATCAGAAAAATGTTGTTTCTGAAATTTGTGATTTTGTTTAATATTCAAGTGTTTCTCATACTATAGATACCATTAACATAGCCGTATTTAGTCGCCGGAAGTTAATACTATGAATGACCGCAGCATCTGTAGCGCTTAGCATTGGGCCTCTAGATAGGGGATGTTACAATTTAATCGAACTTCAGCATCAAAGCTTCCAGGAATAGCTCCTGCTCGATTCCCCTTGTGTAGAGGGGGAATCCCTCTTCTAGAGGAAGGATCGGTACTGATCCCTAAGGAGGGATCGGCACCGATTGGTCTCTGCCAAGCGAGCTCCAATGTTTCTGTGTGATCTCCTACGATGCCTATGCTTATGGTATTCGTCCGATGACCTTGAACTCTCCGATGGCGAGTAAAGAGTGGGACCCCTTCTAGCCTTCCCACGCTGTTGTTGAGTAATTTGGTTCATTAGGCCAATATTAGTCTAAATTTGTTCATTCAGTTGTCTATGGCTTTCTATTAACTCCCTCATCAAGTTATTAAATTCAGCTCTCGTCATAGAATCAGCGGGGTTCTGTACTTCAGCCGGATCAACATTCAAATTTGCAGGTTGGTTGCTTGGGGCTCCTTGTTGAATGCTGGCAGTTTTATTCCCATCCACATTCTGAGAAGTTGATCTGGTATGTCTCACTATTATCGATTTCCTTGCTTAGATTTTAGTAAATCTGAATAGTATATGCAGGTTCACAAAGATGACTATGGATCTCCTTCTGGGGATTTGTCCAATCCAGTAGCAACAAAGGGGATCCTAACGAGATGAGAATCAAGTTCATAGTGAAAGCACCAAAATGTTTGCAACCAAATTGGTCACAAATACCCAAGAATAGGTTTATGTAGAGAAGTAAATGAAGAAAATTAAATTAAAACAGAGGAATATAGTAAACTAGTAAGAAAATCAAAACGATAATCAAGAAAACCAGGACTTATAGTGGTTCGGCGTCGTATGCCTATGTCCACTTTGAATATTCTCTTTATTGATTCACTATCTATTTGATTATAGCAGCAAATGGCAAGAAGTAAGGAAAAAAGTTGATTACAATAAAGAACTATGTAACCAGCAGCGTAAAGATCCTCAGAATGACCCCCTTAAGGCAGTATTTATAGGTTGAAGGTGACCACCAATCCTTTGAAACTTCGGCTACAGGACCTCCTTACTCATATGGGCCCACCATAGGGGTCGCTAGACCCAAATCCCAATGAATAAGGATCGGTACCGATCCCTTCATTGCTTGATTCTGGGGCAGCAATCCCTATGATAGCTTCTTCATGCTTAGATATGATGGCTCTCCAAATATCATATTGATTGGACCAGTAGAACTTATGCTTTTGATCGATCTTTAATGTGAACCCACTTGTGAATTACTCTCGGCCGACCCCTTCTTAATAGACCATGCCGATCCTTGCTCTTCCACAATGTTATGTCGATCCCTTTAGTTCTACAAGGCTATGCCAATGCCTTCTATTTCAGCCAATCCCTTCTATTTCACAACGCCATGCCGACCCATCTTGCTCTATAAGACTATGCCAATCCCTCTTACTCTATAAGACTATGTCGATCCCTCTTATTCCTTTATACTATGTTGATCCCTCTTATTTCTTTATATTATGTTGATCCCTCTTATTCCTTTATACTATGTCGATCCCTCTTATTCCTTTATACTGCGTCGATCCCCCTATTACTTCATCCATGTTGACCCTTTATCAGATTGACTATGCCGATCCCTAGGGTACTACCTAGCTATGCCGATCAATTGCCTATCAAAGCTAATTTCCATATTTCTAGCATCTTACATCATCTATCTACCAACTCCATTCAATCCGGGCTTTATATAACCATCTAAACTCTACTTCGGGGTCATACAGCCACTGCTCCGTGGTCATCCTTCTTGACAACTGTCGAATCTATCTTGCATAATCAGTCCAATATAGCCGGGTTAGGATACCGGGTAACAATAAGTATAGAGTCTATACTTTCTATTTTGTTTGGTTTTTTGTTGTATGATGTTTAAAACTAGCCGGTGTAGTGCAGGGATGGCCCCCGTTGTTTGTTGAGTCTGTACATAATATGATACTAGTAATGAAATATTATCGTTTCTATTATAATCTCTCCCTTGTACTTTTCCTACATTCTTTGTACTGTGCTTGTTTATAAATAATTGCATGTGTATATAATACAATTGCCTGTATTGCAATTTCTTATATCATATACTTTTGTGTCTATGCTATATCTTTATTTACTGCAACTCTGTGCATGTAAATGGTATTCCTGCAGTTATTTAGAACACTATATTACTTAGATCTGTTATGATTTGCCAATATACTCCGTTCAATGTAACAGAACTGTGATGTATCTCGGTTTAGCCTGTCCCGATCATGTGTTAGTGTATGTATGCCCCCTACTCCATAGGGCTAGTTACTCTAAACTCAGGGTTCAAGAGATTGGTTAAAGATCGATTGTTCTGGGCAACTCGTTTGGTTGTCCCCTGTCTGGGTCGTGCAGTAGGCTCCTATCTTTGAGAATCCATGGTTCTGATGCTCGATTTCAAGCATTTCGTCCCTTGATTATGACTGGATTCTTCCAAGTTTAGTGTTGAGATACTATTCGCATACCAGTTTCTGTATTTGGAAACTTTCGAAGAGCTAATGTACTTGGACTTTCCTCTGATGTTGTTGTCAATCCAGTGGTTTGGACTTTCATGATATTGCTGGTGTAATGCTGATTTCCACTAACCTGTGATAGGAAACTTTCCCAACGCTGTCGAAGTAATGTCGGTACTTAGAAAGTTTGGATGAGCTCTCACTGTTACCGGGGTAACATCGATTACTAGAGAATAAAAATTTCCTAGTGTTGTTGGGGCAGCACTGGTACTTAGGAAATTTCGAATCGATTTTTCTATCGATCCGATGGTTTAAGGGTCTATACTTCTCATCCGGAGATTAGGAAGTATTTTCTCACTCCTGTGGGATGCGTGTTGCTTGTAGAACACAGTTCCAAAAGCGACGTGCGGCTTATTGATCGTGCACAAGGGGTATTACGTACTTAAATGCAATTCTATCGCTTCAAGCAGCGATGTGCAGCTTATTGGTAGTGCATAAAGAGTATTACATACTTGAACGTGGTTCCATCGGTTCAATTAGCAATATGCGGCTTATTGGTGGCGCACAAGGAGTTTTGCATACTTGGATGCTTTTCCATTGGTCTAAACAACAGTGTGTGGCTTATTGGTGGCACGCAAGGAGTATTGCTTATTTGAATGCGGTTCCATCGATTCAAGCAGCGATGTGTGGCTTATTAGTGGCGCAAAATGAGATAGGACCTCTTGGCATTGTCGAGGCAACACCGGTACTTGGGAAGATAGAAAGTTTCTTGATGTTGCCGTAGTAGCCCCGAGGCTTTAGGAAATAGTAAGTTTCCCGATGTTGCCATAACAACATCGGGGCTTTTTAGATTATGGGCCTTCCTGACGTTGTTGGAGGAATGCAGGTTCTTAGAAGGCATGGATCGATTTTCCCAGTCGATCTGGTGGTTTGAGTCAATTTTCACCGTCGACTTGGCAGTTCGGCTTACAAGAATGCGGTTCCATTGGTTCAAGAAGCGAGATGTATTATTAATAAAAGGAAAGGAAAGTTATACTTATTTGCAACGCTCATAGTGTTCCTAGGTGGCTTATTTACAAAAATAGGAAATACATAGATAAATATTAGATAAAGTAGTGCTGCAGCGAATCGCTGTTCCAAGCACGAGAATCATAATTCCGTCGACCATTGTCAGCTTCAATGTTCCTTCTCCAAATTTCTGGCTGATCAGGGTCCTTCCTAATTTGGGCCAAGTGCTCCCGTACTTGGGCAGATTTGTTTTAGGTTGAGCTCATCAACCCAATTTCCTTTATCTGTCTTCAACCTCTTCTTTATGGTGGATTTGGTGATTTTGTTCACTGCCACCACTTTCCCATTTGCATGTGGATGTGCTATCGAGGAAAGGCATTTCTCGATCTAGCAATGCTTGTAAAAGTCCTTCAACTCGACACTCTCGAATTGAGTTCCATTGTCCGCGATAATTTTCTGTAGCACCGCAAACCTGCAAATAATGTTTTATTTATAAAGTTAATCGCTTTTTTAGTAGTAATTGTGGCAAGCGGTTCGACTTCGGCTTATTTTGTAAAGTAATCAACTACAACGATGACATATTTAGCTCCTCCTTTTGGTATTGGTAACACGCCGATTAGATCAATCCCCTAAAATGCAAACTGCCATGGGTTGACCATTTGCGTAAGTTTCGTAGATAGGGTTTGCGGAATCTTTGCAAATCTCTAGCATCGATCGCATTAACTGGTTTCATTTTTAGTCATACACTTGAGTAATGGAGCGGAGAACCCTCTCCGGATCAGTACTCCATCCTGCATTATGAATTGTGGTGCATTTCAAAACAGCCTCTTTCGTTCATTCCGATTCCTTGGGAGTATTCCTCTGAGTAGGTAGTCCTTGATCGGCATCATCCACGATTCCTCCTCTTCTGCGGCTATCAAAATCCATTCGACATCCATTTGATCTATGCTGGGAGCCGACAATACTTCCACTAGAACCAGTCCTAGCAACTGTGCGTCTTCGGAACTGTCCAGTTTAGAAGAGTGATCGGCCTTCACATCCTGCTCCTTAGGAATATGAGTTATCATGTAGTGTTCGATATTGTTGAGCAATTCCCATGCTTTCGACAGGTAAGGGGTAAGGTTCGCACCCTTAGCCTAATACTCTTATTTCACTTAACTGACGACTAACTGAGAGTCGCTATATATATGAAGAGCTTTAATTCCCATTCCTTCACAATCTTCAACCCCGCTATTAATGTCTTATACTCTGCCTCAATGTTCGTAGCAAGGAATTCTAACCTTAGAGAATAACAGATCAACTGTCCTTTAAGAGTTTCAAACACAACTGCCGCTCCTGAGAAAAATTTGTTTGATGCAACGTCGACAAACAATTTCCATTGTGATGTTACATCCACTATGTCCTCCTCCACATCATCCTGAATTGTGAACTTGGCGATGAAGTCAGCTAACGTGAAATGACCCTAAATCTCAAAAAAAAAAAAATTTCCATACTTAGCTAAGACTACCTAGGGTCATCCTTCCCTATTCTCATATTATCCAGGATCTTTCACAATATAAAAATATTGTTTTAAATCTAAATCATTCCTAACATACATATATGAAGATATCTATGTTATATTCTACTAGAATCAGAGCATGATAATATGTAAGTAGAAATCCTTTCAAATCTATTAAAATGTGATAATTCCGTGATAAAAGATTAATTATTGTATCCTGATTTTTGACCATAGAATCCAATGGAAACATGTACTTTAGTATGTTATTCTAATTAAGAAATGATCAAGTAATAATCAGTGGAAAGCAAGCTTTTAATATGGATGATTGTGTTAAAGTCTGTATAGTATCAAACTCAGGCTAAAAGAAAGTGGATCATAAGTGAACACAAGCAACATCTAGGCGTAATGGAAACGCGCCTAACTTACACATGAGAGGTCACGAGTTCGAGTGCTATGCTGGTCGGTTCAAACCCAATTTTTGTTTTTCTTTTTATTTATCTCCTGTATGGTTTAAAATCTGATATCTACCTATATCTACACATATATACTTAATTTTTGCCTATAATCTAACATACAAAACAATATTTCTTGCTTTATTATTTTTGAAACCCATTCCTACAACTGTTCTAGGAATTTATGTTTATATTTTTGCCCAAATATCAACATGTACACAGATATACATGTACATGTCAATGTCTTTGCTCATTTTCCAGAAAACTGGGTTCAAATGGTTCCTTGCTTCATTGATTTGAAGTGAACATTTGGCCTGACCTATGGTCTAACCATGTGGTTAATCTGACCATTCTTTTATTTGCATTTTACAAACCAGAATCTACCCAAAACATTGATACTCCTTCTTTTTCAAAAGCATGTTTATATATGTATGAATCAGACACCTTGTGATCAGATTTATATCATCCTTCCCAACCATAATTCTCTTTTAGAAATGCATATTCAGGGTATATACACTTTTACTTGCATTTGGACATATATCAATATCATGACTTGAAAATATAACAGTTATAATTCTTTCTGGATTTTCCCAATATAATTTCCTATATATCTATCTTTTGAAAGGACTTAGGATGAACTGAAATCATCATAAAATGATTATGCTTATAAAATCCAGGTTTTTTCCTCTAAATCAAAAACAACTTTAGCAAATAGATTTTCAAATCAGTTTAAAATCAATATCCTTAATACATACCAGACCAGAAATAACCAGAGACAACATAACACATATTTCTTACAAGTTCTTCCTACTTAATACATTTAGATAGCCATAACAATCAGAAAATACATGCATGAATTAACACATTCTAGCTCTTATTTCTAATTATCTTAGCATTCTCTATTCCATATCTTTTTAATCTTGCTTACTTAGCTCCATCACGACCTGCAAAAGCATTAGTGGCTGCCCCATTATGAATGAGACACCCCCATGTGCCATGAGCAATAAGGGTCAGATCTATGATCTGGTGTGAGCATTTCTAACATATCCATGATATTAAGCTGAGGATACAGCATAAATGTACTTTGCATAACTTGACAGGTATTATCATGAATGATTAATGTATAAATTGATCAGGTATTCCCATATACATACATAAGAGCAAACATATGCATTAAAACAATTTTTATCTGGAACTACTAAGGTTCCTCATACCAACCCTAATCCCGGAAAGACCCAAGTTTCCTGTATCATCATTTAAGGTTGCCTTTTCTTCTTATAAATTCCTGGCCTCATCTGCTATAAGGAATCAAAGGGACACATTGCCATGAACTAATTAACATCATGGCACAAAGATCTCAGGACTTAAACAAGCCATGTGTCAACTTGTCTACTTCAAATAGGACAAGCATTCCAGCAGCCTTCTTGGCACAAAATCCTTAGTTATATTACTAAGTGTATTCATGTTCATTTTGTCAATGATAGCTAGGTGTACAGACCACTTATATACATGAAACATACTAGTTACCTTGCAGACATAATATTGCAAGCAAGTTAAAGGTTACTTTCTAGAGGTATAACACCCAGTCATTCCATCTCACATTATTTAGCATATAAACACCCTATTCAAACATATACCAGAATGTTTGCAACTGAGAATAAATGCATGGCTCTATTGGGTTTATTTTGATTTTGCAAGCAACTATGTTTAGCCGGATTTTTAACCTTGTTTAAACATAATTTTTAGGCTTGTAAATTTTCTGTTTGGTTTAGGGCTCAGCACTTATAGAGAAAGACTCCATTGCACCCTTAACCAATTATTTCAAGCCTCAGCACTATACCATTGTATATGCAGCTCATAGTTTTTTTTTCATTCTTTGTCTTAAGCCATGATTCAGACTAGTTACAAATACTCTCTTACATGTTCCTTAAGGTTTTGGTATAACATACAGAGATGAAAATAGAACAACAAAGTTATACATTCATCATAGCAGATCATATCTCATCAAGCATTCATGAAACCATCAGTAGTCAACATGGTTTGTAAATCAAAACATGCAAAATATAGCATATAAAAGCTTGGCTGCCTAATCTCAGGTCTTAATGCCATGTATATGAGTGAGGATACTCACCTAAATGCTTACACAAGCTTAATCCAGAAAACCCCTCAAATCTATAGCCTTTTCTTCCTCTTCTTCCTTAGGTTAATGAATTCAGTGAGAGAGTAGTTTTCTGGTTTGGCTCTTGATTTATATAGGGGTTCTACCTAGGGTTTTGGGTGATGCAAAATCCCTATTTTAGCCCAAACCAGAATCATGCATTTGGCATTGCATATTCTCTCCCTCCTAACCCTTAATGTCTCGGCCACTATTTTAAAACAAGGCTAAGTTGTGCCCATTTTCTTTCCTTTTCAGAAAGTGATTTCTTTAAGTATTTTTATCATACTTACCTCAAACATGATAATAGTGTAACTTTCTATTTTCTGCCTTTATACATTTGCTTTCTTGCACTTTGGTTCTTACTATTTTAGTGCTTCTTTTTCTTATTTTTCCTTTATTAATTTTCTGCTCAAATAATATCTGTATATATATATACATTTATACAACTATGGGTGTTAGTTTAACTTTAACCTTCTTTTATTTGCAGAAAACATGTGCATTCTTATATGCATTTCTATACTCCTATTATTCAATTAAAATTTCACTTATTCATTATAAATCAATGTTCTCTTCTGTCTTAATTTCCAGACAAGTCATACATATGCATATATATATAGATATATATATATATACATATCCTCAGGAATTTTAATATTCATGTCTAGGCCTATATTTCCTTTATTTAAAACATTTTATCTAAATGTTTTCCTTCTTTGTTTTATTATTCAGGAATTCTGGATTTTCTCTTAGTGCCATAACTAGTGTGCACGTGCACACATGCACACAACCTTGCACCACTGAAAATCCCACCTATATAATAATTCTGATTTTTCCCCCAGAATTTTAATCATTTATTTAAAAGGATTTTCCTCAAAATCTTGGGGTATTACAATCACCCCTTCTTTTAGGAATTGTGTCCTCACAATTTGCAACATAATCTTTGAGTACTTCTAATTTCTTAGGGAAAAATTATTCAGCATATGCATGAGCAAATCAATTAGTCACTGTCTATCATACATATTAAACTTTCTTAGTAATCTAAGAATTTACCTTTTAAATTTGCAAAGAGCCTAGGGTAATCCATCCTGATTTTATCCTCTAGCTCCCAAGTACAATCACTAGGATCTATACTCCATTGAATCTTTACAAGCTTCAATGTCTTGTTTCTTAATTTCTTTTCTTCCCTTGCCACAATTCCCACTGGCTCTTTCTCATAGATTAGATCTGGATTAATCTGAACTTCAGTAGGCTTTTCTAAGATTTCCTCCTTGTCATGTACCCATCTCCTTAGTTGTGACACATGAAACACATTGTGTATTGCACTCATCCCCTCTGGAAGCTCCAGCTTATAGGCTAGTGAGCCTATCCTCTCCAAAATCTTGTATGGTCCAACATATCTGGGTCTGAGTTTCCCTTGCTTGCCAAATCTCAAGACTTTCTTCATTGGTGAAACCTTAATGAAGACATAATCACCTACTTTGAATTCCACTGACTTCCTCTTTGCATCAGCATATTTCTTTTGCCTGTCTTGAGCTGCTGCCATCCTCTTTCTCACCAGTCCTATTTTCTCTGTGATGTCCTTGACATATTCTGGCCCTAGGATAGCTTTCTCTCCTGCCTCAGCCCAACACACAGGTGATAGACATGGCTTTCCATATAGGGCTTCAAAGGGCGCCATTCCAATTGTGCTTTGGTGGCTATTATTGTATGTGAACTCAGCCAAATGGAGATGGTCCTCCCAATTTCCTCCAAAGTCTAACACACATGCTCTAAGCAAATCCTCTAAAATCTTGTTTACCACTTCTGTTTGCCCATCTGATTGGGGGTGATAAGCAGTGCTTAGGCACAATTCACTCCCCATAGCTTCTTGGAAGCTCTTCCAGAATCTTGAAGTGAAGATTGTATCCCTATCACTCACTATAGTTTTAGGAACACCATGCAACTTTACCACTTCTCTCATAAAAGTTTGGGCTAGCCTAGGTGCATTTCTGTCTGCTTTTACTGGTATGAAGTGGGCTACTTTAGTCAGCCTATCTACAATTACCCAAATACTTGTATTTCCCTTCTTGGATCTAGGAAGACCATCTATAAAATCCATAGATATGTTTTCCCACTTCCACTGTGGTATGCTAAGTGGCTGCAACAACCCTGAAGGTCTTTGGGTCTCAACTTTTATTTGTTGACAAACCATGCACTTAGCAACATGTCTTGCTACATTAGACTTCATTCCCTTCCACCAATAGTCCCTTTTTAAGTTTTGGTACATCTTGGTGCTGCCTGGATGTATGGAATATTTGCTCCTATGGTACTCATTAAGGATTTCTTCTTTCAATTCTATGATGTTTGGGACACATATCCTACCCTTGTGCCTTAGGTATCCTTTTCCATCAATGTGATAATCCTTCACTTCCTCCTTCTTTAATAGGAGAGACCTCTTTTCTGCTAAGTCTTGATCTTCTTCTTGCATCTTTGCCACCTTCAAGACCAAATTTGATTGTAAAGTAATTAAACTTAACCTTCCTTTACTCCTTTCTTCCTCAACTATCTCCATACTTATCCCACTGCTCTCATCTATTTCCAAATCAGTGAGCATGGTCAAGTCTCTAAACTCATCCATCATCAACATGGCCACTTTTGCATGCTGCCTACTCAATGCATCTGCCACTTTATTAGCCTTGCCTGGTGTATAAAGTATATCTAAGTCATAAGCAGCAAGAAATTCAACCCATCTGTGTTGTCTCATATTCAAATCTTTCTGTGAAAAGAGATACTTTAAGGCCTTGTGATCAGTGTATAAAATGAACTTTGCACCTAATAAGTAATGCCTCCAGAGCTTCAAGGCATATACTACTGCTGCCAACTCAAGATCATGAGTTGCATATCTAGTTTCATGGGGTTTTAGTTGTCTAGATGCATAGGCTATGACCTGATCTTGCTGCATCAACACAGCCCCTAGCCCTGACCCACATGCATCTGTATATACAACTAATCCCTCATTGCCTTCTGGTACTCTCAACACTGGTGATTTTACCAAAGCCTCCTTGATCTGGGTGAAAGCTTGTTCACACTTATCAGTCCATATAAACTTTTGGTTCTTCCTAGTCAGGTTAGTGAGTGGCATTGCTATTTTAGAAAATCCTTGTATAAACCTCCTATAGTATCCTGCCATCCCCATGAATGACCTAACTTCACTAACATTGTTAGGCTTCTTCCATGCTTGGATTGCTACTATCTTATTGGGGTTTACAGAAATCCCTCTAGCAGAGACAACATGTCCAAGAAAATGTACTTCCTCTTGCTAGAACACACACTTAGAGAACTTTGCTTTCAAATCTTTTTCTCTTAATCTAGTTAAGACCAAATGTAAGTGGTTCTCATGTTCCTCTATTGTTTTAGAATAGATTAGAATGTCATCTATAAAAATCAGAACAAACTTGTCTAAGTAATCTCTGAATATCCTATTCATTAGGTCTACAAAGTAAGAAGGGGCATTTGTTAGCCCAAATGGCATAACCAGAAACTCATACAAACCATATCTTGTGTTAAATGCTGTATATTTAACACTTGAATCCTCAACCTTCATCTGATGAAACCCAGATGCCAAGTCTAGCCTAGAAAACACTTTAGCTCCACTGAGTTGATCAAAGAGATCATCTATCCTGGTTAATGGGTATTTGTTTTTGATGGTTACTTTGTTTAATTCTCTATAATCTATACACATTCTTAAGGTACCATCATGCTTTTTAACAAATACTACAGGAGCACCCCAGCATGAATTACTTGGCCTTATAAATCCCTTGGCTTCTAATTCTTCCAGCTGGTTCTTTAGCTCCTTTAATTCACTTGGCCCCATCCTTGTAGGCTTTTTGATAATTGGGCTAGCCCCAGGCATAAGGTTAATCTGGAATTCAACAGGTCTATGGTGTGAGACACCTTTTACTTCCCCAAATACATCCAAGTATTCTTTAACTATGGGGATTTCATTAATAGCTATTTCCTTGGGATTATTTTCTAATTCAATTAAATGATTTAGCCTGTTTTCTTTGATAGGTTCACACAGAATTGTAACCCTTTGGCCTTTAGAATTTTGTAGTGAAATGGTGGATGCATCTAGGTCAATTATGGCTTTGAATTGTCTTAGCCAATCTGCCCCTAATATAACTCCTATATTTGGGAAATTTAGAACATATAAATTGGAAACAAATATGTTTCCCCCTATGTTCAAATTCACATCCACACAAATCATATCTAATACACTAGAACTTCCTAAAGGGCTTTGTATTAACAGAGGTATTTCAGCCAATTTGCAGTTCATTTTCAACCTTTTAACTATTTCATGGGAAATGAGTGAGTGGGTTGCCCCGGTATCATATATTACAGCTAAAGGTATGGTACAAATAAATAGTGTACCTTCCACTTGACCATGGTTTTCAGCATTAGCCTCAATTATGGCCTTGCCCCTACCTTCCAGGTTTGCCACTTTCCCTTGTTGCTTGTATTCTGGGCAATTTCTTTTCATATGTCCTTCCTTCCCACATAGAAAGCATTTGAAAGCTCCCCCTTTAAGCTCTGGGCATCTTGGCTTAATATGGCCTTCTTTCCCACAATGGTTGCAAACTATTTTTCTTTTGGCTTCATTGGGCTTTACATCTACTGCCTTCTTACCATCTGCCTCTCCTTTCTTCTTATCATAAGGATGGTACTTCCCTTTGTTCTTCTTGTTGCTATTGTTTTTGAAGCTCCTAAACTTATCTCTTTCCTTGTCATGCTGCTCAATCTTCAGAGCCAAATCTATCACTTGATCAAAAGTTCTGTCAGCATAAGGTAATATAGCCCTGCTAAGCCCTAGGTTCAATCCCTTGATGTATCTATCATTTTTGGATGCTTCATCAGCCACTAACATTGCCCCATAGGTTGACAATCCCTCAAACTTCTGGGTGTATTCTGTGACATTCATAGTCCCCTGTCTAAGTTTGATGAACTCCTCAAGTAAAGTGGTTTTTGCTGAGGCTGGAACAAACCTTGCCTCTAACATCTCCTTAAATTGATTCCAATTAATATCATTTTCATTCCGGCCAGCTATGATCACCTCCCACCAACTCAAAGCCGCACCTTTTAATTGCCTTGAGGCCACTTGCCTCTTCCTTTGGTCATCTAGTTGCATATCAGTGAAGATCCTCTCTAATGTCCTCAGCCATGCTTGAATTTCCATTACACTTTCAGTTCCTTCAAAGCTCTTGCCTCCCAAATTGGTATAAGTCTTCACTAACTTGGAGAGCTCCTCATATGGGTTCTCAGGTCTGTGCCCAATTCCATCTCTCAAAACTCTCACAAATTCCTGCATGTCAAGCATTTGTGGTGTGCTAGATCCTCCTTGATGATGAGACCCTCTTCCTACCATATTTCTAAAAGTATATGTATTCCATTATATTAGTTTATAATATTTCGCTTTAATTTTAAATTGGTTGTATCTTTCCTATTTAACCATTGTGTATGTCACATGCACACACATACATTCAGGGAATACTTATAAACAGTCAAATATATCACAAACAAACCTAGTATAAACATAAGCATACAAATATTTTGCTATGTTAATTAAAACATAGCTCTGATACCAAATGAAATGACCCTAAATCTCAACAAAAAAAAAAATTTCCATACTTAGCTAAGACTACCTAGGGTCATCCTTCCCTATTCTCATATTATCCAGGATCTTTCACAATATAAAAATATTGTTTTAAATCTAAATCATTCCTAACATACATATATGAAGATATCTATGTTATATTCTACTAGAATCAGAGCATGATAATATGTAAGTAGAAATCCTTTCAAATCTATTAAAATGTGATAATTCCCTGATAAAAGATTAATTATTGTATCCTGATTTTTGACCATAGAATCCACTGGAAACATGTACTTTAGTCTGTTATTCTAATTAAGAAATGATCAAGTAATAATCAGTGGAAAGCAAGCTTTTAATATGGATGATTGTGTTAAAGTCTGTATAGTATCAAACTCAGGCTAAAAGAAAGTGGATCATAAGTGAACACAAGCAACATCTAGGCGTAATGGAAACGCGCCTAACTTACACATGAGAGGTCACGAGTTCGAGTGCTATGCTGGTCGGTTCAAACCCAATTTTTGTTTTTCTTTTTATTTATCTCCTGTATGGTTTAAAATCTGATATCTACCTATATCTACACATATATACTTAATTTTTGCCTATAATCTAACATACAAAACAATATTTCTTGCTTTATTATTTTTGAAACCCATTCCTACAACTGTTCTAGGAATTTATGTTTATATTTATGCCCAAATATCAACATGTACACAGATATACATGTACATGTCAATGTCTTTGCTCATTTTCCAGAAAACTGGGTTCAAATGGTTCCTTGCTTCATTGATTTGAAGTGAACATTTGGCCTGACCTATGGTCTAACCATGTGGTTAATCTGACCATTCTTTTATTTGCATTTTACAAACCAGAATCTACCCAAAACATTGATACTCCTTCTTTTTCAAAAGCATGTTTATATATGTATGAATCAGACACCTTGTGATCAGATTTATATCATCCTTCCCAACCATAATTCTCTTTTAGAAATGCATATTCAGGGTATATACACTTTTACTTGCATTTGGACATATATCAATATCATGACTTGAAAATATAACAGTTATAATTCTTTCTGGATTTTCCCAATATAATTTCCTATATATCTATCTTTTGAAAGGACTTAGGATGAACTGAAATCATCATAAAATGATTATGCTTATAAAATCCAGGTTTTTTCCTCTAAATCAAAAACAACTTTAGCAAATAGATTTTCAAATCAGTTTAACATCAATATCCTTAATACATACCAGACCAGAAATAACCAGAGACAACATAACACATATTTCTTACAAGTTCTTCCTACTTAATACATTTAGATAGCCATAACAATCAGAAAATACATGCATGAATTAACACATTCTAGCTCTTATTTCTAATTATCTTAGCATTCTCTATTCCATATCTTTTTAATCTTGCTTACTTAGCTCCATCACGACCTGCAAAAGCATTAGTGGCTGCCCCATTATGAATGAGACACCCCCATGTGCCATGAGCAATAAGGGTCAGATCTATGATCTGGTGTGAGCATTTCTAACATATCCATGATATTAAGCTGAGGATACAGCATAAATGTACTTTGCATAACTTGACAGGTATTATCATGAATGATTAATGTATAAATTGATCAGGTATTCCCATATACATACATAAGAGCAACCATATGCATTAAAACAATTTTTATCTAGAACTACTAAGGTTCCTCATACCAACCCTAATCCCGGAAAGACCCAAGTTTCCTGTATCATCATTTAAGGTTGCCTTTTCTTCTTATAAATTCCTGGCCTCATCTGCTATAAGGAATCAAAGGGACACATTGCCATGAACTAATTAACATCATGGCACAAAGATCTCAGGACTTAAACAAGCCATGTGTCAACTTGTCTACTTCAAATAGGACAAGCATTCCAGCAGCCTTCTTGGCACAAAATCCTTAGTTATATTACTAAGTGTATTCATGTTCATTTTGTCAATGATAGCTAGGTGTACAGACCACTTATATACATGAAACATACTAGTTACCTTGCAGACATAATATTGCAAGCAAGTTAAAGGTTACTTTCTAGAGGTATAACACCCAGTCATTCCATCTCACATTATTTAGCATATAAACACCCTATTCAAACATATACCAGAATGTTTGCAACTGAGAATAAATGCATGGCTCTATTGGGTTTATTTTGATTTTGCAAGCAACTATGTTTAGCCGGATTTTTAACCTTGTTTAAACATAATTTTTAGGCTTGTAAATTTTCTGTTTGGTTTAGGGCTCAGCACTTATAGAGAAAGACTCCATTGCACCCTTAACCAATTATTTCAAGCCTCGGCACTATACCATTGTATATGCAGCTCATAGTTTTTTTTTCATTCTTTGTCTTAAGCCATGATTCAGACTAGTTACAAATACTCTCTTACATGTTCCTTAAGGTTTTGGTATAACATACAGAGATGAAAATAGAACAACAAAGTTATACATCCATCATAGCAGATCATATCTCATCAAGCATTCATGAAACCATCAGTAGTCAACATGGTTTGTAAATCAAAACATGCAAAATATAGCATATAAAAGCTTGGCTGCCTAATCTCAGGTCTTAATGCCATGTAGATGAGTGAGGATACTCACCTAAATGCTTACACAAGCTTAATCCAGAAAACCCCTCAAATCTATAGCCTTTTCTTCCTCTTCTTCCTTAGGTTAATGAATTCAGTGAGAGAGTATTTTTCTGGTTTGGCTCTTGATTTATATAGGGGTTCTACCTAGGGTTTTGGGTGATGCAAAATCCCTATTTTAGCCCAAACCAGAATCATGCATTTGGCATTGCATATTCTCTCCCTCCTAACCCTTAATGTCTCGGCCACTATTTTAAAACAAGGCTAAGTTGTGCCCATTTTCTTTCCTTTTCAGAAAGTGATTTCTTTAAGTATTTTTATCATACTTACCTCAAACATGATAATAGTGTGACTTTCTATTTTCTGCCTTTATACATTTGCTTTCTTGCACTTTGGTTCTTACTATTTTAGTGCTTCTTTTTCTTAATTTTCCTTTATTAATTTTCTGCTCAAATAATATCTGTATATATATATATACATTTATACAACTATGGGTGTTAGTTTAACTTTAACCTTCTTTTATTTGCAAAAAACATGTGCATTCTTATATGCATTTCTATACTCCTATTATTCAATTAAAATTTCACTTATTCATTATAAATCAATGTTCTCTTCTGTCTTAATTTCCAGACAAGTCATACATATGCATATATATATATAGATATATATATATATATACACATATCCTCAGGAATTTTAATATTCATGTCTAGGCCTATATTTCCTTTATTTAAAACATTTTATCTAAATGTTTTCCTTCTTTGTTTTATTATTCAGGAATTCTGGATTTTCTCTTAGTGCCATAACTAGTGTGCACGTGCACACATGCACACAACCTTGCACCACTGAAAATCCCACCTATATAATAATTCTGATTTTTCCCCCAGAATTTTAATCATTTATTTAAAAGGATTTTCCTCAAAATCTTGGGGTATTACATAACGCCTATCCATTAATCGCTCTCTGGGGATGATAAGTCACATCATACTGGCTTAACTTAATACTCCACTTTAGAAGTCGTGCCGAAGTCTCGGGTTGGTAAAGCACTTGCTTCAAGTATTGATCTGTCAACATCTTGATGGGGTGAGCTTGGAAATACGGCCCCAGCTTTCTTGATGCTATCAACAAGCAGTACGCTAACTTTTCTAACTTCGAGTAGTTTCATTCAGCTCCGGTGAACCAATTGTTGAAGTAGTAGATGGGTCGTTAAATACTAGCATCCTCATGCATAAGTGCTGATGAATAGGTCTTCTCCATCTGTTGGTTGAGATAGAACTGGTTAAGTTTCCATGTGTTGAAGTAATTCCTCAAATGATGTCTGGTAGTCTTGATTCCATTCGAAGTTCTTCTTACTCTTCTTCAATGCATCGAAGAATGGTATACACTTATATGTCGCTTTAGATATAAAGCGGCTCAATGCTGCAATCTTCCCATTCAGACTTTGCAACTCCTTTTTTGTCGATGAGGCTTTGACATTACTTAATGTAGCGATCTGTTCTGGATTGGCCTCAATGCCCCTTGTGTTTACTTCGAATCCGAGAAATTTTCCCGACGAAACACCTAACGAGCATTTCAAGGGGTAAAATTTCATTCCATACTTCCGAAGGATTTCAAACATCTTCGAGATAATATCCAGACGGTTTCCAGATACTCGTGATTTCACAAGCATGTTATCCATATATACCTCTATCGTCCGTCCGACCTGATTCTTGAACATTGCGTTCACTAATCTTTGGTAAGTAGCTCCAACATTTTTTGAGCCGAACGATATTACTCGATAACAATATAGTACTAATTTGATTGTATCCTGAGTAGGCATCCATGAATGAGAGCAACTCATGCCCCGCAATTCCGTCAATGAGCTGGTCAATTCTAGGTAGTGGAAAGCTATCTGTTGGGAAAGCTTTGTTCAAGTCCAATTAGTTGACACAAGTCTGCCACTTCCCATTCGATTTCTTGACAAGTATAGGGTTTGATACCTATTCAAGATATGTTGCATCACGGATAGAGCGGTTGGCCAATAGCTTATCCACTTCCTCCTTCAATGCAGTGGATCGCTTCAAACCCAGATTGCATCTCTTCTGCCTTACTGGTGTGAATTTAGGGTCAATATTATATGTGTGACACGCTATCTTCGAAGATATCCTATACATATCGGAATGCGTCCAAGCAGACACATGCAGATTGGCATGAAGAAATTTTATCAGTTAGTTTTGCATCTTGACTCCAGGCTGTGAACCTATCTCCAAGATCCGATTTGGGTCATCCAAGTCGACAGGGACAACAACCGTAAACTCAGTCAGTGCTTCCCGTTCCTCCCCTAGACTCTTCTTCTTGGGGTCCACATTCTTGTTGAAGCAATTATGGTCCCAAAGCCAGCGTTCGTTCTGTAAATGCTATGCTTGTGGGTCACGAATGTGGAGAGTCTTCTCCATATTCTTCCCCTACTCATGTTGTTTGGGTTCGCGCAATTTGGCGACCTAACATTCTCTTGTTGTGCTTTGGTCTTCTCTTACAAGCCAACCCCATTCTTCATTGGGAATTTCAGTGTAAAGCACCATGAAGCCAAAGCTATTCTGAAATCAGCAAGGGTCGGTTGACCTAAGAAAGCGTTGTAAGTTGAGAATTCATCAATTATCACAAAGGTCTGAATATTAACCACCCTCCATTCTCCTTCTCCAAGTTCTACAGGTAAGTTACTCGTCCCGACTGGCTATTTTGGCTCACTTGTAAATCCTTGAATCTTCATCTTGCAAGCGATCGCATCCTTCAGGCTGATCTTCATCTGATCAAACATTTGTTGGAAAAGGATATTAATCGAACTTCCACTGCCACCCAACACTCTACGCGCAACTACTGGCCCGACTCCAACTATTACCACCATTGGGTTGAGAGTTGGTGCCTCTATAGCTTCAGAATTCCAATTTTGGACGGTATCATTAGTTATCAACTTCTATTATTTAGCCGAGGCTTCATATTCAATGGCAAAACAAGTTTCCTTAGGAGCGTGCTTTAGAGAACTAGCATATCGCTCCATCTCGCCCCAACTCTTCTATGCTGGGTGAGGTCCTCCAGTGATGGTACTTATGACGAGTCTCTGATTAGTCCAACGAGGTCCTCCTCCGCTGGGTCCGTCCCGATTTCCTTGATTGCTTGGAACTTGGGATCCATCAGATTGTTTGGAATTCTATGATTTCTTCACATATTGTTGGAGTCGGTTGTTCCTTATCAGTTCCTCAATTATGTCCTTTAGGTGTCGGCACTTATTTGCGTTATGCCCGTGAGTCTTATGAAAGCAACAAAATTTTCCTGATTTCTTTTGTTGTTCAGTAGTTTGCCGCTTGGGCGGTTTGTTGTATCGCTCAGTTGCATGAGTGGCAAGGTAGATGTTTTACAAGCTATCGTTCAATGGCATATAGTCCTCGAGTCTGAGATTCCTTAGAAGTTTCCCATTCCCATTGGGCCTACCAGAGTTTTGATTCTTCTTCTTCTGATTCGAATTCTTTCCTATGTTTCCCATTGTAGCTCCAAAACTATTTCCATCCTGCTTAACCGCGACATTGCTCTAAACCATCTCCTTTGATTGCTCACCAACAGTTTTGCCTTTAATCATACTTGCCTCTTCCATTCTTAGAAACTGGTTTGCCTTACGGTGGAATTCCTCCATGGTAGTGGATTGTTTCATTTTATTCCATCTACCGAAATCTGTATCTGGGTGAATGGCTCGGACCAAAGCCATAAAAATCATATCCACCTTTGGATTGCTTAACTCAGTAAATGTAATGTTAAATCGGTTCATGAACAATTTCAATGACTCATTGGGTCCTTGGAAAAAACCAGATAAGGACATCGCATCTTTTGGTCATGAAGTATGGTGTCTAAACTGCTCTAGAATTTTATTTGCTAATTCGTCGATAGTGGAAATAAACCTCGGTGCTAGTCTAGTAAACCACATGAAAGCAACTCCTTCCAAAAGGATCGGGAAACATCTGCAGCCAATAGCATCCGTCACCCTAGCTCCATCCATATACCACTTATATTTGTATAAGTGTTGTTTAGGGTCTGTTGTTCCATTATATGATGGCATGGTCGGCATAATGAACTTCTTAGGATATTTTTCTCTGAGAACGTTTTCAGGGAATGGAGTTTGACTTTGCATGGAACCCATGTCTTCAATATTTCAGCCCCTACTCTCCTCTATCAACCATTTGACCATGTCAGCGATGAACTTATCACTAGCATGGTAGTCTACAAGTCGGCTGTTATGGGCTACTTCTACTATTTGACTCCACAAACGGTCTCAGTTTGCCAATTGAAGCCTAGGTTTTCTATTCTTCGAGAGAACCACATCCATAGAGCCCCGTTGGTGCATGTTTGGTCTTACCGAGTTAGTTTGAACTTCATTTCTAGCATTTTTCCTACTTACATCAGCGTTCAGTTCCAATCCATCACCATCAAGTTGCATGTCATCTTCAGAGTCAGAAATAAGCATTGCGTGTTTCACTTGAGGAGTGTTCAGTCATTGATTTGGGTTTGTAGCAGCCTGTTTTACAGTTGGAGGTATACTTCCATTTCCTTCTATTGCGATTCCTGCAGCTCCACCAATGAACTCCTTCTGCTTTTGTTTACAGTTCCTCCTGTTTAGGCCTGAAATAAAGGAATTCTCTTTTTCCATAGCAGTTGTAGTTTTTTGTCTAGCTCTCGGGGCACCTCGTGGCTGCAGTGCTAGCAAAGCATCGATCTTATTTGTGAGAGTCTTTTGGCTATCGTCCATTTTTTGGTTAAGTTCATTAAACATATGTTTAAGCTCCTATTTGGTTACAACTTCCTATTGAGTGGAGGATCCTGGTGCTAGATTCACATATTAACCTCCGTACGGTGATTGTTAGTGTTGTTAATTTTAGTTTGTTGGGGGTTTGCTTCATCACCACCAATTGTTGCTCCTGTGATCTTCCAAAAGCAGTTCTCTATTTTCTAGGTGCCATTGATCTCCAACATCAAGCCTTTAAATATTCAAAGCAAATTCCCTGGATCTAACCACTAGATCTCTTTTAATCTAAAATAGCAAGCTAGATCTAAGCCTGGATTCAGATTTTCTCGGTGAAAGCACCAAAATATTAATGCCAAAATTGGATCAGTACCCAAGAATAGGTTGTAGGAAACCTGTAAGACCTAGATCTGGCATATAATAGTAATAATAAAGGAAAATAAACAGCAATAAGAAAGAGAGACACAAGATTTATAGTGGTTTAGCAATTTTTGGCCTATGTCCACTTTATAGCTTTGTTGCTTATAGATTCGATTGAGTTTGCTTGAGATTACAAAGGGTTTGAGAGAGAATAAGTCAAAAATACATGGATTAGATCGATTCTAAGTTCAAAAATTGCCTAAAGTAGCTGTGTTAGTGATTATTGTATAGAGGAAAGAGGTGAAGAAGAGACAAAGCTTCTGCGTAGTGATGGCAGAAACCAGATCCTGTTTTGGTTGCTCTATGGTTTGTATTTGTAAGGGCATCAATCATATTGGATCAGAAGCCCGCTACCAAAGAGGTCCAAACATCGGCCTAACATAATGTGAAAAAGTTGGAAAGGCCACGAGTTAAAGTGATAAGTCAATACTGAGTTATGCCTATAACTCGATATCGAGTCCTCCCCTTAGGGAAACTTAGTGTTCCCTCTTAAATCATGCTTTTTACTTCATTTTGCAGTATCCCTTGTCTTTTCATAGGTTGATGACTTATTTTGATGATCGTTTCTCCATAACTTTGTTTGTTTTGCAATTTACTAGAGCTAAATCTTCAATCCTTGAGATAGGTCATTTGAAACTTTATGGAATCACTTGGGCTTGTAAATAATAGTCAGAGAATGGCTTGTGCAAAGTTGGAGGTTCCATCTATGGAGCACCATAACTTGGTACCGAGTAATAGCCATAACTCGATGCCGAGTTATGGACATAGCTCCATATTGGTCCAACTTTCATGAGCTATTTCCCTTGTCCCTATTAGCATCCCTATCAAGTTTCAAGTCATCCGGTCTTCATTTTGACACTCAAACTCCTATTGATTTCTGCTTGGTTAAAAATCCAGTTAACATGCAGTGTCACTTTTAAACATTTCGAGGTTATTGATTTCAAATTTCAAAATTTAATATGTTTTTTGTGTATATTAAAAGGTATTAAGGTTAAGTCTACTCTAACAGTTACATGAATGCTTATATTCAGATTGGAAATTTGATATAAGAGCAAGTGTAGCCTAAATTTATCTTCTTTTCTGATAACAAAATTTGATTTACTTTCATATTAACTATGCCATTATTGTACCCTTATTACAATGTGGAAAGAGGGCCTTTGGACAAAATAATTTTAACAAAAGAATAGTGAAAAATTAATGCATACATATAAGAGTCCTCAACTCATTAATGCTAAAGTATATTAGGCAATAAACATTATGTTACTATTAGAAATAGGAAGCTTATTTATATATAAATTTTGAATTTTCTTTTTTTCTTAAATTTTCCATTAAAGAAATGATATTACAGGTCTCAAAATGCTTAAATACTACTCACTTCACACCCAGTTTATATCCGAAAAGACACAACCGATTCATATTTCATATACAGGGTTTCGGTAAATAGCTATACAGATGATAGTAACTGTTAACTTCTTTTCTTTAGACTTTCTATGGAAAGAAGGGTTGCCTATAAAAGGGAAATATAGAGGTAGATACAGAATATGAATCAAGGAGGCAAAGGGATTGGTGTGCATGGTATCCGCATTTCCAATTTTGTTGACAACATATTTTCAAGGGGTAGATGCTAAAACTAATTAGTAAAACATGTCTTTTGAGGAGTCTCGCTGACTGATTTTCAGTAAATCCACTCATCTTTTTTGTAATAACATTTGAAGGCTCCTTCATCATTGTTATCTCCATTTATATATATACTACCTCTATTTCACAAAAATCTACTCTGGATTGATACTTTTCATTATTCGTTCTTGAATTACATGAATGATATTGATCAAAAGTCATTGATTTCAATTTTAGTTGAGATATTCAGTTTTTATTCCAAAACTTTAAATGATTTTCTAGAAAGGCAATGGGACTATAAGATATCCATAATTAATATAAATTACAACATGGAAATTGTAATGGAAATAGAGAAGCTCAAGGAAGGGAGTAAAAAAATATGGTTTATAGATAATTAGAAACCTTTAAATTTGATGAAGGAATATATAGTAATAAAAAGCTTGAGGACCATGCATATTATTATAGTTTTGAAGTACCAGATTTAGGTAAGGTTGATGGAAACCAAACTAAAAGATTCGGTTGAATTAATGCAAGAATATTGAACTAATTGAGTCATATAATCTCACTTGCCACGAAGAAATCGATTTAGGCAATATTTTAGCTTCATTCAATAGAAGTTTTTACACAATCTTAAAGTGACCTCTTACCCAATATAATCAATAATAGTGTTTCTTTATGCAATTATAATTCATGGTTTTTGCCATAATGCAATAGTAGTCAAGTATACTACGGTATGGACCCATCCAAATAACTTACTATCTCTGCTACGTTCATACTCACACATAATTTTTTACTTTTATTCCTTTCTTTTCATTTTATTTCCTAGTCATTTGAACAATTAGACAATTTACATCATTGTATCAATGAATATATCAAATATTGCTCTAAAAGAACTCAAATATTTAGTACGCAATCTTGTTTTGTGAATTATATCAATGGAAAAATCAGCTTAGTAAAATCGGTTTGTAATATTATCTAACATTCATGCAAAACATATACTCTAGGAAGCATGAATGTACTAGAACTTCATCACTATTATGTGTGGTGTATGATTCAAAACTTAAAAACAAGTGAGTTTGTTTGTATGTATACTAACCTAACATGTATGAATTTTAGGAAATTTAAAAAGCATTATGACTTATAATTCATTATTTATTTCCTATGAAAATAATTTTATCTTAAACTGTACATATTCAAGATGGATCTCACTCAATTTTTTTCATTTTTCGTATAATTTTAAAATCTAAGTACTTAGCTCCCCTTGATTTAGTATATTTTCAAGAAGGATACAAGTTTGAATCGCATTAAACACACTTATATCTTATATATATTAGAATTACTCCACTTTAGTTTGAATCCCATTAAATGCACTTATACCTTATATATATTAGAATAACTCCAATTTTCTTGATCTACATCATTCCCAAGCACCCAAGTTTGAATCCTACTAACCTCGTTTTAACTGATATATTTTGAAATCACTCAGTTCACTTAAGAACCTTTTTTCCACGTTAAGTTCATTTTTACTTATAAATTTCAATTAAAATTCAAGTTTAATCCTATGATCTTATATATTGTGTGTATTTTCACTAACCAAGCACGATCTTTGTTCGAACTTCATTGATTTTATTCTTTGAAATATAAACTTCATTGAAAATATAACATGTTTCAAACACTTATGATAATTATAGTAAGAATGAAAAAGAAAAACTAAAAATTGAGTAGTAATAATTTATATGAAATACATAATAATCATGATATATATTGTTGGAAATAAACTTGATTTTGTTAATCTAGATTTTTCCATATAGGAAATATCTAGAATCTAGAATATATAGAATAATATATTTGAAATTGTATGAGAGAATATTTAGGAGATATTTATGGAATAATATGTTTGAAATTGTAAGAGAGAATATTTAGGAGATATTTATTGAGAACCATTAGATTGAGATAATTTCTGCCGTTTATTTGTGATATGAACTCCTATAAATAGAGTTGGATTCACTCAAGTTGGATGTAAGAAAGAAAAAGTGAGAAAAATGTAGTAAGAAAAAAATATGAACTCTTGTAATAAAGTTTAATAATAAAGGTTTTCTCCTTATTAAAAAAATCCTTTTTTTCTTCTCACTCTTATCTATCTTTGTCTAAAATCAAATCTATTTTCTATTGAAGAAAACTTCCAACAAAGTGGTATTAGAGCTTGAAGATCCTCCTAAATAATGGCGAATAGCGGCGTTCCCTTACAAGTCCCAATACTCACTAAGACTAATTATGACAATTGTAGTTTAAGGATGATGACTCTCCTTGGAGCATATGACGTATGGAAGATAGTCGAGAAAGGCTACACCGAACAAGAGAATGAAGATAGTCTAACTCAAACTCAAAAGAATAGTTTGAGAGACTCAAGGACGAGAGTCAAAAAGGCTCTCTGTCTAATCTATCAAGCATTGAATGGCGATACTTTTGAGAAAGTTTCGGGATCAAAGTCAGCCAAAGAAGCATGGGAAAAGCTTCGAGCATCATACAAAGGAGCGGACCAAGTCAAAAAGGAACGTCTTCAAACTTTAAGAGGAGATTTTGAAACTTTGCATATGAAAGAAAGTGAACTTGTCTTCGATTACTTCTCAAGAGTTTTAACGGTTGCTAATAGCCTAAAAAGAAACGGTGAGAAGTTAAATGATGTAAGAATTATGGAGAAGATTCTTAGACCATTAGATCCAAAGTTCGAACATATTGTCGCCGTCATCGAAGAGACAAAAAACTTGGAGGCCATGGAAATAGAGGAAATTCTCGGTTCATTGCAAGCTTATGAAGAAAAGAAAACGAAGAAGGAAGAGATTGTGAAACAAGTACTAAAGACGTGAATTGATTCAGAAAAGGAAGAAAGCAATCGAAGCCAACAAAGACGAGGTTGTGGTCAAGAACGAGGAAGAGGTCGTGGATATGGACACAGACGAGGTTGGAGACCCTATAAGGACAACAATAATCAAATAGGAGAAAGATCAACAAGAGGTCGTGGAAGAGGAAATTCAAAATTAAGGCATGACAAGTCACGCGTCAAATGCTATAATTGTAAAAAATTTGGACATTATGTTTCTAAATGTAAAACTACTAACAATAATAAAGTTGAAGAGAAGGCCAATTATATTGAAGAAAGAATTCAAGAAGATAATACTTTACTGCTGGCTTATAAGGAAAAGAAAGATGAGTTAATATTTAGAGGATTATGAGAGATCGTCGAAAATGATTATAGATGGTCGAATGATTCAGAGAGCATGTCGCAAATAGAAAAGAAAGCTTTTGCGAAATTACGATGGAATGATCATTTTGCTCGTGTCGTGATGAATGAGAATGTCGATAAAGTAGCTTATGATCATATACTTGGAGAAGGTTCCACAGAAGATTCGTGGAATTTGTTGAAAGAAGTATATGGAAAAATTGTCATAACAATAATAGAAGAAGACAATCCGATAGATGAGAAAGAGAGAATGAAGGATAGCGATGAGGAAAAAGATGCTGAAAAATTGTTGAAATTTGAGGAGTTAGAGAATGACAAATTGGAAAAAGAAGGAAAACGTGTAGAAAATGAAAAAGAAGAAGATGAAAAAAATAAAGTAAGTGAAGATGAAGCCGATGATGAAAAGTATAAAAGTAAAGGAGATGACAATGAAGAAAACGTTAATCAAGAAGATGAAATTCAAAAGCTTAGAGGAAATTTGAAGAATGAGCAAAAATATGAAGAAATGAAAACGGTGAAAGTTTAAGAAACAAAAATAGAAATGGTCAAAGAGGAAGCCAAATTGGCAAGCGATGAATTTCATCATCATGAAAATAAAGAGGTGAGCAAAGCTTATATAATTTTGAGAAAAAACCTAATTTTCAAGTAATGTTTTCTGAAATGACATGCAAAAGTGGAATTTGCAAAACATACATAGAAATTAGATTGGTTAAAAGTTGCAAGAGCGAAGTTATGAAAGAATGTAAGATAAAATTTATGGTTCATTCAAAATTTATGGTACCGAAACAAGACGGATGTTCGAACGCTTACTTTTTGAAAGAATCTATTGGAATGATGAAGAACGAAATGAAAGGAGTAAAACAAGAATCCGTGATCTTGCATTAAAGATCTCGACATTTGGAAAGAAGGTCAATGCAATGAAGAAAGTCTGGATAATATTTCTATTCCTACCGAAGCACGTGAAATACAAAAATTTCAAGCATTACTTGGTATTGCAAAATCAAGTTTACAGAGAATGTTGGAAATAAACTTGATTTTGTTAATCTAGATTTTTCCGTATAGAAAACATCTAGAATCTAGAATATATAGAATAATATATTTGAAATTGTATGAGAAAATATTTAGGAGATATTTATGGAATAATATGTTTGAAATTGTAAGAGAGAATATTTAGGAGATATTTATGAAGAACCGTTAGATTGAGATAATCTCCGCCGTTTATTTGTGATGTAAACTCCTATAAATAGAGGTTGATTCACTCATTTTGTATGTAAGAAAGAAAAAGTAAGAAAATTGCAGTAAGAAAAAAATATGAACTCTTGTAATAAAGTTTAATAATAAAGGTTTTCTCCTTATTAAAAAATCCGTTTTTTTTCTTCTCACCTCTTATCTATTTTCATTTAAAATCAAATCTATTTGTTATTGAAGAAAACTTCTAACATACATACATATATATTGTGTGTGTGGTGGGTGGAAGGAGGGGGATTAAGCGCTTTAGTCTTCATCTTAAACCAACAATCTCATGTAATATATGTGATATAATGTAGATTATCTCAATTTATCCGAATTTAATTAACCACTGGAACGATCTTACTCGTTGTATTTATTTTAAATAATTAAGCATGATATATGTTAAAATTTCGTTGATTCTAAGTGCATTAGTATAAAACTAATATATATTAATTAAAACATGTAAATCATGAATTCTCGATATCAACTTGGCTGTCAAATATGCAAAGTATAAAAGATGAATGAACTAATATCTATCCCATATATTTAATAAAATTGAAACCGTGGCCATTTATACTCTTTTCTCATAAAATTATTTTCAACAACGACCTCTTATGGAAAGTAGCTTTTATTTACTTCCCCTATTCTTATTTTCCCAGCAGATAATTGTAAATTCATCTTCACTCTCAACTAAGGTAACTTCCTAAATTTCACTTTATTCTGAAAATCGGTTAGTTCGTGCATATATTTATCTGGGTTAGGTGTCGAGCTTTAAAATTTTACTTCAGACTAGAATGATCTAATGGAATGTATTTGATGTAGAATTTTCAATTTTAGTATTTAAGCTATTCCTTTGACTTCCTAATAAGCTTGATTTTTCGTTTGACACGTACTCTTGGATTAACAAGTATAGAAAGGAGTACGGTCCCTATGAATTTCCCCTACGCCATTGTTTACTATGATTTATTTTAACTATTGTTTTGTTTTATATTTTGATTTTTTTAGGTAATTATGTTTTATATATTTAATTTATTTTTTACCTGATGGTTTTGAAATCACTAATTTTCATCAGAAACTGTTGGTCAGGAGACTCAGGACTATTTTGAAATCATATTTCCTTTTATACGAGAGTTACATTATACTGCTGCAGTTTTACGTTTATTTATCATAATAATTAATGTTGAAACCATATAATTTTAGCCATTAGGGATTCCACTTTGATAAATTATACATATAGCATCTCCATGGTTGTAAATCATCTGATCATGTGTTTTCCAACTAAGGAAAATATTGCTAAAGGTATCCTTGATTCTCTACTAATAACAGGTTCTTTTGACACCTGTTAAATCTCATACCAAAAATGAAACTAATTACAAAAATTTGTGATAATTTTAGAAGTGTATAATTTTTCAATTTAGAAAGAGCATTACATGCATAATTTTGTGTTATCATATTTCCAAAATTGATTTGCATTTGTCATTAATACTTTTATCTTCTATATTTGAGTTTTTAAATTGTTACATTCTCATCCAAAATCTTATTCACCAACTGCAACTAACAACTAATGATGCTCTTATTATATAGTCTATATTTGAAGTATTATAATTGCGCAAAATGCATGGAGAAAACCATTTAATAACATGTCTATGCAATCTTTTATGTCCAAAGAAAAGTTTTCCTAATTTCACAATTTGAATAGTGGCAAAGTTCAAACAAAATTTAATACATAATTTTGTGCCAACATATTTTCAGAAATGACAAACTTTAGATATCTACAAAAAGCTTTTCCCTTGCCATAATTCTCAACATGCATGATTTGGCAAGGTTAAAAGAGAAATTATATGCATAATTTGGTGCTAGCATATTTTTCAAAATAATTTTGATTTGTCATTAACAATTTTTACTTCAAAAGTTGGACTTTTCAAACGTAATGGATATATAAATGGGGTTTTGGACCAAAGGTCCCTATTTTCAAAGCTCGTGCACAAAAAGTTCCTGCTCATAAACACATGTAAATTAGGTCCCTATTTTGTTATTTTTTACCAAACTGTCCTCTTTTAGAAAATCGACTTAGCATTCTTTTCAGGGGCAAAAGCGGTATAAATTAGCCAAAATCTAAAAATAGAGACCTAATTTTCATAACTTATTCGGGAGGGACTTTTCTTACATCATCTTTCAATTTCATGGACTTGACAGCAATTCCTTGTATATAAATACATCTTCTATTTCAGATTCTTAGAATCTCAAGTTACTAAATATGACATAAGGTTAAAGAAATCTAACTTATTCTTAATTTGGAAAGGTAAAGTTTTCCAAGTTTGAAAGATATTTTATGCACAATTCTTTGTTAGCATACTTTCAAAATTGGTTTTCATTCGTCATTAATACTTTATCTCTTAAATTTGGGCTTTTTTAAATTGCTAGCATTCTCACCCTAAATCTTATACCCCAGTTTCAAACTGATTTGCATTTTTCATCAATATTTTCAATGATTTCAAAAGTCCCAACCATGTTATTATTATTTTAAATTATGGTAAGTTTATTTTTATGTTTTTTCTTATGATCTTACTACATATAGAAATCCATATTCTAAAGAATTTGAAGGATTTATTCCACATATTCATGCTGTATGGTGAAGTTACTGTTTACAATTCTTTTTCACTAGAAACCATGGAGAAATATTGTTTTTGTTGTTTCCTTCTTACAATATTAACATATTTTGAAATTCTTATTCCAGGGGATTAGAATTTTGTTTGACATAGACTGAGTGGTATAGTCAGGTTACTCTCCTGAGATCTTTTTGCTTGGATTAACTATGAAGTCTTAAGTAAAAATACTATATTGATTTAACATCAGTTTCTCATATGTTCAAATTATAAAATTGTTGATAAAAAAGTAATGATTGATCAATAAAAGATTACCTTTAATAATTGATAAAAAAGGTTGCAAATATCATTTGTAGATCCCTATGTTATAAATATTATTTTACTATATACATGCTGCTTTCAATTTAGGATTTTTTTTGCTTTAATGCATGTGTAGATGCCTATTTTATAAATACGAATGATAATCTATTTTCATTACTTTGCTTTATTGACTATGCTTCTTTACACCATTTGATCCAAATTTTATCTTCACTGAAATGTCATGGAAGTTTTTTGTTTTTTTTGTGTGTATCCACAAGTATTTTGTTTAATAGTAATATAATTTACTTTGAATTATGCTTATTATCATATTATTTCATATACTATATTTAAATGAAGATTTGAAGGAGAAGGGAAAATTATCCGTCTATACAAAATATTTGATTACACAATGTATATATCACGTTATCTATATTAGAGAATGTTGGAATGTGTGATTTCTTTTAACTCAATTTCAACATATTTCACTTTGAACACAATTTCTCTATTCGGGTTTTAGAATACTACTATCGAATCAAATTAGTATATATTTAAACTTATATGTTAAATATAGGACAAAATAATGTTGAATTATATTGCTTACAAATGAAAATTAATAATATATGCTAAGTAATGAAATTTTTTTTAATGTTAGGAATAATCGATAATTGATGTTATCGTTTATTGTCTAAAATCATTATGTTCTAATATATTAACTATATTTTATATGCATTGAGATTAGTTAAGCAAGTTTATAAAAAAACGTTTGTTGGTAGTGTTCAAGAAAAAGTTAATCAACAGAATTACAATCCACAAACATGTGTTAAATTCCAACGAATGCACTGTCAAAACTATATCATGAAATCCGTGTGCGTAGCACGAGTTTGCACTAGTTTATTAAATCATTAACTAAAGTTTACTTAAGCGTTAAACTTATTCTTAACGTTATAATCTTTTTTTACCTTTTTAATTTTGACGTTAACATTATTTAATTATTAATTTAACTTTGTTTGAATTATTTTAAATTCGAGAACTTCAAACGTCAGCAGCTTCTTTGTTTGAACTTTGATAGAAGTTTTATATATGAACATTGCAAGGAAAATTGTCATGAACACAATGGTGTAGCTTTCGTGGCCAAATTCGAATTTTTGCAAAAAAATTATTTTTAACGTCATTATTAATTAATTGATTTTTCTTAATTATTTTCCTATAAATTCTATGGGGTATTACAATGTGCATTTTTATATAGAAGGCTGATTTAGTTGCATTTTCACTCATCTCACATCATATCATTTTATTTTTATCTATCATATATATTGTATACTCTTGGTTGTGCTTTGCTTGTGTTGTATGATAGATGTTGGATAGCTATGTTTGTTTTATATGTTTGTATGATGTCAAAAGAGTAGCATTGTCCATCTCTTGGAATTTCGAGGATGAAATTCTTTTAAGGATGGATGAATTTAACATGCCATAATTTTACGTAATTGAATAATTAAAATAAAAGGGTAAAACCGTAATTTTAAATAAAGGGCAAAATAGTAAATTTATGCAAGAGTTGAAATTAGGCTTGGGGACCTATCTCATTGCGTACAAAATTTCTTTTACAGTCAAAATACATATATAACTTAGTAAATTTGGTTATACGGGCAAGAAATTAAAAGAAGTCAATCCAGGTTGCATTTTCGTGATATATTAATTTTGAGATTTTAGGCTAAACATGTGTTATTTCAACCCATAAATAGAAGTGTAAATCCTATTTTAATATAAACACCTTACCATCCATCAAATCTTAGGCATATACAAAACAAAATCTCCTTTTTAATAACCGTTTCATTTCTGCTTTCTCTCCCTCTTCTCCACCAAACTTTGAAAATTCATAAATTCTCCGTTTCTCAATAGATTTCGATGAAAGCGACGACAAATTGAAGGATATGAAGAGCACTATAATCTCGTATCATTTTAGAGGCAGAACTTGTAAGACCGTAGTAGCAGTAGACCCAGACAGCGAAAGAAAATGATGAAATCTCATACACCATTTTCATCTTTCTTTGTCAAACTTCGATGGCTTCTCTCTCTCGTTTCTTAACGGATTTTAACGATCTACCCATAAAAACGATCATGGAGGCCAGTACTATGATTTGAAAAGGTAATATTTGTGAATTTCGAAGGTTTCTAGGTGCAAAAGTCATAGAACAACAGTGACAGTGTTGAGTTATCCATTTGAAATTTCGGTGAGTGAGACTTTTCATATTCGTGTATATATTGATAAAACATAGTAATTCACCTTTTATGGTCTTAAATCAAATTGTAAAAGATGAAACTAAATTAAAAAAGTGATTTTTTATATACATGAATAGGATGTTGTATGCCATAGTTAGATAATTAAAAAGTGATTTTTTTGTTGTACATAGACAAAGTTTGATCTCTAACTAAAAAGTGTAAAACACAAAAGTACACTAAATTAAACATTATATACATCAAAATTGTATTTCTTGATGACATGAATCCATTTGTGGTGTGCTTTTGATGATATAAAGTAATATTTAATTAATATATAAAGTATGTAAATGCCCCTAAACTTCAAATGCTTATAGCTCTCGCATACGACCCACATTTTATGTGTGGTTCATGGCAACAGGATCGTGGCAGGAAGAGAAACGTTTTAATGTGTTGTTTTCTACATTTTGAGATACTTTATAAAATTTCCTTAGCACGTAAGTTTGTTATACGATTTTGTTCTTATAGGTCAAGGCTTGATCCAATAGCTTTGTAAACCGTAGGAAGATGACGAGTTTTGGGCTTGCTCCCAATAGTGTCACAGACCGTTAGACGAATGACTAGCTTGGACTTGACATCAATATACGATAGTTCGAGGAGCTGAGTCCTTACTATAGTACGAGAAGCCGAGTCCTCAATACTATAGTCCGAGGAATTGAGTTCTCAATATAGTCCAAAGAGCCGAGTCCTTATAATAGTCTGAGGAGCTGATTTCTTGATATACCATAGTCCAGGAGCTACATCCTTAATATATCATAGTTTGAGGAGCCGAGTCCTTAATACAATCCGAGGAGCTAATTCTTCAATATACCATAGTCCAAGGAGTTGAGTCCTCAAGGTACCATAGTTCGAGGAGTTGAGTCCCCAAGATACCATAGTCCAAGGAGTTTGGTCCTTAATATACGATAGTCCGAGGAGTTGAGTTCTCGATATTCGATTTTGCATTATGACGTGGTTAGATGAGCTGAGTGCTTAGTATATGATTTGGAAATAGGAGTTGAGACATTGGAGTCAATCGTGAGTATATGAATAGCTAGGCATGGAATAGATTTTAGTGAGAACTTAGCTTATGGTGTCGCTATAGTATTATATTATGTTTAGCTAACTTGTTGGGGTAGTGACACAAGTTAAGATATGGTTTTCGAGTATAAGCGGTATTTTACTAGCTTATTAGTATTATACACTTATATGATACGCTTCACTCACCAGACGTATGTTTTACCCCCTCTATCATTTTATTTCTTTTAGTTATACTATGATAGGCTGATAGAGAGGATTGGTAGTGACATGGAGCCGTGATGGTAAGATGGAGATGCACATTATTTGTTAGCTATATTGTATTTCATTTATTCCCATAACTTCTCTGTTTCTCAACGGATTTCAACGAAACCAATGGAAAATCGAACGATGGGAATGGTGCTTTGATCTCATATCATTTTAGAGGTGGAATCATTTACGATTGGAGATGTAGCAGACCCAAAAAGCGAAGAACAATGATGAAATCTCGTACATCATTTTTATCCTTCTTTGTCAAATTTCAAAATGGCATATTTCTCTCGTTTCTTAACGGCTTTTGACGATCTACCCATCAAAATGACCATGGAGATGAGTAATATGGTTTAGAAAAGGAATATTTGTGAATTTCTAAGGTTTCTAGGTGCAAAAGGAATAGGATAGCGGAGCTAGTGTTTAGTTCTTCTTCATTCAAGTGTTTCGATGAGTGAGACTTTTCATATTTGTGTATATATTGATAAGACATTGTAACTCACCCCTTATGGTCTTAAATCAAATTATAAATAATGAAACTGAATTCAAAAATGTGATTTTTTATATATATGATTAGGATGTAATAAGCCATGGCTAGTTAATTAAAAAAGTGATTTATTTATTGTAAATAGACAAAGTTTGATCTCTCTAACTAAAAAATGTAATACATAAAAGTACTCTAAATTAAATATATTATATACCAAAATTGTATTTCTCGATGGCACAAATCCATTGGCAGTGTTCATCTGATGATATATAGTAATAATATTTAATTAATTTATAAAGCTACATAAATGCCCTTAAGCTTCAAACGCTTATAAATCTTTCATAGACCTCTGTTTTATGCGCATTTCACGCCATCGGGATAGTGGCTGTATGAGACGTATATTGTTTCTGTGTTTAGAGATACTTTAGAAAATTTTCTTAGTGGATGAGGTCATTATATAGTTTTGCGCTTACGGGTTGAGGCTTGATTTAGTATCTTCAAAAAGATGGGGCGATGATCAGTTTTGGGCTTGCTCCCAATAGTGTCGGATACCGTTAGGAAAATTACTAGCTTGGACTTGACCTCAGTATATGATAGTCTGAGGAGTTGAGTCCTTAATATAGTTCGAGAAGCTGAGTCCTCAATCTACCATTGTCCGAGTCCTCAATATAGTCCAAGGAGCCGAGTCCTTAATATACAATAGTCGGAGGAGTTGAGTTCTCAATGTGTCCAAGGAGCTGAGTCCTCAATATAGTCTAAGGAAATGAGTCCTTAATATACCATAGTCTGACGAGTTGAGTCCTCAATATAGTCCAAGGAGTTGAGTCCTCAACCTAGTCCGAAGAGTTAAGTCCTCAATATACTATAATCCGAGGAGCTAGGTTCTCAATATACCATAATCTAAGGAGACGAGTCCTCAATATACCATACTCCAAGGAGATGAGTCCTCAATATATGATTGTTCGAGGATTTGTGTTCTCCGTGGCATTCCGACATGATTAGAGGAGCTGAGTCCTTAGTACACGATTTGGCGATAGCGGGTTGAAACTTTAGGGTCAATCGTGGGCATCTGATTAGGCATAGAATATATTTAATGAGAGTTACCATATGATGTTACTATTGTATTATATTATGTTTAGCTGACTTGTTGGGTGCAGATGACACAAGTTAAGGTATAGTTCCCGAGTATGAATGGTACTTTACTAGCTTATTAGTATTATACACTTATATGATGCGTCTCACTCACCAGATGTATGTTTGACTCTCTCTATCATTTTCTTCCTTTTAGTTATACTATGATAGGTTGATGGAGAGTGAAAGTCTATAGGATCTTTTTTAAATAATGCAACCAACATATACATGTGAGAGTGTATACTACTAACTATATTAAGCAGTGAACAACAATTGAATATAAATAAGATAAACAATAAAAATGATCACACCAGATATTTTATATTGGTTCGGACCACCTGTCCTACGTCTAGTCCCAAAGCTCCCCTTTGGTATTTCCTTTAACCAACCAACCCTCGCTTCACCCAGAAAGTATATCTTTAACAATCTTATATTCCAAATAACACGGATTTTGACTTATAGTACAAATCTTTCTACGATCTCCTTTGAGTATGTGAATGTGAGTGCTTTGAGTTGTAGGAAGTGATTTAACCAAAATTATATTTTGGTTATGATAGATTGAGAGTATGTAAGCAATGTATGCACAAGAGAGTAATAAGAAATCAAGAGAGAATAGATTCAATTAATTCAATTCAGTTAATTTCTAAATCTCAGTCATGGTAGTATTTATAGATTCAAAAGGATGCAGATGAAGAGTTGTTACTGTTCGTTAAGTTCTATTCATTTTAATGGCTGCAACCTTTCAATGAAGAGTTGATTTCTATTTATTTAAAGAAGTGTCTATTCAGAGTTTTGCAGTTTTTCAAATGACAGATGTCTGTGGAGAAACCTCATATGTTTGTGCCTTCAGGAAATAATTTTCCCGAGTATTGTCACAGACATCTGTGGTTTTTCCTCAGACATCGGTGGATGATAAATCCAATTTTCCAATTTATGTTAGTGTATATGAAATCGTGTGTGCATATATTTATATACTTAAGGAGACCTTACAATGTTTTATCTAAGACTCTCAATACACTAGAATGACCTTACTAATCATAGCTTGGTCCATAGATCTTTGTTCGTCTTCGACTCCCAATATCTTTGAGCATGATATTCTCTTGTAGTATATACATGTAAGCTTGATAAGATGTATAATATATATGATTGTATAGTTGTTGTCATTGAAACATAGAATGGAGGTTCTATTATTCCTTTTTGATGATGACAACTATATATTCAAAACAGAAGAAATATTATAGTCATTTATAATAAAAATAGAGAATGTTCTCATAAGTAGATTTTGTCTCCCCCTATGTATATGCATAAATATCTCCCCCTTTGTCATTATCAAAATAGAAGAAAAGACAGTATGTATGCATTTTCATAGTATGTGTAAGATGCTAGTATGTTATAGATATGAGTATGAATAATTGAAAGTAAACATGGATGAGTAAGGCTAAGCATAAATAGAGATTAAAGTATTGTAGCAGTAATTAAAAGTTAAATAACAAGGTTCGGTAAAAAGAAACAAGCATAAACATATATGCTAAATAGTTGAAAAAAGAGATGCTAAACATAAAAATAAATAAGCATAAAATAACTGGAAAAAAATGCTAGTTGTACTGATCGGAAGAATAAGAAAACCCGCCATAATTTTCATAATACTCCCAATAAGACGAGGATCTTGGTCGTATGCTCCTGGCCAATTGGTTTGATCATTATAATCCTAATTTTATTGAATGGAAAGTCCTTTGAAATCCATGTATGGTTGATGCTGAAATTGCTAAGGGTCTGACAAGTACATATCATCACTATCTTCTTCCTCCTCAGGTTGCTCTTGCACAATAGTCTTCCCTCTGTCGTGAGAAGTTCCTTCAGGTGAAGTATGAGACCGATAAAGAGGTGTTCGTGCTTGAGGAGGTGGTATAGGTGAAGGCGAAGATGAAGAGCGAGAAGATGATCTGCCATGGAATTTTCTCATAACTTTTCCTACAGTGGAAACAACATTTTTTGAAGTCTTTTCCATTTTAGTCATCCTCATAGAAAAAGAATGTTCCAAACCTATCATCTTTTTTATAAAAGCTCGCTGGTTGGCCGTGATTAGCTTTTGATTTTTAAGCGCTAAATCATGAAGCGATTTGTTTTGCAACGGTTCAATGCGAGCTTCTTGAATTTCCGAATTCGAATAATATTCGATAGAATGACTGGAAGAGGCAGGTTGTTGTGAAGGATAAGGTGAACACATATGTTGAGGAGCAGGAGTGGATAGAGGACCATGATGCACTTGTTGTTGCTACCATTGCTCTAGGGAGATAATTAGGGGTGGTCGTTGGGGAAGGTGCATTAAAGATAAAATCCTTATTCCGCTCTCTTTAACCGGTATTTCTTCAAAGTGGGAGATATAAGAGGGTACCCCAAGAGCATTTAAGAGACACATAATATATAGAGCATATATAATCGTGCGTCGGTGATGAGACCAAAATCTTTTTATTTTGTCATGAATGAATTTAGCTCAATTAATTTGTATCCCACCAAAAATAGCATAAAGGGCTTCGTGGTCATTCTCGTAGATTTGCTCATGACTTCCTAGGCATGGAATTATCCGGTATTGATAATTATACGGTTTAACAACCTAGCCTTTGGACGTAAGTAAATAGATTTCCAATGTGGCATCCTATCTTCCCAAATTTGATGAGTTATTTCATCTCGCGGTAAATTCCTATGGTCGGGAACTTCTTCTAAATTGATTACGAATGGTGTTTACGCTAATCTTTAAAACACGACCGTAAACACTCATCCATAACCAACCATCATCATTGTCAGCAGTCCAAATATCATAACTACACAAATTGGCATAAAAAAGAAAGATTGCTAATTGATTGATTTGTACCTCATTTTCGTCAAAATTGATTAAATTCTGACATTCGGAGGCGGGAGTGAGTTCTTGAATGTCATATTCGCCAAACTTGTATAATCTGTAGAATGGCCTGGAATGAAGCTTCTTTTGTTTGAGTTCGTCAAATCGCTTGTTAACAATCGTGCTATTGCGAAGCCATTTTTGAATGAGAGCATCAGTGACTAAAGGGTTGTGGGAAGAAGTTGATCGACCTTTCTTAGAGCGTTTGTTAACTGGATTTTTTTGCTTTGGGAGCCATTAGTGAGCAATTTGAGTGTTTAGAAACTAGGGTTGTGTGTAAATTGGGAATAGGCTGATGGTAAATTGATAAAGGGGTAAAATTATATATATATATATATATATATATATATGGCTACTGAAAATAAGAAGTTCGGAGCAGTGACAGACGTCTTAGGGGGTGCCATAGACGTCTGTGGTTTCAGTAAAAAATAATCTAAAACTTATGACAGACGTTTATGAGTCCTTACAAATGTCTGTGGTTTCAGGAACAAGTTTCCTGAAACCCGTGACAGATGTCTGTGGGATATCATAGACATTTGAGGTTTTAGAAAAAAAATTTCCTAAAACCTTCGATAGACGTTTATGATATTGTCATAGACATCTGTAGTCTGTTCTCTCAGAAATTTTGCCTTAAAATTTAAATGTCAATCTTTATTTATTGAAATATAAATAGAATTTTTACATAAAACAATATATATATTAAAAATTACAAAAGAAACTTATTTTGACAATATAAATTTAGTTTTATTCAGAGAGGTCAGAGTTTTTAATTTTTTATATATCTAATGAATTCAGTTCAACCTTTGTGTCGTCAATTAACGGCTTTGGAGACCAACTTGGACGAGCTGGAGTGTCAATCCAATTTTGGTTTGATGGTCCTGGTTTGCATAGATTTCTTGGAGTAATGTTATACACTTTTATAGGAGTTTCGTGTAATCGAGGAGATTTTTGATGTATGCAATTTTTTGTTGTCGAATGGCCACAAATTGCTTGAATACATTTTTCGAGAAAATTTAGATGAGATCCTTGACGTCGTTGCTCATAATACATTTCACGTTGAACTCCCATTATTTTATTTTGATAGTGATATATTTCATCAACTTTGTTGGTGAGAGATGTTGATTGTAGATCAATTGACTGTTTTCTTTCTTTTCCTTAGGAGAATAGCCAGTGTGATACGTAGGTGATGCAACAATGTTCAGAGAGGCTGAGCGAATTGATAGAGATGTGGATTTAGTTGGTGAAACGTAGGTGCTACTTGATGAGGGTAATTTATAGTCGATAGTTGAATAAGTGGAGTCATGATTGGAAAACATTTTGAGTTGAAATAGTTGCAGATGGTGATTGGCAAAAGAAAATATGTATATAGTTCGTAAGGAAGATTGGTTTATATGAAAGTTGGTGTACTATATATAGCATTTTGGTTATTAGAAAAAAACTTTAACCAGAGAATTTTAACAAACTCAGTTATTTGTATGAGGATAAAATTATTTTATGCTTAAGTATTCAAATTGTATTATATATAATTTATATAAGTTATATAAAATTTTATTTTAGTTTATCAAATCATTGTAAGAACATATTCCTAGATCTCATCTCAATTTAATAAAAGTTAGTTCGCTTAATGGTTTAGTAAAAGTATCAGCTATTTGATTTTCGGTATTTACAAATTCTGGTGATATAATTCCTTTTCCCATATTATCTCATAGAAAATGGCGACGAATAGGATTTTTTGATAAATTTATGGCACTAGTATTATCCCAATACATAGGTGATTTTGTTATGATTTTACCGAAATCTACAAGAGTTCGTTGTATATAGATCACTTGTGCACATGCTAAAGCCGCTGAGATGTATTCGGCTTCACATGTCGAGAGCGAAACACAGTTTTGCTTTTTTGGCAAGGCCAGCCAGTTTTTAAAGTGGACCGTCCACTTTTTATTACAACAAACGTAATAAAAATACAAGGAACAGGAGATAGGCAGGGCACCTATGCTACAATACATAGAAAAAAAGTGGAGCGACCACTAAAACTAACTAGCTTAGAGAATAGGTGCTAGACAACATATCTAGATAGCTAATAGCAAATGCACCACGCAAGGAGCAACATCACAACAGATTACCAAAATGCAAAAATACATAGACCTAAACATTTCCTTAGCAAACAATAACATAAGACTATGACATTGCACATAACAAGCCAGCAAACTGCTAGCAGATGACATTGATCAATACAACACGATCACGATCACTAGAGGCATAAGCCAAACAGCAGCCACGAAGCATACCAAGATTGTCAAAGGGAATCACATCTAGTATAACACATACAGGAGCTACAGGAGCTGCCAGTTGCAAAAAGCAAACACATAGACACCAAGAACAGTAGTACCACACGACCACCGAACACACAAACTCGGTCGTAGCAAGGCTATCGCCACCGAGCGAGGCAGCGGAAGTGGAGCAGAGCTGAGGAGAAGCTCCCGCGATGAGAAGCCAAAAACTAAAGACTGACCAATAAAATGACATGTGCCGCTTGTGCTTTTTCTATCCGTTTTACAACCTCCGAAATCAGCATCACTATGTAACACGAGTTCGAACGAGCTTCCTCTTGGGTAGAAAAGTATGTAATCTTTAGTGTTTGTTAAATATCCTAAGATTCGTTTTACCGCTCGATGATGTGATTCTTTTGGTTGTGCTTGAAACCGAGCACATAAATATACACTCATCATAATATCTGGTCTACTAGCTATTATGTATAATAGAGATCCTATCATACTTCGATATAATTTTTGGTCGAAATCTTTTCCATTTTCATCTTTATCTAAATGTAGAGTAGTACTCGTTGGAGTTGGTTTACTTGAAATATTTTCCATTCCAAAATGTTTTAATAAATCTTGATAGTATTTTTCTTGATTTATAAAAATTCCATTTTCTAACTGTCTTATTTGCAAACTTAAGAAATAGGTTAATTTACCCATATGTGACATTTCAAATTCATTTTTCATTATGTTAGAAAATTCAGTACACAATTTTTCGTCAGTGGATCCAAATATAATGTCGTCAACATATATTTGTATGGCTAAATTATTATTATTTTCTTGTTTGATGAATAAAGTGGAGTCAATTTTACCAATTTGAAAACCGGAATTTCATAAATCAGTTTTTAATCTTTCATACCAAGCACGAGGTGCTTGTTTTAATCCATATAAGGCCTTTTTAAGTTTAATTACATGATCGGGGTATTTCTCGTGAACAAATAAAGGAGGTTGTTCAACATACACTTTTTCTTTTATAAATCCGTTTAAAAATGCACTTTTTACGTCCATTTTAAAAGTTTAAAATTACGATGACATGCAAAAGCCAGTAATGTTCGTATTGCTTCAAGACGTGCTATAGGAGCAAATGTTTCATCATAATCAATTCCTTCTTCTTGATTATATCCTCGAGCTGCTAACCTTGCTTTATTTCGTGCAATATTTCCATTTTTATCTTCTTTATTTTTAAAAACCTATTTCGTTCCAATTACAGATTGATCGTTTTGTCTTAGTACAAGTTCCTAAACATCATTTCTTTCAAATTGATTAAGTTCTTCTTGCATAGCAATAATCCAAAAATCATCTTTTGATGCTTCTTTATAATTATTCGGTTCAATATTTGATATAAATGCAACATGACTCATTTGATTTAACTGTTTTCAAGTTGATACTCTTGTATTTAAATCCCCGATAATATTATTAATAGGATGGTCTCTTAATATTCTAAGTGATGATGTTATCACATTATCATTATTGTTATTGACATTATTATTATTATTATTATTATCATGTATAGGTATACTAGTTTTATTTATAATTTCTTCATCGTCGTCATTTTTATTATCCTTAAAGTTTTCATCAAATGAGACATGAAGACTTTCTTCTATAATATTTGCTCGTTAATTAAAGATTCTATATGCTTTACTTCGATCCGAATAACCAACAAAAATTCCTTTATCAGCTTTAGAATCATATTATCTTAGATAATCTTTAGTGTTTAAAATGAAGCATTTTGATCCAAATACTTGAAAATACGATACTTTTGGTTTTTTGTTAAAAAATATTTCATAACATGTGTTTTTAGTCATTGGTTTAAGTGTTACACGATTTAATACATAACAAGCAGTAGCAACGGCTTCGGCCCAAAAACTTTTTTGGTGGGTTACTATTATTTAGTAGAGTTCATGCACATTCTTATAAAGTTCGATTTGTCCTTTCTACAACACCGTTTTGTTGTGGTGTTCGAGGAAATGAAAACTTATGACTATCCCTTTTTGTTACAAAAATTTGTAAATAGTTCATTTTCAAATTCACCTCTGTGATCAATTCGTATACTTTTAATTTTTAAATTCATTACATTTTTTATTCATTTAGCAAAAATTTTGAACATTTCATAAGTGTCACTTTTATGTTTCAAAAATAATATCCAAGTATATCTTGAAAAATCATCAATAATTACAAAAGCATATTTGTTATGATTTATTGAACGTACTTGAGTTGGTCCGAACAAATCCAGATGGAGTAATTCGAGAGGTTGCGTTGTGGAAATTGTCTTTTTAGATTTAAAGTAACTTTTCTTTAATTTATCAAATTGACAAGCGTCACATAAGTTTTTAAACTTGTAGTTGATTTTTGATAATCATCTAAATAATTCATTATAGCTAGTTTGTTGATATTCTTAAAATTTATATGACAAAAACGTTTATGCCATAACCATGGATCATCATGATTTGCAGCTAAGCACAAATTAGTATATTTTTTGACATTCATGTTTTAAACATATATGTTTCGATTTCTAAATCCTTCAAAAATTAAATTTTTATTTTGATAAAAAATATTGCATTTATTTTTCTCGAAATCAATTTTAAATCTTTTATCACATAATTGACTTATACTTAATAAGTTATGTTTCAAAATTTCTACCAATAAAACATTAGTAATTATAGGAGAGTTAGAAATACCGATATTGATGACTTCTCCAATGCCGATGACAAATCCTTTTAAGGTATCTCCTAATGTCATAGTGCCACCATCGATATATGTTATATTCGATAACATACTATCATTTCCAGTCAAGTGCTTAGAGCAACCGCTGTCGAGTATCCATTTCTCTTTATTTTGTATTTTAATTTTGGGTACCTTCAAAATAAGAAAATTTTAGTTGGTACCCACATTCTTTGATTAGGGTCCTACGTGTTAGTGGGAGAAGGTAGCCATATCCACGAGGATTTGGTTCCTTTACAAATATAATTATTGTTATATACAACCTTCCTTAAATATTCGTCAGTATATGTTTGTCAAATTAGTTTATTATTTTTTTTGGAATCCATATTTTGACCATATTTGTATATGAATTCTTAAACTTAGTTTCTTACTTCGGCTTTTTGAATTTTGTGTATAATGTGCTATATTTCTTTGACTTTTGTTTTTTTTAAAACCTAATCCATTTCGATTTCCAGGTGGTTTAGATATCATAATCAAATTTATAAATTTTGTTTTCCTTTGTTGAGTTTTGCACATTATTTGTTATTTTATCTAACTTACTTTTAAGATCACAAATTTCAATATTTCTAGAGTCTAAATTTGCTTGTACTAGTTTTTCCTTTTCCCGTTTAACATTTTCTAACTTATAATTTTCTAAATCATTTAATAATTTGTCATTCGACATAATAACATTGCATAATTTTTCTGAACAATTTCAAATTCTTCTTCTAAGATAAGTTTTTTATCTTTTAATATCCGATTTCTAATTCTAATCTAGTTAAATTTCCTACATATTCCTTATTTAGTTTTTTGATTCTCTATATTTATCATCTAATTCAATGCTTATTTCCATTATTTCATCATAAGTAAGTTCAAGATAGACCTCATCATTGTTAGCCATAAAACACACATATTCTTGTTCTGAGTCGCTTTCACTATCACTATATGAAGAAGAAGATGAATTTGAATCAACCCATGTTACTTGAAAAGCTCTTTTCTTTTTCTCGAATTTCTCAAATTTGCTTTTCTTTTTATCATTATTGAGCTATGGACAATCTTTCTTCATGTGGCCAAATTTTTCACACTCATAACATTCAATCGATGTTTGATTTGAGGAGTTTGGTTTGCCACCATTTTGAAATTTGGTCATCTTCTCAAACTTCTTGAATTTGGTTTAGTTCTTGGCAATAAATACAATCTCATCTTCGTTACTTGCTTGGAATGTTATGTGTTTCTTTTCATGATTTTGATCCTTTCTAGCCTACAAGTTAGCTTCGTACGACATCAGATTTCCTATTAGCTCTTCGACTTTAAGTTGAGAAAGATCATTAGCTTCTTCGATGGATAAAACTTTCCTTTCTCATTCATTTGTCAAAGAGTTTAAAATTCGCGCAACTAAATTAAAATCTGTGAATTTGACTCCAAGTGCCATGAGATCATGTTGAATGATTTGAAATCTTGCATACATATCGATAATTGATTCACTAGTTTTCATTTTGAAAGATGAAAATTGGTTTTGTAAAATCGAAATTTTAGTTTGCTCGACTTTATTCATTCCTTCATGTGCGACTTGTAAATTGCGGGATATATCATATGCAGTCTTGCAGAGCATGACACGTGAAAACTCATTTTTGTCAAGTGAGCAAAACAATACATTCATAGCTTTGGCAATGTTAGATGCCTCTACTTTTTGTGCATCGGTCCATGTGTCAATATCGGTGTCCGGTGATTCATACTTATTTTGAGTTTCTAGCCATATTTTTAAACCATTGGCTTCCATAAAAATTCGCATACGTATTGACCAATAAGCATGATTAGAACCAGTATATAGTGGAGGACGAGCAGTTGACTGACCTTCTTGAAATGTGCTTGCCATTTTAATGATTTTTTAATTACATGTTACTCTAGATTGAAATGATATCGCTTCGATACCAAATGAGAGTCTATAGGATCTTTTTTAAGTAATGCAACTTATATATATACGTGTGTGAGCGTATATTACTAACTATGTTAAGCAATGAACAATAATTGAATATAATACGATAAATAAAAAAAAAGATCACACCAGATATTTTATACTGGTTCGAATCTCCCATCCTACATCTAGCCCTAAAGCACCCCTTCGGTATTTCCTTTAACTAACTAACCCTCGCTTCGCCGGTAGGAATAGGCTAATACAAAAATATCTTTGACAATCTTGTGTTCCAAATAACACAGATTTTTACTAATAGTATAAATCTTCCTAAGATCTCCTTTGAGTATGTGAATGTGAGTGCTTTGAGTTATAGGCAGTGATTTAACCAAAATATATTTTGGTTATGATAAATTGAGAGTATGTAAGCAATGTATGCACAAGAGAGTAATAAGAAATCAAGAGAGAATAAATTCAATTAATTCAATTCAGTTAATTTCTAAATCTCAATCATGGTAGTATTTATAGATTCAAAAAGATGCAGATGAAGAGTTGTTACTGTTAGATAAGTTCTATTCATTTTAATGGCTGCAACCTTTCGATGAAGAGTTGATTTCTATTTATTTAAAGAAGTGTCTATTCAGAGTTTTGCGGTTTTTCAAATGGCAGACGTCTGCGGGGAAACCTCAGATGTTTGTGCCTTCAGGAAATAATTTTCCCGAGTATTGTCACAGACGTCTGTGGATTTTCCTCAAACGTCTATGGATGATAAAATCAGTTTTCCAATTTATGTTAGTGTATATGAAATCGTGTGTGCATATATATATATATATATATATATATACTTAAGGAGACCTTACAATGTTTTATCTAAGACTCTCAATACACTAGAATGACCTTACTAATCATAGCTTGGTCCATAGATCTTTGTTCATCTTCGACTCCCAATATCTTTGAGCATGATGTTCTCTTGTGGTATATACCTATAAGCTTGATAAGATGTATAATATATATGATTGTATAGTTTTTGTCATTGAAACATAGAATGGAGGTTCTAACAGAGAGGACTGGTAGTGACTTGGAGCCTTGATGGTACGATGGAGATGCACATTTATTTATTAGCTATCTACTATTGTATTCATTTATTCCCATATATTGTAATGTGTCTGTTACTAGTAGACGGATGTTATTATTGTATTTATTGTCACTGTATTGCCTTTTTGTCTGGGATTGTATTATTGATTAATATTATGTTTTATCCCTTCTGTTGTGAGTTTCAGAAAGTGTAGAGTATTTGAAACACCCCAGACCCCTTAATATATCCAAAAGAACACATTAAAAGGCATGGTGCGTTGTAGGTATAACTAAAGCTAACAGAGACTAAGATTCACAAGACAAATATAGATAAAAATAGCGGTAACTTAAAATAATAACTTAATTAAAACAAAACTTCATAATTGCTTCATAAATGAGTCAAATACCAAATACCATATACATGTCTAAAAAACCAATATGTCTCATGAAACAAAAACTCATAGCCACAAAAATCAAAGTACATAATATCCCTCATAATAAGCCAGTACATAGAAAGGACAAAAGCTGGAAATAAAAGAAATACATAGTAGAAAATCTCCTCCAAGAAAACTCCAAGCAACAGCAATCTACTGACTTCTCCCTTGATTGCCTATGAGGGGAAAAAGGGAAAATAAAGGAGTGGGTCAGACTAAAAGTCTGGTGAATGATAGTAATTACTAGAGTCTTTAAGCAAGATAAAAGTAATAGACTCTACAACAGTTATAACATAAATAAGGAACAAAAGGAAATAGGAAAGAGATAAACTGAAAATAAGTACGATTAAATATTGCGCAATTTATAAGATAGGTTAACTTTGATTGCTTGCACTTGTCCTTGATTTTTGCTTTGATTAGGATGAATTCCTAATCATGTAATTAGGATGTAACCCCAATTCTACCTTTTTTGATCGACCTGCTACTCCATAGACCTTACTGCGGACCAACCGCTATATAACTCCCTACACAGCAGCCAATGGTATCTACGAAAGATGCATAGAGCAACCACCGTGTATCCGAAGGACATATATAGCTCCCTACAAAGAAGGCAATGGTGTCTACGAAAGACACTCATACTAAGCGCTTGGAACTCATAGCTATTACTGTGCACCCGAATGGAAGTCGCATGCGTAACTGCAACCATGCCTATGGTACCTTTTGCTCCACCTATTGGGTCTTCTTATTACCTCAAACTCCAGCATAAGCATGCCCCTTATCTCACTTCAGGCTAATGTGAGAACCGTGTGTCCATAGAAAATAGGGGAAATGCTGCTGGTACTGGCCCGTCATCCAAACAATATCTAGTTGCGCCCCTTATCCAAATCCCCCGTGATTTGGACTTCTATTTGACCAATAACTACCATTCTTAGATAAGCATGCCCTAGTCTCACTTCAGGCTAATGTGGGACCACCGTTTTGTCTAATAGGGAATGTTATTTGGTACAGATCCTACTTTCAACTTTGCTTAATTAACTTAGGTAAATTATTTAAATAAACCTTTACATTTTTCTCTACTACATGTGCTTATTAATTTATCCTAAGTCTTGAAATAAGCCTTTTCCTTATTATAACCTACGTTATAATCATGCTTATTGCTTAACCCAAGGTCTAACTGTGAAAATAAGCTTCTTTCACCTTTTACTCTTTTTTTTAGTTATAATTCTACGTTATAACTAAGCCAATTATTTAGTCTAATTCTAATCATAATCAGGCATAACTTCAGTTCAATTCCATTTATATTACAGTATTTATAATTTACATCTCATAATTATAAATAGGCCAATCTCTTTAATTCAGCCCAATTAATATCATAATTAGGCATAATTTCAGTCTTAATTCCATTTTATTACAGTCTTTATAACTTACATCTTATCTTTCGTTATTTCAGAATTCTTATAATTTAATCCAATTTCGCGTTAATTCTATTCTAATCCATATGCGAAGAAGAAAGAGAAATAAAAGAAAACTGAAGATAGAAGAAAATCCAAGGCGTAGGAAGAAGATGTAAATAACGCATAAATAACAGTAAATAGACTAAAAAACTGTAACTAAACTGTAAATAAATGGAAAAGCTATAATTAACCGAAATAACTAAAATTAACTGAAACGTATAACTAGAAAGAAATAGACTAAAAATAATTCTAAAAACTGTAAATAAAACTGCTAAAAAGGTTATTCCAAAAATCGTAGTAAAACTACAACTATTGGAAACCCTATTATTTTAAATTACTTAAAGAAATCTTAAAATAATTACAATCACTCACCTCCGGTCCTAAGCTCTTTCTTTGGTCTTCCCGGATCCACTTGGAGTTGTAAAATAATTTAATTTATAACGTTTTTCTACTTTGGAAAAATTATTCCATTCAGGGTCCTTTCTAGAAAGGTGAACCCAATTGGAGAAAACCTAGAATGAGAAAAAGTGTTAGGTCTAGGGGTCTATTTATAGGGGTAGAAGTGGATCTCGGACCGTTGGATTTGGAGATTGAATAGGATGCAACCACGTCATAGGCTGAATAGGAGCCATCGGATGCAAAAATAGATGGACCGGATTGGTCTGAAGAATGCAAAACACGTCAGTTAGGGGCTCTGGAATGTTCAAACGAACAAAAGTTCGTTCGTTCGAAATTAGCAGAGGCGGATCGACCTAGCGGTCGACCGCCTTGGTGCCCAGGTCGATCGGCCGGTCGACCTGCTTATATTATTTTTTTCTTTTTGTTTTCGATGTTTGTTTAATTTGTTTCTTGTTCATATTAGCTCGGTAACTGACGTTCTATATATGGAAATTTACTAGAAAATTACCACGGACACAATGGTGCAACTTCCATGGCTTAATTCTGATAATTTCACAAAGTTATTTTATTATCTAATTAATTAACGAATTAATTATTACGGGTTAAATTTTGGGTTGTTACATTCTCCCCTCCTTAAGGTATTTCGTCCTCGAAATCACTAAGGATAAAAGAATGTACTAAATGTTTTCATCCAATTCTATAACCAACTACTCATTCATCAACCATTCATCCATTTCCTTAAGTTTTTCTAATGCAATTTATGATACTTATGAAATTAGTATAGTGGTAATGTCCCTAACTAATGCAAAAGATTAGGCGGTCCACTGATTCGGTTGACCTCCTTTTATGCAATCATGTTCGTGCCTTGTATCCAAATGAATGCAAAAATTTCTTGATGATAACTGATAATTCTATATGCGTGCTACAAACATCATCTAAATGCAACAATCATGTGATAAACATCCATTTATAGCAACCATGAAAATAAAATAAAAATGCGCACACATCCATATGCATATGCTCTAGTGTCCTAGTTAGGCTGATCCCTAAGGAATAATAGTGCCTAGTGTACCTATATGCATCCATTAGCATCCACTAGCGAACACTTGCAACCACTAGCATACATCATTCATAACATGTTCTATTAACATGTTTACATCAAATCCTACCATCCATAGGTTAAATCCTAAGTTCTACCCTTCCTTAGGATAATAAGGGAAAGAACCTATTCAAAACTAAAGATGGAAAAAGGAAATTCTAAAATCTATTATCAAAGAGACATGGATATGAGATACTAATTTTCTCCTAATCAAATTAGTCTTCTTCAAAATCTCTCTAACCATGTCGGAACCAAGAAGCAACCTTTCCGTAGAATCCAACCAACATGAAGATGTCTTACACGGCCTTCCAAAAAGAGCTTCAAAAGGTGCCATTCCAATGCTAGCTTGAAACTACTACCATATGAATTCCACTAAAGAAAGATGCTTTTCCTAAGTTTTTCCAAAATCAAGAATACTCATTCCCAACCATGCTTGTCTTACTATCCTACTAATTTAATTTTACTGTTCTTCATGAATCAACATTCCTAGTTTCTTACTAGTGTCCTATACACTTTATGGAAACTTCCATTATTACTTCTAAAAGTAATTATTTCTATCTCCTTACACCTTTTCCGTTACTCCTAGGAAATGATTCTTATCTACTCTACATTTAAGAGTTTGGTTTGGTATTTATAACCTTGTTTTAAAAACTAAGGTTTCTAAAAAAAATTAAAACATCAAATCCCAAAATCTTTGTCTTTAAAAGTGTTATTTTTTAGTTTCTATTAATTTCAAAAATACTTAGTCACTTAATATTATTTCCCAAACCTAGAGGGAAAAACTTCCAAATTTTTAAGTCTAAAACTTATATCTCTCTTTCTTTTAAAGACTTTTACAGTTTTCTATAAAAAAATGAATTTTCAAATTTTACTTTTATTGAATTTTTCATTTCAAAAACTTATTTATTTTTCCACCAAACCATTTTCTTTTAAAATATCCTTTATGTGTTTTCAAAACAGCTTCTTATTACACCTAACAGTCTCATACCTTAATGTATTGGAACTACTTTCTCTTATGAGAAGTTATTAATGCTAAATCTTCTATGAACCTTTTAAAGGATAATTTCATGTTTATGTGAAATTAAAAGGAACTTATTTTATATTTTTCGAAATAGACTATACAAAATATGGTGCTTTTCATACCTTGTATATCTCTTTCATGTATTCCTTGTAACTTGCACAAAACATTTTTATTGGTTTCATAGAAAATCATACCATTATTCTTTTCACTCCGATAGATTAAAATATGTTTAAAATATTTTCTAATATCTAACTTACACATTTTCCTGTCAGAAAAACTCATCTTCAAAACTGTTTTAATATTTCCATAACTACAAAAACACTTCCTTATACTTATTAATAATAAGTGTACTTTACAAACCATTTTGTTTCTAACTTAGAAATTACCTTTTAAAATACATTTTTATTTGGGTTAAAATGGATGTTGCGTAAAACACCGTTACAACAACCCAATAAAATAAATATATCTCATATACCTATGTAAAAATATTTCTCTTGAGAGTCACTTACTATAACAATAGTATTATAGCCTATGCTCCACTTATTTTCCACGTAAACATTTGTTACAACAATAAAAGTTATAATCTACATTTTCGATACTTGATACACTCTAGGGTTTTATGTTTAAAATCTTTGTTTACTTACAATGAGACTAGTGAGTTATATATATATATATATACACTCCATAATTCTTCAAAAAGAATTCCAATTTTTCATTATATAAAAACCAACTTAAATTTCATACCATTCTTCAAAAACCCCATGTTTATTTTCTGAAAGGAAATATTAACAATGAAACTTTTCAATTCCAACAATTACAAAAGAATTTCAACTTTTTAAATTTTGAAGATTTCATTTTATTGGGCTTAGCATAAAGTGGGTCTTCCTACTTACTACCCTCGAAGTACTTTTCTTAAACTAAAGGCTTTTACTCCTATTCCTCTTGTATACTCATATTTATTCTAAGGCATCACCGTCAAGTCCACTTGTTTGAGACAATTATAATTTTTGTAATTACCTACACATGGACTTTCTTCTCTGCTTATTTACTAAATTGTATTGTACATCTCTAACCTTTGCCTACCTCCTTTTGGATTTCCATAATCTCAATCCTAAATGTACGAAACCGTTTCTTAAATCCCTATCATGTGTAGACATTCTCTATGCCCCAATAAACGCACTTCAAAGTGATACTTCAAGAACTCTGCTCCCAACTGACGAACACGAAGCGTACAAAGAACCTCCTTTAGATGAATAACATTCTCTTTCATACTTCTTGGAAAACACTAAAATGTCGACCACGAATACCACCATGAACTTTATTTTAGGACACCTCTAAAAACATGGTTCATCAAATCTATAGAATAGGCTGGGATATTGGTTAGCCCAAAAGTCATGACTAACCACTCAAAAAATTCGTCTGGTGTCCTAAATGCGGTCTTATCAATGTTATCATCATCGACCCTAAGCCGATGAAATCCAGTGGCTAAATCAAGTTGGGAGAACACTAAAGAGCCAACTAATTGATTGAAAAGATGATCTATCCTAGAGAGTGGATAATGGTTCTTCTTTGTGAGCTTATTCAATTCTCTATAGTCAATGCAAAGTCGGAGAGAACCACCTGCTTCGGTAGCGAAAACAACTGGCGCTCCTTATTTCGATATGTTTCTTTTGATGAAACCTTTTTAAAGCTCACGGATCTGCTTTCTCAATCCCTTCCTTTCCCTAGGCGCCATATGCCCTACGGGTAATGCTACTGGCTAGCCAAATAAATCCTGAAGTCAATCTCTCTCTTGGGGGTAGTCCCCTAATCTCCTCAAAGATGTCTGGAAAAGTCTCTGATGAGAGGAGCCAAATTTAACTCTGATGATGATGAATCGAAGGAATAAAGGAAGCTTAACATAACTGACCCTTGTGGGTCGCAAGAAATTTCGAGAGTCCTACTGATGCATGTCTATAGTTTAACGACTCTCCTCTCGCAGTCTAATATAGCTCCATATGTGTATAGTCAATCTATTGCCAAAATTATCCCATACTCCAAAAATCCCAAAATATAGGCGTCATAGTCAAATTCTACGCCTGGGATATAAATTTTCAAACCCCTACAAACAATAGACAAGAGTGGCGATCCTCCCGTGGGGTTCGAAACAACAATGGGGTCTACTACTAAAGAGATGTCTAAGTGCAAACAATCTACCAAAGAACTAGAGATGAAAGAGTGTGATGCTCTGGGATCGAAAAGAGTCTGAATGGGAAAATCAGAACTAGAAACCAAATTTTCCTACCTCGATCTGGTCCGCTGCTGGAAGGTGTTGCATCCAAAGCCTGAATCTATGCTGCAGGTGCACTCGCTCCCTGCCCCATCTTCTAAGGACAAAACTTACTAAAGTGACCAAGCTGTCCACAATTGAAACACCTTCCCTCCATTCCTGCCTTCTTACAGTCTTTTGCGTAATGATCATTCATTCTATAGCGCTTACATTCCCCATTTTTCTTGATTCGCTTCTGAGGTACCCTTTCTTTCCTCTTATCCTTCTTGTCCTTCCACCACTGTTTCTTAGAGCTTGTAGGTACCACCTTAAGTTCTCCCTTCAACTTCCAATAAGTAGGTTGAATTCGCTATCGGTCCTCCAAACCTAACCACCTAAACTTTCGCTCCATATCTTCCAACCTAGCTTGTGTCTCCTTGAAATCCTTCATGCCAGAAAACGTTCCGCCCCTTATGCTAGTAAAGTCCTTGCATAGCTTAGAAAAATCGGCTGGTGTAGGTGGATTAAAGGGATTTCCACCTACCGGTGTTGTATTGGGCGCTTGCCCTTGTACCTCTGGTATCGTAGCTCTACGCAACCAGTCAGCCATACTATGCAAAGAAATGGAAACTTAGGCTCGAAAGAATCGAAAGAAGGTTGAACTGGACTTTGAGGGGATTTTTATAAAAACTCTTTTATACTTAAAAACTATTTCTAGGAGTTCTTATCTGAAAAATACTTTTAAAACAAGTTATTTTGGAAAATACTTTACTTTTTAAATAAATTTTTAGGAATTCCGTAACCTTAGGCTCTGATAGCAAGTGAAACACCCCCCACCCCTTAATATACCCAAAAGACATATTAAAAGGCGTGGTGCGTTGTAGGTATAACTAAAGTTAACAAAGACTAAGATTCACAAGACAAATATAGATAAAAACAGTGAAAACTTAAAATAATAACTTAATTAAAACAAAACTTCATAATTGATTCATAAATGAGTCAAATACCAAATACCAAATACCACATACCTGTCTAAAAAATCCAATATGTTTCATGAAACAAAAACTTATAGTCTAAAAAATCAGAGTACATAATATCCCTTATAATAAGCCAGTACATAGAAAGGATATAAGCTGGAAATAAAAGAAATACATAGTAAAAAATCTCTTCCAAGAAAACTCCAAGCAATAGCAATCTACTGAATTCTCCCTTGATTGCCTATGGGGGGAAAAGGGGAAAATAGAGGAGTGGGTCAGACTAAAAGTCTGGTGAATGATAGTAATTACTAGAGTCTTTAAGCAAGATAAAAGTAATAGACTCTACAGCAGTTTAGCATAAATAAGGATAACAAAAAGAAATAGGAAAGAGATAAACTGAAAATAAGTACGACTAAATATGCTCAATTTATAAGATAGGTTAACTTTGATTGCTTGCACTTGTCCTTGATTTTTGCTTTGATTAAGCTGAATTCCTATTCATGTAATTAGGATGTAACCCTAATTCTACCCTTTTTGATCGACCTGCTACTCCATAGACCATACTGCGGACCAGTCGCTATATAACTCCTGACACAGCAGCCAATGGTATCTACGAAAGATGCATAGAGGAACCACTGTGGATCCGGACGACGTATATAGCTCCATACACAGAAGGCAATGGTATCTACTAAAGACACTCATACTAAGCGCTTGGAACTCATAGCTATTACTGAGCACCCGAATGGAAGTCGCACGCGTAACTACCACCATGCCCAAGCTACCTTTTGCTCCACCTATTGGGTCTTCTTATTACCACAAACTCCAGCATAAGCGTGCCTCTCATCTCACTTCAGGCTAATTTGAGATCACCATGTGTCCATAGAAAATAGGGGAAATGTTGTTGGTACTGGCCCGTCATCCAAACAATATCTATTTGCGCCGCTTATCCAAATCCCCCATGATTTGGACTTCTATTTGACCAATTACTATAGTTCTTAGCATAAGCGTGCCCTCGTCTCACTTCAGGCTATTGCGGGACCACTTTTTTTTCAAACAGGGAATGCTATTTGGTACAGGTCCTATTTTCATCTTTTCTTAATTAACTTAGGTAAATTATTTAAATAAGCTTTTACATTTTTCTCTACTACCTATGCTTATTAATTTATCCTAAGTCTTGAAACAAGCCTTTTTCTTATTATAACCTGTTTGCGCCAAAAATGGTCACAAACCCCAAGTATTGTGAAAGCACCAGTGTATGAATACAAATCAGCAATATTCAACACAAATCTCAGATCTAAGCTAGCAATAAACAGCAATCCAGAAATAAATCACAAGAACACGAGATTTATAGTGGTTCGGATATCTCCGGCCTACGTCCACTTCAATAATTTTTATCTTTTATTGATGTTCTTTGCTAATTACAGATGATTACAGCAGATAGAATGAATGAATTCGGGTATAACAGCAATGGAAAGAAGTGGAATTGAATCCGGTAGAGTCTGGACGTTGGGCCACCCAAAAAGATCCCCTTTCTGTAGGCTTCAGGAGGCTATTTATAGGCGTAGGAGGCTGAGATCGTGCTCAAACTTCGGGAGATTTTTCCTGGCACGTGAGTGGGCCCACGCGACCGACCCCACCAAGTTTCGGCTCGATCTGAGATCGATACGAAACGATTTCGTATCCATCAAAAATTGATCCAATCGAGCTGAAACTTGGCAGCAACGTTCTTTACCTTGTATGGAAGATGCTGTGAAAATGTCATGGCATTTGGATTTATGGTTTGGGAGATATGATTGATGCAATCTCATGTTTTCCGAGGGCTGCTGATTCTGACTCCATTGGTTCGTATCCATCCTCTTCGTAACGTTTGAAGGCACGTGGTCGCTCGTTGACGTGGAACGATAAACCTGGGTAGATCCATATTCTTCGCCATGTTGACCGAGGCTTCCCCTTCCTTCGCATCCAACGGTAACCTTCTATTCAAACCGATTTGACCCAGCCTACGTTCGCCTTGATGAGATATCTTTCGTATTGATCGCTTCGATTGTGATGGATACGAATGCAATCGATTCGAACAATCAGGGACCGCATGGATACATAGGAGGGTTATAGAGTGGATGGGTACGAACCAAACTTACCTGTGATCAATACAAGAACACAGACTCGAAGTGTGCCGCATGCTTCCAACCCGATCGATACGAACGCCATCGAGTCGAACCAAAGCTGATCGATACGAACGCCATCGAGTCGAACCAAAGCTGATCGATACGAACGCCATCGAGTCGAACCAAAGCTGATCGACACGAAACGCATTGTTACACAATGCGGTCTGCCGATCGATGCGAAATGCATCGATACGAACCAATCCTTACGCTCTTTAGCACATCCATATCTTGTGCATACGAACTCCGATTGATCTGAAACTTGAAACATAGCCTCTCCTAGTCCTGATCATCATCTCCAAACGATTCCGTTCTGATCGGAGCTCGGCCAAATTTTGACAATATCCATTGCAACCTTGTTTCTAATCGATCTCCAGTCCTGATATCCATCCTTCCTTGCCAATTTTGTTGATATTCCATCTTTGACCAAAAGGTGGGATAACATTTGCCCCCCAAAACATGCCTTGTGACAATAAGGTGTGTTTTGATTAGTTCCGAATCCGATATCCGAAGTCCATGGCCAATTCCACGTCCATCCGAACTCGATGACTGGGTTTTTAGTCCATCCTTGTCCAACAACCGAATCCAAGACCTCTCCGGGCTCTTGCCAAGCGCAATCCACACCTGACGACCTTGGTCCAGTGTCCCTGGACGTTGAGCTAACCTCTCCGGGTTCTTGCCAAGTGCAATCCACACTTGACGACCTTGGTCCAGTGTCCCTGGACGTTGATCTAACCTCTTCGGGTTCTTGCCAAGTGCAATCCACACTTGACGACCTTGGTCCAGTGTCCCTGGACGTAAGTAATGCTGTGGCTTAAGTCCTAAGCCGAATCCTGGTCGCTCCGGACCCATGTCGAGCATAGTCCATACTCAACGACCTGAAACGATAATCGATAATAAGGGGCCTATGTCCTAGGCCGAATCCTGGTCTCTCTGGACCCTTATCGAGCACAGTCCATGCTCGATGACCTGAATGAGTCACTTTACCGCGTTCGGGCAAAAACGACTCACCCCTTGCCAGGCACAATCCATACCCGATGACCGTTTTATCAAAACCCAAACAAAAATCCAGTCAAAATCCAATCCAAAATCCAAGTCAAACCAAAAAAATCAGAAATCCAAACCATCATCCAAAACAGAAAGCAAACAAAACCAGGAGTTCAAACCAAACTCCAAAATCAAACCAGAAGACCAAGCGTCCAATCCAAAACAAAAAACAGATTTCGCAAACCATAGCTTCGCGGTTTATCATCATTCAGCGCATGCCTAGGGGCTATCTCCGGCCCCATACATGTGTAAATGACTTGGTTGCTTGCAAATGGTTTGTTACTTATTTCATATTATCCTGGTCAATTGATAACCAATCGACCGTCATTCCTGGGCCTCACATCATCATGGTGCGAGGTGGGCGGTGGTTGCTCCTGCTCCACCGCTGCATTCCGTTCCCCAACATACTGCCTCAATTGTCCATTCCTCACATGCTCCTCAATTATGTCCTTTAAGTGCCTGCAGCTGTTGGTATCATGCCCGTCCAAATCGTGAAAGAGATAGTGCCTTCCTTATGCCCTCTCCCGCTCGGATGGTTCTCTCCTAGCCGGCCTCCGGTAAGGAAGGCGATTCCGGGTTTCCATGTATATCCGCTCTAGTGTCTCGTTTAATCCCGTGTATGTGGAAAACTTTGGATCCTTCCATCGCTTCCTAGCTTTTTCAGGGTCATCATCCAACTTCCTTTTCCCTTTATCTTTATCCGAACCTCTACCGGATGGTCCTCCACCATCAGTTGCATTCACTTCCTTCAACTTTAAATCTGCACATGCATCTTCTTGCCAAAGGAACCTTTCAGCTTCATGAAAGAATTCCCCAAGATCCAGTGGCTGGTCTCGTACTAAAGATACCTTGAAATCTGAATCCTCCCTGACTCCTGACACCGCTGCCATTAAAACCATCGATGGATCCGGCCGATCCACCAAAGCAACTGCCGCATTGAATCGAGTTAGAAATGCTCTAAGTGATTCATCCGTCCTTTGCTTTACCGATGTTAGCGTCATCACGTTCTTAGGTCTTTTGATATGAACCCGAAACTGTCCCAAAAACCTATCCACCAATTCCCTCCAAGTCCTGATGGATCCTTCTTCCAGCTGCCTAAACCACATTGCAGCTAGATCTGCCAAATACAACGAGAAACATCTGGCCATCACTTCCTCCGATGCCCCCAGCACTTCCATGTGTCTAGTGTATCTCATCAAGTGATCAGTCGGGTCAGCCTTGCCATTATATGCTTCCACGCTAGGTAACTTGAACTTAGGTGGATTCTGAGCTATTCTGATTTCCCGAGCGAACGGACTCCTGTTCACTCCTTCCAAATCTCTATTGGTCAAACCTCCACGCATAGTCTTCCTAATGATTTCCGCTAATCCAACATTGTCTGTCGAGGGTTGCCCCCCAAGATCCCGAGGGAACTCCGGCACATATTCTTCATGTAGCTCATTAGCAGCAACGTTGGCCCTAGCCTGTTGAACTCCTTCCAAAGGTCTTCCTGTCTTGGATCCGGCGGGCCTGCCCCCAAGCCCTTGTTGATTGCCTTCCAGTTCTGTATTCTGTCCCCCATTGGGTCCCATATCCCTAGCTCCTTGTTCCACATTAACAACCGCTGTAGCTGGTCCTAAGTTTTGTATTCCCGCAGCTCTCATCTACTCAAAGAAATTTTGCAGCATCTCCTGTTGGCTCTTCATTATTCTTTCGTGCATCAAATTGGTCATGGTCTCCATTTCATCTCTAGTGATGTAGATCGAAGCTGGTTCTTCTCCAGCACCAGAGGATGCCTCTTGACTTCCTCCTTGTTGGCTTCTCTCAGCTCTCTGTCTCGTTTGTCGAGTCATTGTCTCCCAAATCTGATCCCTTCAAGCTTTTAAATCTGAACTCTGAATCTGATGTAGCGGGTGCTAGTTCCTCTCAGTGAAAGAACCAAAGTGTTTGCGCCAAAAATGGTCACAAACCCTAAGTATTGGGAAAGCACCAGTGTATGAATAAAAATCAGCAATATTCAACACAAATCTCAGATCTAAGCTAGCAATAAATAGCAATCCAAAAATAAATCACAAGTACACGAGATTTATAGTGGTTCGGCTATCTCCGGCCTACGTCCACTTCAATAATTTTTATCTTTTATTGATGTTCTTTGCTGATTACAGATGATTACAGCAGATACAATGAATGAATTCGGGTATAACAGCAATGGAAAGAAGTAGAATTGAATCCGGCAGAGTCTGGACGTTGGGCCACCCAAAAAGATCCCCTTTCTGTAGGCTTCAGGAGGCTATTTATAGGCGTAGGAGGCTGAGATCGCGCTCAAACTTCGGGAGATTTTTCATGGCATGTGAGTGGGCCCACGCGACCGACCCCACCAAGTTTCGGCTCGATCTGAGATCGATACAAAATGATTTCGTATCCATTAAAAATTGATCCAATCGAGCTGAAACTTGGCAGCAACGTTCTTTACCTTGTATGGAAGATGCTGTGAAAATTTCGTGGCATTTGGATTTATGGTTTGGGAGATATGATCGACGCAATCTCATGTTTTCCGAGGGCTGCTGATTCCGACTCCATTTGTTCGTATCCATCCTTTTCGTAACGTTCGAAGGCACGTGGTCGCTCGTTGACGTGGAACGATAAACCTGGGTAGATCCATATTCTTTGCCGTGTTGACCGAGGCTTCCCCTTCCTTCGCATCCAACGGTAACCTTCTATTCGAACCGATTTGACCCAGCCTACGTTCGCCTTGATGAGATATCTTTCGTATTAATCGCTTCGATTGTGATGGATACGAATGCAATCGATTCGAACAATCAGGGACCGCATGGATACAGAGGAGGGCTATAGAGTGGATGGGTACGAACCAAACTTACCTATGATCGATACGAGAACACAGACTCGAAATGTGCCGCATGCTTCCAACCAGATCGATACGAACGCCATCGAGTCGAACCAAAGCTGATCGATACGAAACGCATTGTTACATAATGCTGTCTGCCGATAGATGCGAAATGCATCGATACGAACCAATCCTTACGCTCTTTAGCACATCCATATCTTGTGCATACGAACTCCGATTGATCTGAAACTTGAAACATAGCCTCTCCTAGTCCTGATCATCATCTCCAATCGATTCCGTTCTGATCGGAGCTCGGCCAAATTTTGACGATATCCATTGCAGCCTTGTTTCTAATCGATCTCCAGTCCTGATATCCATCCTTCCTTGCCAATTTTGTTGATATTCCATCTTTGACCAAAAGGTGGGATAACATAACCTACGTTATAATCATGCTTATTACTTAACCCAAGGTCTAAGTGTGAAAATAAGCTTCTTTCATCTTTTACTCCTTTTTTAGTTATAATTCTACGTTATAACTAAGCCAATTAATTAGTTCAATTCTAATCATAAGCATGCATAATTTCAGTTCGATTCCATTTATATTACAGTCTTTATAAATTTACATCTCATGGCCAATCTCTTTAATTCAGTCCAATTAATATCATAATTAGGCATAATTTCAGTCTTAATTCCATTTTATTGCAGTCTTTATAATTTACATCTTATCTTTCATTATTTCAGAATTCTTATAATTTAATCCAATTTTGCATTAATTCTATTCTAATCAATACGCGAAGAAGAAATATAAATAAAAGAAAACTGAAAATAGAAGAAAATCCAAGGCGTAGGAAGAAGATGTAAATAACGCATAAATAACAGTAAATAGACTAAAATACTGTAAGTAAACTGTAAATAATTGGAAAATCTATAATTAACCGAAATAACTAAAATTAACTAAAACGTATAGCTAGAAAGAAATAGACTGAAAATAATTCTAAAAACTGTAAATAAAACTGCTAAAAAGGTTATTCCAAAAATCGTAGTAAAACTACAACTATTGGAAACCCTATTATTTTAAATTACTTAAAGAAATCTTAAAATAATTACAATCACTCACCACCGGTCCTAAGCTCTTCCTTTGGTCTTCTCGGATCCACTTGGAGTTGTAAAATAATTTAATTTATAACGATTTTCTCCTTTGGAAAAATTATTCCGTTTAGGGTCCTTCCTAGAAAAGTGAACCCAATTGGAGAAAACCTAGAATCAGAAAAGGTGTTGGGTCTAGGGGACTATTTATAGGGGTAGAAGTGGATCTTGGACCGTTGGATTTGGAGATTGAATAGGATGCAACCACGTCATAGGCTGAATAGGAGCCATCGGATGCAAAAATAGATGGACGGGATTGGTCAGAAGAATGCAAAACACATCGGTTAGGGGCTCTGGAACGTTCGAATGAACGAAAGTTTGTTCGAAATTTGCAGAGGTGGGTCGACCGGGCGATCGACCACCTTGGTGCCCAAGTCGACCGGCCGGTCGACCTGCCTATATTATTATTACTTTTCGTTTTTGATGTTTGTTTAATTTGTTTCTTAGTCATATTAGCTCGGTTTCTGACATTCTATATATGGAAATTGACCAGAAAATTACCACAGACACAATAGTGTAACTTCCGTGGCATAATTCTGATTATTTCGCAAAGTTATTTTATTATCTAATTAATTAACGAATTAATTATTACGGGTTAAATTTCGGGTTGTTACAGTATTGTAGCTATTTTATATTTTACCTCAAAACGATTTGCCATCTATGAGGTATGCGATGTCTGTCATTTTATGCATGAATCAAGATGTCAAATCACACATTATTTTATGCACTTGCGTCGGCCCCAATAGATATCTCAAGTAGAAAAATGTCTTGAACTATGGCGTTAGTTCCACCCATTTGTTCACTAGTCTACATGATCTCGTACCGATCACTTACCGTTATGTGTTCGCCCATCTTCCTTAATCTCGGACCGATCACTCGCCATCAGGTGCTTCTCTCTCATGGTTCCCTCGTTGTGCACTTGTATCGACCTTAATGGATTTCTTAAGCATGCCACACATCGAACCATTGAATTCTTTGGACTTTGTTGAACCAAAATATCTGCTTTGCCTTGCCTTGGATCGAATCCTGGGCTCCGCCTTGCTCCGCTTATGTTAGAGCTATAAGTCCCCGACCACTTGCATACACTATTATCAACATGACACTGCTTCCACACTATTGTTGGTGCACCATGGTGCCATGCACTGTTGCGTGACAACATTGTTATGCATCTATGTCAACATAGAAGTGCTTATGCACTATTGTACTTAGCAAAGCAGTGCGCTGCGCTCTGCCCTCACCTAACCTTAAACCAACCCCTTCGAGGGTCTAGCCTACCCTTTATATTTGCTTCATACTTCACAAACATGATTGGTGGGTTTTCGCCGAAATCCGTTGGTTGATGCATTGAAGTGTTTTCTTATTTTGTCAAACCGATTACAAAGAAATCCATTCTCTCATTTATATAGTTCAATGGGGGAAACTCTTTCAATGTGGCCTCCTTTCACATGCCTTAGCTCACATATAAATTGTCTCACACACACGCACAGATATAGATATTCATACAAATATTCTTACATATTGTTGACTAGAGATTTAGCCAACCTCGGAACGAGCCTAATGCGTTATGCAGAGCAAACTTACTTGCTTATCACTAGGCTTAAAGTGAAAAATGAGGGGTTATGTACACAATTAAAAGGTAAGGAACACAAGATATAGAGTGGTTTAGCAAAGCTACCTACGTCCACTGTGAAGTTCTCTTACTATATATTTCTATTGAGTAAAAGTTAGATTTGGATATTGAATCATGATAAATCAGGATGAACTAAGGCTATAATCATAATGGAATTCATAATGGAAAGCTTTAATATATCCAGCATGAAGGTCCATCAACATGTATGAGATGCAATAGAAACTAACAAGGTCCAAGTCAAATGTCCAATGAGGTGGCAATACAAATTTTGTCAAACAAGAGTCCTTTATTAAAAATTCTCAATTACAACCATCCCTAACAGCGATTGATTCCCATTTCAAAGCTCACTTTACAATATGGAAATAAAATATAACAAATAAAGGAGAAGAAGTTTTAGAAATCGACCACTTTATAGGTGGGGGTGCATGTCTATTTATAGGAAATTTGGGCCATTGGATTATTGACACGTGGAACTTCGGTAGACGGTCATGATTGATCCACATGGCACATGGTCGAAATGACATGCAGCACACTTGTTTCTCGATGGAATTTGATTCATGATTGTACATGATAGCTTTCTGGAAACCTTTCATGATGGCTTCAATTTGCTGTTTCAAAATGACAAGCGATAGCTCTGACTCATTACGATAGCATGGATCTATCACTTCAAGGTGTAAACAACAACCTATGACAGCCTTCTGGAACTCCCCACGACTGCTTTGATTTACTGTTCAAATATGGTACACGATGGCTTTACTAAACCTCCCATGATAACATTATTTTTTCATTTGGATGTTAGCGTGTGGTTGTTCGATTGCCTTGGTTTATCATTTAGAGATAACATACAAAGGCCTTATAGTACTCCCTACGATGGCTCTTTTACCTTATTCAATGATTGCTTCAAGAACTATCACGATGGATCTATTTTTTTGTGTTCAAAGTTATCACATAGAAGTTTCTAAAAATTGCTCTACAAAAGCTTACGCTCCAATTGTCATGAGGGCTTTGATTACAACTATGTGATGGTGTCAACCAACCTTCGATAGCTTCACAAGAACTCTCCCAATGGCTTTAAGGATCTCTCTTTGATGGCTTATAAGGAGCCCTTTACGATGACTATAAAAGAAAACTTTATAACGTCTTTAAAGAACTCTCCACGATGGCTTATGACGAACTCTTCACGATGACTGTAAAGAAACACTCTATAGTGTCTTTAAGGAACTCTTCATGATAGCTCATGAGGAACTCTTCGCGATGACGGTAAAGGAACACTCTATAATGTCTTTAAGGAACTCCTACAATGGATTATGAGGAACTCTTCATGATGACTGTAAAAGAACATTCTATAATGTCTTTAAGGAACTCTTCACGATGGCTCCCTCTTTTGCAATTGCCTTATGATGGTTAATTATATTTAGGTATCACATTTGCACCCCCCCTTTTTCATAATATTGCTTTATACTTTAGTATAAAATACGCTTTATATTCTCAAGCTCATTCATCTTAGCTTTTCATGTTTCTTTCCTCTTAATCTAACGGTTACCTTTCCCTTTACTTTCTTTCTATAAATAATACTCCTCTTATTTCTCCTTTACTTGCTTTATCAAAATTTATCCCTCCTCGCCATCTTTCCAGAATTAGATATTTTCTTTTTGTGATTTCCTTCTGGTAAATAATTTTGTTATAGGTTCATTTACTTGTTCACTTTATTGATGCGGTCTTTGATTTGGTTAATCTTAATGTTATAATATTTCGATTGGTCTTAGTTATTCATTTCGATCTTGGTGGTTTCCTCACATTTTCTTCTATAGTCGTCATCTTAATCCAAATTTAATTGCTTAGCTCGCTAGTTTATTGCTTATGGGTTTTAGGTCTAATGGTTTATGTTCCCATTCCTTAATGAACTTGAACCATTGCTATGTGATGGACTTCCAACTGGAGACTTAGTACATGAACCCTAAGCCTTCATGTGCAATCCATGTTAAGGACTTATCTTCATATTTTTACTTACAAGGCTATATTCATTTAGCTTATGAAAGCCCCACTTTTATTTTGTTTTTTACGATAACTTGGTCTGCTACGCGAGAACCTTTTCTTCTCACTTACTCACGATGACTACGCTCAAACTTATCGGTGAAGTGTTCTGAATGCAAGGACTACGTAGGCTTTACTCACGAAAGCCATATATGTTTCCAAATTGACTCACGGAAGCTTGTTGATTTTGATTCATGACTATTGCATATGAATTTGATACACATGATTCTTCCCTTCTTTTGCCTGAAAACTAATCCTTTTGGTTTAGCATGTGAAAACCTTGCCTTTGCTTCTTCTTATGATGGCTATTTTTAAGTTCGGTGCGAGAGAGTTTTATTTTGAACTTTGTCCATGAGAGCTATGTTTTAGGTTTAACTCTAAGTTTTATATACAAGAGTTTTATACAGGATGAGTAATCTTTTCATAACCAATGTTTGCCTTTAAGTTGTCACACGATTGCTCAATTAACGGTCATTTTATGCACTCATATATTTTTCACTAAGTTATCACATGTTGGCATAAAAACATGCAGTTGGTTATTATTTCTTAGTTTGACCTTATCTGTGGTGGTTTATTATTCAAAAGTCAAGTAATTTATTATGTATAATTTATTGTTTAATAGTCAACACTTATACCCCATCCCTCATATATGGTTTCTTCCCTTAAGAGTTGGCACCATAGTCATCCCTACCTATAACACCTTTCATAGAGAAGCTAATAAGTCGTGACTATCATATGTATATTCTGATACATGCATGTATTTTATATACCCATATACTTTACCATACGAATGTTATTTGAATATTGGTATGTATGGGTTTTTATACATTTAAGTGTTTGTTTATTTGTCAAGTGGTTTTATTCTTCGTTCACAACCTAAGTAGGTTGTTTCTTTTGTTATTTGGATTTTTTTAATAAGCAAACTTTTTTATTATGGACATCACGGCTAGAGATAAGAAACTGACTTCTAAAGAAGCATCGAAATCCTCTAGGTCTCCCAGACCTGCCAATTCTTTCGAGGAGAAGGTTTACACTTATCATCAATCCTACTTCACGAAGCAAGAAGATATCGACTCGATCCTTCACCTTTTTGGAATTTCGGGTATTGAAACAAGGGTTCCATGCCCGGATGATCAAATCAATACCCCTTCTGAAGGTTTTTTTTGCTTTCACTCTTCTTCACATTTACCACTCATGTTATTTTTCCTTCAACCCCATAATTTTTAGTGTTTTGCCTTTCTTAAAGGTTGCTCCCAGTCAACTAAATCCCAACTCCTATAGTCATATCAATTCTTTGTTTATTTTATTCAAAGAGCTTAAGATGGAAGAGCTGACTCCCTATATCCTTTCCTTCCTAGTTACTTCTCAAAATATGAAGAATCTGCCTGAGAGTTCTACCTATTACCTCAGTTCTATTGCCAGTGGTGTAGTAATTGACTTTATTAAAAGGCCTCAGGATTGGAGTCACTAGTTCTATGTTATTCTCCAGATATTACTAGAAAGTTCTTGGTCCTTGGTATGCATTCTTGCTAGACTTGTTTTCATTCACTTACTATTATATTTGTTTTTATTGATTTTTGTTTTTTTATTTATGAGAATGCTAGCTGCTGAACTAAAGAATGTTAATTCTTAGGTTTTAGCTAGGTTCCCTTGTTTTGGAGATGCTATAGCATTCTCGAGGAGCCGGTTGAGGCTTTTTATTGAAGAGAAATTAAAGAAGTACTCTCTTATTTTTCCCACCCATTGAGTCGTGAGTGAACCCCCATGATGAAAAAGAAGAGGAATAATCCACTAACCCTTGCTGTTGATAAAATGGATGCGTTTTCTGCAAATTCTCAAGTGCAACGCTCAACGACTGAAAGAACTGGATAATCTCTAGGTTTGTTTCTTATTCTCCTTTTTCTTTTGTAGTGAAATAAACTTCTCTAACAATTTTCCCTTGTGAATGGACCCTTCCGAGGTGCATCTCATCAGCATAGGTGCCATGTAGCCTAAGAAGGCTGCTTTTGAATTACTTATTTCGTCTAAGGAGAGTGGGGGTGACAACTTCAAAAACTATTTTGTTGTCTATTGTTTCTGTAGCTGAAGATGTTCTCGTGAAGGCAAAGGAAGATATAAAGAGAAAAAGTTTGAAGGTCGCCCTTGCTCCATCTGAGGTTCCTCTCAAGGAGCCCAAAGGGGCTCGACCTATTATACCTTCCTCTTTCACTCTTTCTTGCCGTCATGACTACTCTCCCAGCACGAGATTATGTTATCGACGTTTTAGGTCCTTCATTCCTAGAATCTATGGCTTCCCTACACCGGACTTTTAGGCTTGATACTCTTCTTGAAGACATCCCTCCCATTCTCCTTGGGTTAGGATCTTCTCATTCTATTAGCCTTATGGGATTGTTCACGAAGGCCTTGCATTCTTATGAATTCGCTTTGTCGAGCCACTACTCCTTTTTCTATGAAATATTTAGAAAGTCTTTTACAACATCTTATTTGGGTGAAGTTCCCTTGCCTTACCACAACATAAGTACTAATTTTAGTATATTCCTTAGCTTTTAATTTCGGATTATTATTATTTAACTTAGTCGTCGTTTATTTGATTTTCAATGATCATACGCATCTTCTTCTCAAGATGCATCCTGATTACAAGAATTGAATTCCTTATTATCCAAAGGAATTTTTACCCGTGAGACATAGCTTAGTATTTTCCATACTACCAACGAGTCATTGTATTCTGAGAAAAATCCAATCTCAGCCTTATTGGAACTAGAAGAGGAAAGGTCTCAAAAGCTGGAAGAGGGGGCAAAGTCATTAGAAGAGAAACTCAGGAGACATCGCAATTTGGAGGAGAAAGCTAAATCTTTAGAGGACGGACATTCTTTAGTTAATTCAAAGAATTCTATTCTTAGAACATCCTTGGCAAGGGTTCCTGACTTAGAGAAGGATTTAGACAAAAAGAACTTTACTACTGGCAAGCTTAAGTCATCTCTTGATGCCATGAAATCCAAGATCTCCTCCTTCTTGAGCGATTCCCTTCATCGATGGAAATAACAATGTGCTGAAGCTATCCTGTTCACCATCTATAAGGATAACATTGACGGATGCCCAAACATGGATTTTACCTCGTTTGATAAGTAGGGGTAGACTACAGGAGAAGATTTGATATTTTAAGGTGTATTCCTGGTGACTACTCTAAGGCTATGGAAAAGACATCATTGATCCTGCCAAGTTCTTTGCTTTTAATGATATACTGGTAGGCAATGATGAGGGACTGGAGGATGAAAGAACTGAGAAAGAAAATGAGGAAGGAGATGATGACGATGACGATGATGATGGAAATGATGGTAGTGAGGGTTCATCTGTGTGACGACCACCCTACACCACCGACACCCAATATAACTATAAAATGTACTGCTATCATTCCCGGTCAATGTAGGACGATTGCCAAGGGTTAAAAGAAAAGAAAACGAAACATAGAACCTTTTGTATATATTACAACACAAGGGATGAAACATAATAATCATCACAAATAAAAAATAGGAGAGACAGTAATAACTAAGTGAATCAAATATCAAAGCATAGATCTATAGAGTTATACAACATAGTAATATAATTTATACAAATATTGAATAAACTCAATGAACCATCTTATAGTAAAAATAAGCAAATACTGTCAAGGCTCTACAATGTTGCACATCGAAATATGCATAGTAATCCATATATAAATCGAGGTAGCTCCATCCAGCTCGCCCTCTTTAAGCTACTTCTTTCCACCTAGACCTGTTATCTAGTCTAATCATTTAGAAGTACCTAAGATGACAAGAAGAAAAGACAAAAATCTTGAGTCGAACAACAGTCTGTTATGAGCAATAAACGAATCTCAAAATATTATACAAGTCGTGTAGTAAGGAACAAGGGTATACGAACCATACTTGACTTTTCCCTATAACCAAAGAGTTAGCACATAACAAATATAATATGCTACTCTACTACTTTATAAGAGTGTACTGCAACCTAAGTACAACATTGGGTGTTCGGGTATCCCTATCCCCAATACCTATCTTAAATGACATCAGTAGAGTGATAGACTACGGAAGCAAACAATCAAAGCAAACATAATATCCATCAAACAATCCTCACTATCACTTAATGTGCCTTGGAGATATGACAACTTGTATGACTTTTCTCCTTCCAGGGATTAATGGAAATCCTAGTTTTCAATATACTCGTCTTTAGCCTGAAGCTGATACTAGACCCTTTCCCCCAATCTAGGGTATACGGATCCATTCGAATGATCCACGGTAGCCTTTCAAAGTACCCATGAGTGCATTCATAATAACCCTACTTTCATGTACATCAGAAAACACTCTGAGTATCAACGATCCCTCAGCAAGCATATCTGGCCCCTTTTCTTGCCTCCATCTAGTTTCCATTATCCTCAAGGAACCATTTCACATTCCTTCTTTTACATGATAGAACCATTCTGTATTCTATCCATAGGACATCCTTCCTAGAAACCGCCATTTGTTGATGTTACACCCATATTTCCCAAGCTATGTTAGAAATGGGCTAAGCAATATACAAGTCTAGGAGAACTACTCTCGAAGTAAAGACCAAAATTAAAAAGAAAGAATTGAGATAGTCCGATCTATACTATGCAAGAAAGCGGTAACCAAAGGAGCTGTGGCGAAATACAATATTGCGCTAGAAAGGAGGGCTGCAAAGGCATCAGATCTGCACCCATCCCTTAGCTCCAGTACTACATAAAGATGCTGATGCTAGGCGTAGTCATGGGAAACATGCAATGAGATACTGCCGCAGGTTTCCACAATAGATGGGTGGTTGAACTGCACGGTCAAACACCCTCAGAGTTGTAACATCCCCAATTTTAAGGCCCGAAACTAAGCTCTACAGATGCTGTAGTTATCTGTAGTATTAATTTCTGGTGACAGAATACGGTAATGCTAATTGTATCAATAAAATCAAAGCACAAGAATATGAAATATTTTAAATATGCTTTCAAAAAAAAATTCATTTCTTTCAAAGATAATATTTCATGTTCATTACATGATCCTAAACATTGCCCAGATCCAGATAAAATATAATTATTACAAAATATTCTAAGAGCGACATATGAAGATGCCTCTATGGTTGATCAGAGTAGTTACTACTAGATAGTTATAAGTTATAACATCTATCATAAAATACATTCTAAAAAAATAAATTTAACACAGCGGATAATAAATAAAGATAAACTCCTACATAGCTAGCTTTTCCTCCTGCTTATCTCTGAAAGCTTTATTCGCCAAAACCTACTTAACTTGAAAACCCTTACTCCCGACCTACTCAAATCTAATTTGGAGCACCCGAGAGATTAAGGGGAAAACATAAACTTTGAGTCAGGCAAAAAGATTAGTGTGAAAAAAAAATATGCCATCTTAATTTTATAGATATCTAGTGAGACCACGCCACTGAGAGGAACGAGTTTTCCCTTCAATAATATCCCTTTTTAAAATGATCATGTGCATGCATGCTACATGGGTGATCATGAGTATCCATCAAATCAGTGGACTATCCATCCCAATGTGTAGTTTTCACATGGTAACTACCAACCTACATAGCAGACTCAGGCCTACCAGATATACCAAATTTCCTAACTGACTGTTAGAAGAAAACTGGATGGTTTGTCCAAATACACTTATCTTAGTGTTTGCCTGACTATTTGTCAATCGTATAGTTTTGCTAGGCTTACCATTAACCTAAAGGTTTTGTAGGCCAACCTATAACCTATCTTATCTTTATGAATCCTTTCTGTGCGTAAACCTACTTTTAGTCTTACCCTTGACAAAGCCCTACACATTGGAATTTTGGACTTATATCAACTAAGGGCTAACAGTTGAAGTATAGAGCGCTGCCCTACACCAGTCCCATCTGGTTTTCTAATCTCTTAGTCAAATTTATCTTATCACAATTTATCCAAAAGTGATAAGAGTAATCATTCTTTAGTACAACTCTGGGCTAAATACCCTTTTCTATTTCCTTGAAATCAATTTCTTTATAAATGACTCAACCCTTGAAATCATATTTAAAAAAAGAAATTATGGCCATTTACTTTATTCAAAATATATATGCCATAATATATGCTTTTATAAAACAATATTGACGAAGTTCTAAATCATTTCAGGTCGTCGTCTCTCAAAACCATAGGCCATTAAGCCAAACTTAATAAAACTATTAAGTTGATAAAACTCGATGTCCACTTCACCCCTAAGGTTCGTTGTCCTTCTTCGTTATCGAAAATCATGTTAAAATATTTAACTTATAAAATATAAGGCCATCAGGCCGATATCATACTTAATAAGTGGCATCACTAGGGCCATTAAAATGCGACGTCATTAGAGCCAAAGTGAAAACAATCGGCATCATTACCTTCTTTGAAAACATATGGCAAAGAATAAAGTCAAGATGATAAAATGCGGCATAGTTGCCTTATAGGGTCGGCGACATTCTTGAAAACAAGGGGCATCATTATTGCCATTATAGGTTACTTTGAAAGCATAGGGTCGGCCACATTTTAAAAACAAGCGGCGACAAAGTGTTCCAAGAAAACAAGAGGCAATGCTCACTTCGAAGTTCATGACGTCGACCTTAATACTTGACTACGCACTTCAACCCAGACCGATCCATTCCACACCAGCTATAGTCGGTGTCATATGTATTGCACTGGATTGATGTCGAAGGTCAAAGGCACAAAAGGATGAGAGGCGGCGTCGTTAGCTTTGGCGTGTTGATGTTGTCAATAACATGAAAATGCTATTTTGCTATTAAAAGTAGTTTCTTTTTGTCTTGTATTTTTCAAAATACCATTGGATAACAAATTTCTATACTAAAATATTTTTTAGAAAACTGTCGCTGTTCAGAATAGTCATCTCCAAAACAATATGCATACTAAGCTTTTATATCAATATTTTAATATAATAATTAAGCCTTTCTAGCTCAAATAATTCATAATAAATCTTAAACACTTGAAAAAAATCCCAAAAAATCACAAACAATCTGATTTATTATATTCTTTAACATATAAAAAATTTAGGACCAAAAACTTTAATTAATTATTTTTAATAATGAAACACAAAATAATCCATTTTCTGCACTTAGAAAATTCATAATAAATTCATACTTCCTTGGAAAATTATGAAATTAAAAAATCACTTCTAAATAATATTTCTAACATCATATCAGAATTTCAAGTCATTTAGGTACCATATAATAGATTTTCACACTTAACCCTATTAATTAATTTCATAAATAAATCCAAATATTCATCAGTAAGCATATAATAATTCAATCCTTTAAAACATGCATAATAATATCAAAACATTTAGATTTATACTTAAAAATGAAAATAGCAATTAAAACATGAGATGCATAACTATTATTCACCTTCAATGGTTTAAGAAGGTTGAGATTTATATTTGATTTTATTTGATTCCTTTAAGCTTTGGTCTTGATTCCTTATGATTTTCTTATCTTGAACCTTTTAGCTATGGTCGGCCTTGACCTTTTTATTTTTGTTTGTGTGAATGAAGTGAATAAGGGAGAAGGAGTGTAAGGATATGTATTAGGAACTATAACTTATTCCTATTTTTCCCTTAGCATATATTCCTTCTTAGTAATGTTCTAATTAATGTATTAATGTTCTAATTAATTCCATTAGTTCATTAATTACGGCTTGAACCATTATATTTACCAAATCTTCTTATCATTCTATATTATTTTATTTAATTTATCTAATCAAATATCCTAAATAATGATAATCAAAATTAGTGGTGTTACAGACTCCCTCCTTAAAGAATTTCATCCTTGAAATTACAATAAGGTTCACACATCAAACATATAAGCATAAATGTAAAACATACCATCAAACAATTCAAGACAAGTGTCCCTAATCTCATCCTCTATCTCCCAAGTACAACCTCTCTCGTCGTTAGTCCGATGGACTTTTACTAATCTTATTATCTTGTTTCTTTGCTTCTTCTCATCTCCAACCAAATTATGCACCAGATGTTTGACTATAGTCATGTCCGGCTCCACTACTAAATCTTCCAATGCAGTCAGAGCGATAGTCTTTTAGATCATGCACATACTTGTGAAGATGAGAAACATGAAACACATTATGGACCCTAGCCAAACTACCCGGCAAATCTACTGGCTACGCGAGTTTCCCGATCCTCTCTATAATAGGAAATGATCCAACAAATCTAGATGCCAATTTCCCTGATTTCCAAATCTTATTACATCCTTCATCGGTGATACTTTGACGAAAACATAATTTCCAGCTGAGAACTCTAAGTTCTTTCGTTTCTTATCTGCATAACTTTTCTCCTAGACCAAACTTCCTTCAATCTAGCTCGAATCAATAGAATCTTTTCTACGACTTCTCTTACCATATCCAAACTAAGAATTAATCTATCTCAGGTCTCTAACCAACATACTAGAGATTTGCATGGTCTTCCATACAAAACTTCAAAAGGTGTCATCCCTATACTAGTCTGATAACTATTATTATAAGAAAACTTGACTAAGTGTAGATGACCTTCCCATGATCCTCCAAAATCTAGCACACAAGCTCTAAACAAATCCTCCAAGACTTTGTTAATTCTTTCTGTTTTCCCATCGATTTGTGGATGGTAAGTGGTAGCCATCTTGAGCTTGGGACCTAAAACATGTTGTAGACTCTTCCAGAATTCGTTAGTAAACAACGAATCTATGTTACTGACTATACTACTAGGAACTCCATGTAGTCTAATTATATTCTTCATAAATAACTTAGCTAAAAAAGGTGCCATCTTCGTCGACTTAAAAGGTATAAAGTGTGCACTCTTAGTCAGACTGTCCACTATAACACAGATGCTTTCATTTCCTTTATTTGATCTTGGCAGCCCATCTATGAAATCCATAGATATAGAATCCTATTTACATACTGGTATATCCAAAGGCTGAAGCAATCCACTAGGCTTCTGATGTTCAGCTTTTACCTGCCTGCAATTCGAACACTTTTTTACCCATAAGCCTAAATTCCTTTTCATACACTCCTAGAAGAAACTTCTCTTCATATCCTGATGCGTCTTAGTTCCTCCAAGATGAATAGTAAACTTCGATCGATGACATTCCCTAAGTACTTCTTTTCTTAGGTCACCAACATCGGGAACACACAATCATCCCTTCTTTCTCAACCATCCATTCTGGTCAAGATAAAAATCTTTCAAATCATCAATCTCAGTTCCACCTTCTAAGTATTTCCGCTAGCAATGGATCATCTCTTTGCTTAGAAGAAATTTTGTCGATTAATATGGGTCAAACTTCCAAACTAGATAACGTTGTGGTACTCTGGCTAGAACTGGCAGTCGATCTTAACTGCACACTACAAGTAGTCAATGCTTCCAAATCTTTCTACTCTGACATCATTGCTAACAATGCATTCTGATGTTTCCTACTAAGCGCATCTGTAACTTTGTTTCCTTTCCTAGCGTGTACTCAATTCCAAATTCATAAGCAGCTAAAAACTCCAACCATCTTTGTTGTCTCTTGTACAACTCCTTCTAAGAGAATAAGCATCTAAGAGACTTGTGATCTGTATACAACTCGAATTGTTCGCCCAAAAGATAGTGTCCCCACACCTTTAAACAAAATATTATGCAACCAACTCTAAGTCATGAATTGGATATCTAACTTCATGCAGTCTGAGCTATCGTGAAGTATAGGCAATCATTTTACCCCTCTGCATTAACATAGCTTCTAATGCAGTCCCACATGCATCTGTATACACTACCAAATCTTGATTCCCATTCGAAACAACTAAAACAAGCAGATTGATCAATAAATGTTTCAACTTCTAGAATGCCTCCTCACAATTATCAGTCCAAACATACTTCACGTCCTTTCTTGTTAGCTTAGTCATCGGCGCTGCTATACGAGAGAAATCCTTGATGAATCTCCATTAGTAGCTAGCTAGTCCAAGAAAACTCTTTATCTCAGTCGCTATTTCGGGTCTCTTCCAATTATTAACTGCTTCTATCTTAGCTGGATCTACTGACAACCCTTTTTCTGAGACTACATGACCAAGGAACTTCACCTTCTTCTTCCAAAAATGACAAGTCGAAAACTTTGCCTTTAATATCAATGTCTCAAGCACTATTCTAAGTTGACTCTTATGGTCTCGTTTATTCCTAGAATATATCAAAATGTCATCTATAACTACCAACACGAATCTATCTAAATGCTCTCGGAAGATTTGGTTCATTAAATCTACAAAGAAAGCAAGCGTATTAGTCAATCCGAACGGCAATACTAACCACCCATACGAACCATATCTTGTTCTAAACGCCGGCAATGGAATTTTGTCTTCCGCCACCCTTAGTTAATGGTACTATGTCGCCAAATCCAACTAGGTAAACACTTTGGCTCCACTCAACTGATCGTTTAAATCATCGACTCTTGGTAAAGGATATCAATTCTTTATCGTCTTTTCATTCAACTTATGATAATCGACACACAATCTTAACGACCCATCAAGTTTCTTTACGAACACCATGGCCATTGCCTAAGGCAAACTTCTTGGTTTAATAAAACTTTTTCCCTCTAAGTCTACCAACTACACCTTTAACTCTTCCATCTCGGTAGGTGTCATTCTGCTAGGCGATCTACTTACTGGTTTAGCTCCAGGTACAAGATCAATTCAAAACTCAATAGCTTGTTTCGGTGGTAGTCTTTTAACTGGCTCAAAAACATCTGCAAATTCTCTAACTAAAAAAACCCGATTCAACTCATCTTCCTCCTCTATTACACCCAACAAAGCATAAACATCAAAACTCGGGTTCTCTGCTGAATATATAATTCGGTCACCACTATTAGGGTGTCTTAGTGATATTATCCTATCTTGGCACAATATCCTAGCATCATATTTAATTAACCGGCCCATACCGAAAATAATCCCAAAGCTTATGAAATTAGACATATGCAAATTCCAGGCAAATATATGACCTAATGATTCAAACTCTAAGTGGTCACATCTCATCTATAGAGTTGCATGTCCTCTTATTGGATTCGAAACCCTTAAGGAAGTAACTAGGTATAATGGTTCTAAACTTAGCTTATATACCAAGCAATGAGATATGAAAGAATGCAATGATCCAGTATCAAATAGTACCCTAATAGGTATACCGTGAATCAAAAGCGTACCTCCCATCACAGTTTTTCCTTTCTCCTCGGCTGTTGGTCTCGAGGTAGCTGGTTCCAAAGAAAATACTTTTTTTGTTAGCCTTGGTCGCTTCTGGACAATTGTTCTTATAATGCCCCCACTTAGTCATAATTTAAGCACTTCACATTTTGCTTGCCCACAACCACCTTACCATTACCTGGTCGACATTCATTTGCATAGTGCCCCTTCTTCTCACACTTATAACAGACAATATCGGCTTTTCCTTTCTTGGTAGCTCCACCCTTCTGAGCTCCCTTATTATGGAAAAACTTTATTTTCTTATTCTGTCCACTCTAGTTTCCTACTGGCTTGTTATCACTAAAGAAAGCAAGCATCTCTTCATTTCTCAAAGCTATCTCCACTACTACATCACATGGATCCCTAAGATGTGGTAAAGTTGCCCCAACATGCTCCGATCTCGGTCCATAGATGAACTTCTCATTCCTTTTGATCACTGTATCCATGATAGCACATCCATATCATGACAGCTTCTCAAATCTAGTTGCGTACTCAAGCACCATCACTTCACTTTGCACCAACACAACAAACTTCCTTAACAGAGTTGACTTAGCGATCTCAGACATAAACCTCTCTTCAAACCTCCTTTTAAACTCTACCCAAGTCAAAGTTTCCTCTGCTACCCCAACAGTCACACTATTCCACCAGTACAACACGACTCCTTGCAGTTTCCTGGATGCCAATCTCCTCTTCTGTTCGTCATTTAGTCCTAAATCAGCAAAGATCCCTTCACAATGAAGTATCCAACTCTCCACCTTAATAGCATCCTCCATTCTAATAAAGGATTTCCCTCCAAGTCTTACATAGTCTCTACTCTCGACAACATAATCGTTGACAACCGGAACATCTTGATTAATTCCGCCAACTAATCCAGCAGTAGCTCCTGTTTACATTATGTTGTCAAAGAACTGACACATTTCTCTCATAACAACCGTTGGTGTTCCTAAACCCATATTTGCAGCTGTTTGTCGACCCATATTCCTTCTAATATTGGGCCTGACATTTCCATTGGTAGTGGTGCTTCCTCCACTGGGATTCACTCTCCTATTTCTTGCCTCCATATCTTACTTCCTTAAACCTGCATTCGAAGCTTAGTAAGATACGGAAGAACGGTCTAAGAGAGAGGGAGAGTAGAGATAAAGCGTATACTCATATATCGAAAATACAAGTACGTTACTATAGCTTTATCCCATACCCCTATCTTATTCTCTAATTCATTTTGATTATGTTTTCGAAACTCTTTTAAGTTCAAAAGTTCTTTTAGTTTTACATAAACATATGCTCTAATACCAAGTTATAATATCCCCCATTTTGAGGCCCGAAATTAAGCGCTACAGATGCTGCAGTCATATCTAGTATTAATTTATGGTGACAAAATGCGGTAATGTTAATTATATCAATATCATCAAAGCACATGAATATGAAATATTTTAAACACACTTTCAAACAAACTCTCTCATTTCTTTCAAAGAAGATATTTCATGTTCATTACATAATCCAAGACGTTGTCCAGGTTCAGATAAAATATAATTATTACAAAATACTCCAAGAGCGACATATGAAGATACCCACTTGGTTGATCAAATAGTTACTATTAGACAGTTATAACATCTATCATTACATACATTCTAAACCAATAACTTTAAAATAACGGATAATAAATATAGATAAACTCCTACATAGCTAGCTTTACCTCCTACTCTTCTTTGAAAGCTTTATTCACCAAAACCTATTTAACTTGAAAAACCCTTATTCTTGTCCTACTGAAATCAAGTTTTAAGCACTCGAGAGTTTTAAAGAGAAAACATAAACTCCGACTCAGACAAAAAGCCTGGTCTGAATAATAATATGCCATCTCGATTTTATAGATATGTAGTGAGACCATGCCGTTGAGTGGGAGGGGTTTTCCCCTCACTAATATCCCTTTTTAAAATAAATCTTTTGCAAAACAAAATCCTGCAGCCACAATAATTAAATAGACAATATATATGATCGTGTGCATGCATGATACATGGGTGATTATGACTATCCGTCAAATCATTGGACTATCCGTCCTAATGTTTAATTTTCACAAGGTAACTACCAACCTACATGGGTGACTCGAGCCTACCAGATATACCAAATTTCCTAACTGATTGTTAGAAGAAAACTGGACGGTTTGTCCAAATACACTTATCCTAGTGCTTACCCGACCATCTGTCAATCTCATAGTTTTGCTAGGCTTACTATGAACCTGAAGGTTTTGTAGGCAAAGCTATAACCTATCTTATCTTTATGTATTTCTTTCTGTACATAAACCTACATTTAGTCTTACCTTTGACAATGCCCTATACATAGGAATTTTGGACTTACATCAGATAGGGGCTAACAGCTGAAGTATAGGGCACTACCCTACACCACTCCCACCTGGTTTTCTAATATCTAAGTCAAATTTATCTTATCAAAATTTATCTAAAAATGATAAGAGTAATCACTCTTTAGTAAAACTCTAGACTAAATACCCTTTTCTAATTCCTTGAAATCAATTTCTTTATAAATGATTTAACCCTTGAAATCATATTTAAAACAATGAAATTATGGCCCTTTAATTTATTCAAAATATCTATGCCATGGTTTGCTTTTATAGAACAATATCGATGAAGTTCTAAATCATTTAAGGTCGTTGCCTCTCAAAGCTATAGGCCTTAAAGCCAAAACGTAATAAAACTCATAAGTTGATAAAACTCGATGTCTACTTTGCCCCTAAGGGTCATCGTTCTTCTTCATTATCGAAAATCATGTTAAAATCTATATTTATAAAATATAAGGCCATAAGGCCAATATTATACTTATCGTACTTCGTAGAGTGTCGACGCCATAAAGTGTAAAACCTGGTTTGCATGGTATAAAGCCACAAAAGATAAGTGTTAACATTGAAGGGTATCGGCATCAATGCCTTAAAGATAATAAGCGGCATCACTATGGCCATTAAAACGTGGCCTCATTAGAGCCAAAGCGATAACAAGCAGCATCCTTGCCTTATACGGTCGGTACCATTCTTGAAAACAAGCACCATCATTATCACCGTTATAGAAAGTATAGGGTCGGCGACATTTTAGAAACAAGAGGTGACAAAATGTTCAAGGAAAACAAGCGGTAATGCTCACTCCGAAGTCATGATGTTGGCCTTAATACTTGACTTCACACTTCGACCCAAACCGATCCATTCCACACCAACTACAGTCGGTGTCATATATGTAACGACCCGTAATTTTCGATAATCAAAAATTGTTAATTTAATCAGATTTCGTGATTTAATATTTGAAGAAATAAAAATTTGTAAATTAATAATGAAATAATAACAAAAGTGAAAGGTAACAATGTTAATTAAAATTAATCATTAGCAAACTTGAATGAGATTCCAATTAATTAAAATAATTTAAATGTTATACATGGCTATAAATTGAATATGAGGAAACCAACTGGAAATATTGAATTAACCAATGAAATAATACATATTAAATGGTAATTGAATAAAATTGGTGTTATGTAAGTATTTATAACCTTTGTTTGAAAGTAATAAACTTATAGGTGTAATTAAAAGTTAATGGTAACAATTATTGTATATTACCTATTTATTTAGCCTATTAATTTAAATTGGAAATAAATTCCAATAAATGTAATTAAATATTATGTTAATGTGAATTAAGTTAATATTTGGAAATAATGTTAATTTTATTCATAATATGATAATTGGGAATAAAAAGAATGGAAATCAAGATTTATTAATTTATTGGAATTTAAACTATAATAATTGGAGTAATTGCAAATAAATGAAATTAAATATTTAAATATTACGTTAATGGAGATTAAGATGAAATTTGAGAATATTAATGTAATAAATCATGAACCAATGTTAATTTCATCCATTTGATAATAATGGATTGGATAGTAGGATGAAAGGTCAATTAAATGTAATTATTGAAAATTTAATTTATAATTTTTGAATTTAATGAAATTGAAATTTAAACTTTGAAATTGGTGAAATATGCAACGTAAATTTTTTTGGGAATTTGTTATAAAGAGTTATAAATTACTAAGTAAACCAAAATGATTGGAGTTGTAAATAATTAAGAATTTGGATTGAAAGTGATTTAATTAATTTAATGTTAATTTATTTAATTAATGTGAAAATAGCCATTTTGGCCACTGACTCGGATTTCGACGAAACCAGTTTCATCGGATCCGTAACAGTGAATTATTGTAGGATTTCAAGTTTCGTAGCGATCGGACTTGTCGTTTGGTCGTACGGGCTCGAAACGCCTAGAAATTAATTTAATTGAAATCAATTGAAATCAAATTGAAATAAGATGATTTTAATTTATCTTCTTCATATGATGGAATTTGGGCTTGAAACCAGTTCCATTGATTTTAAAATTATCAAAAGCATCTATTTTGATATATGGGATGATCCATTTTCGTCCCGGAGACAGAACGGGCTTTTCGGGTCATTTATCGTTCAACGAGTAAATTAAAATCTTGTCCATCCATTCTATTTTCAACTTTGTCTATAAATAGCCCGTTATAAACCCTAGCCACTCCTCATTTTTCATTTGTCCATACGTACATTTCAGTCTTCTCCTCCTTCTCAATGGCAGACAAACCAAACAAACTTCTCAATTCAATTTCAAAATCAACTTCGAACCAAAATTTCAAACTCCACAAACTATATCGAATTATATATCGATTCGAAGCTCTCGACGAGCGCAACTCAAATCTGTTATTTTGTTTTTCAATTCGGGTCATGGTTTAATGTGAAATCGACCATTTATCCACGGTCGTCCATAGGTGGTCGATGGATTTGACGGTGGATCGTTGATCTTAGGACGATCGGGAAGTGGCAGCGTGTGGGGGACGCAGTGCTGGGTTCATCGGCATGGTTACGTTGATTCATCGACGTCGAAAATCGCCGAGCTTGGGTTTGAATGGAGTGGCATCATTCGGTCTAGGGGTCGCCGGAGTTTGTGCGACGTCAGGCAGAGGTGCGGCCGGTGATGGCCTTTACGATGGCGAAGCTTGATCGGGTTGGAGTGTCGTGGACCATCGGCGGTAGAAGGTTTAGCGGCGGCTGCGTGTTCTGTTGATCGAGCGACTAGGGTTTTGAACGATATCTGCTCTGGGTGAGGTGGCACTGTGGGGTACGGTAGCATTTTGTTTATTTGTTTAAATTTAATTTAAATTTTAATTTTAATTCAAACGTTCTAACCTTACTAACTTTCCCTTACAAGGTCCGATTTACACGCGGTTCGATCCGCTGGGATCGTATCAAAATTCCGGACACTTTGAGGCTGGTTTGGACGAATTCTAAGATCGTTTGAATTTGGACTTTTATATGAATTTAAATTCGATTTAAATTCAAAGGTGAGTGTTTTAACCCACTCACGACTTCTAAAATTTCTTATGTTTGTTAAATTAAATTTATGATGTGATTAGAAATTTATTTATGACTGTTTGGTATATTTTAAATCATCATCTTAGTTAATTTGAATTTATTTGAATTAAATTGTTATTTAATTTATTATTGAATATAAATTGCCAGTCAAATACCTGTTATTGATTATTAGTTCTATACTGATATTTATTGATTGATTTGGATGATGTTTGTAATGGATGTTGATTGTTGATATTGGATGAATGGATGTTTTATTTTATATAGTTATAAACTGCAAGTTCACTATGGGTTGAAATGATACATACCCGAATGATCAATAGATTAAGGAAAAATTGTTATGGGTTGAAATGATAGACTCGAGCGATTTTATGGATTTCATATTTTCGGGATTGCGGATTGAAATAATATATATCCATAAATATAAAAAAATTAAATTGCGGATTGAAATGATAAATATCTGTATCACTTGACCCTAGGGTCGAGAATTATATACGGACACCGGATTGGTTAAATTAAATGATTTTAAAATCTTTAATTTTTGAGTTGAGTTAAATGATATTTTGAAATAAGAATTTGATTATATAAATTGAATTATTTTGGAAATCAAGTTTATGTTGGAATTGGAATCAGTTTAAAGGAATTCTTTAATGGAATAAAATTGAAATTTTAAAATTTGAATTTGAAGTATAAGTGAAGTTATCGAAAAATGACTTATTGAAATGGTTTGAAAATAACTTTGAAATATATTGAAATTGGAGTAATTTAAAGTGATATTTCGAACATGAATTGAAACGATATGAAGTTCAATAGTTTATTGAAATGTTAAATTGAAAGGGTTTGGAATTTGGTTCATTGACTTGGAAATTGAAAATGGTCCAAATGCGTTGTAATGAAATGAATGGTTTATTCCAAATTCATGTTTTAGTATAAACTGTTTTAAAAATATATTATTTCAAAATTTCTAATTACCAAGATTTCAAAGTATCAAACTATTTTAACCTATATTAATTATATTAAATCATTTTAACCTATTTTAAACCATTAAATTTTTTTAAAATAATTAAGCTGTTTTAACTTATTTTAAATCTAATTAATCTATTTTAAAGCTATTTAATCTATTTTAATTATTTTTAATCTATTTTGAATCTATATTAACTATTTATAACTATTTATAACTATTTTCTTCAAAATTCCAAACTAAGTAAAATGGATGGGTTTATATTCAAATTCTCGATTTTTTAAGTGAATGTGGTTAAGCGACATTATAACCTAAGTTGGGATCTAAATAGCATATTTGGTTTAATATGATAATTTTGAAATGAGAGTTTAACCTATTTTGGAAATATGACTGTTGAAAGGAAATATAAATTCGAACTATGATTTAAATGTGATATAATTTCAGAAGTAAGTAATGATTTCGAAAATGATATGATTTGAATTGAATATGATATTTTGATATCAATTATGAAATGATTTTGGAAATGTAAAAGAACCATCCGGTGTGTAATAAGCGATTGGTTGTTAAAGAGACCGGGATCGGATATTGTCATACTCCCTGCCAATACTGAAAACCACTTTGACAACTGCATACGCGGTGGAGGTCCCAGAATGAAGTAGGATGGTTGGCGACGATCCTATTTAAGGTATATACGTGGACCTGATTCCCATGAGTTAGCTTAAGGTGGCTAAAATAGGAGCAATTGACGGGCAAAGTGAGGTCATTCCTCCGATCGGACACACTTCATCGTTAGACATTCTGTTACTTTGTGATTGATTTGGTGCGCACCTTTGATTTGGGAGTGTGGATCGAGTTGGGCGGTAGTTGCGACTATGCGTTACCAACAATCCGGAAGTGTAATTGGTATATCTACCCTGGCATTGCCTAGTTGTGCCGTGTCACCTACCCTAGCGCGCCTTCTACGAGTTTGTTTTATGTCGTACCTATGTGGTATCCTTTGGCGGCTCCAGTTTACGGGGAGTTACGGTACTGTATAGACTATTGGCATACCTAAAAATGTGTTAAGGGGGAAAATGTAACGCCTTAATGCTATTTTAATACTTTTACTTTACTGTAGACTTATTATAATAGCGTATTGTACTACATAGTAGATAGTTTAACGGATCCTTATGAGATGTGAATCCCGAACATCTCTTAAGTTACCGCACTCACGTTAGGCACTGGATAAGAGATGTCAAACCCCGTAAACATCTCTGACGCCGTTTACACTCATATTTATTTACCGTTGATTTAAATTACATAAGATCTTTTAGTTCTGACTCGAGTGTTTTGTCTTTTCAATTCGCTCGGGTCAGCCTGAGCATTTCAAGATTTGAAGACCTTATTTCTGGAGGACAAAGACGAAGATTTGTACTACTATTATTTACCATATTTATTCCACTACATTCATACTGTTCCGCTGCATTATTTGTTTATCTCTGATATGTGTAACTCTGATTTTATATTGTATAAGTATAATCAAATGTTTTGTACACAGCTTCATGAACTATTATTTGATTATTATATTTTGTCATTCCGCTGCGAGATTTTGTTTTGTTTTTTTCTTCTTTGCTTTTTCTTATTCACCCCAATAACAATCCGCCCTTCTGTAGGGTTTGAGTCGGCATGCGTGTCTGCTTAAAACTTACAAAAAGGCGGGATGTTATAGTTGGTATCAGAGCGAGCTTTAATGATAACCTTAGCTTTGTGGGTTTGACTCTTTAAAAATAGGGTAGTAATACCCTAGGATGAGTCGCTGAGTGTATATATATGAGAGAGCGTATTTGTTAGTGTTATAAAATGTTTTATATTGTGTTAATTTGTTCCGTTTTGTATTTATAAATTCTGGTCGATACATAGGACGCTATGACATCAATAGGGATTTCTAAATGCTTAATAGGACCCACAGACATAATATTTGTTTTGAAATGTTGGTAAATGAAATAATTTTACATATTATATATTTTTATATAAAATAATGATTTATAAATTATATATTTGGTTGTAATATATTGGTTGTTAGGTAGTGAAATTTATAAATATAGGTTAGAAATAAGATTTGAAAATAAAATAAATGAAATTTGGAAATTTAGAACTTAAGTTCCGGGGTTTTTGAAAATTTCTTTCGAATGATTTTAGGATATAATAATAATATTATTAGAAGTATTTTCTGATATAAATATTTCAATATAATTTGAAAGAATTGTTTCAAAGAAATTTTGGAAAGAAATAAGTTCTGTACTCCCCTCTTTGTCGTCGGAAAATAATTTCGGTGATGAGTGCATGCATCATCGACATTCATTTTCGAGTTTCAAAGTGGGAAGACCATTGTAGTAGTTTAACTACAGCTCTATTTTGATAAACAAATAATTTTTTTAGAGATTAAATATGATTGGATATAAAATTTTTGAGTGTGTGTGTGTATATATATATATATGTATATGTATATATTATTTTCAATGATTTGAAATGGAACCCGACATTTAGTTCTTAAATTTCTATGAATTAGAGATTTCAATTATTGAAATGGAATAAAAATTGTAACCATTTAATAATTGGAACTTCTAAATCAAAATAAGAAATTATATGCTAAGTTATAACTGAAATATACAAGGAATTTGAAATTTGTGACTTGTAAACGAAAAGAAAATAAAAATAAGAAATGATAACTATTGAGCCTTAAGTTAATTAAAATAAGTAAGTCAAACTTGTGTAACTTTCAATTGCATTCTTAAAGACATATATATAACTTACCAATTATAAAAAGTTGAAATGTTAAAAGAATATGTAATGGATATTTTTACAAGTAAACTTATGTAATGGAAGTGTTCAATGAAATTTACTTTTATAAATAAGAAATTTGATATGAAAATAGTTATAAACTTGACTTAAAATTGTAATACTACTAATTAAATGAAATAGAAAATGAATACCATAAGTAAAGGATTTTGAACTTAAGTTAATATTGAAACTATATATAATTATAGTAAATAATAAAATGAATGTAATGCAATAAAAATAAATTGACATGATATGAATAAATGTAAATGATTTTTTTAAAGTAATAAAGGAAAATAAATGAAATAAACACTGAATGAATGAATGAGAATAAAATTTTGTAAGAGATAAATGTAAGTTAAAGGAATAATCCTTGTATGAATGAAAGAAAAATTAAAAACGGTAAATATTGTGAAAGAAATTTAATAAGAATAACTCAAGTACATTGTAAATTATTGTTTGTTTTGGTTTATGGGTTGTTTGGGATAGGATACTTCTAATTGTTTAAGATGTATGAATAATCTATTGAGTTCATCTAAGACTATTGAGTAAATGGTGCACTCGGTAGTTTATTTGTCATTCTAGGCGGTTAAAAATTTCTGAGCCCGAACAAACCATTTGTTTGTTTGCTATGGATGGATAGTTGATTCTATTGATTTCATATGATGATTGTCTGCTGTGATTGCAAGTGATTGTTGTTTTATATTGATTTGTTTGTTAGTGGTTGAAACAACTTTAAATATTTCATTTTATATAATTATTAACTCTTTTGGATTATACAAGTGAAATACAGGTTATGGAAGCAATTATTACTGCTTTTGGTTTCATAAAATAAGCGTTATTTGCCCGACAAATAGGTACGTTCTCGGATTAAGTTTTCTAGCGTATTATACTATTTCTCCCATTGTTGGGATATATTATTTTGAAAGTTTTTGATATATATTATTATTTTCTCCCGAGTCTCTCCGTACAAAGGAGACTCTACCCAAATTTTTCGTGAATTTTGAACTTAGAAAATTTTGAGGAGTGATTTCCAAACTTTATTAATTTGAGTATAAAAGGGTTTAATTGTATAAATTGATACATTTTCTTTAAATTAATTAATTTGTAAATTTATTTGTTTATAAATTTAGTATTTTGAATAAGATATATTGATTTCTAAATTTCTTCTTTTCCCTTCTTTTTCCTTTTCGGAGACGAAAAGTTTTGAGTGGCGAAGAGTGTAACGACCCGTAATTTTCGATAATCGAAAATTGTTAATTTAATCAGATTTCGGGATTTAATATTTGAAGAAATAAAAATTTGTAAATTAATAATGAAATAATAACAAAAGTGAAAGGTAACAATGTTAATTAAAGTTAATCATTAGCAAACTTGAATGAAATTCCAATTAATTAAAATAATTTAAATGTTATACATGGCTATAAATTGAATATGAGGAAACCAACTGGAAATATTGAATTAACCAATGAAATAATACATATTAAATGGTAATTGAATAAAATTGGTGTTATGTAAGTATTTATAACCTTTGTTTGAAAGTAATAAACTTATAGGTGTAATTAAAAGTTAATGGTAATAATTATTGTATATTACCTATTTATTTAGCCTGTTAATTTAAATTGGAAATAAAATTCAATAAATGTAATTAAATATTATGTTAATGTAAATTAAGTTAATATTTGGAAATAATGTTAATTTTATTCATAATATGATAATTGGGAATAAAAAGAATGGAAATCAAGATTTATTAATTTATTGGAATTTAAACTATAATAATTGGATTAATTGCAAATAAATGAAATTAAATATTTAAATATTGCGTTAATGGAGATTAAGATGAAATTTGAGAATATTAATGTAAACAATCATGAACAAATGTTAATTTCATCCATTTGATAATAATGGATTGAATGTAGGATGAAAGGTCAATTAAATGGAATTATTGAAAATTTAATTTATAATTTCTGAATTTAATGAAATTGAAATTTAAACTTTGAAATTGGTGAAATATGCAATGTAAAAATTTATGGGAATTTGTCATAAAGAGTTGTAAATTACTAAGTAATCCAAAATGATAGGAGTTGTAAATAATTAAGAATTTGGATTGAAAGTGATTTAATTTATTTATTTATTTAATGTGAAACTAGCCATTTTGGCCACTGACTCGGATTTCGACGAAACCAGTTTCATCGGATCCGTAACAGTGAATTGTTGTAGGATTTGAAGTTTCGTAGCGATCGGACTTGTCGTTTGGTCGTACGGGCTCGAAACGCCAAGAAATCAATTTAATTGAAATCAATTGAAATCAAATTGAAATAATCTGATTTTAACATATCTTCTTCATACGATGGAAATTGGGCTTGAAACTAGTTCCATTGATTTTAAAATTATCGAAAGCATCTATTTTGATATATGGGATGATCCATTTTCGTCCCGGAGACAGAACAGGCTTTTCGGGTCATTTATCGTTCAACGAGTAAATTAAAATCTTGTCCATCCATTCTATTTTCAACTTTGTCTATAAATAGCCCATTATAAACCCTAGCCACTCCTCATTTTTCATTTGTCCGTATGTACATTTCAGTCTTCTCCTCCTTCTCAATGGCAGACAAACTAAACAAACTTCTCAATTCAATTTCAAAATCAATTTCGAACCAAAATTTCAAATTCCACAAACTATATCTAATTATATATCGATTCGAAGCTCTCGATGAGTGCAACTCAAATCTGTGATTTTTTTTCCGATTCGGGTCATGGTTTAATGTGAAATCGATATTTATCCACGGTCGTCCATAGGTGGTCGATGGATTTGACGGTGGATCGTCGATCTTAAGACGATTGGGAAGTGGCAGCGTGTGGGGGACGCAGTGCTGGGTTCATCGGCATGGTTACGTTGATTCATCGACGTCGAAAATCTCCGAGCTTGGGTTTGAATGGAGTGGCATCATTCGGTCTAGGGGTCGCCGGAGTTTGTGCGACGTCAGGCAGAGGTGCGGCCGGTGATGGCCTTTACGATGGCGAAGCTTGATCGGGTTGGAGTGTCGTGGATCATCGGCGGTAGAAGGTTTAGCGGCGGCGGCGTGTTCTGTTGATTGAGCGACTATGGTTTTGAATGATATCTGCTCTGGGTGACGTGGCCCTGTGGGGTACGGTAGCATTTTGTTTATTTGTTTAAATTTAATTTTAATTTAAATTTTAATTCAAACGTTCTAACCTTATTAACTTTCCCTTACAAGGTCTGATTTATGCACGGTTTGATCCGTTGGGATCGTATCGAAATTTTCGGACACTATGACGCTGGTTTTGAAGAATTCTGAGATCGTTTGAATTTGGGCCTTTATTTGAATTTAAATTCGATTTAAATTCAAAGGTGAGTGTTTTAACCTACTCATGACTTCTAAAATTTCTTATGTTTGTTAAATTAAATTTATGATGTGATTAGAAATTTATTTATGACTGTTTGGTATATTTTAAATCATCATCTCAGTTAATTTGAATTTATTTAAGTTAAATCTTTATTTAATTTATTATTGAATATAAATTGCGAGTTAAATACCTGTTATTGATTATCAGTTCTATATTGATATTGATTGATTGATTTGGATGATGTTTGTAATGGATGTTGATTGTTGATATTGGATGAATGGATGTTTTATTTTATATCGTTATAAACTGCAAGTTCACTATGGGTTGAAATGATACATACCCGAATGATTAATAGATTAAGGAAAAATTGTTATGGGTTGAAATGATAGACTCGAGCGATTTTATGGATTTCATATTTTCGGGATTGCGGATTGAAATGATATATATATATATATATATATATGTAAATACAAAAAAAATTAATTGCGGATTGAAATGATAAATATCTGTATCACTTGACCCTAGGGTAGGGAATTATATACGGACACCCCCTTGGTTAAATTAAATGATATTAAAATCTTTAATTTTTTAGTTGAGTTAAATGATATTTTGAAATAAGAATTTGATTATATAAATTGAATTATTTTGGAAATCAAGTTTATGTTGGAATTGGAATTGGTTTAAAGGAATTCTTTAAAGGAATAAAATTTAAAATTTGAATTTGAAGTATAAGTGTAGTTATCGAAAAATGACTTATTAAAATGGTTTGAAAATAACTTTGAAATATATTGAAATTGGAGTAATTTAAAGTGATATTTCGAAAATGAATTGAAACGATATGAAGTTCAATAGTTTATTGAAATGTTAAATTGAAAGGGTTTGGAATTTGGTTCGTTGACTTGGAAATTGAAAATGGTCCAAATGCGTTGAAATGAAATGAATAGTTTAATTTGATATTAATTCCAAATTCATGTATTAATATAAACTGTTTTAAAAATATATTATTTCAAAAATTTTAATTATTAAGATTTCAAAGTATTAAACTATTTTAACATGTATTAATTATATTAAATCATTTTAACCTATTTTAAACCATTTAATTTATTTAAAATAATTAACCTGTTTTAACTTATTTTAAATCTAATTAATCTATTTTAAAGCTATTTAATCTATTTTAATTATATTTAATCTATTTTAAATCTATATTAACTATTTATAACTATTTTAAACTATTTTCTTCTAAATTCCAAACTAAGTAAAATGGATGGGTTAATATTCAAATTCTCGATTTTTTAAGTGAATGCGGTTAAGCGACATTATAACCTATGTTGGGACCTAACTAGCATATTTGGTTTAATATGATAATTTTGAAATGAGAGTTTAACCTATTTTGGAAATATGACTTTTGAAAGGAAATATAAATTCGAACTATGATTTAAATGTGATATAATTTCGGAAGTAAGTAATGATTTCGAAAATGATATGATTTGAATTGAATATGATATTTTGATATCAATTATGAAATGATTTTGGAAATGTAAAAGAACCATCCGGTGTGTAATAAGCGATTGGTTGTTAAAGAGACCAGGATCGGATATTGTCATACTCTTTGCCAATACCGAAAACCACTTTGACAACTGTGTACGCGGTGGAGGTTCCAGAATGAAGTAGGATGGTTGGCTACGATCCTATGTGAGGTATATATATGGACCTGACTCCCATGAGTTAGCTTAAGGTGGCTAAAACAGGAGCAATTGACGGGCTAAGTGAGGTCATTCCTCCGATCGAACGCACTTAATCGTTAGCCATTCTATTACTTTTTGATTGATTTGGTGCGCACCTTTGATTCGGGAGTGTGGATCGAGTTGGGCGGTAGTTACGGCTATGCGTTACCAACAGTCCGGAAGTGTAATTGGTATATCTACCCTGGCATTGTCTAGTTGTGCCGTGTCACCTACCCTAGAGCGCCTTCTACGAGTTTGTTTTATATCGTACCTATGTGGTATCCTCTTGCGGCTCCAGTTTACGGGGAGTAACGGTACTGTATAGACTATTTGCATACCTAAAAATGTGTTAAGGGGGAAAATGTAACGCCTTAATGCTATTTTAATGCTTTTACTTTACTGTAGACATAATATAATATCGTATTGTACTACATAGTAGATAGTTTAACGGATCCTTATGAGATGTGAATCCTGAACATCTCTTAAGTTACTGCACTCACGTTAGACATTGGATAAGAGATGTCAAACCCCGTAAACATCTCTGACGCCGTTTACACTCATATTTATTTACCATTGATTTAACTTACATAAGATCTTTTAGTTCTGACTCGAGTGTTTTTTCTTTTCAATTCGCTCGGGTCAGCCTGAGCATTTCAGGATTTGAAGACCTTATTTCTGGAGGACGAAGACGAAGATTTGTACTACAATTATTTACCATATTTATTCCACTACATTCATACTGTTCCGCTGCATTATTTGTTTATCTCTGATATGTGTAACTCTGATTTTGTATTGTATAAGTATAATCAAATGTTTTGTACACATCTTCATGAACTGTTATTTGATTATTATATTTTATCATTCCGCTGCGAGATTCTATTTTGTTTTTTTCTTCTCTGCTTGAAACGAGAACAGTGAAACCAGCCTGCAAATAAAATCACTCGCTCATCTTACATCAATCCTCCAATTACTTGATAGAAAGACTCAATAACCGGTGCTACATGGAATCAAGTTGTAAGGCAACTACCAGTTGACCATTACCATCCTTCATCAATTTATAACCGCAAGGTAGACAAAAGTGCATAGGTATTTTTTGATTTGGACAGTAATTACGATGATGCCATGAAACCTAGGACTAGGATCTTAGAATCTCCATTAGTACTTCTAAAAAACCAAAAAAAAATTCCCCTAATACGGATATGTTGATAAGGACATCCGGGATTCCTGCTTGGAAACTGGAAAATTCAACTATGGTGCCCTTCAATGACGACACTCATCTAAGCCAAGCAGCAAGCTGAAGTGATTGAGATACACACCGATTTGAAAGAATAACTACTGTCCCCCTCTGGAACCAAACCCAGTTGTCAGCCCTGGGATTATTGATGCTTCCCTCCCTAACCAAAGGGAAAACTAATATCAGACAGATAGCCAAGATCGGAAGCATGATGGATTCAAAATCCGGTGGAGGAGCTAAAGTTAAAGCACTGACTACAACTGCGAAAGATAAGCATTCAGTACTATAGTGGAAATCTCAGACCTTATCTTGAGCAATCCACATTACTTATGTAAACAAGCACTGTTATTACTATAAAAAGTGATAATACAATGAATTGGATGTAGGGATATTAGACAACCCGAACCAGTATAAAAATCTCTCTGTGTTAATTATTTTTATATAGTTAAAAACTCCTGTTAGACATAGGGATATTCGACGGCCTAAACCAACCATCAAAAACACTGCTCAACGCAGATCAGCTTCTTAGCCGAACATGATGTAGGGATATTAGATTGTCCGAACTAGTTACTAAAATGAAGCTGCTTATAATGAAGCTCGGCTTCTCTGCCAAACTGGTCATAGGGATATTGGATGGCCCCAACTGGTATGAAAACCCTTCTATGTGAATATTATTAACATAGAAAACTGACCATACAGATACCAGACAGCCAGAACCAGTAAAAAAAATCATGTACAAGCGAAGGTTGTAGACATGCGATCTGACTTCATAGTCAACTATCCTTGTTCCCTCAACTAGCGGGGCAGACTGTGCAAAGCGCACGAACGTGAACCTGCCTCTAAAAAAGGAGGGCAGGTCACGCTCTATATGCAACATAATACGCATGTTATAATCTCAGTTCAGCATTCATGAACTACACTAAAAATCAAGTTAGGTATAGCAAGGAAAAATGAGAAATGGAATGTACCGTAGCTCATAAATCTTGTACAATTCCAAAAATTAAAGCTCGACAGGTAAACATCAAAAACTTACCCAGGTTACCTTAGTTCCATTCTTACTGGATAATGATTGTGTATAATTCAATACGCCTACACTTACTTCACAAGCAAAAATGGATAAAAATAATCACAACACAAATTATACTAAATTCATAAAATTACACAATATAGCAAAACGATATGCTATGTTAGGAATATGATTTAGGCTCAAAAGAAGAGCTAGATACGATCATTCTACGACGGGATGATATGCGATAGTATGACCCTAACGTAAAGAAGAATGTCCCATTTGGGGGAAACAGAAGATGAATCGTCCAATTCAGTAATAATGAATGATGAGTGAACGGGAGCAGTACGACCATGAGCGGTACTACTGTACATGGGTCATAATTGATGCCTGTGCAGTGGTCACCATAATCATGCGAATCAAATTCATAATCCAGCAGTTGTATAAGAAAGTTAGGTTGAGTTTGTGTAAAAAAATATGTGAAAACATCGATCGCTCTCCTCCTACCGATTTCTACAGTTACCTTCTTTACTTTTTCATCATGAAGTTGCTCTATCAAGGAAGCTCCATCCATCCTACCTCAGGAAACAGCAATGGAGTCTAGGCGAGCTTTATATTCTAAGTTGAAAATTTTATTCTCTAAGGCATTCACATGCCTCATAGCCACCCCTCAAATTATTTCAATCTCACCTAAAAGATGCTCCCTTGTCTTCTCAGTTCCCTAGAGAAGGGACCAAAAAGCTCTTCTGCAGTAGAAATAAATGGTGAAATATGAGTATCCAATGTACCCAATTCTTTCTTATAATGATACTCCAACTCATTAAACTTCAAAACATCGTTCGGATCGGCCCCAGTGGAGGGCGAGGGGGCAGAACCTAGTCTAAAAGATGATACATTGGCCAAGGTTGTAGAAGGACTGTCTTATGCACTAATTTGCCTTGCAATATGACCATCTAACTCTTCAACCTTACTTTTTAAAGCTTTGATTTTGTTCGTATACACAACTTCATATATCCTTTCAGCATCCTTCATTAAGCTTTCTAGTTCTATGTCTCTAGCCAGTGCAGAATCCAATTCCTCTGTAAGAATATCAACTTCCAAACCCTGAGAAGCGGGCTGAAAATCAAATGAGCCTACATGAAACGAAAGCAAGTGAGAGCACAAATAAATAAAGTAAGTAGAAGAAATAAATATGCAAACTTCAATGGAATATCAATTCACATAACATGTAATGATTTGAGTTGCAAAATCACTCTCTAAGTGATACTACCCTAAAAACACCTAAGACAATGGGAGCTAAAGATGGGACAAAATTAATGGAGAAAGTCCTCCGGGGATCATAACAAGCCCCAACCCAATGGTCAATTGGCCCCACTGTGGTTACTTCAAAACCCGCAATATTACATAAGAAGTTCTAATCAAGAAAGGGGTAGAAAAATTAGAGAACATCCCACGTGCACCGTAGAAGAATCTGTCCACTCTTACTTTCAACATTCTCTCGCTTAAGTCTCTCTGAGTAGGAAGCAATCTTGCCTTGAGCATCACATAGGGAATCCTCAAGAGCATGAATCCTTAAAACAGCCTCCTTCCTTGTTTTCCCTAAAGTATCGATTAGTTCGACCTTAGTCTTCTTGGTACATCTTGAAAAAGCACCGAAGAATCTATGGGCATCAGTTCTCCATCCTTTGGTCCGCGAACCAGAAGGGCCCTATGAATCCATATTCCATTTTGATCGGTCATAGGAGAAGACCTAGAACCTGCAGGAAGAGCAGGAACAACATCAAGGTGGGGTGCCAAAGTTACTTTCTTGCTTTTGGTAGTCTCTTTCTCTCCGATTAAATGAGAAATCTCCATAGACATATCCTCAATAGTTTTCTTTTGCTTCTCAATCTCCTTTTGAAGAACAAGCACGTAAAGCTTCTCCCCATCTTTCATTAACTGTTGCATTTCACTCAAGCGCAATTCAGCAGCTGGCAACCTATTGTTCTGCTCATACTGACGGGTAAGCGCATCTTCAGCTTCTTTAAGCTCCCTGTGAACATGCTTTAGCTCCCCTCTAAGTTCGACCTTCTCAATTTGGAGGTAACTAACCTCTGCCTCATTATCGGTAGAAGGACCTTTCACCTTAATCCCAATTTCGAACACGCCTATCTCATCCAACTCAGGAATGGCGGGCGTCGAAGGAAGGTCATGTGTGGAGACTTCATGGAGCACAAGCACCATTTTATATAAGCCAGCCCAATCAATAAAAAAAATAATCCTCAAAGACAATTAAAAGATAACAAATAGAGATCTAATATAAACTTATCTTATTTGACAATGCCATATACAGAAAGGTAGCAAAAGTAAAACAAAATTCAACCCTCATGCAAATTCCTAAACATAAGCCTAAATCATTCCAAGTGAGGGTTATCGACTGGAATGGAATTGTTTTCTATGGTATATTACCGCCGACACAGTATAAATTCACTAAGCGCCTCTTTTTCTTTAACTACTTGATCAATCATCGAAAGCAACACTTGCGTTTCATTCTTAAGAGTGGTATATGACTCATCTAATTCTCTCTCACGCGTACTAATGGCCGTAGTATTAAGATCAAGACGATCTAAAGTTTGGTTTTTGAGCCTGTCCTCACTTTCCTTCAAAAGCTTAGCAAACAAAGCTTCTTTAGAAGACTAAAACAAATAAAAAAATGACCCAATCATTTGTTAAGCAATGTCATAGTAAAGCAACAACAACAAACTATTCAAAATAAAATCAAGAAACAAGTCCCATGCGATCGCATGTCTAAGTGTTAATACAAAAGATTTTAAATATCTACAATGGGATTTGAATTAACCTCGGTTTCAGTTCTTCCCTCAGCATCACCAAGTGGCGAGTCTTTATATTCCTCTCCAGCTTCCTCATCTGCAACCATCTGTAGTGAATAGTCATAAGAAGCGTTTGACTTAGCATACTCTTTGTCCCGCTTGTCACACAAATAATTGTAAACCGCATCAATCGAAGACTGCTCGCCCAAAAAGTCAAGGCTGATCTCTTTTCCGAACTCACACTTAGTTGAGACATATAGATTGTAAATCAAGTTGGAGGTGTCTATCCTATATTTTTCTCTTAAATCGATAAGCTCTTTTTCCACCTTGGACTGCTACTCCCTGACCTCATGCGATTTAAGTTTTTCTAAGGTCAAGGCTTCCGCTGCAGCCATAGCCACCTCCTCGGACCCGGTCTTCATGGAACAGGGTTTTCTCTCTCAATGGTATACATAATGAGATTAACTTCAAGCTTAACTAACCGATTAAGAGCAACGGCCTGTTCACTTTCATGTTCTCGTGCTTCTATCATTATGGTGGCATGCTATATATATAGAAACAATCACATATAAGTAATAAAGAGAACAAATGTGTCTGGCATAAAATAAAACAAGACAAGAAGAAAAGTTCATACGTCAGACCAAGACTTCTCCAGCTCATACACTACCTCGGAAAGGGAAAGCCTGGGGAATGGAAGAGGAAGGAGAGAAGGTGGAGAGGATGACGTATGCGAAGTAATGAATTCCGAGAAGTCTTCCTTGTTCTTTCTTCAAGATCAGATATGGCCGCCTCGGGTAACGAATAGCAGGTATGGAAGGCAGGCTCACTTTGCAAAGGAGGAATAGGCAGTGGCGTTAAGTTAGAAAGGGAAGTAATGCCTAGAGAAGGAGGAAAAAGAGAAGGAGTCGCCGTTTTAGGGTCACGGTCAGAATCGATGGTCGCATTATGCGCTCATTTTCAGTTGGTTTTTTTCGATAGTTTTACCAGCTGGCATGCCGAACAAATAAGGGCTACATCCATTGTACCTACATAAAATGGAAATGTTTAAACCAAGAGAAGTTCCAAGTGAAGAACAAAATCATGAAAACAATAAATCTATAATTCATCAACGGTACGACATACCCTCAGGCTTAGTAGTGGGCCTAAAAATATTGCGGGAAATGTATGGGTAGGACCCATGAAGTTATCTATTTTCCTCGCTCCTACATCCAATTTTAGAATGCGAGTTCTACACAACACATACAGTTCGGTATCATTCTTAGAGAAAACAACATGAGTTGGATGATGGCGAAAAGAGGAGGGAAAACCATCTAAATTCTAAACAAAAAACTATAAATCTGCCCATGGCTAGGTCTTCCCAGGGGCTTTTGAAAAAACCAACGTTTTATCTTGAGAATAGAAAAAGCCAACACTGCCCTTTGAGGGACTTTTCTTAATATAAAAAAGAAACCGAAGTTCTTCGCAAGTGAGAGTGTAATTATTTTCAGCATAAAGAATAAAAGTGGCTATCACAAGAGTGTAAGAGAGGAGGCAAGTTGAGCGAGAACAAGATCAATAAAATCAAGCCATTGGTGAAGGATTAGATTAGGAGGAAGATAGAGGCCACAACATATATATTCAAGGGTAATGGGAATCAACCCAATTAGGGGAGTAGTAAACGCTCATGAGATTTAGGAACACCCTGGCGTCGTAACCCGAAAACCCAAATTGAGTTAAAATACCCTCGACTTCTTCCATTTGTGTAATTTTATAAGGCAAAAGTAAAGAAGAGGAGGAAGAAGAAGTCATATCGAAATTTCAAGGTTAATCAAAAGAAAATGATGCCAAATTAAAAAATCTGACAGAAATTAAAACAAAAAACCAACTTCTTACTTCTATCTAAAAGGAAATACGAATGCGAGAATATAATCGATTTTGAAATTTTCTTTCCCTCCCATTTTCCTTTTCTTGAACATGTATATAAAAGAGAAGAAGGAAATGAGGAGATGATGAAAGAAAATCATACATACCTTAACTTGAATAATGGCTACACGATTGTAATGATGAAGAAATTTGTAAAATGTCGGTCGAATTGCCAAAACAATAAGCATAAAGATTTATACAGATTTACATGAAAAAAACGAAGGGCCTGATTTAACAACGGTTCAGACCATGACCTAATGGGGAAATGACATGTGGACAAGAGCATAAAACGAAGAAGTAACCGGTAAGAATTCTTCCATGGACGACAAGAAAAGAAAAGATGTGAATATTAACAAGACTACACCGGAAAGAACGGTTTCACAGCCCACCACCATCGTTTAACAAATGCGCTCACAGTTCAGTATATAAAAGTCAAACGACAATCCCTATAATGAGAACGGTGATGCAAAATTCAACCTCATTCCTCCTCCAATTTGCGGGGAAGACCGCACCAGCGCACGAACAAGCAACTTTTCACAGCTTACTACCTCGTTTGATAGCTATACTAACAACATAGCACGCGAACGACAACGGCAATCTTAGAGATGAGAACGGTGATGCTAAGTGTGTGTGTATACATACATGCATACAGACACACACACACACACATATATATATATATATTATAAATGGGTGTGAAGAACATGAGAGCAAGCATGTTCACCTGAAATGGAATAAAGGATTGCATACTACTCCAAAAGTAAAAAAGCTCATGCAAAAGATAACATATAGAAAACAACTCTATAGGTACGAAGATCCATGATGAACTATACACAAGTCTACATCGATTTGTGATCACTACAGACATGGGAGGCAAGTGTTACATCCGTATTTCCCAAGCTATGTTATAAATGGACTATGCAGTATACAAATCTAGGAGAACTGCTCCGGAAGTTGAGAACAAAATAAAAATGAAAGAATTGAGATAGTCCGATCTATACTACGCAAGAAAGCGATAACCATAGAAGCTGCAGCAAAATACAATACTTCTCTCGAAAGGAGGGTCGTAAAGGCATCAGATCTGACCACACCCCTTAGTTCCAATGTTACACAAAAATGCTGACGCTAGGCATAGTCATAGGAAACAGGCAATGAGATACTGCGGTCCCTTACCACAATAAATGAGTGGTTGTACTGCACGGTTAAACACCTCGAGAGCTTACACTTTGTTAACATCTTTAAGATCATCTGCACCGCACATACCAATGGCTACTTAGGCAGTATTGCGTAGGGTCAGAAGCATCCCAAAGGGCTGCACACAGGACCACTCAGACAGTGCTCCTATGTAGATCCGTATTTATAGGTAGACAACAAAGAGGTAAACCACCCATATCCCTAACTCATGCAACAAGGGAGGGATACTCAAATCATAGTCGGCTCAAATTTCAGTCGGTTCGAATCATATTCATGTGTTTATTACACTTACTTCTAGGCTAAGATCATCACAAACCACGAAGCCAAAAGTAGCTTAGGACGGTAGCACCTAAGAATCAGGCAAGCACCGCCGTATTATGCAAATTTCTCACATCAAACAGCACAGCCTCACTTCAAGTATATCGATGAAACCACAGAAGTAAACGTGCAAACCCTTCACCACATCAGATTAGAAAGGCGCAACCCACTGAGGTCTTCCGCTCCAATTCCAAACACTCCCGGTTCAATTTTGGGAGTTCTCGCCTCTAGTTCAAACTTCTTACCAAAGATTATGATACAACCGTCCAAATTAGGGCTTCTCGCCAAAAGACATGTCAGCAATCTGGACACATTTAACCAACAACATGGATGAGGAACACGTGGCATGATCCAAAGGTGGAAACATGAGGGCAAAGCAAGAGTGACGGTAATCCGCGTCCACCCTTAACAAGGTAAATAAGAGATGATCGGGAATGTTTGGGGGACTTTTACTTTTTTTTTCTCTTTTTTGAAATAAAGAAATTGTATCTTCATATAAAAACACATGTATCAGCAGAGGAAATATAAAGGAACTTGACCTATTGATGTAGGATCAAAAAGAATCTAAATACATAAAATAATTTGCATCTTCTTTACTTTCATGCATCATTATCTATCTATGTTTATTGAGGATATAATTCATTGTAAAAATATGAATTCAGTTTGACATTACCTAAAGGCAAGCTTAATACCCAAAGGCATCTAGAAATATAATTATCTTCTTATTCATTGTAAAAATATGAACCACGTAAAGGAACAAACAATTGGAGTGCACTTACATAGTTATGTAAGCATCTAGCAACATAATTACTACCTAAAAGCAAGCTTAATACAAGTTAAGTTTGTTGATACAAATTTGCAAATAAAGGTTTACAATTTCCAGTTTAATCAATCGAGGTGTTATGGGACAAAAAAAATCTCACTATCAATGGACAACCATTCTCACGATTCCATTCAACATCCAGTCACCATCATCAGAACCTTATTCCATCCCGTTGCCAAGACACGAAGCAAAAAATGCCGTCGAGTTGACTTTGATTTGATCTAAGGGTTAGCTTGGATTTTTCCTTTTAGATTGGCATCAATTTTCTGGCCAACGTCACCGTTCCCATTTATGAAAGTGTCATCATCACTTGCCCGCTGCATAGTTAGCGTAGTTGGCGAGTGAAGGCGTTGAGCTATGGAACATGGAAGGGAGGCTAGTCTGAGAGCAGTATGTTGGGCCATTGTATTTTCTAGCCCTTACATTCGTTGGTTTATTTGGTTTGTGAAGGAATGAAGCGTAGCCAAATCAGACCCATGCGGGCCTTAGTTGAGGCATTTGCTTCAGTTTGAGATTTCAACACTATGAGTGGCTTCTTTAAGGCTTTCGGAGCCAAGTGTAACTATTCTTATGTAGGGGGAGTGGAAGAATCAATAGGGTTCATGGTATGTGAAGGGAAATATAGTTAAATTTTATTGGAAATAGGAAACGAAGGTTCGTGCCCTCCTTTTAGCATCAAAAATGTTGATGAGAAATTTCGGTCTCACAACACCTCAGACGATCATGAAAGTAAATAAGACGTACTTCTGTGAGTTAGAATCAACAAACTTAAGTGATATTAAATTTTCCTTTAGGTAGTAATTATGTCGCTGAGTGCTTACATAATCAAGTTGTTGCACTTTAACTGTTTGTTAAAATGTCAAATCTAATTGACATCTAATTCAGGTAAAAATGGTAACAAAGAATCTAACACTGAAATCTAGGTAAGCAAAATGCAGAAAAAAGTAAAGATACAGAGAATTTTACATGGTTTGGATGTTAATGAATCTTACGTCCATGGGGAAATATCGCTCTCTTTACTTGTATTCCTTGTATAAGCATTAATGATAGAGAGTATAACACTTTCCGTTATTAACCATAAAAATTCTAAAATTGGGGAAGTTCCCTTTTTTGCAGTAGTGCCTTTTCTATTTATAGTATGGAGATGCACGTGGATTTCCATCACTCTTCTTCTGCTGTTTTAATTCCCACCTTTAGATTCCGCCACGTATCATCCATCCATCTCGTTTGTTTGATGTGCAAGGATTGATGACATGTCTTCGATGGGAAACCATAATTTGATCAGATGAATTTTGGGCATTGGCAGGAAATTTGAAATTAAAGCGAGAACATCTGGAATTAAGGTGGAATACCCTAATTTAAATGGATCATGCATTTCTGATCTGAAGGGACGAATGGTTTGTGTTTTGCCCCACAAGGATGCTGAGAGTTGTCACTTAGCTTTGTTGTTGTGGCGTCGTTGATACACATGGGCCGGAACAGTGCTGTTCGCTTGAATTTGCACTAGAACATGGTTGTAGTTGGGTCGTCTTGCCTAGTCTGTGGTGTTCGTTTGACATTATGCTGAGGAGAAATGGAGTTGAGTTGCTTTACCCCAAACTTGTTGTGTTAGCTCAGTATTAGTATGAATGTACTTTGAGCTGCTCTTGATGTTGATATGCACAAGTTATTTGATAACTACCACTTGCGCCTTTGCTATTTTATAACAAACGAGGACCTGCAGTGAAGCGCTGTTTGGGTGACCCCGTATGCAGTCCTTGGAATGCTTTAGATTCCTCATAGCACTGCTTAAAGTGTCCTTAATAAGCGTAGCGCTGATTTTCACTTAAAAGTATTTGCAATGCATTAGCTTTTAGGAATAATAGTTGGGTTTATTGACCTTTTGATTATCTCGCAGTTTTCTTCTTTCGTTTCTCTCTTTGTGCTCCTGGGTTTCGTATGTCCTAATGGCGGCACATTTTTTTATTAACTTATTTTGATGGAAAAGCACTTCTTTATCAGCCTATTTTGATGGTGGTGCACTTCTTTTTCAGCATGGCATTGATGCAAACCCATTATTTTTGTACATGGATATGTGAATGCAGCGCGCCCTTATTTATATATATATATATATATATATATATATATATATATATCCTTTCAGGGTATGTGTTGCACTCTGGCACTGTAGTGCAGCTTTTGGTGTGTTAGCCAGGATCTCCATCTCACTGTCACTTCTGGGTTGCATTGAAGTTCTTTTTATTGGATCGCATATTATGGCCATAGGTCGTTTCCCATATTTGGTAGCCAATTTTGGTTATAGTGCCAAGACTGTATTTAAATGATTGGGCATTGTAATCTCTTGAATTCGCCTTATCCTTCACTTCCGCTTCTTGTAGCCTAACTTGGTTTTGAGCACAGTCCTTTCTGATTTTAGTGCTTGCATCATCTCGCCTTCAACGGGTTCTAGGAAATATGGGTGTAATATTTGCCCTCCAAGTCTGCAGCAATATTAGATGGGTGTGAACTTGTCTCCATTTACATTTGGTCTTCGCATCCTATCACTTCTATTTATTCCTTTCTTTCTTTTCAAGGAAGGGAAAAAGCCTTGGTAGTCATTTCGCATTTAATGCTTTTGTACACATGTCACGTCCTCGTTGTTTGTCCCTCTATAGAGCTGTAACATCAATCTCTTCGTTTGCTAGGTAGATCTATCTTGATTTTTGTGCTTATTATTCTTATTGTGTAATCGATTGATTGACGATTTACAAAATTTTCATCATTTCATTTGTGTGGTGAACATTCGATTAAGGCAAGTATTTTTTTTTTCTTCTTTCTTCTTGCCCTTTTATGTTCCTGTATTATCATAAAAGAGAGAAAGAGAGGAAATGAGAAAATCTTTATCTGCTAAGTCGATTATTTTTCCGAGTTTAAATTTTCTTTCAGATCAAAGTAAGAATCTTGTTTTTTTAAAAACATCTTTATTTTAGCGTTTTTTCCGCATTTACCTCATGATTTCGAAATGGCATCATTTTTTCTTTCTCTTTGTCTTTGCCTTCTAAGATAGCTCTTTGATAGATGTTAAGGGTACCCTAGACCAACTTGGGTTCGTAGGTTACGAGGTTAGGGTTCCTGAACTTCACAAATGTATTCACACTCCCCCAAATGAGTTTACCTCTCTCACTTCAAAACATATACGATGTGGGCTTTATCTTCCCTAAATTTGTCCTCCATTAATGGCTGATGGCCATTGACCTCATTCCTATCCAGCTTGCTCCTCTTTCATACTCTCTTGTGATTTCCACTTGTATTCTCTATGTGGAGAATGGTTATACCATTACTTGTGAGGAGCTACAATTCTTGTTTGATATTAATAAAAGATCTTCAGGGGCGATGTTGGTTTTTACTATGCTCAAGCTAAAAAGGCGATCTGATGTCTATCCCTCATAAGACCCAAAGATGGGTCGACTAATATTTATGAGTCCTATAGGAACCAAATTTTAGAGTTAGGTGAGGAGGAGAGAAAAACATAAATGTTATTTACTGAAGAGATGCTGAAAAAGCATGGGTTTTTTAGCCCAAACCATAAATTCTTTTTACGCTATTTTTAAGCCTTCCCCAATTTGAGATGAGCCTAAGAGAATAATTTGCAAAAAATATATTTAAGATTTCCTATTTTTATGTTTTTGATCTTCGTGAGATCTTTTTCTGACCTCAAGATTCCTTTTATATACATGCAAAATGGATAATGATCTCTTGGACTCATTTCTTTCACCTAGCAAACTGCTAAAGAAGAATATCCTCAAGAGAAAACGTGATGTTGACAAAGGTTTTGACCATACCTCTAAGAAATTAGTTATTTCCTCTCCTCCTCATTCAACTACTCTCCCTGTTTCTACTTTGGCGGCTCTCCCTATTCCTCTGCTACAGTATTTTCCTGACCCCTGCACTTGGTATTTGCCTTTGCCCAATGGCACCATATACGAACTCACCTAGAGGGTTGGAAAGATTGCATTGGATAGTTTATTTATCATTGCTTTATCTCCTTCTTTTCTTCTCCACCTTCCACTTCCTGAGCTTCCGTCTTTTGATCTCGTAGCCGAGATGAAAAAATCTTGGTTCTATGTAACTGCTTTTCCTTTCTCCCTCTCCTTTCTTTTCCTTTACTTATTTAATTGTTCCTTACCGTTTTATTATTGTATTTATTTTTTACTTTTTTATTTTAGCTTAGGGCCTTGACAAGCGAGGCTTAGAAGAGATGGGAGGGAGAGCGGATCGTGTCTTTGAATTGCATTGTCGAACATGAAACAAGTCTTAGTTTGGTCACTCCCAAGAAGGCTAAGGTGGTGCGAGACTTTGATGCATATCATCTCAAGGCAAAAGGGAAAGAGAAGACTGTGGTGGAGGCCTTGGCTTCAAAGGATCGCGAGCTAAAGGAAAAGGATGTAGAGCTGGGGACGTTGCAGAAGAGATTTAAGGAGAGCACTTCCACCTTTGGTCTACAAGTTGTACTCCTTGGCTCGACATCAGTTCGGTGTCAAGGTTAGCCTTGACTTTCTAGGGGACTCGACAAGGGTTGGTAAAGCCTATACCTACTGTCGGGCCATGTGGGATGAGGAGGTTGCTATGGAGAATGCCCCTCCTTCTGCTTCTGTGTAGCCAGGTGGGGATGAGGCGGATAACGATACTGAGGTGTCTAAAAAGACTACGGCCACATCACCCCTTGATGTAATTATTTAACTCTTGTATGTGAATTTTAATTTCCAAATGTATGACTGAATGGGACTTATTTCTTGACTTCATTATGGATTACCAGTAGTTTCTTCATAGTAAGTTTCCTTTATTTTTATTTTATTTCGTTACTACTTTACGAATGATTGGGTCATCTTCATTGTTTTTGTTTTCTTTAATCTTCTGAAGAAGTTTTGTTTACTAAACTTCTAAATGAAAGCGAGGACAGACTCAAAACTCAAACTGTAGATCGTCTTGGTCTTAGTGTTATGGCTATCCGGAGGCATGAGGAAGAATTAAATGAGTCTTTTACAAAGCTTAGGGATGAAACCCAAGGGTTGCTCTTTAGGATTAATCAAGTAGTTAAAGAAAAGGAGGTACTTTGTGACTTTGTGCTGCGCCAATGGCAATACACACTAAAAAGTGGTTCATTCCAACCTGATAGCCCTCAATTAGAATGGTTTAGGCATATGCTTAGAAACTTATATCAGGATTGAATTTTTCTTACCTTTGTTATTTTATATATATGTTTTTGTCAAATTTTTCGTATGACGATGTAGTTAATAACACATGTTACTACTTTGATTTTAATATTGCGCATTCCGACTTATTTTGAGTCAAACTTTTAATCATTACTCAATAAGTTAGTCCCTATGGGCTTTCAACCGAGTTTAACGAAGTCCTTGAATCTGATATTCCTTCAGCCCCCATCATTCATGGCCCCAACGATGCAGGTGTGCCTGAATTCGAGATTGAAGTTTCGACCCCTATTGCGGCTAATGTAAGGCTTGAGAAAGACTTAAAGGAGCCTCGTGAAGAGCTTTAACTACGTGAAGGGACTGCTGTAGCTGAATCGAAGATGGATAAGATGCAGCAAACGTTAAAAGATGGCGAGAAAATCTATGGTGTTGTTTATCAGGCAGAGATAGTGAAATTGAATAAGACCATAGAAGATCTATCTACTCAACTTGCCCGCTAAATTGAGGAAAAGGAATCAAAGGTGCTTTCCCATCCGTGGTAGGAAGGGTGGAGGACTGATGCTCTTAGATATTTTGGTGGCTTTGCCAGAAATACTAAGAAAACTAAAGATCGACTAATTGATACTTTATAAAACACGAGGAAGGAAGTTGTACTTAAGATTTACGAGCTTGAGGATTCTTTGCGTGAAGTTCGAGTAGGATCGCCTCCTTCTCAGAAAAACTTAGATGAGAGAAAGCTAAAAGCAGGATGGAACAGGCTTCTTTGCAATGCGCAATGGATATCTTCAGCTACTTTTACCCTACGATTAACCCGAGCTTCCTTTCCAATATTGAGGGATTTGAGGTGACCATGGAAGAATCAATAAATCATTGGGCGGGTGCTTGCTATGATCCCCGTAAGAATATTCGCATTAGCTCAGCCCACCTCGGCGAATATGCCTTAGGTGTTTTTAGTGTAGTGTTTTAACTTGTAACTAAGAATGACCTTGTGATCTTATATTGTTAGATACTTTCTCTGGGTTACACTTATATTATGTAACTTAAGGTTTCTTCGCAAAATTTGTAAATTTCTTGTACGCTCTTTACTTTGTTGAGTTTTCCTTATATGGGCTCATTTGGTTTTCAACCTGCTTCTTTTGATTGAGATCCAGAGATAGCCGCCCTTGAAGGTTAGCTTAATTATACTTTGACGAGGGTCGAAGAGTTCGAAGGTTTGTTAAGAGACACCGAAGGCGTGTACATGGTCGTATATACAAACGAATTTAAGGCTTTAGAATGCAAAGTTGAAGAATTAGATGAGCAAATTGAAAAGCAAATTAGCGTTGAGGACACTCCTTCCATAGCTTTAACTTCAGGTGCGGTCTTAAAACCCGGTGCCGCACTACTCCCCCATCTGGGACAGATCCCGATTTCATTCTCACATGAAAGAATGATTTGAAAAATTATTATGAGGCCAAATTTGTTGAGTTAAAATATCATTATGACAAGGGAGCTAAGCCTTTTGGGAGTAGTAGACCACCTTATATTTCTACGGCACGAGAGCTTTTTGGACTCTTTACTGGAAAAGCTAAAAAAACAACGGATCATCTTTGGAAAGAGATTGAACGAATTAGGAGCATAACTATGAGGTGCATTAACGGCCTTGAAAACAAAAAAATTAAATTAGAGTCCGAGGCCTACCCTAATGTTGTTGCTACTTCTTGAGGTGGATTAGACAGGGCTGCTTTATTGGAGCAGCTTCATAATGAGAAAGTAAAGAGGGACATGGTGGAGATTGGCGTGAAGCATGCAATTGACGTTTTCACCCACTTCTAGCAGGGGTTTTATCTGACTATCCTATATAATCATGCGGATTATGAATTTGACTCGCATGAATATGGTGATGCTTGGGCCAGTGTTAATTACGATCCTCGTACTACTTATAGCTGGGTTGCCTCTAGTCGCTCATCAGTTGTTATCACTAAATTGAATGATCCAACTCCTGCCCTCCAACTCAAGGATAGTTCTTCTTAATGTCTAGCACCACTCTCCCACAGATCATATAGCTGAAGAAGGATTATAGGTAATTCTTCTTCTGAGTCTGAGTTAGATTCGTGATGCAGTTTAGTTTTGTTGTTTTTTCCTTTGTACTTTTAGAGCCTTTGTAGAAATATGAGTTGTGTAAGTATAAGTGCAGATTTTCTTTGTACATTAATAGGACTAAATAAATATGAGAAAATCCTTGCTCTCTGATGTTTACCTGGCAAGCTTTAGATAATCTCTGGAACCGCATCTTTTTTGGGTAGCCATTGCGTATCCCATGAGTTATTTTTCCCTTGCCATCTTTGAATCTATTATTTGCGTAGTTCATGCTTCCTGAATGTTTCTTTTGGTGTTTGAACCCTATTGTGCGCTTGGCACAGTCCACCTTGTTATTTGAGGGTGGATTGTTGTTTTGACTGTGAAGTCGGGTCGTGTATTTACAACCTTCTTAATTCATACACATGGTTTTTATACTGGTTCAGGCTGTCCAATATCCTTACGTCCAATGTGACTATGTAAATAGAATTAACGTTGAGGGATTTTTATTCTGGTTTAGGTCGTCCAATATCCCCACATTCAGTTTAGTTATTGGGCTGAGAAAGCCGGTCTGCATTTTATGCAGTTTTGTTTTGATAACTGGTTCGGATCGTCTAATTTCTCTATATCTAGTGTGTTTAGCCAAAGAAATTAGCATAGTGAGATTTTATACTGGTTTGGGCTGTCTAATATCCCTATGTCCAGTTCATTGAATTATTAATTTTTATAACAATTACAATGTTTATTACATAAGTAGTGTAGATTACACAAAATATGGTTTAAGGTGCTCTGAGTTCCATGTTCTTGGAACTAGGTTGCCATCAGGTTTCGATAGTCGGTACGCATCATTGGCTAGTATTTCTGCTATAACTAATGGGTCTTCCCGGTTTGAGCCTAGAACTCCATCTGCTGGGTCTTTTGTGTTGGCCATACCCTTCGAAGTACTAAATCTCCCTTGTAGAAGTTTCTTTCTTTGAGCCTTGTGTTGTAATTCCTTAACATTCTTTGTTGGTATGCGACAAATACTACTACTACTTCATCTCTTCTCTCTTGAGTGAGGTCAAGTGTAGTTTCTTTTAGCTTCATGTTCTTCTTTGTTGTGTCAGAGATTCTTCTATATGAGGGGACATCTACTTCAATAGGGTGCATGGCCTCGTATCCATTGGTTAACGAGAATGGGGTATGTCCAGTTAGAGACCTGGTTGAAGTTCTATAGGCCCATAGTACTAAATATAATTCTTCTGCCTACTTCCCATTTTCTTTCTATAGCCTTTTCTTAAGCAACTTCTTGATAGCCTTGTTTGCGGCTTCAACTTGTCCATTTTCTTGTGGGTGTACGAAAAGAGAAAAACTTTTGATTGTGCCAATCTTCTCACAGATTTCTGTAAACTCTTTGCTTTCAAACTGGATTCTATTGCAAAGATTATCTTGTGGGGGATTCCAAACCTAGTAATTATGTTTCTCGCTACAAAGGTGACTATATTCTTTGCTGTGATTGAAGCCAAGGTGTAACACCTCGTATTTGTAGGAATATTATTTAGGATATTTAATTAGCTAAATAAAAAAAAATAATGTGCTGATTAAGGGATTGAGATTTGATTTTAATTAATGGGTAGTCGTGCCATTTAAACAATGAATTAAAATAAGAGTTAAAATGAAATAGAGGATGGGTAAAATAGGAAAGAGGCCATTCCTATATCCTTAAACCCATGGTCGTGTATCTTATACACGTTCACTTTCATTTTTCAAAATTTTAAAAGCTTAAGGCGGGCCACCATTAACAAGAGCAAGAGAAAGAAAGATAAAGGGGAAGCTTAATCAACATCAAATTCATTCAAACCTCACATCCTTAATCTCTAAAACAAAGGTGAATAATGTTTACATCCCATATTAGTTTTGTTTTCGGTTTTAAGATGAAATCTGAACCTATTCGCAATGTTTTGCCATGTTTTTGAATGATTGAATGATTATATATACTTGTTGATGATTTATTCACGTTCATATTGATTTTATGATATGTTTTAAGGTAAAAACCCTATTAAATGACATCTAAATGCCTTGCAAATTTTTATATAGACCAGAAATAATAATTTAGTGATGGGTTTCAATTTTCAGAATTTATGTGGAATTTATATAAATTTTCTAGTGAAGAAAATGTTAATTTGGTTTATAAATTATTTACGGTTATATAATAAAAGGTTTGGGTCTAAAATTTTTATAAGTTGGAAAACATATTAAAAGAGATTTTCTGGAATTTTTGCAGAATTTTATTAAGTGTTTTGATGAATATATAAAATTATTTAAGGTATGAGACTTAAATGTTTTATATAATTATAAAAGGAGAAGGGGCTTTTTGTAAATAAATTCAAATTGTTAATTCTGGAAAGTCAGCGGTACTTTTAGAAAAGAGGAACTTGCAACGAATCACAATTTAACAAACAAGGCAGGTTAGGTATATAAAGAAATAGTTAAAAAATGACTAATCTACATGATTTTCACTGTTTCGATGCTTCGGCACCAGGCTTTCGCCTCCATACCTTCGCCTCCATCTCTGTCGAAACCAATGCACATGGAATCAGGTAACTGGTAAGTAGTGAATTGAATATATGCGTAAGGTATAGGGTCAAAACCAGGGGTTCCGAAGGGGTTGAACCACTACTTTGCTTTTAAATGAAAATGTGCCTGCTTGCTTTCGACTAAGTAGCTTTCGACTTGGTTAGCTTTCGACTAGGTCAAATGGGTTTAAAGAAATGGTTTCGATTGGGTTGCGCTTTTGTTCTAAATGACTGCTTTCGACTAAGTTGAAACCTTTTGGCTGCCGCTTTCTTTCTTTCGACCCAGATGGTTTCGAAGGGGTTACTTTGTTTTCTAAAATTTGGCCACTTCTACAATACGTTCGAAGGGTTGGTTTCGACACCATCACTTCTTTACTTAGGAATGATTTTGAAAGGAATGCTTTCGACTTTAATGGGTTTCTGATCCTTCTGCTCTACTTGAAGGCATAATCAAATTAGTTTCGACCGAACCGGTTTTCAAAGGTTTCGACCGAACCGGTTTTCAAAGGTTTCGAAGGAGTAAATTTTTGAATGGTTTCGAAAGACAATTTCCACATGTTTTAAATTGAACCCAAGTGCTTTTGAAAGGTTTGTGTTCACAAAGGTTTGATGCTTTTGAAAGGTTTTCAAGAAAAGTTTCGAAGGGGTGGTTCCCTAATGGTTTCGAAGAGTCGAAAGGGAAGGTTTTTCTGGTTGTTTCGAAAGGATTAGAAGGAAAGGTTTTCTTAAGGTTTCGAAAGGCAATGTTCAAAAGTTTTAAAGAGGATGATGTCTAAGGTTTTAAAGCTTTCGAAAAGAAGGGTTTTCAGTGGTTTCGAAAGGGTTTTGAGAATGGTTTCGAAGGGAAGGTTTTGGCCTTTCGGCCTAGATTAAATAAAGGGTTTTACTTGGTTTAGAAAGAGGTACTTTCGATGGTTTCGAAAGGGATACTTTCAATGGATTCGGAAGGGGTACTTTCAAAGATTTAAATGTTTTCATCAACTAAGATTTGGGTAAAGTGTATATATATATATAGCATGGCAAGGTGATTTCGAGTAAAGCATAGAATATATATATATATATATTCCTTGTTTGAGTTTGATTTAAATGTTTTAAATCATTTTGAAAAGGTTTTCAAATAAAATAATGGGAAGGGATCCCTAAGTAAAATGACTTAGATATTAGAATACTAGATAGGACTAGTATAGGGTCGCGCCTTATACATTAGCTATTAGCCCCAGCTTATTTTTTCCAAAATTCCAGTGTGTAGGACTTTGTCACAGGTAAGACTAAAATTATGAATACACATAGAAAGGAATATATATTAGTATACAGATAGGTTATTGGTGAGCCCGCAAAACCATTAGGATTAGGTGACCCTGGGAGATGTTAAGTTAGGGACAGATCATCCAGAAGAGAAGTATTTAACAGATAGTTAAGGATAGACTGTCCAGAAGAGGAGTGTCTAACAGATGTTAGATAAATTTTCATATATTGTCTGGTAGGTCCAAGTAAGCCAAATGTTAATAGTTAGCCAAACAAAACTATAGTGTTTGAACAGATAGTTCATTTATTACCTGATATGTATGTTTATGTAATGATGCTTTACTGTATTTAACCAGTTTTGGTTGCAGGAAAAGATTTGCTAAAGATATGTTTTAAAAGGATGTTAGTGAGGGGAAACCCATTCCGCTAAGCGACGCGGTCTCACTTAACATAAAATATCCGAGATGTAACAGTATTATTCACACTAGGCTTTATGTCTGATTCGAAGTTTTTGTTTCCCCTTAAACTCTCGGGTGCTCAAAATTGATTTGAGTAGGCTGAGGTTTGAGGTTTATAGGTTTTAATTTTGATGAATAAAGCTTCCGAAGAAGAGCAGGTGGCTTACGGATAGCTAATTAGGAGTTATAATTTATTTTTCTTTGATTCTGCCGTGTATATTAAGTCAGATATGACTATATTAACTCTGATCAACCAAGGGGGCATCGTCAGATGTCGCTCTTGGCGTATCTTGTAATTGATATTTTTGATCACTTTTTGGGAAACTTTAAGGGATTATGTAGCTTGGATATGAATTATTGTTTTAAAATATAATTAGTAAAATGTTGTTTTTTGAAATATATGATTTTGTTCATATTCAAGTGCTTCTGATATTATGGATACCATTAGCATTACCATATTTTGTCACCAGAAGTTAATACTATAGATGACTGCAGCATCTGTAGCGCTTAGCTTTTGGCCTCCAGATACGGGATGTTACAACTTGGTATCAGAGCATAGGTTTATGAAAAACTTTAAACTAAAAATGGTCTTTAAGACATAATCCTAAGGAATTAGAATAAGATCGGAGTGGGATAACGCTATAGTAACGTACTTGTATTTACTATATATAAGTATACGCTTTATCTCTTGTCTCCTATCTTTGTTAGGATTTTTTTCCATGTCTCATGAGGTTTGAATACATATATAGATGGTAGAAGAGGAAGAGTTAACCAAGGAGGGGAGGGTACCGATGGGAATGTTAGGCCTAATGTGAGGAGGACCCAAGGTCAGGCACAAGTAGAGAATGTAGGTACTGGGTCCCGCAAGTTGGAATGGAAGCTATTTATCAGTTTTTCGTGAATATGACGCAAGCGGGTGTTGCTACTAGAGTAATGGGAGGAGGAGTTCAGGAAGCTTCGATAGTCAACAATTATGTTGTTCTGAGTAGTGATTATGTTAGGCTTGGAGGAAAGCCATTTATTGGAATCGAGGATGCTATCGAGGTGGAACATTGGTTGCTGCACTGCGAGAGAATATTTGCAGATTTAGGGCTCAATGATGAGCAGAAGAGGAGGTTGGCGTCAAGACAACTTCTGGGAGAAGCTTTATTTTGGTGGAATAGTGTGACTGTAGCAATGGATGAGGAGACTATGACATGGACAGAGTTTAAAAGGAGGTTCCAGGAGAGGTTCATGTCGGTAATGGCATAGTCTGTTTTGATCCAGAAGTTTGTCGAGCTAGAACAGGGACAGATGATTGTTCTGGAGTATGCCAGCAGGTTTGAAGAGTTGGCTAGATATGGTTATACCACTATTGATATAGTGATGAAGAGGAATGAGAAGTTTATCAGGGGATTAAAGCCTGAGTTGGCCAGGGCTACTTTACCGCATATTAGAGATTCTTGTGACGTGGTTGTGGAGATGGCTTTGAGGCACTAGGAGATGCTTGCGTGTCAGGAGAAGAAGGTAAAAGAGGTCCAGGTTGAGCTAGGCCAGAAGAGGAAGTTCTTCCACAAGAAGGGTGGAGCAGCCAAGAAAGAGAAGTCTTAGGTGGTCTATTTTAAGTGCGACAAGAAGGGCCATTTTTTCAACGATTGTCATACTGGAAAGGCGAAAGAAGTGATCGGGAAGAAGAACATTAGATGCTTCAACTGCGATCAGATAGGCCACTATAATAATCAATGCAAGGAGCCCGCTAAGGATGGAAAGGGCAAGGTATATGCATTGGAGCCTGCTACTTCGAAGCCGACGGCTCAGGAGAAGGGAAAGGCAATTTTAGGAGGTATGCTTCAGATTCATGGTATGTCTGTTTGCGTTCTATTTGCTACTGGTGCATCGCATTCTTTTATATCTAGATGTTTGGTAGATAAGCTTAACCTAGAACACATATATTTAGTTACTTCCTTACGGGTTGCGAATCCAATAGGAGGGTATGCAACTCTAGGGTTGAGATGTGACCAGTTAGAGTTTGACTTGTTAGGTCATACTTATTTTTGCAGTTTTCATGTGTTTAGTTTTATGGAGTTTGGGATTATTATTGGGATGGAACGGTTAAGTGAGTACGATGCTAGGATATTTTGTCAGGATAGGAAAATATCTCTTAGACACCTGATTGTGTGATCGAATTGTTTATATCATAGAATGTTCTAGTGGTGAGGTGAATGCCTTATTGGGTGTTGTGGAATTGGAAGGCAAGCTGAGTCGAGATTTCATGGTTAGAGAATTCACAGATGTATTTGAGCCAGTAGTTGGATTGCCAACAAAACGAGTCATTGAGTTTCGGATAGATTTGGTTTCGGGAGCAGAACCAGTGAGTAGGCCGCCAGCAGAATGACCCATATAGAGATAAGGGAGTTGAAGGTGCAGTTGCTAGATTTGAAAGGAAAGAGTTTTATCAGGCCGAGTAGTTCACCTTGGGGAGCAACTGTAGTATTTGCTAAGAAGCCAGACGAATCGTTAAGGCTATCACTATACCATAAAGTGAATCAAACAATAGCCATCACACAACATAAGCTAGATTTGATGTTATCCCAATATTTACAACCATTTCACACAACACATGGAAAAACCATCTATTGTATGTCATAGCCCGTGAAATCTTTGTTCTGTTGAGATTTCATCAATGCCATTCGGACAACATTTCATTTGTTGTCTGATTGAAATTATCAAAAATTTGGTCTTTCCTCCTTATCAATATTTTGTTTTCCTCTCTCAAAATTGTCTTGATATTTTGTGGCTGTGTTTTTTCATTTATTTCCGTCTCTTATTTCGTTCGTAGCTAAAAGAAAAAAATAGCGGCCCAAAAAATCTTCTCCCTCCTCTCCGCCCTCGCCATTACCTTCTCCTACCCATCATCTACTGCCCACCCTACACATCATCTGCTGCCGACCCTAGCTAAAAGAAAAGTAGATTGTTTGGTATGATTTTTTCCCCTTTTAAATTTTTTGCGGCATTCTCGACTTCCACGTTTTTCCAGTGATGATTTGAGTTTATATAGGAATTGATCTCGTATATTTTGTGGTCGCATTCGATTACTTGGATTTGCTTCCGGTTGCTTGGATTTGCTTTCAGTTGCTTGGATTTGCTTTCGATTGCTTGGATTTTCTTTCGGTTGCTTGGATTTGCTTTTGATTGCTTGGATTTGGGTTTGATTGCTTGGATTTGCTTTCGGTTGCTTCTACGTAGACTGCTATCGATTTGGTATGTGTATAGTTTTGCCCCTTTTCAATTTTGTGCTCGAACTTGACTTGATTTTTTCTGCCATTGATGATATGGGTATATATAGGAATCAATTTCCTATATTTTGGATTATATACTATGATTTCAATTGCTCGTTTGTGTTCTTCCTAGAGTTCTATCTCTTTTGAACTGCTAGGTTTTGATTCTGACTTGATCTTTGCAATGTTTTGTGTGCTTCCTGGAGTTCTTATCTCTGTCGATTTGTATTATCTCTGTTGGTTTGTACATATATGAGTTTTTCCCCTGTTGGTTTATAACTCTGTTGGTTTGTATCTCTTTTGATGCTCCATTATTGTTGTATCATTAGTGCTTGTTGTTTTTGAACTAGTTGATGCTCAAAGTGGTAAAAGCAATGTGCTTATGGTTCGCTGTATCAAATCATCACTATTGAACTAGTTGATGCTAGCCTGTTGCATTAGTGCTAGTTGTTGTTGAACTAGTTGAAGCTTGAAGTGTCTTCTTGCTTGGTTCTAGTCATGTATACATGTGTGTGTGTGTGTGTGTGTGTTTGCACCATGCTTGGTTGTGTGAATATGTGCTTATTGGTTCTATATGTGTGTATATACACATGCACTATGCTTAAACTGTTTTGCGATTTCATGCATTTCACTATATCAATTCATCACATAGAACTTAAATGTATATACACACATGCATATTTATGTATATATGTGTACACTTGTTCTATTTGAATAATTCATGTTGCACCCCACCTAGGGATTATGTAACTTAGATATGAATTATTGTTTTGAAATGTTATCAGTAAAATGTTGTTTTTTGAAATCTATGATTTTGTTCATATTAAAGTGCTTCTGATATTATGGATACCATTAGCATTACCGTATTTTGTCACCTGAAGTTAATACTATAGATGACTGCAACATCTGTAGCGTATTTTCCTTCAGCTTTTTGACTTCTCCATGCAAAGCATTATATCTTTCGTAATCTATGGTTCTGTGCTTTTGTCTGATCGGACGGGCATCGGGATCGATGTTGAGTGCAAGATAGGTGATGATTGGGTCTATTTCCACCATATCTGAATGAGTACGTGCAAATACATCCACTGATTTCTTCAGGAAGTCTATTGACTCAACTTGGATGTCTGTGTTGAGATTCTTCCCAATCCTGAGAACCTTTGTGGGGTCTTTTGGGTATATTTGTACAAATTCGAGGTCATCTAAAGGCTCTAATTCTTTCTTTATCGCTTCTAATCTCAGGTCTATCTCACTTTCTCCTTCCTTCTCGGGCTGAGAATCGACTGAGAGTGCTTGTTTTCGAGCCTCTTTGGAGAAGTACTATGCGTAGACAGAATTATACTCATCATTGTCGATCATGTGCAGATATGTCCTTTTTTTCTTTCTTTACGGATGTTGAGGTTGCAGGACTGTTTGCTTCAGTACCATCTTGGGTACTTTGTACCGATGCAATTTTCTGAACAAATTTGGGTTCTTGTTTATTACTGTTATTGCAAATATCAGAGGAGACAACAAAACAGTTTCAAACAATTTTATTACTAAAGTTGAGAGTTACATTGTATAGTTCTTTAGCAAAAAATTGTTTGCCTCTTATGGACGCTATCCCCACGGGAGTGTTGAATTTCATAAGCAGGTCCTTCTAAGAGATTATTGCCTTTAAGTCTATCAATGCAAGTCTCCCTAGAAAGGCATTATATGGTGATGGCCGATCAATAATCAAGGAACTTGCGTGAAAGGATTTGTGGAGAGGTGTTGTTTCAACTATGATGAGTAGGCATGCTGATCCAATAGGGATGACTGTTGTGTTGTTGAAGCCTTAAACTAGCTCTAGGTTGGGTTTTAGAATTTCAGGTGGAAGCTTCATCTGGTCGTGTGCTGAACTGAAGATTGCATTGACTGAGCTTCCAGAATCTATAAAGACTTTTCTAATGGTGAGATTTGAAATTTGCACTATGACTATAAGCGGGTCCTTGTGTGGAAAAACAACTCCTGCTGCATCAGCTGCCATAAAGACTATCTCCTGCACTGGCTGTTTCTTAATCTGGAAGACCTTCTTCTGCTAAAATTTAGCCTCTTGAACATAGCTTTCCTATGTTTTTTTGCTTGCCCCAACAAAGTGCGGCCTGCCACGAATTGAGGCTATGAGTTGGAGGGATTCCCTACTTGATTTTCATTTGGGTCAGGAGTGAGGTCTCTGGTCCCATTCTCGTTGCTAGTCTTTTGAAAGCTGCCCAGATACCCTTTTGGATCAGTCTTTCTATCTCGTTCTTCAAATGTCTGCAGTTGTCAGTATGGTGGTCATTGGCTCTTTGGATGTGGCGGTATGCTCCACCTCGATTTTTTTTTGCTTTTTACCCCTTGTTCGGTACATTAAATGCAAGCTTATTCTTGGTCATCTCATATATATTCCCAAGAGTATAAGTAAGGGAAGTCTTTGTCGTAAGGTATAATTCTTTTTGATGTTTTGTAGGTGGATGATAACCTTCTGCCTAATTTTCTTGTCATAGCGGACGGCAAAAGTTTTCTATGGTAGCACCGTAGATCAAGATTTTTCTATTCTAATGTGGCCAGCTTCTTTTTCATAAAAATCCTTCATGATGTGGAATGCTTCCTCACTAATCACTCTGATCCCAGTGTGCGTCGCCATTAGCAATGCTTCCTCGCTAATCACTCCGATCCGGAGTGCCTCAACTTTGAAGTGCTTAATGAAGTTGTGAAAGATTTCATTTTCACCTTGCTTTACACACGACATAATATTTATGTCTGCGGAAGCTTCTCTTCCCAAATTGAATTGTCATAGAAAATCAGCGGATAGTTGTCTCCAAGATCAAACATCCCCTGATACCTTTTGAATAATCGAAAGGCTGCACATGCTAAGAATATAGGGGAAAACCTTGCATCGGGCCATTCTTCCTAACTTTACAATGTCCATATAATATTAATATGTGCAGATTGGTCATTAGGGTTGGTAGTTCAATCGAGGTTATAAATCGAAGAGGCTTTAAATTTATCAAAGAATCTGCCCCTATAATGGTCTTGCTAAATGAGGAGGAAACTCCTTCCCCTACTTTTTCTCCAATGCTTTGCTGGCATATTTTTTCTAGCTGCTCTACACATGCCTTTAATCGGTTGATTTCATTTTCCCTCAGGTCCATCAGGGATGAACTACCCTCAGAAGTAGTGTCATTATCATCTTGGGAAGATTGGGCCTGTTTTTTAGTAGGAGTTGGTTTATATAGGTTGGCTTTGATTTGATCTGATGGTTAGCTTGGATTTTTCCTTTTGCTTAGCATTAATTTTCTAGCCAGCGTCACCATTCCTATTTCGAGGAGTGTCGTCTTCACTTGCCCGCTACATAGTTAGCGAGTAATGGCTTTGAGCTATGGAACGTGGAGGGGAGGTTGGTCTGAAAGCAATAGATTGGTCCACTGTCTTTTATAGCCCTTCCATTTGTTGGTTTATTTGGGTTTTGAAGGAATGAAGTGTAGTAAGGATCAGATCCTTGCGGGCCTTGGTTGGGGCGTCTGCTTCAATTTGAGGTTTCGACACTATGAGTGGCTTCTTTGAGGCTTTCGAAGCCAAGTGTAACTGTTCTTGTGCAAGGGGAGTGGAGAAATCAGTGGGGTTCATGGTTTGTGAAGGGAGATATAGTTAAAATTTACTGGAAATAGGAAATGGAAGGTTCGGGCCCTCCTAGCACCAAAAATGTTGATGAGAAATTTTGGTCTCACAACACCTCAGATAATCACAAAAGTAACTAAGACATACATCCGCGAGTTAGAATCAACAAAGTTAAGTGATACTAAATTTGCCTTTAGATAATAATTATGTCACCAAGGGCTTACACAATCAAGTGGTTGCATTTTAACTGTGTGTTAAAATGTCAAATCAAATTGATACCTAATTGAGGTAAAAAAGGTAACAAAGAATTTAACACTAAAATCTAGGTAGGTAAAAGTGCAGAAAAATATAATGACAAAGAATTTTATGTGGTTCAAATGTTAATGAATCCTACGTCCATGGGGAAATATCACTTGCTTTCCTTATATTCCTTGTACAAGCATTATAGGCAGAGATTATTAAACTTTTCCTTATTTACCTAAAAAATATAAAATTGGGGAAAGATCTTTTTCTTGCTATAGTGTCTTTTCTATTTATAATATGGAGATGCACGTGGATTGCCTTCACTCTCCTTCTGCAGTTTTAATTCCCAACTTTGGATTTTGCCATGTGTCATCTATCAATCTCATTTGTTTGATGTGCACAAATTGCTGACATGCCTTTGGCGGGAAACCATAATTTGAGTGATTGAATATTTGGCATTGGCGGGAAGTCTGAAATTGAAGTGCGAACATCTAGAATTGAGGCATGAAACCCAAATTCAAATGGATCATGCACTTTTGATCTGAAGGGACAAATGGCTTGTGTATTGCCCCCATAAGGATGTTGAGAGTTATCACTTTGCTTTGTTGTTGGGGCTCAGTTGATACACATAGGGCGGAACTGCATTTTTCTCTTGATGTTGCCCTGGACATGGTTGTAATGAGTCATCTTTCCCAGTCTGCATTGTTCGTTTGACATTGTTCTAAGCAAAAATGGAGTTGAGTTGCTTTGTCCCCAATCTATTGTGTTAGCTTAGTATCTGTATGAATGTGCTCTGAGCTGCTCTTGATGTTATGCATAATTTGTTTGATAAGGGTTACTTGCGCCTTTGCTGTTTTCCAACAAGTGAGGACCTGCGATGGAGCGCTATTTGTATGACCCCGTGTGCAGCCCTTGGAATGCTTTAGATTCCTTATGGAACTTATGGTACTGTTTAAAGAGTCCTTAATAGGCGCAACAGAAATCTGCACTTGAAAGTATTTGCAATGCATTAGCTTTTAGAAATAACAGTTGGGTTTATTTGACCTTTTGATTGTAGCGCAGTTTTTTTCTTTCGTTCCTCCCTTGGTGCTGCTGGGTTCCTTAAATCCTGATGGTGGTGGGTTTCTTTATTAACTTATGATGTTGGTGGCGCACTTCTTTATTTGCCTATTCTGATGGCGGCGCACTTCTTTATCAGCATGGCTATGATGTAGACCCGTTATTTTTGTACATGGATATGTGAGTGCAATGCATCCCCATTTATATATATATATATATCCTTTCAGGGGATGTGTTGCACTCTGGCATTGTTAGTATAGATTTTGGTGTGGCAGCGCAGTATCACCATCTTGCAGTCACTTCTGGGTTTCATTGTAGTTCTTTTTTTGGATCGCATATTATGGTCACAGGTCGGTTCCTCAACTTGGTAGCCATTTTTGGTTATAGTGCCAAGACTGTGTTTAAATGATTGGGCACAGTACACTCTTGACTTCGTATTATCCTTCACTTCCTCTTCTTATTGCCAAACTTGGTTTTGAGAGCAGTCCCTTTTGATTTTGGAGCTTGCATCATCTCGCCATCAACAAGTTTTAGGAAATATAGGTATAACACTTGCCCCACATGTCTGCAGCGATCGTTGATGGGTATGGACTTGTCTCCGTTTACCTTTGGTTTCAGCTTCCTATCACTTCTGTTTATTCCTTTCTTTCTTTTTAAGGAAGGGAAAAGGTATTATTAGCCATTTCACATTTAATGGTCTTATACACATGTCATTTCCCTATCGGTCGTCCTTCTATAGAGCTGTAACGTCAATCTTTTTGTTTTCCAGGTAGATCTATCTTGATTTTCATGCTCATTATTCTTGCTGTTTAATCGATCGATTGATGATTCAGAAATTTTTCATCATTTCATTTGTCTGTTGAACACTCGACTAAGGTAAGTATATAATTTGTCTTCTTTCTTCTTGCCTTGTTATGTTCCTATATGATCATAAAAGAGAGAAAGAGAGGACATGTCAAATTATCTATCTACAAAGTTTATTCTTTTTCTGAATTCAGATTTTCTTTCGGATCGACGTAAGAATCTTGTTTCTTGTAAACCTCTTTATTTTAGCCTTTTTCACAATTTACCTCGTGATTTCAAAATGGCATCATCTTCTTCTTCCCCTTTGTCTTCTAAGATAGCCTATTTGAAAGTTGTTGAGGGTATTCTGGACAAATTTGGATTTGTAGGTTACGAGGTTAGGGTTCATGAACTTCACGAACATATTCACACTCCCACAAATGGGTTTACCTCTCTCGCTCTCGAACATATACGATGCAGGCTCCATCTTCCCTTAAATTCTATCTTTCGCCAATGGCTAACCTCCATTGATCTTCTTTTTATCCAGCGCGCTCCCGTTTCATACTCTCTTGTGTTTGCCGCTTGTATCCTCTATGTAGAGAATGGTTATACCATTTCTTGTGAGGAGCTCCAATTCTTGTTTGATATCAATAAAAGCTCTTTAGGGGGCAATGCTGGATTTATCACGCTTAAGGTAAGAAAGCGACCTTGGTGTCTGTCCCCCGCAAGACTTAGAGATGGATCGACTTATATATCATTATTTCAAATTCTGGTAGTTTTCCTCCTTCTTTTCGCCTTCATCCCACTCGGCCCATTTTTTTGATGATTCCACCAAGTTGTATGAGTCCCGTAGAAACCGAATTTAGGGTTAAGCGAGGAGGATAGAAAAACACAAACGTTTTTTTACTTAAGAGATGCCTAAAAAGCATGGATTTCTAAGCACAAACCATAATTTCACTCGTGCTATTTTTAAGCTCTCACCAATTTTGGATGTGCCTAGGGGTATAATTTGCTAAAAATAGATTTAAGATTTACTATTTTTATGTTTCTGACCTTTGTGAGAGCTTTTTTTTACCTCGAGATTCCTTTTATATACAAGCAAAATGGATAATGATTGCTTGGACGCATTTCTTTCGCCTACTAAACCGCCGAAGAAGAATATCCTTAAGAGAAAACGTGATGTTGACAAAGGTTCTGACCAAACCTATAAGAAGTTAGCTATTTCCTCTCTACCTCCTCTAACTACTCTTCCTGTGTCTACTTCGACAGCTCTCCTTATTCCTCCTCTATAGTATCTTCTTGACCCTTGCACTCAGTATTTGTCTTTACCTGAGGGTGCTATATCTGAACTCACTGAGCGAGTTAGAAAGAATGCACTAGATAGTTTATCTAGCATTACTTCATCTCCCTCTTCTCTTCTCTCCCTTCTGTTTCATTATCTTCCCTCTTCTGATCTCACGGCCGAGATGATAATATCTTGGTCCTATGTAAGTGGTTTTCCTATCTCCCTCCCCTCTCTTTTCCTTTAATTATTTAATTATTCCTTAGCTTTTCATTATTATTATTTTTCTTATTTTAGCTTGGCGCCTTGGCAGGCCATGTCTTTGGCTCGCATTATCCAACCTAAAAAAGTTTTAATTTGGTCACTTCCAAGAAGGCTAAGGTTGTGGGAGACTTTGATGCATATCGTCTCAAGGCGGAAGGGAAAGAGAAGACTGTAGAAGAGGCTTTGGTTCGAAGGACCGTTAGTTAAAGGAAAAGGATGTGGAGCTAGCGATGTTGCAGAGCATCCTCGTTTGTATATATCCTTTTAGGGGATGTGTTGCACTTTTGCATTGTTAGTACAGCTTTTAGTGTGGCAGCACAGTATTTTTACCTCGCTACCACTTCCAGGTTGCATTACAGTTCTTTTTATTGGATCACATATTATGGCCGTAGGTCAGTTCCCATACAAGGTAGCCATTTTTGGTTATAGTGCCAAGACCGTATTTAAATGATTGGGCGCAGTACTCTCTTGACTTTGCCTTGTCCTTCGCTTCCTCTTCTTGTAGCCTAACTTGGTTTTGAGAGCAGTCCTTTTTTATTTTAGTGCTTATGTTATCTTGCCTTCAACAGGGTTTAGGAAATATAGAGGTAACATGAGGATTTCAATAATAAAAAGGTTGCGGCTATCCTTCGGGAATCATGCTTTCACCGGGATAATTTTCGCAAGGAATACAAAGAATTGACCATGCTCTTTTGGATGCTGATTAAGGACATGGCTAAACTTATGGACTGCCTATACCTTGTATATGCTCGATCTCCCATGATTGACTTTTCATTTCTCGGCGACGGTTGTAGAAGACTGGTTAAACGCCTTTATAGGAGATATTTGGATTTATATGGATCCGACCCTTAACCGTGAGAGTGTTAAAACTTTCCTAGATTTCTAACGGTGCCTTTAACTATCGATTCCCTTCTCCTGATATGGTTAAATTTAACAAGGATAGATTTGTTATCTGGTATTATAATGAATCTGTTCTTTATGAGCCTCTATGATCTTGTATACTAATTATCTTTTGCAGTTAAGCTAAATTTGTAATTGTTTTGTGGACTTTGTGTTTTAATATATTTATTATCATTGTGTAGGCTTCTAAATATAATCATGTTTATTCATCATCTCCCATGTCATGAGGCAATTTAAGTAAATTGGTCGGATTAAAAAGGGCTTTCAGAGAAAATTTCCCTTTGTTTAAAAAATCTCGCCTAACAAAATACTACTTCCTTTGCAACCTTAATCAATATACATCCAATTTCCAAACCTAGATTTCAATTTCTTAGGTAGCTATAATGACCAAATTCTCAATGAAATCCAGACTAACCATGCCAAGTTGTTAGGTAGTAGACTTAGCCCCTCTCCTATAGAATGGAACTATCGTGGGTTTTCTTTAGTCAATACTCCTCTTGGTGCTAATGCTCCTTTTAGTGCAACATTTTCTATTTCGCCTTCCTCTTTTTAGAAGATTTGGGATGTCCTTTCTAATTTAAAAACTAATTGTGTTGTAACTTCTATTATTATTATATTTTCAAGATGTAATAGCTTTTATGAAAGATTTATTGTAGTTCAACAAAAACTTTGTTGTCTTTGTTTCATTTTTATTTAAATTTTGCTGTTATTTATTTTCTAAATTAAGGCAAAGGATTGCCCTTATCTATTGATGATCCCGATCTTAATCAACATCTTAAGAATATTCAGGCCAAGCTAATGACAACATTGAGAGAACGATCCTCTCGTTCTATGTTTGGTTCTACCACCATAAATATCAACGAAGCTAATAAGTGGTATGAGAAATACATTAATGTAAAATCTATTATAAAATCCATCGAGGAAATAATAAATGATCTTGATAATAGAGCTTCGCAAAAGGATGCTGAAATCGCTATATTGACCGAAAAGCTTGGTTCATGTACCAATCTAATGGAAGTTGGAGTTCGATATGAAGATTGCTCATTTAAATCAACATATTTTTTACTTGAGTTTGAAGTGATGAAATATAAGAACGAATGTCAATCTTACAAACTCATATTGATCGAAGGTGAAAAAGAATGCCTAACCCTACTCTAGTTGAATCTTCAAAAATGGAATCACAACTTCTTACTTCCTCATCCCGAGGGCGCTCAACTCATGGTCATGGTCCGTCCAATTCTCCTCAAGTGGATAAATCAGGGGAACTTGCAAGACTGACTGGATCCTTCAAACTAGAGTGCGTTCAAAAGAGTAAGGATTAGTGGAATGAGAAATTTATCAAGATAGTTTCAAAGCAATAGCCAGAAAATGAAATGTTGGAACATCATAAGAACGAGCTTATGATGAAGATTAAGGTTCTTGAGAACAACATTAATGAGGTGAACCATAGAATTTCTCAACTAAAGGATGCAAACAAAACTTATGAAATGGCCTTATCAGTTCAGATTGACTCTATTGACTCTTTCAACATTCATCACAAGGAGAGGAAACTCAAGAAGTACCTCCCAGTAGTCTTATAACACATTGTTGATCCTCCCTCTGTGCTTGAAACCCTAATGAATGAGGTGAAAGAACTCAAAGATCAATTGGAATTAATGAAATTTTATTCCACTAGGGCTTTCCAGCTTGATTCTCATGTTGATTACTTAATCGAAGTTATAGCTGCTTTTAACTTAAAGTTTGATTTCACATATTTAGGCATGGAAAGAGATAGTAGATTGAGGAAGGCAGTCGTTTCTAGTTATCAAAGATTTCATTATTTTTCAAATATGGATGTTCCGAAGCTTGGAAATAAATTGGAAGGCCTATAATTTGTACAAAGAAGCGGGTCCAACTAGTGACCAACATTCATGCACTTTAGATATGGAAGGAAAAGGGAAGGACCTCATTTATCAATATCACCCAGTCCCTCATCCTCCAGGAACATAGATGTCAAGGAGAAATACATCGGTTATGAAAGAGATTTGATGTGTTAAAATAGCCATGTTGTGCTTTTGTGAATTGCATGGTGCATAACCCTTGTACAAGATTATATATCATAAGTATGTTGATAAGTAGAATATACTTCCCTTTTTGATTACCTAACTTTGGTGGTGTATTGTTTTGAAATATTTCCTCTAGCTTATTATCACAATTTCCTTGATTTGTAATTGCTTTAGACAGATCTTGAATGGTTGGATGTTGAATTCCATGAGTGGTGTGCAGGGATTTGCTATTTAATCATGCTTTCCATTCACTTTTTTGGATATGCGCTTTGGCCAGGCCTAGCGGCGGGACCAAGGGCTTACTTGACCATCACTCTTTGGATGGGTGCTTCGGCCAAACCCAGAAGCAGGACTGAAGGCTTTTTAATTATCTCCCTTAGAAGAGTGCTTTAGCCAGGCTCGATGGCGGGACCAAATGGTTAACTGACCATCACTCTTTGGATGGGTGCTTCAGCTATGCTCGAAGGAAGGACCGCAAGCTTTTCAACCATCTCCTTTTGATGGGTACTTTGTCCACGCCTAGCGGCGGGACCAAAGGCTTAATTGACCATCACTATTTAGATGGGTGCTTCAGCTAGGCCTGAAGGTATGACTGAAGGCTTTTTGACCATCTCGCTTGGATGGATTGGCTAGGCCCGATGGTGGGACCAAAGACTTAAATGACCATTACTCTTTGGATGGGTGCTTCGACTAGGCCCGATGGCAAGACCAAAGGCTTTTCGACCATCTCCCTTAGATGGTTGCTTTGGCTAGGCCTGATGGCGAGACCAAAGGCTTAATTGAATAGTTTGGCAATTGTTATCCTTATTCGATGACAAAAGCTCGATTATTTCCGACTTTACCCATTTTTAATTTCCCGAACATTCCGACTTAACAAACTCTTGAATATCTCCTTTTCTTACATAATACTCGATGATTCCCGATAATGCTATATAGTCACTGGTTGATACCCCTTTGTTTTATGATAATGACAGTATATCTCTCCATCATATCTTTACTTAATGAGAAAGTGCACTTCCTCATTAGAAATAAGGAGTGGTGTAACAATTTTACTCTTTTGTTTCCTTATAGTGGAGCCTCCTCACTCACCTTTATGCTTCTTCTCACAATTCCGCACTTTAGAGTCCTTTTCAGCCCTTCATTTTCTTAGCATTTCTACCTTTTTTTGGTTGGTTACTTTAATTAGGTCCTTTGACCTTTGAGCAAACTCCTCAAAGTCACGGTTTACTTAATTTTCAAAGATGGTTCCTCATGCCTTGAGTTGAATACTTCGCCTAACTAGAGAAAATGGATCATTTCTAAATTACACATCATCCTTGTACTTTCACGTAGGCCTTTCTACCTTTAGCTAATTGACCAAAGCATAAAGTGGCTCTTTCCCTACATGAAAAGGGTTTATAGTCCATTTAGTTGGACTATATTGAGTGACTCTTCTCTTTTCCTTTAGAGTTTGAATGGCTAAAATTTTCAACTTCAATTCTTATTCTTCACTAAATTGTTGATTGCTTAGTGGGTAGGATAAGAGATTTAAACATGGTTCGAAAGATACTTGTTGCAACCTAATTGCCATAGTTGAAAATCCAAACAAAGTTGGTTTGTTTTTAAAGAGAGAGTGAGTGAGAGTGAACTTCTTGAGTTCAACTCTCAATGAAAGCACCAAAAATGTTAAGGTAAAAGTAGGGCTTGGTTATTGAATCAAGATAAATGAGGATGGACTAAAGCTATAGTCATAATGGAATTCACATTGTCATGCTTTAATATATCTAACATGAAGATCTTTCAACATGTATGACATGCAATAAATACTAACAAGGTCCAAGTCAAATGTCTAATGAGGTGACAATACAAATTATGTTAAACAAGAGCCTTTTATTACAAAATTCTTAGTTACAATCTACCCTAATGGTCATGGATTCCCAATTCAAAGCTCTCTTTACAATGTGGAAATAAAAAATGAAAATTGAAGGAGAAGGAAAACTAAAAATCAACCCCTTTTTAGATAGGGGCACACATTTATTTATAGAGAATTTGGGCCGCTGGATTCTTGACACTAGATGTTCATGATTGATCCATATGGGACATGGCCAGAATGGCATGTGGCACACTTGTTTCTCGATGGATTTTGATTCATGACTGTATGCGATAACTTTCTAGAAACATTCTACGATAGCTTCAATTTGTTGTTTCAAAATAACAAGCGATAGCTCTGACTCACACAATAGCATGGATTTATCACTTCAAGGTATATACGACAACCTATGATAGCCTTTTGGAACTCCCTATTACAACTTTGATTCATCATTCAAATATGGTACATGATGGCTTTACTAAACCTCCCATGATAACCTTGTTTTGTCATTTGGATGTTAGCATGTTATGGTTCGATTACCTTGGTTTTTCATTTAGATATAGCACGCGGAGGCCTCATAGAACTCCCTACGATGGCTCTTTTACCTTATCCAATAATTGCTTCAAGACCTATCATGGTGGCTCTATTCTTTCATGTTCAAAGTTATCGCATGGAAGTTTTTCTACAAATTTCTCTACAAAGGATTTCACTCTAATTATCGTGATGGCTTTGATTCTTACCATGCGATGGTGTCAGTCATCCTTCGATAGCTTTCATAGGAACACTCCCCAATGGATTTAAGGATCTCTCCCAGATGGCTTATGTGGAACAATTTACATTGATTGTAAAGGAACACTTTATAATGTCTTTAAGGAACTCTTCACGATGGCTTGTGAGGAACTCTTCACGATGACTGTAAAGGAACACCCTATAATGTATTTAAAGAACTCTCCATAATGGCTCATGAGGTACTCTTCATGATGACTATAAAGGAACATTCTATAATGTGTTTAAGAAACTCTCCATGATGGCTTATGAGGAACTCTTCATATGATTGTAGTAAAGGAACGCTCCATAATGTCCTTAAGGAACACTTCACAATGGCTCCCTTCTTTGTAATTGTCCTATGATGGTTAATTATATTTGAGTATTCAAATTTTTCTTACAGTTACAAGAATTACAAGAGAATAATAAGAAAATAGGAAGCACTTAAGACTAATAAAATTGTGTAACCTTAATAACTTGTGGTATCAAGTGCCTTGAAATGTTTGTAGTATTCAAAATTCTTGTATGTTCCAACCTCTTTGAAGTTGCAATGTAGGGGATATTTATTGTAGTTGGAGTGGATAATGGAAAGTTGATATTGAGCTGTAGAATTGGCTAAAAATGCCTATTCGTTGATAAGGCTGCAAGGATAAATGGATGACAACTGCTAAGGTGTAAGAAGATGTGCGATGAATGAAAATATACTCATTGCTCCTCCGTACCAAGCTTGAGCTTTGCATTTATTGCACAGACTTTGCATTAAATGTGCATTTAATGCTGATGGTATTCCACATCAGTTCAGCCACCCAACTACAATACTTTGGATAGGTAAATGGACAATATGTCATTTACTTGAGTGCTTAGTAGCGAATCTGGCTGCGCTGGTCGATTGGTAGTTGACGATATGAAAGAAACTAGGAATCCTGCTAAGGACCATATTGGGAAGATGGTGCATGGCTAGGTGTAGGATGTCTGGGAGGATAGCCTAGGATCGGTCGGAGAAGGCTGTACTGAAGCCGGGCCAAGAAAAGGCCATGCTTGAGCCTGTCTTGCTTAATATGCCACCTATTGAGGTGGGCTTGGAGAGGTGTCAGCAGTCAACTAGAGTGCCAGCAGGTGAATGTACTAACATGGAGTTGTGTCAGAAAAAAGTTAACATCGGAAGACTGGTTATTACCGAGCGAAGCCTGACTGGACTGGGAGGGGTCGGGCCCTGATCTTGCCTAAATGTGAAGGGTGCCTATCGATGAAGCGAGCGGGCCTCACCTTGATGTCTTGTTGAATGGAAGGGATTGTTTGAGACTATCATGGCCTTGGGCTAGCCTACACGGGTCGGTTTCAGAAAAGTTGGGTTGGCTTTGATTGGGCCAAACTGCCTTAAATTGGTCTGCTAATTACTTATGAGAAAATTGAGTAACACACACATATACATATTTATATATGTATGTATGTATGTCTATACAATTACATTCAACAATTCAAATTATACTTTGTGGATTGTTTTAGTAATTATATCCGTTTAAATACATGTATACGTATACTTATCAATATACAAATACATACACATATATTTAAATAAAGAATTCAAATATTATTTAGTCAAATCTTACTTTTATTTACTAAACCTTATAAAAATCCTAAATCCCTTCCTACCACTTTATAGAATTGAGTAACTATTTTATAAGACACATCACAAGCTTACTAAACTTTTTCAAGTCTTTTAATACATAATTTCACCATTAAAATTAAGTATTTATCTCATAAGTATTTTATAATACCTTATAACCATTTTATAAACTATTCCTTTTACTTATAAAATTATTCCTTTGCTTAAATAATATTTAAAAGTACTACGTAAGCTTCATTAAACCTCTAATCACTTTAATAATAAGTGTAGAGCTCAAAACTCACTTAATTAGTGTTTGCACCAAAAATTGGCACAAACACCCAATAGAGATTTTGTAGAGAAATAAATGAAGAATAATATATGTAAACAGAGGAAATAAGCAGTTAAATAATAGAAAATTAAAGCAATAACAAGAAGACAATGATTTATAGTGGTTCGGCGTTGTTTGCCTACATCCACTTTGAATAAATGGCTTTATTAATCACATTGTAAACAGTGCACAATAGGGATCGGATGAAAATCCTTAGTTACAATAGAGTAGAAAGCAATCAGCATCGTAAAGGTCCCGAAAATGAAATATCAAGCCTATATTTATAGAGGAAGACTACGAAATATCTCCTTAAAAATTCAGTAGAAGGATCACCCAAACCTATGGACCCACAAGAGGGATCGCATGGCCAAATCCTAAGAAATAGGGATCGGCGCTGATCCCTATTTTTGAGGAATTTGGGGGTACGACCCCTGTGGGAGCCTCTCCATGTTGTAATATGCTTAGCCTCCAAGTTTCATGCCAGTTGGGTTAGCAGAACTTGAGTTATTGCTCGACCATTGTTGTAACATGTTATGCATCCTGATTTTGGCTGATCCCTATAAAGGGAAGAGGGTCGATTCCTCCTGCTTATTCATTTTGAGATGCGATCCCTAGGGTATGCTCCCTAGGGTCCCCATATCTTATTCCCAAAGTTTCATAGGTATTGGAATTATGGATTTTGATATATTGATTTTTTTTCCATTAAATTGCACTTGCTTAGCTGAAATAGGCCGATCCCTATGATTGAGAGGGATTATAGCTGATCCCTTTTTTGTGTTAAACTATATTCCATACTTTGAAAATTTTGCATTGCATATCTCTCAATTCCATTCGATCATGGATTTATATTATCATCTGTACTTGATCTTTGGATCCCATAATCATCGCTTTGGACTTACTAACCTTGACGACGGTCGAATCTAACTTGTCCAGTCAGTTCGGATATATCCTGGTCAAAATGTCAGATAACACTTGCCCTCCAAAGTACGTCCTGTGCCGAACATGATGGCTTTGAATCGAAGCAAGTTGGAGTTGTTGGAAAGAAATCCATCCAGTTATCTGAATAGTCACTATCCTTCCGTCGAATTATTTTTCCAAAGTGTCATATCTCCCTTTGATTGTAAAGCCACTTGGTTGATTTTCAATAGTATAAATTCAGGATTACATTCCATATGTTGATATCTATGTCTGGTTCTAGGAGACTATTAAGCTTTGGCTATCTTATCTAGTTTTGACCTTGAAAGCTTCAGGTTTGAATTCAATTTCTGTCGATTTCAAAAATTGAACTTTTTGAATATACACGTGCACGTTCAGGTACATGTTCTAGTTGTTAGCTCCCGGACACGTTTGCATGCTCACGGTCGTTGCTAATTTTCGTTGAATTAGATGCAATTTCATTGCATTTTATATTTATTTACTTTATATAGTTTTTAGGTACAGGTTTGCATGCACATAGGGTTCGTACCCGATACCTTCTTTCTCTCTCTTCATTTTAAGTTTATAGGGATCGACATTCCTCTAGCCGATCCCCCATTTTCTTTCTTTTCTCTCTTTTTTATAATAGGGATAAGAACTTTTATAACTGATCCCTTTTCCCTCTTTTTTTACATGTACATTGATAGGGATCAGATGGATCCCCTTTGGGTAGGGATCGTACCCAACCCCTCTCAATATTAGGGACTTGCTGTTTTTGGCTTCATGGAGAAGCTCCAAATGCCAATCCCTCTAGCTACGTATATAAACTAGTGCTTCCCTCTCCATCCTTCGCTATATTTCATTTTACTTCCATTCGCCTTTATTTTCTTCAAGACTGAACCCTTCTTCCCTTACTAGAGCCAAACCCTTCATACTTTAATTAACCCAATCCAATTCCTTCGAATCAAACATCGCCTCCTTCCTTAGACTTTCCATCATCTCTTACTCTAAACGCCACTCCATCTTCAATCTGAATTGAAACCAAAAATCACCTCTCGAGCAACTCATATTCTATACAGTTAGGTAGGTTTTCTTGCATTTAACCTTTAATTTGTGACGAGATAAATGGTTCGATCACGTTGGTGGATGGGTTAGAGCTCGATGTGTATGGGGTCGTAATTTTGTAGTTGGATGGAGAGGAGACGGTCAATATTGTTCGAGGAAGATGAGGCGTATGGATTAAGCGAGGGATCGGTTAGAGGATGTGGGTGAAGGAGAGGGATCAGTCTTGCGTGTTGCCTGAGGGATCAGAGTGAATGTTTGAGGGAAGCATGAAAACATTGAAGGAAAGGGATAAAAATTGAAGTTTGAGGAGGAAGGAGTTGGTTGCATTATTAACTGGAGGGATCGGTTGTTCATGAAGTAAAGTGGAATCGGCTATTTGCTTTAGGAGAATTGTGAAAGCAGCTAAGTAAAGGGATCGGTGGTGGTATGTTTGAGGAGGGATCAATTATTTGCTTCATAAGAGGAATCAGTTGCATTGGGATTAAGGGATCAGCTATGAGGACTTAACCGACTCTCAACCTTTGAATTGAACTTGAAAACCAATCCATCTTCATCTCTATGAACCTGAACATATGAACGACAATGAACAACAGGACTGGTATATCTAATATCGAACTTGAAATTGAGCGACCAAACTCCTAGGACTTAGAATATGAACTAAAACTTAACATATGGACTTTAATAATGGACTTCACACTTCGATTGCCAATGATTGATCCCAAAGCTTACACAATCGATCAATCTAAACGCCAATTGAGACAGTCATCAATAACGGTCACTCTGGTCGGAATCCAATCCCTTGTCACTTACTTTTGCTTTTAATTTTGAACTATTTATCTCTGCACTACACAACACTGCACCACACTAGTTTACACTTATCACGGGGGGACAGGTAAATTTTTCAAACCTCGATTATCTATTAATTTACTTGATATGGACTCCAAACATTCAAAGCGTTTAGCCGCAATGCCTTCTGGACAACCTTCACAGCACAATAATCCCAGAGCCGAGTCAAGTTTTGCTACTGTATCCAATAGAATTTTCCCTGAACATCAAAGTGAGCAACCAGAGATTTCCGGTCTGTTGGTCAACCTTTTCTCTAATGTTCCTATCCTTCCGGTGGAAGAGACAAGTCATGTCCCTGACACTATAGAAGGTGCTGTATTTCTGGACAACCGATGGATTCCCAATCCTTCATAGTTGGTAGGGCCTCTCTTCGTAGATTATGCTTTGAAAATGGGATTCTGTTTGGAGATGTTCTAGTCCCTTCAGTGAATGACATGGCTTATTTTCCCCTGGATGGGTACATGGCATGAAATAATTCATGTGTTGAGCTAGATGTGTGCCGTCTTTTAATTCTTTTATCTGAGAGATGCTAAACTATCTAGGAATAGATCCTACTTAGCTGCATCCGAACAACTATGCTTTTCTTCATGGCACTTTCTTGCTATTTATGGATGTTATGTTCCGTCCATCATCTCCTGAAGACATCAGGTTTATCCACAATTTCAAAAGACGGATGGGGAGCCTTTCTTACACTTTCCTCAAGCCTTCGCCCAACTATAAAGTTCTAACTGGTGCTTGGAATAAGCTTAGTATCTTTAAACACAAATGGTTCTACGTTCATTGTCCGCCTGGCTTTGCGAGATGATGGTTGGAAGGACGTAAGTGTCGCCTTGACTTTATTCTCAAATTCTTTAGCCCTAGCCATATCCTGAACTAACCAATACTTTGAAAATTTATAGGTGTCTTTGCATGGCCTAAGGACAATAGTTTTTTAAGGGCGGTTTCTGCAATCCGTGCCACCGCAGTTGAGGACAAGGACATTAGATCCCTTGTAACCGATGAATGGTTATCTCTATTGGGTTGTTAGAAGAAGGTCGCAGAATTGGGCTTCCAGGAAGCGTGGCACCACCAAGAAACGCTGCGGAATAAAAAGGCGGCACTAATAGTCTTGTCGTGCCCCCAGTCGAGGGGGCTCAGGACGATGTCGAAGAAGGTGAAATTATAGGTGATGAAGCCAACAAACCTAGCGATGCTGATGCAGGTCCTGGCGATACGTATGGTCGAACCATCACAAGGTGTGCAATCTTATGTGCCAACAAGAAAAGGAAAAAAACTCAATTATAAACTCCGTAGGAGAAAAACCGCCAAAGAGCCAGAGTTCATCGTCACCTTTGTTGAAGAAGAGTTTTCCTCTCAACATTTAGAAATTTCGATGGAAGGATTCTCAAATCTCCCATTCCCTGATGATATAATGACCAATGAATTCCCCAACATCAGTATTGGGGGGCTCAATTCTCCTACCAGGAATGGTGATGATATTCCTCCCACTAGCAAAGGGGAAAACACTCCTGTGAGCAAGGCTATAGTAACGGGTCCATCGGGGGGACACTAGGACACTCACAATCATGCACACTTCATTGCAGGATTTTCATCTATCTTTTATTTGATGGTCACATATACGCTCTTGTTTGATTTGCAGGTGCTATGTATCATTCCCGTGCCTTTGATTGCTTGATGGGCTCCTTAACATAGTATGGAACCAATCGCGGTCCAAACTCGGGCAGGCGTCGAGAAAGAGATGGCAGCCGGAAAGAAGTCATCGCTCAAGGGAGTCTTCATCTTCTAAACACAAGTCCCAATCTCAATCATCTCATTAGAAAGTTCAGCCCAATCTTCCTGTACATAGCAACGATCATACCTCTCCCCATGCCCTCCAAACTGCTATGCTGCTCGAGCACTATTCTGGTTCATCGGGTTCTCGACAGCCTTGCGATCGTAGGTCGAGAAAATGCCCAATTGCTATTTTTGATCCAGCTTTGGCTAAGGCTTCTAAGGCCTCTACGGAGCAAAGATTGGCCGAAAAAAGGTCAATTTCCCAAAAAATCTTATTTGATGGTCTAAAGTTTCTTCCTTCTATCCATACAATTCCAGGGAGTGCTAAAGCGAGTTCACTTGCATGTGTCAATGATGTTTTTGTGCAGCATGAAGCAACCCAGCATTTAGCCAAAAAACCTTTAAGGTGTCTATCGAGAGACAACATGAAATCAATCACCTTAAGTTGGAGGTGATCCATGATAAGGAAATAATTAAACACCAAGATGATTAAATCACAGAGTTGACAGTGAAGCTAGCCGCGGCAGAGAAGAGTGCCAAAGAAACATCTGAGGCAGCCAGTCATCTGGAAATGGCTCACAAAAAGGAGCTGGATGCTGCCCTCAACTACAGCGGTGTGCTTGCTTTGGAAAAGAACACACCGCAAAAGGAGAAAAACACTCTTGCCCGCCGTGTTGAGGAACTCGAAGAACTCCTTAAGAAAGAGAATGAAGAAAAACTCGAAGCTCGGGATGATTCTTAAAGATATTATGAAGAGGCCATCGAAGCTCAGGAGTTAAAAATTAAACTTAACAAGCAACTCGCTAAATTGAAGTCCTCAAGGGAGAGGCAAAGGAAGCTAGTCGTAATGAAGTTAGAGAACAAATCAAGGCCCAGTTGGAGGATGTCAAAGAAGCTGGCCGGAATGAGATTAAGGAAATGTTTGATCCTTTAATTGTTGAATATAATGCTAAAGTCCTAATCCATCGCGATTTGAGTTTTCTTGGACATGGCAATCTCGAATTGCTCGTCGAGGCTTGGGAATATATTGTTGAAATGAAGAAGAAAGCCCTTGGTGAAGCTGATTTAGATGAGGAGAAACCGGTATGGGAGATTCTTTACGGCGATGAACCTTTAGATCTAGCCGCGGCAAGGCTATGATACTTTGATATTTTAGCACCCTCCGGCAAAGGGAAAAACATTGCTGAAGCTCTGAAATCTGATCCCAAAGGTCCCTCTTCACTTCAAACAGTCGGAGCATCAGTTTCACTTGGCTGGGGGCAGGATCTGAGCTATAATCTGGACATATCCGGTTATCAATCAAAGGTATCGACTCCTATTTTAGAAGGGAGCACTCCGACGAGAACTGAAAGTTACCCGGACACAGGAATCCCGCTTTACTCTCCATTATTCCAAAGGTTTGGTTCCTCATGCCCAATAGTTATGGGCTTATTTTCTTGTTCCCACGAATCTGCAGGTCTTTCGGGTCCCATTCAAATTGCAGGAAGTAGGGCCGCTATGGAGCAACAATCGACATTTACTGAAATTCCGGCAGCTACCGACATTCCAGGGCCCGATACCCAAATTATCGGAGCACTTGATGATGGGAAGGACAATGATCAACTGTTGCCAGATGAATCTAATGATGTTGTGATCACTGGTACCTCCGAACATACCGATGAGCTCAGCTTGAAGGAGCGCATCGAGAGAGAGGAGTTATTGAAGAAAAAAGCTAAAGCTGAATCCAATGATGTTGATCTCGACGATTCAAATCTTGTTCCACTACAGGTTATTCCACCCGACAGGTCAGTTCCAGAAGAACTCCCTCCAACCTCTAAAAGCTCTCTTGCTAAGGGTGGTAAAGGATTAAATAGAAGGACATGTGGAGGATCGAGTGGTGCCACTCCCAAGAAATCCAAAAGAGAGAAGGGGCAAAAGAAGTAGCCGTCACTTCGGCTTAGTTTGTATATAACTTATATAGCTGTTTTTCTTTTTGTTGGCCATGATTGTGTGGGTGTAGCCCCCACTTTTGGATAAATTTGTACTACGATTTTCAAATTTAATGTGCATATAAAAGTTCTTTATTTTCTGTCGAACTCTTACGTGAATTTTGTTTAAGTAGTCGAGCTATTACTTTTCTATTCAATGTGCTTGTAATTTGTTGCTCCTTAATTCAGATAATTATCCGTTAATTTTCACTCAAGGCCTCCATGTAGTCGTGGCCTTAAGTTGTATTAAACACTGGTCTCGAGCCATAGTGTTATGTCGTCAGATTCGGCGGTTTAAGTGATTATACTCCTACCGCCAGTCTCGGGTTAGCGGAGTTAGATAATGGATGGTTGAACTCCATCCTTACGGAGTTTATGCTCCTCCTATCGGTTTCAGGTCAATGTTTATGAAGTAATAAGTGGTCAACCGCACTCATCTATTTGTTTATACTCATATCTGCACTCTAGGGATAAGAGTTAGCTGGCGAGCGATCAAATCGCACCCAATTCGTGTTTATACTCCAATCCATACTCTGGGGACTTAGAGTTATTTTGGAAAATAGTCGGACCGTACTTTCCTTAATTGATTGATTTGCCTCCAAGTAGGGGGTTTAACTTAGCGAGCGATCGGTCGTATCACGATCGCTTTTGATTCATGTCTATCCCATCACTCGGTAGAATTAATTTGGTTTCGGATGGTCGAGTCACATCCATTCCTCGTTAGGTATTTCGTCCATCGGGTTGTGAGCGAGAATCATCAAATGAACGGTCAGACCGTGTTTGCTTTGTTTGGTTCAATCATGAACTTATGTAATAGGCTAGCTCCAAACTCTGGGAATCTGCTTGGACATGTCAATTAGCTGGGTATCCTAACTAATATGTAATGCTACAGCAATCACATATATAAAGGAAATTTTAAACTTTGTTTACCAAATGGAAAGTAATGACATGATTTGTCTTATTACATACATATCTAGAAAATCAAATGCTAAAGCTAATTCGAAAATTGAATACAACTAAATGAAAAAGAATAAACTAAGTGAAATAGCGTCATAAATGCTTGCTATTCGTCCCCCTTGGGAGTGTGACATCATCGACAGTCGCTAGCTTGAAAGTTCCCTCTCCAAGACTTTGTTCAATGACATATGGTCCTTCCCAAGTAGGATTCATGTGTGACGGGCCAGGAAAATCCCATTTCAAGACGAGATCGTCGATTTCAAAGGTTCTAGGTCGGACTTCGGTGTTGTAGATGCCATCAAATAAGTTTCTTCACGCTTATCATCTACAAAGTCTAGAGATTCTAATAGGAGATCTCTATTCATTCTAGGATCATAGCAGGTCACTCGATGAGAAGGGACTTCAAGTTTCAACAGGAATAATGGCTTTAGAGCTGTAAGTAAGGGCGAATGGAGTATGGCCGGTCGCGGACTTGTGGGTGGTTCTGCAGGCCCATAATGCTGTTGAGAGTTCATCCACCCACTTGCCTCTAGTCTTTTCCAAACGCTTCTTCAGAATGGACTTTATGATTTTGTTCATAGCTTCAATTTGTCCGTTTGCTTGAGGGTGAGCAACTGCCATATAACATCTCCCATTAGGAGGCCCAAAACTAACTACTACAGATGCTGCATTCATCTATAGTTATTAATCCTTGGTGACCAAATACGGTAATGTTAGATACATTGATATACTAGAAACACATAAATATGAAAAGAAAATTAAACTCAAATTTTTAAAAAAATTCTCATTTCATTACAAATAGCATTTCAGATTCATTACATAATCCCATACGTAAACAATGTTCAGAGAAATATAATTATTACAAATTACGCCATGAGCGACATATGAAGATGCCCCCTTAGTTGATCAAAGTCGAAATATATGCACTAAACAACTTTGCCATTGCATCTAATAACACAGTGGAATCAAACAGAAAGGACTCCTAATAGTTAGCTTGTCTTCTGCACATCTCTGGAAGCTTATTCGTCTAAAGGAGAACCTGAAAACCTTAACTCTCAAACTACTCAAAATCAATTGAGCACCCGAGAGTTTAAGGGGAAAACATAAACTTCGAGTCAGACAAAAAGTCCAATGTGAATAATAATCTACCATCTCGAACCATATAGATATCTAGTTAGATCACGCCTCTTAGCGGAACGGGTTTTCCCCTCACTAGTTTCCTAACCTAATTTATAATAACCATATACTATGCAACTACATCCACAATGGTTAAGAGATAACATAACAAAATGTATCATGATGATATGCAAACATGCAATATGCTCTAGTTTCCCACCCACATTCACCTGACTATCTGTCTCATGTTATAGTTTCTAGGGTCACTATTAACCTATTAGCTTTCATGGACTGACTGATAAACTGTTCCAAGCTTACGGACTATCTATCTGGTTCCATAGTTTTTATGGAATCACTAAGAACCTATTGGTGTCTACCAATAACATCATCTAATCATAGTTTCCATGGGGTAAATATGAACCTATTGGATTCTCCAATAAATCTCTCATGTCATAGTTTTCATGGGCTGACTATGAACCTATTTATCTCTGTCAACAACCTGTTCTGGGCATAGTTTTCATGGGATCACTAAGAACCTATTGACCCTTACCAATAACAATTTCCATAACATAGTTTTAATGGGCTTACTAAGAACATGTCTAAACCAATAATCTTTTGATCACTCTTAGGCATCCTATATTTTGGTCTGTTAGAACTCCTCGATGCAATTCTACTCACACAGGATTTAATTCAATATATATTCAATACTGGGTCAACCTAGCCTGTTATTTTTCCCTTAACATCCCAAAATGCGATTATGGGTTAATAATGAAGTGAATATGATTACACAAGCATACATGATAACTGATCAAATAACACAACATAAACATCCATGTTTTAATTTCTTGTAATCATTTTCAAATGAAATTTGGTTAATACCCTTAACCAATTATTTTTAGCAAGGAAAGCTTCCTCTAAAAGTTCAAGGTTAAATGTGTTAGTCCTTGAGATGATGGTTTTGATGACAACAACCTTAGAATAGATTATAAAATATAAATACTAACATTACAAGTTTAGATATATATGTATTTGCAGGATCTAACCATGCAGGTATCAAGAATGAAGACTGTACAGTATAGAGATTCAAGATACAGAGATAGAAGACTCATGAGTATCAAGATTATCAAGAGTTCAAGGTTAAGTCTGTTTTATTAGGAATATTTGTTAAAACTCGTAGAAAAGCACTGGCATCTTAATATCCAATTTATTCGTGGAATGGAATCCACTTCGAGCCCGTTAAAGGGATGGAACCCTAAGTAGGATGGAACCTACAAAAATCTAGTGGGACATTGTTTTGTATCCACTAATTTTAATTCAAATGATTTTACAAAATTATCTTGTTTTCAAAATGATTTCAAAACTTTCCTTTTAAAAGATTCAAAACTCTCTATCCTGATTTTAAATAATTTTAGCCTCAAAACATCTTTAATTTCAAAGTCAAAATACTCATGTTTTTAAATGTCTTTTCAAATAATATATTTAACTTTTAATATTTATACTTATATTTAAATATAAAATTATAGTTAAATTATGTATTTATTGTTCTTTATATTTACTTATGAATTTCAACTATATTCAAGTATATTTATAAAGTCTTAAATAGTTTTTATATAAGATAAATATTGTTTTTATAGAAATTCAAATTATCATTTTTTGGCTGAGGGATGTCGACATGCCCCTAGGTAGTATGTCGACATAGTGACAGTTAAAGTTCAAATTCAAAATTCAAAAGAAGTGTCTATTCGCCATAACTCTTCATGAATGGTCATGGCTATTGGTTTTCTATAGATAGGGGTCAGTTTCAACGAATTTTTAATCACTTTTTTTCTGGTTTTCACTTCTCTTCATCTTCCACATTTCTTATTACAAAATCTTACCATTACTCTGCCGAAATCAATATCGAATCATACTCGATTACTTCTAGTTTGATTCTACATCACTATCTCTACAAGGTTCTCAGTGCTATTCAGAGTTATAGGTTTCTTTGTAATATATTAGCGAGAAAAGGTGTGATTGTAGCCTTTGAAATCAATCAAGCGAGAAAAGGTGTGATTGTAGCCCTGGAAATCAATTGGGTGAACTTGTTGCCCGGTAAATCAAGTATCCCTACCCAGAGGATTGGTATTCTGGAGGGTGTACCTCGTAGCCTTGAAATCGAGGGTTGTAATTGTTGAATTGCTTTTGAAAGGAAATCCGTACTTAGTTGTGTGGGACTGGATGTAGGGTAACTCCGAACCAGTATAAAATCCGGTGTGTTCTTTCCTTTACTGCTTTTACTTTATATTTGCATCTGTGTTTGATTCTGTGTTCATAGCTGTGTCTGATTAGTGTATACATTGTTAATAAAGTAAGATAAACTCAAAAAGATTAACAAATTTATTAAAACACTATTCACCCCCCCCTCTAGTGTTAATTTTAGCCTTAAGATCCTTAATCCACATTTCTCACAAAATGCCATTTCGAAACTCTTTTATATTGCCATGTGTTTACTTTTAAAAACAAGTTAGGGTTCTTTAATTCAAAAACTAAAGCTTTCGACTATATCCTTTGTATCATTACTTAAAACGTTGGACATTCTCTTTTGAAACCATCTAGCATACCTTTTGAACACTTGGAAACGTTCCTTTCTAAACAATTAAAACATGCCTTTCGAAACACTTAGAACATGCCTTTCGAAACACTTAAAACATACCTTTCGAAAGCATTGGATTCAAATAAAAAGTTATGGATGCATAGCTTCGAAATCAATTAAAAGTATCACTTTCGGAACCACTGATTGAAAACAAAACAAACTTCAAAGTATAAAAGGAAACATTTTCGAAAGCCACCCTTTCGAAAGACCTATGTTGATGGAAACATGCTTCCGCATATCTACTTAGGTTTAAATAAGCGGCTTCAACCATGTCGAAAGGTGTGGGAGCTGTACCCACCCTTTTGCATGTATAAGTTAAAAGAAAAGCGGCTTCAATGGTCGTGGAAGGGTATCAATTCGAAACCCTACCCTCCGAACTCATTGATTCAAAGAGTTATAAAAGCGGCCTCTTACAAGGCGAAAGGTTTTAATGTGGAAGCTAGGTTATCGAAGGGGTTCAAAAGCAGAAACCCTTTCGAAGATATTAAATCAAAGGTAGGTTTATAGATTCGAAACTTGGAAATACAACTTCACCCCTTACGCATGCATACTTTCGACACCTTTGCTACCTTGCGCATAAGTCCAATACATTTCGTACCACGAGCTTGATACCATGTATATTGGCACCGAATGGAAGCAGAAGGGTTAGAGGCGAGTGTGTATGAAGTCGAAAGCTGGTAGGGTTAAGTGGCAAAGATGTAATTTGGATAAAAACTGCATTTTTTGCTTATTAAAGAAAATACTTTTCACCTACCACTAATATTTGTCTTAATCTTATTGGTTTAAAAAAGTGGAAATTAGCCATAAGGGCCTCTTTGGCTAGTGCAATTAGTTTCTAGGACGCACAACTGGAATAATTACTATTAAGGACAAAATGCAAAATAATTAGTTCCTAAGGCCTAAAAACCTATGAAATTATGTCCTTGAAAGTAATTAGACTGCTGACTTTGTCCTTAAAAGTAATTATTCTGCTGACTTTGGCCTTGAAATTAATTTCTATGGATGTGTGTCCAAGAAACTAATTGGACTGCAAAGTTTGTCCTTCTAGTGAAATGCCCCATATTATTGGTTTAGAAAACTTTATCAATTTCCTTTTTCTGTTCCCGCCAAAATCAAATTTAGATTTGCAATGCTTAACACTTAAGCCCTTCTCCTTAATAAAACATTTAAAACATTTAATCCTCTAACTTAAATAATTTATTATCCATAGTAATAAACTTAGGAAAAATTCGCAAAATCATCAAAATTCATATTAAATATGTTTTCTAACATATATAAATTTCAGATCCGAAAACATTATTTAATTACCTTCAATAATTTTAAATCCGAAATTAACTACTTTCTCTTTTAGAAATTCATGATAAATCCATAATTACTTGGAAAATTATGAAACTTGAAATCCACTTCTAGAATAACATTTTTGACCATATATCAAAAACGCAACACTTTTGGTTGTCATATGATATGTTTTCCAATCTAAAACCTATCATAAAATTCATATTAAATTATATAAATCATCACCAAGTATATATACCCATTTACTCTATCAAAACATATCATCGCACATCCAATCCTACGGTTTTAAACCTCAAACAAATATTAAAACATTCAAGATGACTTATATGAGATGGTTTAGATCATTATTCACCTTTTTCGAATAAGGAACTTTAGATTTGTTCTTCACTTTAATCTTCCTAGCTTGAATATTAGCTTCTAATTGATTTTTGAGCTCCTCTTCACCTAGGGTTATGGCCGGCCTTATTTTTCCTTTTGTTTATATTTGTTTTTGTAAGTATGTAAATGAGAATGTTGTAAGGGTTTTAGGGGTTATGGGGTTCAGCCATTCCCATATTGCCCTTACCTTATGCTCTTAAGTATTTAACTTATAAATCATTCTTATAGATTCATTTAGTTAAAGCACGACCTTAATTAGTTTTCAAATATCAATTCCCTTATCACTCTAGTCTCTACATTATTCTTTTTAATTTATCTAATTGAGTCCCCTGAATAATGCTATTTAAAATTAGGAGTGTTATAGGCTCTGCCCCTTAAAAAATTTCATCCTCGAAATTTAGCAAGGACTAAATACTAAACATAGCAATCTTCTGTAACATCTCCTAACTACCATACTAGCCTACTTGACTAGCCAACAGTATATATATAACAGATATAGAACATACCCTTATAATAGATCATGGTAAGTATCTCTAATCCCGTCTTCTGTCTCCCAAGTACAGTCCTTCTCGTTGTCGATCCACTAAACTTTCACCAACTTGACTATCTTGTTTCTTAACCTCTTCCCATCTCTCTCTACAACCCGAACTGGTTGCATAACAATTGTCAGATCCGGTTCTACTATTAAGTTTCCCAATGCAGTCAGAGGGATAGTAGCCTCTAGACTATGCACATACTTACGTAGATGAGACACATGAAACACATTATGGACACCTGCCAAACTGCTCGGCAACTCTACTATGTATGTGAGCGTTTTGTTTCTATCTATAACTGGGAAAGGTCCAACATATCTCGGTGCCTGTTTCCCTGACTTTTCAAATCGTACCACACCCTTCATTGGTGATACTTTAATGAAAACCCTATCTCCAACTGAGAACTATAGATCCTTATGCCTCTCATATGCGTAACTCCTTTGTCTAACCTGAGCTTCCTTCATCCTACCTCGGATCATCTCAATCTTCTATGTTGCCTCTCTTACCAAATCTGGAACTAAGACTAATCAGTTTCTAATTTCCAACCAACATGCTGGTGACTTGCATGGCCTTCCATACAAAGCTTCGAAAGGCGCCATTCCTATACTAGTCTGATAACTATTATTATAGGAAAACTCAACTAAGTGTAGGTGATCTTCCCATGATCCACCAAAATCTAGAACACAAGCTCTCAACAAATCCTTGAGTACCTTATTGACTCTCTCTGTCTGGCCGTCTGTCTTAGGGTGATAAGCAGTACTCATCTTGAGTTTGGTACCTAACACATCCTGTAGACTCTTCCAGAGCTCACTAGTAAACAAAGTATCTCTATCACTTACTATACTACTAGGAATTCCATGCAGTCTAACTATGTTCTTCATAAACAACTTAGCTAAAACAGATGTCGTCCTGGTTGACTTAATTGGAATGAAATGGGCACTCATGGTCTACCGTATAGCGCCTCAAATGGTGCAATTCCAATGCTCGCTTGATAGCTGTTATTATAGGTAAACTCCACCAACGGCAAATGATCCTCCTAAGGGCCTTCAAAATCTAAGATACACATCCAAAGCAAATCCTTCAAAACCCGATCCACTCTCCATCTATCGGTCCATCTGCAGGTGATAAGCGGTACACAAGCTCAACTCGGTACCCAAAGTCTCATGTAGACTACTTCAAAACTCGTTAGTGAAAAGTGGATCTCGGTCGCTAACTATGCTAGTAGGAACTCTGTGTAACCTAACGACCTCCCTCATGTATAAATTTGCTAAAGATGTCGTTGTCCTCGTACTCCTAACCCATACTAAATGAGTGCATTTGGTCAACCAATCAACTATGACCCAAGTACTCTTATTCCCTCACCTACTCCTCGGTAAACCATCGACAAAATACATAGAAATACTCTCCCACTTCCACTAAGGAATATCCAACGGCTGCAATAATCCTCCTGGTTTTCTACTCTGCCTTTACCCTATGACAAGTCATACATCGAGCAACATACTCCGCTACATACTTCCTCATACTAGGCCGATAAAAGACTTTCTTTATGCCATGGTACATTTTGTCCCCATCCGGATGAATGGTCATCCGTGAACGATGAGATTCGAGTACTACCATATTAACCAACTCCATAATGAAAGGAACACATAGTCTACCATCTCTCTGTAACCATCCCTTCAAGTCAATGGCATAATGCCTTAAATGACTCAACTACTCTCCACTATCAAGCTTCTCAAAAATATCTACCAGCTCCTTATCTTGCCTTTGACTGGATCCAATGTGTTCCATAAGTGTAGGCTTCGCATCTAAAGCTGCTAGCAATCCTAGGTAATATCTAGCAGCGGTTGGAAATCAAATGTTGAAATGAACTTCAAATGCCTCCACTTTAAGTAAAAGGACTCAATATTTCATGCTGCTTACTTAAGGCATCAGCCACTACATTGCCCTTGCCTGGGGTATATGAGATATCGAAATCGTACGATGCCAACAACTCCATCCATCTCTGCTGCCTTAAATTCAAGTCCTTTTAGAAGAACAAGTAATTCAGAGACATATGATCCATATATATCTCAAACCGCTCTCCTAAAAGATAATGCCTCCATGACTTGAGCACAAAGACAGTGGCTGCTAACTCAAGATCATGGGTAGGGTAGTTTCTCTCATAGACTTTCAACCATTTACTAGTGCAGTTCACCACCCTTCCTTCTTACACCAAGAGAGTGCCCAATCCTATAACACATGCATTGGTATATACTGTGGATGTCTTTGCACCATCGGGCAATACCAAAACAAGTGAACTAGTCAACGCCTCCTTTAGCTTAATAAAAGCATCCTCACACTTCACATTCCATAAGAAAACAAGATTCTTCTTAGTGAGGCGTGTTAGAGGGGTAGAGAATTTTGTGAAGTCCTTAATGAAGGTAGCCCATCAAACCAAGGAAACTCCTCACTTACGTGGCATTCTTCAGCATATGCCAATCCTGAACTGCTGCAACTCTATTGGGATCAATTACCGACCCACTTTCTAAGACAACTTGTTCCAAAAAGCGTACCTCCTCTTGCTAAAAGTGGCACTTCGAAAACATCGCCTTTAGCTTATGCTCACGGAGTGTATTGAGCACTTCTTCTAAATGCAACACGTGCTCCTTCTCACTAAAATATCATCCACAAATACCACAATGAATTTGTAAGCAACCCTCTAACTCGACTCATCAGATCAACAAAGTAGGTGGGCGCATTGGTCAATTCGAAGGGCATGACTAACCACTCATAAACTCTATTGGGTGTGTGAAAAGCAGTCTTCTGAATACTATCCTCGGCTACACACAACTGGTGGAATTCAGTAGCCAAATCAAGTTGTGAGAACGCCCTTGCTCCAACCAACTGATCAATAAGATCATCTATATGGAGCAGTGGATACCAATTCTTCTTTATCAATTTATTTAGCTCCCTATAGTCAGTGCAAAGTTTCAAAGAACCATCCGCCTTGGTGGCAAAGACGATTGGTGCTCCCCACTCTGAAATGCTCCTACAAATGAAGCCATTCCCTAATAACACATTTTTACTTGTTCAACTTGCGTCTCTCCTTTGGAGCCTTATACCTCAAGGGTAAGGCAACAGGATTGGCGTTCTCTATAAGGTAAATTCAAAACTCAACCTTTCGCTGTAGTGGGAGATCGGTAACCTCAAAACAAATATTTGGGTAATCTCTAACTACAGGCACTAAATCTAGCTTATCATGTGATAGATCTAAAGAATATAAGTGACTCAACATAACTGATTCTCGGGGATCGCAATAAACCTCCAAGCTACGTCCACTACACATACTCAACCTAACAACCTTCCTATAACAATCTAATATGGCCTCATACATTATCATCCAATCCATGCCTAATATCTACCCAAACCAAAAAAATCCTAAGACAAAAGCATTGCAATCGAACTCAACCTCCAAAAGGAATAATTTCATACCCCTACGTATCATAGACAAATAGGACGATCCTCCTATAGCGTTTGACACAACTACAAGGTCCATAACTATGTTAGTGTCTAATTGTAACTCATTCATAAGTCTATTAGACATAAAAGAGTGTGATGTCCATAACTTTGATCACGACCTTCTTCCCCTTATCTACAACTAGTGATGTACTCGAGCTAGATACTACATCTAGTGCATGTGTTGTAATTTTCTGGGTAAAGGTCTTCGGAGGTGCTAGGCACTCCCGCTTCATATGTCCAAACCAATTGCAATTATAGCACTTGACCTTTGAACCCTCTGATCTACACTTCTTCGTGAAATGTCCCTTCTTTCCATACTTCCTACAATGCATATCATGTTTTTGAGCTTCCCCTTGGGTCCAAATCCTCCTTTGCGCTGATTCTGTTGCTGCGCTTTCCCTCCAGTCTCCTTTGCTTCCTTCTTGGAGGTAGTATTCAGCAAAGCATCTCCAGTAAACCCTTATATGTAGCACCCATGAGAATGACTTAGAACTAAACCTTGAATAGTTTGGTTCAGCCCTTTAGCAAACTTCAAATCCTTTTTATGTGGGGTATTGATTAGTCCCATCCCAAATCTAGCTAGTTCATTGAATTGATTAACATACTCCTTTACAGACATGTCTCCTTGCTTCAAGTTAATAAACTTCTCTAACTATACTCCTTCCTCAACCCTAGAAAAAACTTCATCTCAAAGCATCTCTGAAAATCTCCCAAAGTGATCTCTCTTTCCTCAGCCTCTGCCTCAACTACCTCCCACCAACTAAGAGCCACTTCTTGTAACAGTGAATTAGCTAACTGTCACCTAATCTCATCAGCAAGATCCATTAACCCAAAGATCCTGTCACAAGTACGAATCCATGTTCTTGAATCTACATATGACTTAGTCTCGACATATGGTTTTCCTCCAAGTTTAGTGAAATCCTTATATAACTTAGCAAAATCTATGGTAGGTGGGCGGGCAGGAACTACATATGTCGCTCCCTTTATGAGTCATCTAGTGGGATCAAGCTCAGCTTGTCCCCTCGCTTGAAGATACCAAAGGAACTAAATTAGAATGTTCATGCCTGAAACCTCAGCTGCGTCGCTTGAGCCTAAACTTGTGGGATTACTCTTCTTCTATCTGTGATTTTTAAGAATTTTATTAACAACTTTTCGTAGATAGTATAGGCGCAAATAAGAGATAGTATAGGAACAAACTTAAGAGATATTATGATATATAAAATTTTGAAATTTTTTTTCTCTATATGTATATACTTTGGAAACCCAATTTGAAATTTTTTGGAAAACCTTTTCGAAAAACCATTTTTTTCAAAAACTTTTCAAGTACGTTCTCTTAATACACTCCTAATCCCTAAGGAACTTTAAACATATGCTTTGATACCAAATGTGACAATCCAGACTCCTCAACACACCGATCCAAAGTCTAAGGTGACTTTTAGACCCACGCCAGGTCCAAGAAGTACGAGTCATTAGGTTTTTATAACATTACAAAGACTAATAGTGAATAAATATTAATAGATATGATCTAAGATATACTACACTTTCAGAACTCACAACAGAAGGAACAAATTATAAATACTGAAAATATCCATCTCAGAAAATATCTCAAAACACAGTCTTAGAAAAGTAGTACATAGTCAAATGCAGAGTACATAGAAATACCACTCATAGTCTAATAAAAGAAATACTAAGTACTGCTAAAATAGATAGTTACATAGAGAGTAAATAAAGGATACACAACTCTTATAATGAGCTCCCTTCTCCACGTACTGAAATCGGGCCAAATCACCTGCTACCCTATCCTCTTGTAGTGGGGAAATAAAGGAAAAGGTGGGTCAGACAAAAGTCAAGTGAATGGGTACATGTTTAGTATATGGTGATCATGTGCAGTTGACTTTAGTTCTACTCTAAGTGTTCTAGGGTGTCTTACAAGTGTTTGTGTATTCCTAAGGTCCATTACTTAAGGGTTTTTATCCAACACACATGTACACTACAAATTATGCAGGCTACTAAAAGGATCAAACTACGGATCAAACCTTAATAAGTAACGATCGGCTATCTGGATGAAGTATATACCAATAAGGTGGAAATTGAAGTAGGAAGTGCAGGATTTACATTCGAACAACCACTTCTAGGAGTAGCCAGTCGGGCATCGAACAAAGAAGTACTCGTCCTTGAAGTAGCTTTGGTTCTAGAAAAGTTCGATCGCTACTTGGAAATCTCTAAAAGCTTCGAAGAAAGTCAGAGGCGAAGTGTCAGATCGATGCATAATATTGTATAAGCAGTAGATTTTAGAAAAGGAAGACCCTCTCAAAATCCCTAGCAAAGTTAATATACAGGCTGAGAAGTACGACATAAGCGTTTGGATGCAATTGGGAAGGGGTGAGCCATATGGATTGAAGAATATGTCTAAGGATTATGTTAAAGGGGGGCACACCCTAGAGAGGCATATATCAGTTATAGGAGTGTAACCAATCAGAGGATTATGGGCACAATGGTGCATTCCAGTATAATAACTTAATCCATTGGGATGTCATGTCTGGTGCATATGCTTTGGAGTTCAGCAGTCAAGATGCTGAGGAATCTAGTAGATTGTAAAGGACCATGACTCTAGTTAGGTCGGCATCAGGAGCGGCTTCGCTGTGCAGATCCTTGATTATCATTAGCGAAGCTACATCGGTGGGATGTTCACGATGACAAGTAGAAATTGATATGGAGCTAGAAGTCGCCACCGGAGGAATCGATGAGGAAGCAGCTGTTGTTGTGCTAGAGATTCATTGGGAGCATCTGTAAGGTTCCATTTTGTACTGAAAGCTTGGAGGAAGACCAAGGTCAGGTAATTTTAAATACCTATATTAACTTGAGTGAATATCTTTTCCCTGTGTGTAATCAATGTATAGTGTCCAACGACTGTCGATGATTGTTGACCCATTTGATTTTTCACATCAACTGAAGGCGGCGTTATGTCCTATGTAGAGTGTGTCTCTTATGTCCTTGGCATATTATATGAAAGCACTCTATGTAGAAATTCTGCTCGTGTTGACAAACGAGCATCGAAACACATTGAAACTATGTACTGGGTATTATTCGTTAACGTAGGATTTACGTTAGCTGAACAAAATGAAAATCAATGCGAAATGAAACTCTGTCTCTTGAATGGGGAATCTTGGAGTAACGATGCCATGTTTGTAGGATGTAGGATCATTAATGGATGAATTTGAGCATTGATGGGGCTCACGTCCTAGGACATGTCTTGGATTTATCGAAAGTCGAATCGAACTTCTTGAAGCAATTTGGCGAATCATCCCAATAATCGATCATCACCAATCCCTAGCCAAATCCCTTCAAAGATTTGTTCCCTCTCTCCTCACCAGTAATAATCAACCCCTTGCCAATTCCTGATTGCCAAGGATAATCTTGTGTAAGCAGGAACGACGAACGACGATGGATCTATGGTTCAGTAAGGGTTTATAGGGGTAATCGACAATGGTGGTGAAGGGATAAGTTGACTAAGCCTATGAAGACTATGACATGGATCAAAATAAATGGAGTAGCTCTACCAAGATCTATAGTGGATGCTTGATCGATAGTTGATGGAGGAGATAGATCAGATGGGAATTCCTGATGAATTGGCTAAGTAGACATTGCTTGGACTTGGAATCAATGTCGAAGATGAGCGCAAAGGTAGTGAAGACATTTGCACTTTGAAGGATAAAGCAAGAAATATCGATAGCTGAAATGAAAGTAAGGAAAAAAAATATTCTAAGTCCCAAAGCATTTATATGGTTTACATCTAATGGATCGGTACAGATCCATTAAGTGTTAAAAAAGGAAGGTAGGAAAATGGAAAAGTAGATGGAAAATGTACCCGACCATGGTTTGGAAAAACTTTCAAAAATCTTTCAATGGTGAATGAATTCTTAGGATAATAGGCTTCAATGTTTATATTTTTCGAGAAGACATGACTCGATTACTATTCGAAATGAAGTGGCGATATTCTCGGTAAAGATGGAATATTCCAAGGAAAAGTTTAGAGTGATGGAAGCGACTATATAGCTCTGGATTTGATCGCTTGTCATGATTCTAAGCATGCTTTGTGTTCATAGAGGTAGGAGGACAAGTGTTATCCAGTATTTTACCCAAGTGATATTTTGATGGAATTTGACTACAAAATGATGAAAGAATTGACCCTAGGCTAGGAAAATCAATTGTGACGAGCTAGAGGAAAATACCCTTGTTCAACTTGTGCTATGGATCCACGTGCTTTTTTGAGAAAAATGACAAGTTTGGTAGATGGAGGATGGATATGTACAAATCCATCAAAATTACCATTTTGCCCCTTGAAGATCAAAAGCATGAAGACTTAAGAAAACGTCGACTTTGGACCAAGTCCATAGATTGGTACCGATCCATGGCTGGATCGGTGCCAGTCCATGGCTGGATTAGTGCCGGTCCATTAGACCTATGATTTATGTCAAGTTTGACACGTTCTTCATCCTATCTTCTTGAGTCTGACTGTTTGAAGATTTGAAACTTGATCTGGCAATTATAATAGATGGATTTAGCTATAAATAGCAAACTCCATCATTTGAAAAGGGATTTTGGTGAAGGAAATACTACCAATATCGAAACTAAAAATTTGTATTTTCATAATTATCATCGTAAATTGGTTGTAATAGCAAGGAATTATAATAAAAAACTATAAAGCGTGGGCTAGAGACTTGTTGGACCACTCTAAAAACTTTGTGTTTTCTCTCTTCACTATTGATTTTCATCCATTGATCGATTGGAGGTGCTAGCCCATTTTGAAGGCTAATAACTAGCACCTAATAAGGAAAGGGAAGGACAAACGCCTTCTCTAGTGACTAGTGGCCAAGAGATGGTGGATTAGTCAAGCATAATACATATGAGATGATCGAGTGCAAACAATTATCTCTACTTAACTTAGACTAATGACCAGTGGCCATTAGATTGATCATAAAAGATATTGAGGGGTAAGAGAAATTTAAATGATCAGTCCCTTATGACTAGAAACCAAGACTTTCAAATCATTTGGAAACTAGCATCCGATGGTGGTTCATTTAAGGTTCGAGCTATGTGGTCTAGTGATCCAGTTAAGGAAATACAGAAATAAAGAATGGATTGGTTTTATATAAGAAACCAAGCCTAGTAGGGTTGTGTAACCAACCCTATTTTGTATTAGAGAACGTTCATAGAGATGTAGGAGCATGAACAGTGTATACCTATGGTTTTTTTAACTATGAAAAAGGCTATGGAGTGGTCTTACGTGTGTAGATCTATCGCTTATGTAACAACCCACACCATAATGGGCCCAATTTTTTGACTATATCAAAAAACACAAGTCCATTAGGGTACGGATCGTTAGTAGTGGTAATCTATAATAGACGTAAGTATATCAGAGAGGTATCTATGTGAACTCGCAATGGAATAGTAAAATATAATAAAAAGTATATACTGACTAAAAGTACTACCTTGGAACCAATATTATTCCTTGTATATTTAGTTTCCTCGTTAGTGCTGAGCATAAATGAGAAGACCTTCCATCTACCATTCTTGACTTATACCAGTATCATGTCCCTCTAAATCTATCATGTAGGTTGTAATGAGGAGAGGTCAAAATAATATTCTGGTGATAGGTAAATTACACACTCTATCAATGACACTAGCTAGTGCCGATTGTTTTCCATTCATGTTATATCTTCTATTTATGAGTTAGAGGTTTTAGCTCCATATACGCGTATGATATATCTAACCTACTCCGAGTATAAGTATATATAAACATTATATATATATATATGAGTGTCGATGTGACAAGATGCACTCCTCGACACACCGATCCAAAGTCTAGGGTGACTTTTGGACTCGCGTGGATGCCAACAAGTACGAGTTATTGGGTTTTTATAACATTACAGAGACAAATAGTGAACATATATGAAATGATATGATCTAAGATATACTACACTTTCAGGACTCATAGCAGAAGGAATAAGATATAATTACTGAAAATATCCATCTCAGAAAATATCCCAAAACAAAGTCTTAGAAAAATAGTACGTAGTCAAATACAGAGTACATACCACTCGTAGTCTGATAAAAGAGATAATAAGTACTGCTAAGATAGACGGTTACACGGAGAGTAAATAAAGGATAAGTAACTCCAATGATGAGCACCCCTCTCCATGTGCTGGAATTGTCCCAAATCACCTGCTGTCCTATCCTCCTATGGTAAGAAAAGAAAGGAAAAAGGTGGGTTAGACATAAGTCTGGTGAATGAGTATAAGTTTAATATATGGTGATCATGTGCGGTTGACTTTAATTCTACTGTAAGTGATCCAGGGTGCCTTACTAGTGTTCGTGTATTCCTAGGGTCTATTACTTAAGAGTTTTTATCCAACACACACCTATACTATAACTTGTGTAGGGTACTATAAGGATCGAACTACGAATCTAACCTCAATAACTAACGATCGGCCACCGCTCCTAGAGCTACTCAGTATGGAAACACCGCTTCTAGAGCTACTCGATATTGAAACACCACTGCTAGAGCAACTCAATATTGAAACACCGCTACTAAGCTGCTCAATATAGGAACATCGCTATTGGGGCTACTTGATATATGAAAACCACTACTAGAGCTTCTAAATATAGGAACAACACTACTAGAGCTACTCAATATAGGAACATCGCTACAAGAGCTACATGGGAGTAAATTTCCCATAATTATGACAACACGTTACCCAACTACGGAGCCCGCAATGCCGACTCATTGGTGTTTCATTGTCTGTGTCTATGTCCACCTCTAGATCATAGTGTATGCCTCTTACTGTATGTGTTGGGATCCATCAACAACAAAGTATCACGCCACGTCAAAATCGGGAATACAAAAGAGTCCCATTGTGCCGGGCGCATACAATTCATCGGGCATCAGTTAGTGTTGCGCGTCCACCGTACAACCTCATGTGAGTGCCATTTGCGGTAGAATCGCCTCCATTGGGTAAAGTATATTTACCCAACCCTGCAACATCCTAGCGTCATCTCATAGGAACTAGCTTCCCTGCTATCCCTAACATCCATATATATGTATACAATATACTTATACATAGATTTAATAATTTATATTTTAACTCAGGCCTTGGGCTAAGTTTCAGATTATGCATTTCAGCCTTTAATCGGTCGACCACTACACCATATCGGTTGACCGATCATGGTGTAAAACTTAGGGTTTTCTAATTTTAATTGTTTGATTTTAATTATTTATTAATTCTATCAATTCCGACTTGCTGAGTGAACTATAAGCATCAGTTTACAGTGACCAGTGTTTGAAATTTTCCCTTACTTTTTATTGGTTTCTAATTCATAGATTTATACAGTTTATATATAATAGTTTAGCTTAGGGTAAATCAATTTTAGGGTTTCAATTCAATAATATAGGGGTTTAACTTGGGTTAAAGAAAAAATGAGATAAAACAATTTATACCAATTTAAATCTCTAATTCAAATCCCAGGTTTAACAATTAAGGTTTACAGTTACAGTTTAACCACTAACATCCTAGATTGGATAGAATAGGTTAAAATTAAATGTAAATAATATGCTCATTAAACTTGTTCCCACTTACCTCGGATCCAAGCCCAAACTCTAAACTCTATCAGAGAATCATCACATGTTAGCTTCCCCCCTATTTGATCTAATTTACTAGTCTTCTCTTGCTTTGATTTTAATTTATTTTTGAAAGAAAGTTTATAAGTGGAGAGAAGAAAGTTTGGTAGAGTTTCGGCAGGGTGTAAATTTTCTAATGAAATTAGGTTAGCTTAGGGGTTAATTTATAGTGGTTAGAGATTGATTTGGAGCGTGGGTTTTGCCCTAGAGAATCTTTGTTCTTATCTCAACCGCAAGTCAGAAACATGGTAGCAAAGAAAATTACTTCATTCCATCTTAATCGTTCAATTCACGCTCCAGGACCTCGAATTAACGCATCAACCAGTCGACTGCTATCAGTCGATTGTTGAACTGCAGGGGTAGACCGCTCATAGTGTTAATTCTTGGTAAGTTTTATTTTTAAATTTATTTTGTTTTCAAATTTTCAAACATCCGTAACTTCTCTGAATTAACTCCGATTTTGTATCAAAATTGTCCATAAAATCACTACGAACGTAATGATGCAAGTTTAGTAGCCAAATTTGGACGTTTGTAAAAAAAAATATTTTAGCTTTAGTTTTATTTAAATTTAAATTTTCTTATTAAATTTTCCGCTAAATTTTTGGGGTGTTACAGTCAATGTACTGCCTAAAAGAAAACCCCCGTAACCTAATCCGTGGTCAATCGGCTCTAACTACAAAGGTCGATGATTCCTAAACATGGCTTTATAATTAAACTAGTCGTACTATTAACACATTTCAAAGCAACTAATCTAAGGGTTAACTAGCCAACCTTCATCCAAACAAACAAAGAACTAAACTTTAAGGTCAATGCATTTCTCATATAAACTCCACAACAGTATAAAGTGTAATCTATATAGGCTTAACCCAAGCCTTTGCTATCGACCGTGCGGGATTGACGGAGGCCTCGACCTATGCCCAGCCCTACTCTACAAATACCAATACACAATGCTAACATAGTGTCAACCTCTCTATACATTTCCTATTTTTATTTGCCTAATTCAAAGCAATAAAAATGCCCATTCCGGTTACTTAGTACCTTTGTTTTGAATTGAAGTAGACCCCATTCCCAATTGGGCAATGTCGTAGGTTTTTTAAGACTCCTTAATATGGAAGAGGCAGGCCAAACAACCATTCAATATCTGCAATCTCGAAGTAAACCTCACGACCACCCCAAAGGTTCTCTAGCCATTTAATACTTCAATCCAAGGTGAAACCCTAGTTTATTTTCCCCACCCTATATATAAATGTATGTCTCCCCCACTGGTCCTATTGTTGGAGATGTCTCACATCAGTAATACGTATATACAACTTTTGGTAACCCCTTGCGAAGTGTAGACTTTTGTAGTGTAACTCTACTGACCTCGCATCTTACCATACTAAACCAAGTCATTTATGATTAATCAAAATATTAGGCTAGGCCCACTAATTCACGCTCGTTGCAAACGTATTATTGAGGCTTTATAATTTAAACTATGAAATTTATTATACCTCTTACGTTCATTCATTATTATTCATTTATTTACATTTCTTGAACATTCCCATTTATTTTATACGCTTAATATCTTTAATTCATATTCTCCTTAATATTATTAAATGTCCTTTTATAAGTGGTCTTTATATTCAAATTGGACAATTATCAATGACCTTAATTTGTACATTCCTACTTTAAATTATCATGCCTATTTAACTTCCTTCATCAATATCATGTTTGGTCTTTGTAATTAAATCCATTAAATTGTTCAATTCCTATATTTCCTTGATTTCTATAACTCCTCCTTTATTCTTTAATTTATTACATACTTCGTGTTTTAATGTTTTATTTGTAATTAAGTACGATAACCGACGTTTATTAATTTATTTATATTAAACTTATATTTTTCTTTATACATATATTTAATTGGTAAATGGTATTATTTATATTTCTATTTATAGGTTTTTGGTTTCTATGTTCAGGGATCTATGAATATACACTTATTTGTAAATTCCACAAAATATTTGTTTTTACATTTTAATGCATTGGAACAATATTCTCCCAAAAGAGGAATATTACCGCCGTAAATCTTCCATAAACTGCCAAAAGTTAAATTGTGTTGCATTTGTAATTACAAAGAATTAACACCTTTTACTTTTATTGAAATAGATAGTGCAAACTACGAAGAAATCCCTACTTTGCACATCTCTTTGATTTAGGTATATTCCTTGTTATTTCAAACAACACACTCTTCATATCTGTGAGGTTCGATAGTTTATGGAATCCACATGGTAACTATCAACTAAATTGTAAATTCTATAATTCCAATGAATTAAAATATGAAAAATTCAAGTTAAAAATCAAATTAGAACATTCCAAATAAAGGATTAACAGTTATACCCAATTAACAAAAATCTGGAAATAACTACCCAATTCTATCAATGTCATATTTTACAAATTTCAGGGGTTATTCTTCTAAAATTCCAGATTTACAGTGTATACACCATTTCGTCAAAGTAAAATAGTTTACTGAATATGTAGGCAAGGGTTTCAAATTTCCAGATCCAAATCCATTCCTTTTACTAGACTCCTTTTTCATTCCAATCAAAATATATATAAAAAGACACACACACTCCCCTACTTATTAGAATCACATATCTGATAGGAGATTTGAGTTAAGGGAAGTTTAAACTTTAAATTATTGATTACCTTTTTACGTAGAAATCAATTTACTCCTCATTTTCATCTCCTTTTATTTTTCCCGTTCTTTTCCAATATATATATAATATTTGATATAATTTTTAGAAATAGTGGAGAAAGAAAAATGGTAGATCTTCATTGATCCGTTCAGAAAATATGAGAAGAAAAGTGAGGGCTAGGCTATTTCTAGGCGCTCAGATAAATTCTATCGATTAGATTAAATTATATTAAATCTAGGCTATTAGACCGAGGTTCAACTAATCAGTGACCCTAACCTACCAATCGATCAGTTGATATGAGCGGTCGACCATCATGGTCGATTGGCTTTGTCCACGGTTCGACCGGTGGGCTTTGATTATTTGTTTCCCTTTTCATTTCCTTATCCATTAAGATATATATATATATATATGTTTTAAACATTATTTTTAACCTTAACAATATTAATTATCCTAATTATGTTTTAAAAAATTTCGAACCAAAATCTTCAAACGCTGATAACTTCTTCGTTTTAACTCCAATCACAAGGCTTTAGATATAAAAGTTGCTAAGAAATCACCACAAACACAATGGTGCAAGCTTCGTGATCAAATTCTGACGTTTGCTCAAATTCCATTTTTGAGCCTTTTAAATTTATTTATTACTTCTTTTAATTAATTATTGTTTATTTTATGGGGTGTTAAATTCTTCCCTCTTAAAAGAATTTTTTTCCTCAAGATTTCTCAAGGGCTGAATCATGCAACATAGTACGCAATCATTCTAACATATCCAACCAATTAGTTTACAACCAATTTTGCAGCCAAGCATGTACAAGTGTGCATGGTGCATCACAACACATATGATATGTATGCTGAATAATACTAATTTAGCCTCCTATATGAATACACTCTTTAAAACATATTTCAATATGTTGCAAACAACCTATATATACTGGCATTCCAATATGTATGCACAAAAACCAAAATCTTTGTTTTTACATAATAGTTTCCACACTGAATAGGAGTATGGTTCAACCAATTTTACATCTAATCCCTACCATCCAATACCTAACACACCAATTCTAACATCCAAAATTTTGAAAATCTGTTTTTCCTAAATCTATACTCTTATGCTGGAAAAGGAATTTAGATGGAGAATTTTATATTTTCACCCTTCTTTTGTGTACCAATTTCGTTGTACCTTAGAACTTTCCCTTTTACCCCCAAATATTTTCAGTTTTTCCAAGTACATAAGGAGGTTTATTTTTTAAAATAGAATTATTTTTAAAAACTAGTTTTGTTCGTTATCAATGAGCTATGAAAATAGAAATTCCAAGGCTAAAATAATTTTTTTGCCTTGTTATTATATGTGTTTTGTATACTGTTACGCTAACCAAGCAGTAAAATTCATATTCACTAACACATCGGCTCTCCTTAGCCATGCATGTGGCATTTGAAAACTCGGAAATCGTCTCATTTTCCATTCAAAAATCCTTTCCCTTTTTAATTAAATTTGTATAGTCGTTCGAAAATTTTAAAACCTTTTTTCATAAGCATTACATTTACATCTTTAAAACAAATCGAGTCATATCTTAACGCGATCGGGTTCAACTAATGAGTTAATGCATATGATTAATCCTAGCATATTATACAATTAATATTAAATTTTTAAAACCTTTTCTTTTATTTCGGAACAATAAATAACACACAAGTACATTCATAAATTTTAGCTTTTAAGGCGGAGTGATAGTGACTCGCGGGTTTCACAATAATCATTCCATGTCCTTCACTTACTAAAATTTATTTTTCCCAAAGCCCTAAGTTTTTTGAGATTTAAGCATTCTTTATTTTTAGTTGCTAATTTAATTAATTTCCTAAATAAAATTCATAAACTTCCAGCCTTATCCACAAAATCAACACGATAATAAATAAGACTGTATCTTATATTATTTCGTACACAATTTTTACAAAAAGAGATAACTAATGTTTACAACCCAAATAGCCTAAAAAGAAAATAAATGGTGGAAGCAACTACTACCAACAGTACTACTACTATCTACAAGCTACAGGATGGTCCTGATCCTCTACTATGGATCGAGCAATCACCAGACCCTTTGAAAGTGCGCAGCATGGTAACTAGACATCCACATTTGATGCCCTGGCACTGCTGCTCAGCCCATACCTCTCTTAGCTCAGCCTCAGTCCGGAGCTACATCACGGATCTCCCTAAGCTTAGGGCTCTGAAGCCCTGTAGCCTCCTGACCTTGCCCTACGGCCTCCTATGCCTACCATGCGGCCTCTTGCACTCCTACCTCAGTTGGCGCCTCTTTAATCCCCATCCTTTTAGAAAGGACCTATCCAATAGAGCAAGGGCCTTCTTCTGCACCTTCTCCTATCGGATGTTCATCCCGAACTTCTAAAGATGCGAGTGAAGAGGTGACAATATGGCATGTAGCTCCTAGGAGTCCCAACTCTGGGGCCTATATGTTAACTCATAATAGCCTTGGTTCAATTCACTGCCATACCACTGTAATGGAATAGGCGGCCTTCTGCACCAAAGGATATATCTAGTCAAAGCTCCCCGTCTTAGGGACAATATTGTGTTGGATGATGCGGATAATAAGATGGGCTTGGTCCTATATGTCATCTACTATCCAAACACCTACTCCCACATAAAAGATCTCCTACAGAATCTCTGAGTCGGTGGTCTCAATCTCGCCCAAATATACTCCGACCGCAGGGATGCCCAAAATGCTCCCAAAATCCTCATCCATCAGGGTGATCCCTATCCCCTTCACCTTTAACTTAAAACGGCCGATATCTTCATCGAAATCGTACTTTAAGTTAGCATCGAACAACCGCATGCACTACGGGTAGCTTTCCTGCTCAAAAGTCTCATGGCTCGGGATCGATGCCAACCTGGAGGTCATGAATAGCTCTCCTAATCCGTACATGGCGAAGTCCTCGAACTTCACCAGTCTCCCTTGCAAAAATGCCACATTCGTTGAGGCCTCATTGCTCAAAAATTTTCCATCATCGCCTTGGAGCCAGTGATCTATTAGGAGGTGAAGTTTGAGTGGCGTGACGAGCTACTACCTTGTCGAGGGGGTGCCATGGGCTGATTGTAGGAGGAGCGGGCTTGGGGTACATGGTTAGATCTAGAAATATAAAGAGGGCTTGCTGCTCTCGATCGATGGAGCTTAGAGGAGGCTGATGGTGGTAGCGATTGTTTGAAAGCAAGAGGAGGGGAAAGATCAAGGGAAGGGTGCATGAGACGGATAGAATGGGGAGAGAGCTTGGAAATCGCTTTTATGCTACGTTCGAGGTTCAGATTGCGGCATTTTACGAAGGGCGATGAACTGGTCCTAAAAACAACAATCGATCACTAGCGGTCAACCAGTCAGAAGCACAATGGTCGACCGGTTCCCTTTCTTTTTGCCCAAATTGAACCTAAAGCCTAATGGGCCGGATAATATTACTACTTCCTTAATTTCTTTCGTTAACAATTCTTTCTCCTTCACCTCCATCCGTAGCTATTCAGAAAAATTCCTATCCATGGCGGTGCATTAGCCTATTACCTTTGGTTGTTAGGCCCTATTCTCCTTTAATATAACTCCTAATATAATTTTTTTTCCTATTAGAGCATGCCTGCTTCATTTAGTAAACCCTTCTCTGATCATTTCTCTATGTATCTACCTTATACGAGAATATTTTTCCACTTTCATTATTGGGCATTCTTACCCTCCTACACTTCTTACCCTTAATTAAATCTAGTATCATTTCCAAACGTCCACCCTTTAAAATAATTTCTTAAAATGTCATATTTATGAAAATAGAAAAATCATCGAACCAAACGTACGCACTATTTTCCATTTATTTCAAAAAAAAACCCTTTATCAAATCCCTTTAACTGAATGTTTTTAATCCAACCAGTTTTAAACTACAAACAGGAATCTCTAATTACCTCTTTTAATTAAAATTTCTAAATCTCCTTACTTATCAAGAATCTATTTTTACAGAATATTTGATATAGAGAAAAATTTAGTGTTTACTTACTTTTTGAAATAACAACTTTTTAGTGATAATGTTCTTATATATTTAAATAAATTCTTTGAAATCCATTTCGAATATTAAAAAAATTAAAATATTTTATTAAATTCTTTAATATGGGGTCGGACTCGAAAATGGATTTTTATTTGTTTTTTCTTTTGGACTTTTTTTCTTTTCCAATTATTCTCAACTTATCTTCATTAAGAACATATTAAATTCCAGCTATCATCCTGTGATGGTTAATGCATACCTTCTTCCGGGAATTTTCTCCTTCCTATTTGTACCTTACCTTTGGAGATTTACAATATATAGGTTCTTACTTCCCATCTATATGGATGAAATGTTTGACATCAACCGACAATCCAATGAAATTCACAATCATAGGACAGTCTAGGCCTAGCAAAAGTATTCAAGTACAATTCAGCTTCAAGGACCCATCTGTATGTCGAACTCATGCTCTTCTAAAGTCTACGACTTATGGTACAGCCTCATCCCGTAGGGTAAATCATGGTAGGCGTATAAATTTTACCCAATTATTGTTCCAACTAATAGTTGCACTATCCATCTTTTCAAAATATGGTCGTAACTACTTCTATAGTTGGAATATATAGAGTTTGGCATGTAATATATATAATTCTATGTAAAAGTACAAGTACTTTCACTCAATGTATCTTAATTCTTAGGATCTACTAAGTTGGCTTTGACACCAAATGTAATAACCCGCACCTTAATGGGCCTGATATTTCGAATAAATTGAAAAACCCAAGTCCGTTAGGGTACAGATCGTTAGTTGTTAGTAAACTGTAATAGACATAAGCATGTCAGAGAGTTATCTATATGAACTCATGGCTGAATAGTAAATTATAATATAACATATATACTGACTAAGGCTACTACCTTGGAACCAATATTATTCCTTAGATATCTGGTTGCCTTGTCAGTGCTGAGCATGAATGAGAAGACCTCACATCTACCCCTCTCGACTTGTACCAATATCATATCCCTCTAAATCTGTCATGTGGGTTGTAATGAGGAGGGGGTCATAACAATGTTCTAGTGACTGTAAATTATTTACTTTAGCTACAATACTAGCTTGTGTTGATTGTTTTCCACTCAAGTGTTATGTCAAAAATTTATGGGCTAGAGGTTTTAACTCTATACGCATACGATATGTATAACCTACTCCAACATATAATTGTGTGTATACATATATATGAGCGTCGCAGTACTCCCTAAAAGAAACCCCCATAACTTAATCGATGATCAACTGGCCCTAACTATGAAGGCCATGACTCCTAAACACGGCTTTATAATTTAAACTAGTTATACTATTAATGCATTTCAAAGCCACTCATCTAAGGGTTAAATAGCCAACCTCCATCTAAACATACAAAGAACCAAACTTTGGGACCAGTGCATTTCCCATGTGAACTCTACAGCAATAGGAAGTGTAATATGTATAGGCTTAACCTGAGCCTTTGCTGCCGACTATGTAGGACCGATGTAGGCATCGACCTACATCCAGCTCTACTCCATAAATACCGGTACACAATGCTGACATAGCGTCGACCTCTCTACTCCTATTTAGATTTGCCTAATGGAAATCAAAGAAAATGCTCATTTTAGTTACTTAGTACCTCTGTTTTGAATTGAAGCGGACCTTATTCCCAATTGGACACTATCATAGGTTATTTAAGACTCCTTAATAGGGGAGAGGTAGACCCAATGGCCATTTATTACTTGCAACTTGGAAGTAAACCCCTAGACCACCCTAAAGGTACTCTGGCCATTTAATACTTCAATCTGAGGCGAACCCCTGGTTTATTTTCCCCACCCTATATACGAATGTATATCCCTCTTATGGGTCCTATAGTTGGAGATGTCTTACATCGGTAGTACTTATACACAACTTCTGGTAGTCCCTTGCGGAGGGAAGACTTTCGTTGTGTAATTCTATTGACCTCACATCCCAACCCATACTAAACTAAGTCATTTATGATTAATCTAAATATTGGGCTAAGCCCACTAATTCACACCTATTGCAAACGTATTGTTAAGGCCATATAATTTCAACAGTGAATATTATTATGCCTCTTAAGTTTGTTCATTATTATTCATTTACTTACTTTTCATGAACTTTACTTTTTAATTTATATGCTTACAATCTTTAATTTCTCCTTGATATTATTAAATGTCCTTTTATAAATGGTCTTTATATTCAAATTGGACAATTATTAATGACCATAATTTTTACATTCCCAATTTAAATTATCATGCCTATTTAACTTCTTTCATCGATATCATATTTGGTCTTCTTTCATCAATATCATATTTGGTCTTTGTAATTAAATCCATCAAATCATTCAATTCTTATATTTACTTATTTTTAAACGACCCTCTTTACTCCTTAATTTATTACATACTTCGTATTTTAGTGTTTTATTTGTAATTAGTACGATAACTGATGTTTGTTAATTTATTTATTAAACTCATTTTTTTTCTTTATACATATATTTAATTTGTAAACGGGATTATTTATATTTCTATTTGCAGCATCTTGGTTTCTATATTTAGGAATTTATGAATATACACTTATGCGTAAATTTTGTAGAATATTTATTTTTATATTTTAATGTATTGGAACTATATTTTCTCAAATGGGAATCTTAGCATCGTAAATCTTTCATAAGCTATCAAAAGCGGGATTGGGCGGTATTTGTAGTCACAAGGAATTAACTCCTTTTATTTCTTTTGTAGATAGTGCAAACTATGAGGAAAAATCTTATTTTTCACATCTCTTTCATTTAGGTATATTCCTTGTTATTTTAAACAAAACACTTTTCATATCTGTGAGGTTGGATAGTTTATGGAATTCCATATGGTAATCACAACTAAATTGTAAATTCTACAATTCCAATGAATTAAAATATATAAAATTCAAATCCTAAATCAAATAAGAACATTCCAAATAAATGATTAACAGTTAAACTCAATTAAAAATTTTTGGAAATAACACCCAATTCTATCGATATCATGTTTCATAAATTTCAGGGATTGTTCTCCCAAAATTCTGGATTTAGGGTGTATATACCATTTCATCATAGTTAAATAATTTACTAAATATGTAGGCAAGGGTTTCAAATTAGATTCATTTATCTAAGTTTGCAATTCAATGGTTTTCACATAGGCATCACAGTAGAAATAAAATTTCAACGATACAAAATTAATATTATGTAAATCATGTAATTCCCACTCACCTTATGGCTTTCAAATCTCCAGATCCAAAACAAATCCTTTTACTCAACTCCTTTTTCTTTCCAATCAAAATATGTATGAAAAGATATATATATACACACACACACACATACTTATTAGAATCACAAATTTGATAGGAGATTTGAGTTAAGCCAAATTTAAACTTTAAATTATTGAATTTACCATTTTACGCAAAAATCGATTTACTCCTCCTTTTCTTCTCTTTTTATTTTTCCCATTCTTCTCTAGTATATAGGTGTGTGTGTATGTGTGTGTGTGTGTGCTGTACATCCTAAGAGATTCCCCCTGAACCAACCGATCCACTACCCAGTTCTGGCAATCGCTCATCAACGACCACTTGGACGAAGTTCTGGCCAAAGGTGGTTAGAAGAATGACTTCTCTAGTGGAGGAATTAAAGAACATGGTTCTGCAGTTTATACAACCGCTCCAGGATAATGGAAAAACACGCTTCTTCATACCAGAATCTAATAATCACATTGCATCATAAAAAGGAAGAATTCGATAGTTCTCTATGTACTTAGAAGTCGACCGGTGTATAAGCAATTCGTGGAATACGTTCAAAAATCATGGAATCCTACATATTCTTTTGACGTTTATTACAAATCCTGTGGTTTTATTGTTATTAAATTTGAAAAAGAAGATGATAGTATTTGTATTGTCAAAGCAGGTCCATATACTTATAATTCAAAAACTGTTATAATCAAACAATGGAAGCCAGGCATGAAATTCACTAGGGATTACTTCTCTACAATTCTTATTTAGGTTAAATTACTTGACCTAAATTTAGAGTTGTGGAATAGAGATACTATAAGTAGAATTGCATCTACCCTTGGCAAGCCAATTTGAATGGATTCAAATATAGTGAAAGAAACTTGCCTAAACTATTGTAGAATCCTTTTGGAAGTTGATGTCAACTTATCATATCCTAATTTAGTAAATGGCCTAAACATTGTTATGGAGGAATTCAGTATTCAAGTATCGTATGAATATAAACCTATACCGTGTGAAAACTTCAAAGTGTTTGGGCATAATACTAGAAATTGTTCTATGTCTACTCTACAACATGGCAATAGAACACCAATCGTCAAATACTCTGAAGACTGACCAAAATGAAGCAAATATAAACTCTACTCAACAGACTTCTAAAGATTCTACTGACATGCAGATACAACAAGAGGTACCACAAAAATTTATTGCAACTGAAAATGCAGCAAGAAATGAAAAGCAGTCTACAGGTGGTAAAGTTCAAAACAAAGTAAATTCACCTATTACTTCATAAATGAATGAAGGGGTTCCTCAGTAGAAAGCATCTTCGAGCACAAGGAAGAGACATGCACAGCAACACACTGAGATTCCATTATGCAACTCTTTTACTTGCCTGCAGTAAGAAGATCCTTCAACTTCCTTTGTATCACTTCCTGATTCAGATCAGGTTCAGCCATCACCAATTATACCTACACATGAGATCCTCGAACAAGATCGTGTTATTATCAAAGACGTAAATGAAAGTTCTAGTTCTGATGACTTCTGTGCAGAAGATGATTACTTCGGTGATTCCTACCAATAGTTTATAGAAAATGTAGTAGCACATATAAAAGAAGTTCCAACCTCAAAAGATAATGTAGATTTTGCAAATATGATTACCAAAATCTTGCATATGTTTAGAAACAAGCGCAAAAAAAATCCTGACCCAACCACTGCTTCTTCTAAAAGACGAACAAGGAGCTCAGGGAATACAACATGAAGTTAATGGTTTGGATCACAAGTGGTATGAATGCAAATCACGCTTTCAAACTCCTATTCCCTATAAAATTTTATAAAAACTTAAACATTTATATCCGTACCATCGGCACGGGCACCATACTAGTTTTACAATGAAAAATGGCGGAATACACAAAAATTCAAAATAATCCTATTTTCGTAAGTCTTGATCAGAATGGAGCCTCATCTTCATCTCCATCCTCTCCTCCTCCATTGCCTATCAATCTTCCTCTTTCTCAACAACCCAAATCCATAGCTAACCCCCCAATTCAGAGCAATACTACAGTGAGCAATATTACAATAGATGATGATGGATTTCAGAAAGTTATCTACAATAGAAAGGCGAATCGTAAGCATTCTGTACCTGATTTTCAGAGAAGAATTCTAAAAAAACCAGATAATGTTCAGAATCTACACAATTCAGGAAAATCAAATTCAAGAAAATACAATTCGCAACCAAGAAACGTGAGCAGGAATATTCTGTATCGAAGAAATGTAATCCCGAAGGCTTCAGCCAATGTAGAAACTGCTCTGATGACCCAGAAAGCCTCTTCTTGGGCTGATATTCTCAAGAAAGGGGGGTTAGATTCTGAATTCGACTTGAATTATGTTGCTCCTATTAATATAAACAATAGGAAATTTGTTACTATGAAAGAAGATATAGATAAGCGCACGGAGAATAAGTGGAGATCTTCTGTTATTGCTTATGTATATGGTCCTCGCCCTCCTTATCATCATTTCAAGACTTATATTACCCGAAACTGGAATCCTACAGGATGCTTTGAAATCTATACTAGGGATAATGGTTTCTTCATTATTAGATTTACCAAAGTAGAAGATTGTGAAAAGATCCTAAACGGGGGGCCATATTTTATAAATGGCAAGTTGATTATTCTAAAAAAATGGAGCAAGAAATTTAACTTTGACAGGGATCTTTTATCTACTATGCCAGTTTGGATTAGGCTACCTGAACTGAGCCTAAGATTATGGGATAAAGATTCTTTTAGTGCTATTGCTAGTGTGGTGGGTATTCCATTAAAATTAGATGAACCAACAGCTAAGGAGACAAGACTGAGTTATGCAAGAATTCTTGTAGAAATAAAAGCAGATGCAGAGTTACCATACGAAGCAAACATCACAATGCATGATGGTGACAATATAGTGCAAAAAATTGAATATGAGTGGATCCCATCAAGATGTAAAACTTGTAAATGCTTTGGGCATACAGATGAAAATTGCACAGTTAAAAAAGTTTGGAAAGAAAAATGCCGAGAGAATGATACTACAATTGAGACTAATGCAGCGGAAAACAGCAATATAGAAATGAATGTAAATATGCAGAATAAGAGTGATGGAATTACAAAGGAAGTGCCCCAACTAGAGTCAAGTGGTATTAAGGGTTTAGAAGCACAGGATGTGATAATGGATACGTGTAATAATATATATGCAGACAACAATGAAAATATGCAATGCAAAAAGAGTTACCCCCCTCAGAAAGACATAGTAGATAAGGTAGACATTACTACTGCCTTAGTGGAGTTATCTGAAAGTTTGAAAGCCACTGTTCAGGCAAATGAGGAAGGGGATTTAATGACTGTTGAACAAGAGCACATCTCTTCTAAAATTCTCCCAGACTTGACTGAACCTCCAAAAAACATTGCATTATCCTTCCTTTCAGATTCATTCACCCCACTAAAGATAAAGCCAATATCTGGGAAAGCTATTCAGACAGTTGTTAATGTTGTTACTTCCTTATCACCTGCAAACAAAAGGAAAAAGAGACAGAAAGCTAGAACCAGAATTAAAAGCTTAAGTGACATTCAATCAACAGAGCAAGTAGAAGATGATAATGACAAGGAATTTAGAGAAAAATACATCTTCAAAAATGATAAATGGGACAAGCTTCTAAAGGTTAAAAATGACTCAACATGCAAAAAAAAAGGGAAAGAAGCTAGCAGTGCAAGAGGATGAAGATAGTTACAGTGATTCACTGTGACTAACATATATCCTTTGAGTATCCTATTTAATTTTTTCATCATTTTTATTATTAATGTCTATAATTTCTTGGAATGTGAGAGGTCTTAACTCTGCAATTAGAAAATTGGATGTTTCTAATCTAGTTATGACTGAAAAACCTATTATAATAGGATTGTTAGAACACAAATTGGATAATAATAAAAAAATTTATTATCATCTCAGTCATTTCTCCAATTGGAGCATTATTAATAATAATCAAAATGGGGGGTAATGGTAGAATTTTAGTCTTATGGGATCATAATCTTTGGAGATTGGATAGTTATATTTTAAACATCCAATTTATTCATTGCTTATTTTCTAATAAAGGTGGTCTTGTTTTAGAAGTTACTTTCATATATGCTTTAAATTTTGAAAATGATAGAATTGATTTATGGCACCATATTGAGAACTTGAATAAAAATATGTCACATCCTTGGATCATTATGGGTGACTTCAATACAATAATGCATTCTTATGATAAAAGAGGTGGTATACCAGTTCCTTTCAGCAAATTAGAGTTCATTAATAAATTCTTCCTAAGGACAGGTATTATAGAAGCTAATATAGTAGGAAATAAATTTACCTGGAAATCTGGTAAATTTAGAAACATACATTGCAAACTGGATAAGATTTTAATTAATCAAAAGTTTGCCAATTTTTTTCCTAATTATAAATGTTGTACTCTACCCCAAGCTACTAGTGACCATACCCCTATTCAAATTCTTCTTATAGAAAATAATGAATGCAAGAAAAATTTTCCGTTTAGATTTATGAATGGGTGGGTCTATGATGATAATTATAAGAAAGTCTTCCTGAACTGTTTATCATTCAAAACTCAAGGCACTGCCCAATATAAATTCTTTAAATTCTTGCAAGTTGCCAAGGGGCATATTAAAAACTGGAACAAAAATAGAAATAAAAATGAGCTTAAGCTGGCTAGGGATGAATGTGAAAGCTTGCAAAATGCAATTGATAAAGATTGCTCAGACAGTAATGTTATCAATAATTTTTTTCAGGCTCAAAATAATCTCATAAATTCTCTTCATATTCACTCAGTTAATATAAGGCAAAAGGCTAAAGTTGACTGGCTTACTAATGGAGATGAAGCTAGCAAATTTTTCTATGCTAAAATGACTAATAGGAAAAACAGGAATATTATTGGTAATCTTTTTGATTCAAAAGGTAATGCTTTAAAGAATCTAACTGAGATTGAAAGAGAAGCTATTAATTACTTTACAGAGTTATTTAATACTAATAATCATACTGCCTCCTTTCCTTTCTTAAATGTTAAATTCTCTTTAAAAGAAGTCAGTCAGGAAATTTTGTTAGCTCCTATTAACTTATTGGATATAAAAAATATTATTTTCAATGCTAACAATGATAAAAGCCCTGGCCCTGATGGTTTTGGTGCAAAATTTTATAAAGCCCATTGGTCTGAGCTAAATACTAATAATTTTGAAGTAATTTCTGAATTTTTTAAGACTGGCAAGCTTTTAAAATCCTTTAATCATACTTTCTTAACTTTAGTCCCAAAAATAAATAACCCTAAAGGAATGGAGGATTATAGACCAATCTCCTGTTGCAACTTTATCTATAAAATAATCTCTTCTATCCTTTGTAATAGAATGAAATTGTTTTTAAAATTTCTAATTTCTGAAAACCAATGTGCATTTATCCCTGGGAGACTTATTACTGACAACACTTTGCTTGCTCATGAGCTTATTAGAAACTTTAATATGAAAAACAAAAGTGTTATGTGCATCAAAATTGATTTACACAAAGCTTTCGATAAGATAAATAGAAATTTCATAATTCATATGATGAATATTATGGGTTTTAATAAAAAAAATTGTGATCTTATCAAAGAATGTATTAGCAATGTATCTTACTCTGTGATGATTAATGGCTCCCCTACTGGCTATATTCATAGTAATAGAGGAATTAGACAAGGGGACCCCCTTTCCCCCTATCTATTTACTATTGTGATGGAATATTTCACAATACTAATTGATACTGAACAAAATAAGGGGAATATTAAAGCCATTAATAAAGTTAATCCTTCTATTACTCATCTTTTATATGCTGATGACTTACTTTTATTTGTCAAAGCTGATGAGAAAAATGCTAATTCCATTGCTAATATCTTTAAAAATCTTGAATTATTTGCTGGGCTTAAAGTTAATGAATGCAAAAGTAAAATTTATTTTAGCAAAGGGTGCAATTGCAAAATGGATATTTTAAACATTCTCAATTTTAAAGAAGGAAATCTGCCAGTCAAATATTTAGGCATGCCTCTAAGTATTAATCAACTGAATGATAGGGATTGCTCTAGACTTTATGAGATTATTCAAAATAAACTTGAAGGGTGGTCTAGTAAATTACTATCACTAGCTGGTAGATTAGAACTCACCCATACTGTCATCACTGCAATTATTCTATACTAGATTCAAGCTCACAATATTCCAGTTCAGACTATATGCAAAATTGAAAAAATGTGTGCTAACTTTATTTGGCAAGGTAAACAACACAAAATTGCTTGGGATAAAGTTTGCATGACTAAAAAAGCTGGGGGGTTAGGAATTAGAAATATTAGAGATTTAAGGGAAGCAGCTAAATATAAATTATTTTGGAAATTTTTGGATGGTAAATCTCTCTGGGCTAAATGGATGAGAGATAAATACCTCAAAAAAAATAACTTCTGGACCACTAAAGCAAAAAACTATCATTCTTATACTTGGAAAAATATTTTAAATTGCAGGGAGAATGGAAAAAAGCTAATAGAGAGGAAATTTAAAGATGGATGCTCTACTAGCTTATGGTTTGATCCTTGGATTTATGGAAAATCACTTATTGAATTACTTGGCTGGAATAACTTGCTTATTATTGGGGGAGCTAATGATAAAGTTCAGAGTATTATAAATAATCAGAAATGGAATGCTAACACTCATAAAGCTGCTACTATATTCAGAACTGCCATTGAAAAAGTGGCAATTGACAGCAATATTCAAAGAGACACATGGATTTGGAAGTTGAGCTCAAAAAATGCTTCTTTCTCCTTTAAAAAAGTATGGAATTTTGTGAAAGGTGAAGAGACCGAAGTAATTTGGTGCAAAGCAAACTGCCCAAAAATGGCTCATTGTTCATATTTTGCAATTCTCAATAGACTACCCACACTAGAAAGATGTGCTAAGTGGAACAAGAATGCTGATAAAAACTGTCTTTTATGCAAAAATGATGTGCAAAATGCAGACCATCTCTTCTTTGACTGTGCATTTTCTAAACATATTTGGTTTATTGCTAAAAATGCTCTGGGGTTTAATAACCATCAATCTATTCAAAGCATAAGTGAATGCAGTAATTACATTCTACATTGCTTCAAACCCAAGTCTACTGAATTTAAAAGAGCTTCAATTATGCAAACTACTGCAATATATCATATTTGGAAAGAAAGAAATCAAAGACTTCATCACAAACAGGAGTCCGGCAGTATTCAAATATGGAACACTATTTCTTATGACTTTCAGATTCTTAGTAAAAAGGCCAAAATCCAGAATGATCACAGAGATAAAGATTTACTTTCTATAAATAATGATAAAGACTATGAGAATAGAGTTGAAGACTTTTTACTCAGAGGTAAATATGCTTCGCAAATTCCTTGTAGAAGTCACCAAACTTGCCATTACCATCTTCATGCTACCGGCATGGGCAATATTTCGCATGGACAAGCTACCATCCATCTGGACCATCTTCCTGGAGGCGGCCATACTTCAGATGACAAGGATATCACCTGCAAGGGAAGTAGACAGGAAAATGATTATCATAACCTTAAAAATGCTAATATTACATACAGTAATAGATGTTTATTACCTTGTGCAGCTCTGAAGAACTACCGCTCTTCCAGCAGTGTTTCCAAGGATTTGGTGATGATTTCTATCGAAGATTACAATCAATTGAAAGTTAAAATTGGCAAGAAGGATGGCTATTTCTACAAGAGTTTACTTAATAATAAAGTTTATCACTTATCTTCCTGGAGCAAAGGAGAGAGCAGCAAGTCTCCTACTATCAACTCGCAAACAGAGGGCAAATCTGTTGCCAATTACTATTCACCAGAGGATCTGGAGAATAGTAATGGTGCGAGTGAAGGGGCGAAAGCTAGGGCGAAAGCTAAATCAACAATTAGCAACTTTCCTGAGGATGCCGTCATCAAACTGAAGAACGATGTTGCCAATTTTGAAGAAGCTGTCACTAATTCAGCTCCGTTGAGTTACAAAGGGAAGGAGCTCAAGCCTTTGGGCAAGCGTCGAATCGACAAAAGAGATCTTAAGCCCCCGTGATTTTTGGTTTCTCTTTTCTCCATTTTTTCTGATTTTTGTGAGTTTGTGATTTGTCGCCATTTCTGTTTGTGGAGATAATGAGGGAGATAGTGGAGGCGGGATATGTTTTGTTAGGGTTAGGGTTTTGATTTGTGTTGGTTCGGGTATTTTTCTTTGTACCCGGTATCACTTCTGTAAACTTTGGGCCGGGCCCTATTTTTTAACCAATTTTAAAAAAAACTCCTATTCCCCCACATACTCTCCTTTATGATTTTGATGGGAAATAATTTAGTGAGACTACTAACTACAATTTAGAAAAAGATTTATGTCAGCAACATACGATTATATACTTACATCATTTTTTAATTAAGGACAGTAGCCGATTAATTGAGAAACTACGTCGACCTTCCCACCTTGAAAAATGATGTCAAAGCTTGGATTTGACAGTAGCTGAAATAGCATGTCACCGCAACAGGTCGGATAGGATTTCATGTATCTTAACTTGAAATTCTTCAATGACGGACATCGAGAAAGCATCCTTTATTATGAGCATGAGAAGAAATATGCATACTTGTTGCTGCAAATATAATTAATCTTCAATCGAGGATGAAGCGGTGGCTCTTTAGGATTTAGGTTCTGTATGTTTTTGGTTTTTATATTCTATTTAAGTTATTGGGCTGGATTAGGAAGACATGGTGGAGATAGGTGATTGTTTTTGTAAGGGTAGTGTCTTGTGTTTGATGCATTGTAAATATGCATGTACTATATTTATTAGTTATTAATATATGAACCCATTTTCAAAAAAATGTATGTATATGTATAATGCTTTTTATAATTTTCAAAAATAGTGGAGAAAGAAAATGGTGGAGCTTCATTGCTTTGTTCAGAAAATATAAGAAGAAAAGTGAGGGGCTAAGCCTATTTTTATAGGTGCTCGAATAAATTCTATCTGTTAGATTAAATTATATTAAATCCAGGTAATTAGGCTAAGGTTTAATAGTCGTTGATCAGTCGATTGGTCAATATGAGCGGTAGGCCGGTTCTATCCAAGGGTCGACCGGGTGGCATGGGTTATTTGTTTTCCTTTTCATTTCCTTAACCATTAAGTTATATATATATATATATATTAAATGTTATTTTTAATGTAATAATATTAATTACCAAAATTAAATTTTAAATTATTTTCGATCTGAAATCTACAAACGCTACTAAATTCTTCGTTTGAACTCCGATCACGAGGCTTTATATACGGAAATTGCTCACAGAATTGCCATGAACACAATGGTGCAAGTTTTGTGATCAAATTTTGACATTTGTTCAAATTCCATTTTTAAGAATTCTAAATTTATTTATTACTTCTTTTAATTAATTACTATTTTTACGGGGCGTTACAACTTAAGTCCGAGAGCTTATGTGACTAAACGATGTCTATACAATATACGATGCTTTAGATTGTGATTGGAGGCTGGAGTATGTTGTATAGTGTTATAATTTTCTTTTAACACTTAACAGTATATACATTTAGTGTTATTAGTTTATCTACACTATACTTTTCAGATCGGTCTATAGTTTATAATATTAGATGGCATCGGAGGCCTAAGTGTTAACTATCCATATGATACTTGGTATTCTAGTATTTGATCATGAATTGATCTTAAGGTGAGGACATAACATGAGATAGAGTGGAATGAAATCAAGTAAGCCTGGTGGGTTACAATAGTCTCATGTGATTTTTTTTAAGGAAACAAAGGTCGAATATATTAATTAACTATGAGAAGCACGACTATAAAGAATGTAAGAAGTTTACTTAAGCTAAAGCATAAGTAAACTTCTTATCAAAAGGGGGGTAGGGCAAGTGTTACACCCCAAAACTCTCAGAAAAGTAGTTGAAACGCAATGCCACGAGACGTAGCTAAGTCCTCAAAAGATAATAACAAGAAGCTATCGCATATTGGTAAAAATGTTGTCAAAAGTTGAAGCTAAGAAAACTATCGAGTATATAGAACTATCGTGCATTGAACCATCACATGGTGAAGGTAGAAGCTATTGCGGGTTGATGATTTTGAAGTCATTACAAGGTGAAGACAAACAAGACAACACATATTAAGCTCATATAAAATATTGTAACTTAAGCTTGAGGAACTATCGAGTGATGAAGAAAAGAAGGAATTACATGCTAAGATAACAGGCCATTACATACTAGGATTTTGGAGCTATCGGGTATTGAGTAAATAAGCTGTCAAGGGTCGAGATTCTAAAACTGAATGATGAATGTTTAAGAAATTGAAGGTCGAAGGCCCAAAGGCTATCGAATATTGAGTAAACAAGCTGTTGAAGGTTGAGGTTCTAAAGCCATTACATGATGAGAGGGTTGAGTTATCGAGGATTGCTAATCAGAAGTTATTATACATTAGTAGGTTGAGCTATCAAGGATTGAGCTGTCGAGGATTGATAATTAGAAGTTATGATATAGTTGATTGAGCTATTAGTGATTGAGTTATCGAGGATTGAGCTATCAAGGATTGAGCCTTCGAGGATCGATAGTCGGAAGCTATTATATTTTAGTTGATTGAGCTATCGAGGATTTAGCTATCGAGGATTGATAATCGGAAGCTATTATACTTTATTTGATTGAGCTATCAAATATTGATAATTGGAAGCGGATTGGGCAATCAAGGATTGAGCTATCAACGATTGAGCTATCAAGGATTGATCCTTCGAGGATTGATAAAGTTAATTGAGCTATCAAGGATTCAGCTTTCGAGATGGATATTACAAGGCTAATGCAAGCTGATTGTACTATCGAGGGATGACAATTTGGAGTTGTCTCACTTCGAAGAATACATTCAAAATCAGTGCCATATGGAACCCTCTTATCAAACTCATCATGCCATAAGGAATTAGAAGAAGAGCTTTAGCCATGTAAACATACCAGGGCCATCCGTTTTCTCCAAGGGACACGTGTCACAAATTCGAGGTTCAAATTTCTGTATAAATAGACACATACCCCACTAGAATGGGGAGAAGTCTGAACTGATCTTCTTCCTCATTTTCATTTTAATTCTTGCTAAGCAACGAGAGCTTGGATTGTAACATCAATGGCGGTTTTAAGTTGATTGACTTTATGATTTTCGATAAATGATTACTGCAATAATCAATTTTCTTAATCACGCACACACGGGTTAAAGAATAGCATTCTTGACTAAGCTTCTTTCTTTACTCAACTATCTTTTGGCTCTCTGAACTTAAACAAACTAGGTCGAACCAAATTTCAGCCTGATAGTGACAATTAATAGGGATTGAGTAATTCGTTAATCGGATCCTAAAGAATAGTAAAGGGGATCTGATGGTCATATTGCCTTCCATTTTGCTTGCTCATGCATATTATGCGTATATCATTTACCAGTCTCGGCCTTGGGCATAGGCCACCTCCTAGGGCCCCAAGTTTTAAGGGCCTCAATTTTTTTTTCATTTTAGATAGGGAAAGATATGTGTTGTATTTAATATTAAAGTAGTGGAGTGGTCAAACTCTTTTGGCTTATTCGCATGAAGTGTAGGGTTCAAGTCCCAATGCACTCAACGACACAGTCTATTGCCTTTTTTCTAGCACACTACTATATACATTTTGTCTAATATTTAAAATGTACAAGACCTGGTCTTAAGAATGAACTGGAATATGCAGAGTCCAAATTATGCTATATTTATGTTTTTTCCCTTACATTTTCCCCTTTAAATTTAAAACTAGCATGTGACCTGTGCTATGCATAAGGGCATTGTCGAAAAATAAATCAATGTTAATTTTTTTCTTTTGAATATAAGCTATGGAAATAAAGAAATTTTATAGAGTGGATGAATGCATTTTTTTTAGTTTATTATGATGTGTATATGCGAATGTCATATATATAGGGCAAGAATCGACTACACCTCATTTTTGCTACACTTCAAATCTCCTCTGATTTCAACCACATGTTCCGAATAAAATAGTAAAATGAAGTGATAAAAGAGAGAAAGTATAACTATTTAATTCAGAACATGTGGTTGAAATCACAGGGGATTTGGGATGTAGCAAAAATAAGGGGTAGCCTGCCCTTGTCTATACACACATTCACACGCGCGCGGGCACACACGGATATATATGTATGTATGTATGTATGTATGTATGTATATATATACATATATATACATACATATATAGATATACATATATACTATATATGTATGTATATATATGTATGTATGTATGTACGTACATATACATACACACATACATATACATGTATGTATGTGTGTGTATATGTATGTGCATACATACATACATATATGTATATATACATATACATGTATGTATGTGTGTGTATATGTGTGTGTGTGTATATGTATGTGCATACATACATACATACATATATATATATATATACATATACATATATGTATGTGTGTGTCTATACACACACACACACACATATATATATATATATATGTATATGTATATGTATGTATGTAGATATGTACACATACATACATACATACATATATATATATATATATTGATCAGTTGTGTAATGCATAAGATTTAGTAGCTTTACCTATATGTGTGTGTATGCACTAGGCAGTTCTGTAATGCATAAGATTTAGTAGCTTTACCTATGTGAGATCTTAAATTTTCAATATGTGTTATGGTCATTGAATATTTGAAAGCATATTTATTAATAACAAATCATAAATTTTGAAGACATCCCCTATAGGGGCAGAGTTAACTAGAAAATAGAAGGTAATATGCAACCTGGATGTTTGTTAGGGCTTTTAAGATCAAATCCCTATTTCAATGTAGCGAAAGGACAAAAGATAATTGTGTATTATGGCTAGAGATGATTTTTGAAACCCTAAACCACTAAAAATTAATATCTTCATTTTCTCTCCAAAATCCACATATAAAAATAGCAAAATGCTTCTTCTACTTTTTTGAAAACCCAGGAGAACCCGGCGGACCGGTAAACTCCTGAGTAGGGTATAGTAAAGCCGTCCGCTAATCAAATAGTAAAATACTTAAAATAGCATAGACTCAAAATACATAAACCTTGGAAATTTCATCAATATTTATGCCGTTAGAAAATAAAACAAGTTTGCATACATATTGCATTATTGGAAAAAAGCAAACTATGTTAAAATAAATAGGAAAAGTTGACCAAAAAATGCAAAACTTAGAGTACAAATAGAAACCGCCTTCTTTGTGTTAATAAATATATACAATATACAAATTAACATAGATTAAGATAACGCAGAACATATGTATTTTTAGAAATAAAAGTGCAGAACATTTGTACTTTTTAAAACCATATGCAAACCATAAAAATAAAAATGTAGATTAAATGTAGTGAGAAGATTAATATAATACATTATTTTGCAACAAAAACATTACAAAAGGAAATTTTATACATTTACGTAGATGTAAAACCTTTACTCGTTTTGGAAACAAAAAATATTGTGATAAAGAGAATTATCAATAGTAAATTGAAGTAGTATTGTATTTGCATCTTACACATAGAAACTTAACAATGAATAAAAGTATATTTTTGAAAATGCAGATATTATGCACTTTACGAAAAAGTACAATGCAAGTGTAAAAATGAAATCACCTCTAGAAAAATGAGACCAAAGCACTTAATATTTATTCCTTATACATATTTTTCTAACAATAAAATAAGTAAGTTGAAAAAACAGAAGTGTAGGATGAAACTCCCAAATTAAAATTTGTGTAAAATTCTATGGAACTCTTCACGTTTGTATGATTTTCGATTTTATATTGATTTATGTATTATTATTTTCATTAAAAAGCATTATTTTTCATGAATATAGGGTCAACATTGTTGTTAGCTAGGGTTAAAAACATTGATAGAACAAATAGATTGCTACGTTTTCCAAATAATAGAGGTCCTTCTAATGATATCCAAAATTGTTTGATTAGGGTTTTCATTACTACGAAAGAAATGTGACGTAACAATATTTAATTCTTTAAATAATACGTTTGTATAAACAACATAAATTGCACAGAATATGAGTGCTCTCCTCCTTAGGGAGGAACACTCATCATCTCAAAAACATAAATCGCACAGAATGAGTTCTATATATAGTGTTGTCTTCCTAGTGGATTTGGATTGTCTAAACAACCTAAAAAGGGAATAAAAGAAGTGCATTATAAAAGACATGAAGTTAGCTTTTCTTGGTAAATAGTGCTTAATGTCATTAATGGTTCCTGTAAATAATATTTTTATATTAGGGGCTTTACATATAAGGTTCATATCTTTAATGTTGTTATAAGAAAAGTCAATGTAGGAATGAGTATGTAAATTAAGTCTAGATTTTTTCTAAAGCAGAAAGCGCAAACTAGGTTGAAGTTTTTGATAGAAAGTGCAACTTAACTTGCATTTTTTAAAATTTTCAAAAATTTCAGAAAAATTTTCAAAATAAAAAAACTGCAAGGTACCTTGCATTTTCTGTCAGAAAAGTGCAAGGCACCTTGCATTTTCTATTTTTCAAAAATAGAGATCAAATTTACATGTTCATTTATGCGGGGATTTTTCTTATAACAACATCAAAAATAGAGACATGTAGCTCTTTTCTTGTTTATATTAATTATACTTGGTTGCTTTTCATGCTTACAAAGTTGGCTTTTCCTGGTAAATAATGATTGATTTCATTAATGGTTTTTTCATAGTTATATAATTTGGTAGCACATATGCATATTTTATTTGAAACATAATCGATCGGTAGACAAAAGAATCTCATTTTAAACAAACTCATTCGAAACTAATCAAAAATCAACAATTACAAATTTTATTCAAAACAAATTATACCTTTTTAGCCAACTCCAATAAATCTTAAATTCATTAGCTATACAAAACAATAATAATTCCTATTTTCATCTTCTAAATGCCTGTTTGGCTAGTCAGTAAAGTGTGAACCCATTAGTTGTGAGAGCCCCCTAACCAAAATCCACTAAGTTTAAATTCAAAATATTGAAGATTAATAAGGAAAAAATGTGGAAGTTTAAGTTAATATTACAGCAAATGTTATTAAAACAAATATATGATCAAGCATCCACATCAAAGAGCATGAAGTCAACTTTCTCTTCTCTTAAAGGCAATATGCCTCTCAATGAGATAGAAATTCTAATGTTATTAGTTGTTAGCTAGAATTGAACCCAATTAAGGTAAAAATAAAACCTTTATACATGTAGTTTGTAAAAATAATTTATTAAGATATTTACTTCGAAAAAGTTTCAAATTTTTATACATCAATCCTGAAATTTCATGTACGATTTGTATACATCAGTTTATAAAATTTGCCATATGCTTTGCATAGATAATTAATCATGAAAATTCAAGTACATCAACGGTGAAAAACTAATTTATGTATTCTTAGTAGTTATACCATATGAATATAATTTCTTTAATAAACTTTGACAACATAAAGGTTAGAATTTTAAACAGCATTAGCTTCATTTATTTGAAGTGCCTTCCGGTTCACGTGGAGATGCCTTCAGGTTGGAGTTTGATTTTAATAGCTATTTTACCAGTGCACTACATTGATCGATATCCACATCCCCCTTCTTAGAAACTGATTATTGAACATCATTCATAAGAAAAATATTTGGATATCAGGTTGTTGTAGTGTTCAATCATCGTAAAGATTCATTGTGTAACAAAAACTTTATTCTCTTATATGGTTATTAGCTGCTTGATACATAGTTCTATTTATTGGGTAAGATGCGACTAATTCTTTCAAGTTGCACCTACAAGATTTAGTACTTTTGATCGAAAGACTAAACTGGATATAAAAGATAGTCTCGTGTTTGATTTTATAAAACAAACAAATATGTTTGAGGGACCATTGTTCAAGAGTTAAGAACCTTACAAACTATTCTCCATTTTACAAAGAAACATAAAGCGTACTCATGTGTACTTCTAACTTTATCCTCATTATATGTAAGGCAATTTTATAACTAAAGGTTACCAGTTCATGATTTCTACGATTAGAGCTATCCCTCTATCGATGTTTAAAGGTGAATGTTTGCATGTGGTGAACTGTCCTATATCATAGGAGCTTCACCAGCTACTGTAAATAAAATTGAAAAGGATCCCTCTTGTTTAATCAAATTAGACTTGTATATTAAAACTGTATTAGAACCAGCAGTTTGTAGCTAATTTGGTGGGGAGAGAACATCGTCAAAATACTTCTTTTGATGTTTCTAAAATTATGAATTTTTTTTTTGCTTTATACACCAAAATAATGTACCCAGTCTCTTTGTTATATATACAGTTTAAATTTATTATGGAACGAATGGAAAATGTTTTTGGGACATACAAAAAATTACAGATAATTTTCAGATCGATTTAAATGATTAATAGAAATTTTATAAAGGTCGGTTTGTTGAAATTTTTTGCACTTCATCGCATTTCCGCTATTCGCGCACTTCATTTAGTGTAGAAGAGGCAAGACCACTGAATAAAGCTCTTTTGGATCAGCATCATGATTGGATATCCCTATAACCCCGGAAGCACATATATGTTTATGGCAACATTTATTATAACAGAAGGAATCATTTATTGTTACATGCTATCAATCATATATATATCCTCATTTCCTTTATGATATGTTGCAATGTGTGATTAATCATATCCAATCTACACAACTACTTTAAAACAATGCAAGCAACACCTAATAGATCTCCACTTTGGTAAGCATTTTCTCAAATCAACTTGAAGTTGTACAGAGTCCTCAAACATCTGGATAAGATCGCTAACATAGTTCAGATTAGGTCATTACCACCTTTAAGCAGTTAGGTTATGCTGTTTTACAAAGAGTCCTCTTTTCCGTGGTTGGTGCAGATTGCATTCTAACATATAACTTCACCTTAATGAGAATCCTGAGCTCAAGCCACATACTGGAGCATATTTAGGTCAATGTTGTATTATATTGTCCCCTCGAACCATCGGCTTTGATATAATGTTGAAATTTTCAACACATCCTCGCATCTTCACTATGTGCACACTTCAATTAGTGTAGAAAAGCAAGACCACTGAACGAACCTCTTTGGTGCCAACGTCATGATTGGATATCCTGACATCCCTCTGGAGCACATATATGTTCATAGGAATATTTACTGTAATAAAAGAAATTTCTTGTTGTTACATGCTACCATTTTCATATATATGCTCATTTCTTTATGATATCTTACGATGTGAGACAAATTATAATCCAATCTACGCACCCACTTTAATACAATGCGAGCCACACCTTACAGATCTCCACCTTCACAGCACTTTCTAAATTCAACTTGATGTTATATAGAGTCTCCAAATACTTGGATGAGAACGCTAACACCTCTCAGTGGTTCATATTAGGTCGCTACTAACACTCAGCAATTTGGCCTAGCTGTTTTACAAAAGAGTCATCTTTTCCACGGTTGAAGTGGATCGCGTTCTAACATATAACTCCACCTTAATTAGAATCCCAAACTCAAGACACATCTTGGAGCATATTTAGGTCAATGCTGCATCATATTTGTCCCCTTAAACCATTGCCTTTGATAGCGTGTTGAAATGTTTCGACGCCCACTTGCTTCTCCGCCATGCGCGCACCTCGTTTAGCGTAGAAGTGGTGAGAATGCAAGCTACACCTAACATGATGGTTATCACCAAAAGGCAATATGTTTAAAATTAACAAAATGGTTTAGCAATATTACAATATTACATTTTTCACATATATCAGTAATTACATTTTAAAACTATATAGCCAAAGTAGGGACATCAAATTTATTAAACAAAATTAATATTCATTAAAATGATGATATCAATCACAAAGGTCTCTGTCATTGTGACAGTTACAATATGCTGATTTTTTTCTGCATACGCCAAACTGCATCCTTATATCTATCAAGCTCAACGTCCATAAGTAATTGAACAGAACACGGGCTCTGATACAAAGTGGACAGATAATTTTTTTTTTAATATATAAATATAACAAGCACCAAAAGCTGCCAACAAACCTGGCAGGTAACGAGAGATTGCAAAATCTAACAGAGCGGAAAAAAAAGAAACGCAAAACAAATACAAAGGAAACAAAAACAGAAGGGAATAGAGAACCCAACACCAAAACAGCGACAGCCGAAGAAGCAGTCCCCTGAGAATGGTATCAGCGCTGGAGAATCTAGATGAGCTCTGGTAAAACCACCGCCCATCTGACATCATCATTGAGCTCCGACAAGGCCACCGCCCAATGATGATGCTAGAAGAATCTCAAACTGAGCACCTAAGGCTAAGAGGGAACATGGGGCTCACTAGCGCAATCGGAGAAGACCACAGAAAAAACCTGCTGCAAAGGAGGAACCACATCCCAAGCAACTCTATCACTAACCAATCAGACCGCTAACAGAAAGGATCGCTGACCGGGAAAGAACCCAGAAAAGCCTGGACCTGAAAAACTAGCAACCACATAAGAAAGAAAGAGGGGGGAAGCGGAAGCGAAGGGTGAGAGCCGACGCCCTGCCAAAAGGACTCAACCAACTCCCAATCTAGCGGAATCCAAAACACAGGAAATAGAAAGAAGACCCACTAGCCGCCTAGAGCGGGAGCCAACGGGTCCCCTGAAAGGTCTACCTCGGAAAGCAAGGAAGACGTCATTCCTAACACGCCGAATGATGGACTGGGGATCCATCGGAGAATCCTCAAAGGTTGCCTTATTCCGCGCGCACCAGAGGTGCCAACAGATCAGGCAAGAAATCAGGCGGAACAGGATCGAGCGAAGCGATTTACCAGAGATCCCGGCCCACCAGTTTCTCTGTAAATCATTAGGAGACCTGGCAATACCTCGAACACCAACCAGATTCCCGAAGTAATTCCAGCACGCTATGGCTGAAAAACCATCAAAAAACAAATGGTTCAAGGATTCTGTATCTCCATTGCCACAGCACCTGCAACGGGAAACGGAAGGAATGCCGATCTTCTGGAGGTTCTCGTCTAATGGCAACCTATAATGCAGGATACGTCACATAAACAGAGAGACTTTAGCGGGATTCTAGAATCCCAGATGAAGGAAAACAAAGGGCGAATTGGAGCTGGGGTTCTAACCGAAGTCCAAACTTTCAAAATGGAGAACGAACCGCTATCCCAACCGGTTAAGCCGCCATGAGAGTCAGAAAACGGCTTCACCGACTACATGTGCTTCCAGGTCTAATATCTCTAATTGTCTAACAACTATTCCTAAAGGAAAATATGAAAGTTCACGGTTAATACTAAATGAGGAAGTAAAGAGCTCATAATGACCATGACAAGTGAGAATCAGAATTAGTTAATAAGGCCTAAAAAAGAGCGGATATACTCAAAAAAATATGAATAAGAGAAGTGAATTTTATGGAACAAGGAATGGATGCCAAGTCCCCAGAATTGAAAGATAATGGAAGAAAAGTCCTTTCCAAAAAAGTTGCGAAAATTAGGTCTCTATTTTTAGTTTTTGGTTAATTTATGCTAGTTTTGTCTTTGATTTCAATGCTGGGACGATTTTCTGGAAGAACAGTTTGATAAAAAAATAACAAAACATGAACTTAATTTACATGGATTTATGAATAGGGACCTTTTGTGTATGAGCTTTAAGAATATGGACTTTGGTCCAAAGCCCATTTATGGAATCCATTTAATTAATTGGGAATGACAAAAAAGTTACCATGAATGTTCGTAGAAATGCATTGTATAGAGCATCTCTAAAGAGGCCAACTGCGCCATGAAGAATGATCGACTTAAACAAAGGTAAGAAATATTAGTACCTAGAAATTTGATGTTAAGTTGTACAAAAGCAACAGTACAGGATCCACAGTTACACATGTAATGACGTAGAATATTTTGATGCTTTATCATTGTTATATTATATCAACTTTGTAGAATACATGAATCATGAATGGATACACATGCCTCAACTTTAATAGTGCTGCTTTTACCATAAACATTTTTATATTTATTATCAATATAGTGAATACATAAGCTTAACAAATAAATGAAGGAAAACCAGGTTGAGTGTCATTAATAAAATGTGTAAGACTACTTGAATTCTCTTGGTTCTAAAAATGCACGAATATATCATCTAGGTAAAATAAGGTAATTAAATAATAAAATGAAGCTAGCTCTTTTATTTGATAGAAACATTTTACATTTACTTGATCCCAACACTCCCGTGAAACTCATCTTCCATCTACCGTTCTTATAAAAAAGTTATAGAAATTACAAAATTAATTAAGCAATTCATGAATTTATGAAATAGAAAAAAAAAATGACATAATAGTACTAGAGAGCACACATACAACTCACAATCGTTTTCATTAGAATATTTATTAGTTTTTAATACTCCATTATGTTCAAGATGTTTGAAAACTTCCGTGTAGAGTTTAAAAGGATATCACTATTAGTTACAAATCTACGAATATTATTGCTTACCATTTAATTCAAAAATCTTTTCTGCCATCTCCTAAAGAGACAAAGTTAAACTAAAATATTATAGCATCTTCAGACTATAACGAATATATACAAGTGTAATGATTATGTTTCAGAAATAAATAGAGACTAAGAAAAAACAAAATGACCGTTTTATTCTTAAATAATGATCCTACCTTTGTAAATTTTGCATATTTTCCTTACACAACTTGGAATATCCCCTTACTAAATAAATAACGTTAATGATAATAAGCATAATGAAATCGGAATAAGAAAGGAAAGTAAGCAACACTTTTAAACTATTGTCAGTCATAGAAGAAATAGACCATCGTATACAGTTGGTATTAGTATGGATGTTGCATTAATACAAATTGCTTAATCAAAGGTCGCAGGGAGCACATATAACCCAAATATTTAAAAAACTCACCCTAAAATTTAATTAAATTGTAGTAGTTGAGACTAAGAATAATTTCACCATTACTTGTAGAACGTTAATCCATAAATACTATACTATTAAAACCGGTTTCCTCTATGCGCTGCCTCGTTACTTTATGTCTTTTCCGCTTCTCATTTCCTTTTTTATATAAAAAATAAATTATTATCTATTTGATCTATTCTATTATATAAAAACTAGAATATTGGATTCTTTATATTCTCATTTAAAATTGAATGTATTCATTTAAAACCAAATTTATTTCTATTGTAAGATAATCGTGTCTCTAATGCGTATTATAATTCACATCTACTCCTCACCCTGTATTCATTATTCTTAAATAATCCAAGTGAAGTTCTCTTCCTCTTTTCCACACGTTCAATGCAAAAAAAAAACATATAATTCTTTTTTTTCACGTCTTTACTTTCTTCTTCCTACTCTAACAACTGTTTCTACCATATCCCTTGTTTTTAATAAAAATTCAGTTTTTTTCTTCATCATAATTGTATTCTCCTTAATTATCTTTGAATATGTTCATGTTTTGCAATGACTGTTTTTTTCGTGGTGCATTTTGGTTCTAGATTTTTATGGAAAAATTATCTAAAAAGGTGATAATCTTTGCTAAACGCATCAATGAACTCGAATAAACGGTTAGATCTTTATTTTATTACTTATTTTCCTTTTAATTTGAGTTTTAATTTGTTGTTTTTGTAATCACTACAAGAAAAACTATTTTTAGTTGCATTAATTGGTGGCGTTTTAAATTTTATGCAACTGTTGGTAATTTTACAGTATAAAAATAAACAAAGAAACGCGGCTAATTCTCCCGCTAGTAATTCGTGGAATTTTTTGCTAAAGTTTTTTGTGGCCGCTCAAATTTCATTTACCACTTTTTCTATTTCTCAAACTACTCCACTTAAAAAAAATTATTCGTCTCTTCCAATTTACTCCACAAGCCCTAATTTTCCTTGCGAGCCGAGTCTGAAGATGGCACCATCGTCCACTTCGGCGAAATCTAGTAATCGCGACCTAGTCTGAAGATATGTCCGTTTCAGGCATTACGTGTAGTGATACTACTGTTGAGCATCTAAATGGCAATGGCGAGATTGAAGTGTTTGATATTCGTTGCCCCCTGAAATGTTGTACCGTTGGTTCTATTCAATGCTCTGAACATGCTTGTATAAATGCCCTTGTAGACTCTCTCATCTGCTTCACCTGAAAAAGCCTAGTTTCCTTTTTTTTTATTCGCCAACCTGACTAAATCATCGCATTCAACTCACTTTGGCTTCTAGTTACCGCATCTGATATGGTTACAGGTATAACACTTTCCATTTGCTTGCTTCTAGAAGTAGGGCTTTATAATTGAAAGCAAATGAGCTTTTGATGATTTCATGGTAATTAATGACTGTTACTTGATTTCACGATAATTATAATTGTTGCTTAATTTTATCATTTTGGTTTCAGTTCGATGTTCATGATAATCGAACTACTTTTGACTTTGCTATCACATGTACTAATATTTTGTCATAAGCATACAACTATTTGATGACATGGGCTATATCTGTTCCATTCTGTCTAAACTCAAACGAAAGTGTTCTAGTATAAATTTAGGATCATATTTTAATTGAATAAATCTAGAAGTTGTGTCCAAGATTATTGTTCTTCGATCAACAAGTGTGCGCATGATTTGGTAGTGGATTCTATATATCCACTTTCTTAGTTGCTGCTTTAGCAAGTTTATAAGTTCTGTTTTGAGTGTTTATGCACCTAAAATAATTCTACTTTTTAGTTTGTTGATGTTAACATGTATTGTAATATATTTTTGCTCCTCTATTTATTAATATTAAGTATTGACTAAATTAATGAGTGCATTGAATATTTGAGTGTTTTTGCTAGTGGTATATTGAGCATGTATAATCAGTTTGTTGCATGTATTGTTACTTTACTAGATTTTCACTCAAATTTTTTGATGTTCAAAGATAAAATTTTCATACAATTGGTGAATAGCAAGGCTCAGGAACTTCAACGCAGATACGTGTATGGTTTAGAAATTTATTGAATATTAAGGTTGTGTCATTAAAATTTAAGGTTGCAGTTCTTTTGATTTCGCACTAATACGTAAACACTGCAGTTCTTTTGGTGTTAAAAAAAGAAAGGTTAATATTCGATAACTTAATGAGAATTTTCTACACTCTTGTATATTAGGTTTCATCCTAGTATAGTTTCCTAATAGATTTTGTTTTTGTTTTAATGTGTCTCTACAAGGCCCGGGGTTCATCACAACAATGACAATATATGAGTACATATACAACAAATTGTCAGAGATATTATTCTAGCTATTAAGATATCAACTTATATATTCAGTTATACATCAACTTAAATTATTTAGCTTTATGTTCTGAATTGTTTTAAATGAATGCATAGTAATATATAGCTTTTTTGGCAGAAGGAGGAACTTGCATCAGATATTGATGGAGATGATCTATGGTGCAGAGCACAAAAAAAGGGGAACCGCCAAACTCGTTGGTTGCCGAATGCATAGTAAGAATATAATTATTGCCTAATGCCTAGTGAGAATGCAACATTTAATTCTTATTGGATATTTTTAAAATTCGTAGACTAAAATGAAAGAGCACAACAGTCTAATTTCTCAAACCTTTTTTCTTTTCATTTAATATTATTTTTGATTCAATTCGCCAATAATATTTGTAGGGTCTCATCACTATTATTTGTAGGGTGGTGATCTAATTAAGTGGGACAAGGCAAAAATCGGATATTACGTTGGAGTTGATATTGCTGAAGGTTCGGTATGTGTGTCTACATGTTCACGGTTTAAATAGAGTCCAAATTTCTTACTGTAAATCATTAAATACAGAGTATAAACTAAAAATGTTATGCTTGAAAACATCAAAATTTTCATAATATATTAGCACAACTAGGATATTTTAAAGTGAGACACTAGGATATTCCATACTTATTATCAATTGCATCACTTATCTGGATTTCATTGGAAAGTTTAAATATTTAGATGATAGATAAATCATTATGAATTGACGATCACTGTATAGTTGATTTTTTGTACCATTTATTGGAATTTGGCTTCAGAAGTTTGATGTACTTGTTTGCTAGCTTTTACATTTTATACAACTATTGTCAAAGAGGCATATTGTGACCATGCACAGTTGTGCTTAAAGTTATGTTGTGTAATTCAAAAGTTCTACACAAATCATTTTTGTACTCATGTAGGATATTTACACAAAGTTTGCCTATAGATAAAAGACTGCAGAACACTTTATAATGGTGATGCCGACCAGCAAGCACGCAGGAAAAAGTTCAGTTTTCCTGCACGCCTTATCTGTACTAATTGTTTTGAGGTAACATAAAGTATCTACTCAGAATTGAATTTTTTAATTTTGTTCTTTAGAATTGTATAGCTTATGATCGCAGATTTTTTTAAACAGAGTTATTTTACCATATCAAGCTACCGATTTCCTTTCTATGAATAATATACTTTATACATAAATATGACTCTTCCGGTCTCGTATATATGTGTATTTCCAGTCGTTAACATCGTAATAAAAATTTAGTAACCCTTACGTCCACTTCTATCTTAAATCTTTGATAGGATTCAAAGATGCAGATGCGTGTTATGTAAGTTCGATGTGCATTCAATACTCGGTTGAAGAAAGGTTTCATTACTCATTCTGCACCCATTCGTAGACTTGTATCTATCAACTCAATTTAATTTCATACCTACAATTGTAATGTTGTCTAAGGATATTTTTGTGTGTGTGTGCGCGCGCGCGTGCATGCTATTGTCATTTTGATTTAATTATTATTTGTAATATTTATCAATGCAACTGGTCCTTTTAAATTGAATTTTTTACTCAGACTCGCTTGGATGAATATTTGGGGAATGATGGACCATATGATATCTGCAGCTGTCAGGTGAGTCATCTTATGATTCTATTTTGGATGGTAAATGAAAAATACTATCAGATTGTAAACAAGTTTTTATCTGTTAATAGTTTGCGATGCATTATTCATGGTCTACTGAGGCACGAGCACGAAGAGCTTTAGCTAATGTGTCTGCCCTTCTAAGACCTGGCGGTCATTTCATTGGAACAATACCTGATGCTAATGTTATCATCAAACGACTTAGAGAAGGTTGGTACTAACTAAAATATTTATTATGTGGTTGCAATAAGAGTGATCATGATCTAGATCATATGGGATTTTAAATATTTGAATTTTATACATATTTATATCATTCTAAAATATTATATCTGAATAGTTAAATCATGTTCAATATTTTTCAATAAACCTTTACTTTTGTCATCTGAGGAATGGAGAGAATGGTTTAATTTGGTACTTCATATTATTATTTTTTGTTTCATTTATCCAATAGTAATGTTTGCAAATGCAGGGCCAGGCCATCATGTTACCCCTAATTATTTCATTATCTCATGGTATATAATTCTTAATGAGCACTCTTAAAATATGAAATTTACAAATAAATGTTTGCTTAGATTCCTGTAGGACTTTAATGGCATGGTGAATTGGTTTACTCTTTGAGTTGCATAGCTATAAAATTTCAAACAGACCCAATATGTGATTTTTATGACATCTTTCATTTTAAATATTGCTAACCTGGTTTATGTTCTTAATCGTAAAACGGCAGCATCATGTCTAGTCATAACTGATACTAATTCTGTTGATTATTTTCAGCTGATGGACTATCGTTTGGCAATAGTGTATATTGGATTTCCTTTGATGAAGAATATGCTGAAAAGGTGAAATCCATATTTTAAAATTTATTTTTCTAGCATGATAATTGAATTGGATTATTTCATTATGCTATGCAAAGTTAGAAATTCAAAGCATCCAGTCCATTTGGCATTAAGTATAAGTTCCACTTAGAGGTAATATAGTAATTTTAAACACCTTTATTGGCAACTCTTCTCTTGTGTAAATGGCGAAATTATCTTCTTTTCAACCATTTTACAGGATGTTGTTGATTGCCCTGAATGGATTGTACCATTTAACCTTTTTAAATCTCTAGCTGAAGAGGTTAGATTATTTTGTTCATTCTGTATTTATTTTATACACTTAAATATCTTGTATAACAAACCCATAAAATGCACAAAACATTGCTTATCTTAATGAGATTTGGAAATATCTTCTGTTGATTTGTATCGAAGGATAAGGATGAAAACTGATACACAGGTCACTTAAAAAAGTGGAGTGATAAATACACTCTTCTTTTCAAATATTTTGACAAAATGCAAAGGGACTGGGGATAGTAATTGAAGGGGTTGTATTACACTCTCCTAAAAAATCCTCAAAAAACATGAAAGAGCATATTGTGAGCATTACATGTTGCTAAGTTGATATTTCAATGTGTTCTAAGTATGTTTAACTTCAAATTTAAAAGTCTATTTTGTTTTTAGCTATCATATCTTTATTTTGACATACAGTGTACTTCGTCAACTTTCTTTCCAGTATTTATAGTAGGATATACTTGTATAATGTTGTAGATGTTTGATCTCATATTTGAAGTCCTACGAGTTAACGTAATTGTTTGACTATCTGTTGTGCTTTCACTTGTGTAGGCATCGGACTTTTGAAGAGAGCAAATTTGGACTTGATGATGCTAGCTTTCACTTGTGTATGCAACAAAGAATTATGGGTAATCAAACGTTTTGTTAGCACTAGTTAGATATAACATTTATTAGTACCCGATGTGTAAATTTGTATACAAATGGTTATTGTATGTGAGTTAGGTCATTTTGTCGAAAAACTATTGTATTGGAATGGTTATGGATATTTTATTTGATTATATGGTTAATGCGTTTTTTAACTTATTTGAATATGATGATTATGTGAGTGATTGTTGATTGATATAATAGAACCAAAATAGACCATTAACAAGAAATAATAGCATGAAAAAATGGTGTAAAATAATAAACAACTTTTAGTAGCGTTTCAAAAACGCTACCCGAATATATATAGTGGCGTTGAGTAAATGCAACCGTAAAACAAGGGTAAAGTTGGAAATTCTATTAGTAGCGCCAAAAAATCTTTTTGTGGCGTTTTTTAAACGCTACAAAAAGATTTATGGTGGCGTTTGAAAAACGCTGCCAAAAATGCATTTATAGTGGCGTTAAAATAAATGCAACAAAAAATCATGGATTTTTAGTCGCATGTTTTCTCGCGGCGTTTATCAAAACGCCCCCAAAAGTTTTTGTAGCGTTTTTTGAGCGCCACAAAAAATAAAATTTCTTGTAGTGAATAAATTTCCGGCTTCGGTCTCTTATTCAAATTTTGTATCCAATTTCTATTTTCCTCATATATTTTTTCGAGTAAAATGCTTATGAATTTTGTTTTCTTCATTTATTTTGCAGGAGTTTATTAAATTTATGCATAAGCATCTTAGAATCTTCAGTTATTCTAAAAAAAAGTTATTGGTAAAGTTGAGCTATTTTTTAGTCTTTACGTTTTGCATAAGAAATCATTTCCATTTTTTTTTTGTGAAGATTATGAATTTGGTTTCTTTCACTTATTTTGTAAAGAATTATCGTGTTAATTTAACATATATAGATACAATAAACCATAAGTTTTGTATAATTGAATAGAGGTAAAGTTTGTTTTTTCTCATTCTGAAACATAAGTATAAAGAACAATCAAGTCAAGGACATTTAACACAGGGGGCTAGAGGTATGGTGCTTTCGACTAAGGTTCTAGAGGTCATGAGTTCAAGCCCTCAAGACACCCAAATTAGTGAGTTGCCTGGATAAAGAACATACTTATTCTAAGAAAAAGAATGAAAAAGTTGGAAGAGAAAAAATTATATCTAAAGTAAAGGAATAAACATAAATTGATTTGTAATAAAATAATGAAGGAAAAAACATATAAATGCGCAAGAAAAGTTTTTGTTCTATCTTCAATAGGCTACTTTAAAATATTGTGAAAAGTTTAGTTCTAAATACATATATTACAAACTTAATTTTTAAATTCTTTTTGTTGCCTTATTCATCTCAACTTATATTTTATAAATTTGGGTATTATCCTTCTTAAGCAATCTACACTTTATAAAAAAATTATCATGTTGTTCAATATACTATGAAATATTCATAAAAACTCAAAAAATTATGATATTATGAAATAATGAGGTAATTATCGGTTATTTTGTATGAAAATTGTTTTACGTTACAATGTTGCAAATTTTTATGCAGATGAAAATGTTCATAGATAACTATACATTAGAGATTTAATTATTTATAGTATTATAAGCGAACTATTTGTGAATAGTTAGGATAATATGAAATATTATTATCATCAATTGATAAAATGAATTATTTTCTTTTGATTTTGATCTATTTGAATTCAAAGTAATTAAAAAATTAATTACAATTGCATCTATTTTAATGGTAATTCTTTTTTTTTTGGCAAGGCCGACGGGGTTGAATGGTCCCCTACCATTTTATTGAAGCACTAGGGAAACAAATACAGACATAAGCAAACGCTTAAAGAAAAACAACGAGGGAACATAGTGCAACAATCACTGGAAAAACGAAATGAAAAAAAAAGCGAAAACTAAGAAGAACACGAGAAGGCATGCAAGATTCCAGGATCATAAGTGAAGCGAAGCATCTTGATGCCATCTCTGATAACATTCATAATCCATGCATGGAGCACAAGACCATTCCTAGCTTTTTCAGGCTTGAAGACACGGACATTTCTTTCAGTCCACACAGCATGAATGAAACATTTGAGAATGCAGGTGAACACTCTCTTATTAGAGCTCTTGGTACCAGCAACAGCGAATATTGCATTCCATTCAACACGATTAACTTGTCTCATGTCAGTACGCCCAATCTTGTTCATGACAACCATCCAAATAGCTTTTATCATATCACATTCAAAATATAAATGCTCCACCGTTTCGGGGAGGTCAACACAGAACAAGCACTGAATAGGAACCGCAAATCCCATGCTATTCAGTTTCGCACGCGTATGAATACCGCGATTCAACACTTTCCACAGCAACATATTTTGCCTTGCATTATTATCGTTGTGCCAAATTTTTATATACCAAGTACAATTGGGAATGTCATCAGTATGAGATAAATAATGATAAATATCGTTAATTCCTTACTAATTATCGTTAATACTAATCAATTATAGAATAAAACTTCAATCAGTTAATTCCTTCTAATTATTTTCACAAGTAATTCCTTAGAAATAATATTTATTTATATGTATCCAAAAGTATTTTTTTTTTAAATTGGATACTTAGATGGTAATACATAGTTGTACTAAAAGTCTCAAGTAGTATATAACATACTACAAGTCAACATATGTCCAGTGGTTCAAATCACGTACTATGTAGGATTCGAACATGTGATATCATTGGCAAAACCAAACGGTTTAACTATTGGGACAGTGGTGCTGGACATTTTATGGTGATATTTATTTTGCTTTGAATTATGTTAATTTTCGTATTATTTCATTTATAGTGTATGCGTTTATATTTGAAGTAAAGGAAAATATTTTGGTTATTCCAAAAATTAGATTTTATAAGGTTTATGTTCTACGTATAAAATAGGCAAAGGATGGACTTTGAAAAAAAAATTAGGCTGAATGACAATGCTGACTATAACTAGCATTTTGTGTACTGTAAAATTGAATATAATGCTAGTTATAACTAACATTCCGTATAGTGTAAAAATTGAATATGATGCTATTTATAACTAGCATTTGTCCATCAGCCTAAAAATAAAATTTGATGTCCTTCAACCAATTTTTTTCTAAAGTTTTCTAGGCCCAAAGTGACTATCGGTTGCTTGGCCTTTTGGTTGGTGCAGCTTCTGCAGGCAATAGGCGCCTGAAGGAAGGAACGTGAGTGGACGTAGGAAGTATTTACTTAACTGGAAAGACTGAGACGAGTTCTTTCTCCCTACCTATAGAGAATTATGGTTAAGGATTACGAATTTTTTTCCATAAATTATTATTAAAGTCTTAGGTAGTATACAACTTACTACGTGTGAATATATGTTTGAATCACGCTACACAAGTTTTGAACCTATGACCTCTCATACTAAAGTTGAAGCGCCTAACCACTGAGACAATTGGTTTCTTTCACTTATTCAGCTGAAAATTATTATATTTATTAACACATAGATACCAAAAAACTTTAAGTTGCTCTTATAATTAAATAGAGGTAAAGTTGGTCTTTTTTTATTTCTTAGACATAAATAAATAAGAAAAAATTATATCTAAAGTAAAAGTAATTTGTAATAAAATAGTCAAGGGAAAAGGTATAAATGTACAAAAAAATATTTTATTCTATCTTTTGTAGGCAACTTTAAATTTAGTGAAAATTTTAGTTTTAAATACGTATACTTCAAACTCAATATTTTAAATTCATTTTCTAATCTTAGTCACTTAAAATTATATTTTGTGAATTTGGGTATTATCCTTCTTAACCAATCTACACTTTATATTTTTTTCTATTGTGTTGTTTAATATACCATTAAATATTCATTAAAAAACTCACATTCATGGTTTTCACCAAATTTTTAGTGATATTTCGAAACAATGAGGTAGCTATCAGTGATTTTTTATGAAATGTTTTTTATGTTACAATAATTTTTATGCAGATGAAATTGTTCATTGATAACTATATATTGGAGATGAAGTTATTTATAATGATTATAAGAGAACTATTTTTAAATAGATATGATGATATCGAATATTATTACCATGCAATTATTAAAACAAATTAGTTGCTTTTAATTTTAATCTGTTTAAATTCAAAGTAATTAAAGAATCAATTACAATTAATTCTATTTTAGTTATTATTCAACTAATGAGAAAAATAATTACATACTTATTCTCTTGAATGCTAATCAATTATAGAATTAAAATACAATCAATTAATTCATTCTAATTATTTCCACAGTTATTTTATAGGTTACTATTTACACTCACTTCAATGCTTACTAACGCCATTTAAACACTAATAAAATAAAATTATGAAACCTACTTCAATAACCCACTTTAAGTTTGAAAGATGATTTGGAAATAAACGATGATCGGACAATATATAAATAATGAAATTTAATACTCGAACGTAATTATTTTCAATCATATTAACCATTAATGATAAAAGAAAATAAGATGAAATACGTAAGTAAATTTTGTTTTATGAATTTCAAATTAGAAGTTGATTAATTAAGATATTTAATTCTATTTAGAATATGAATGTAAATCAATACTTTTGTAAACCTGTTAATTTTCTAGGGAATGGATTATCATAGTTAAATATATTTGATTATATCATATTGTTTTCTACTACAATTGGTTCTATTGATTTTCAATTTTTCTGCTCAACCAACAACAAAACATAATAGTTAAATATTTTTGATCGAAGTAGTAATGAATGTTCTTTAATATGTTATACCGTAACACCTAATTTGAGCTATAGATTATTCTTTACTACGTTAATTTTAGTAAGGGTCACATAGGTTAAAGTTGATAACAACTTAATTGTAACAAAATTAGTTGGATTTTTATATCTCGATGAAACCTTAAATTAAATAAATCGACCATGGAGAAATTGAATGGAGAAATTCTGATTTTGTTGATTGTAGAAAGATTGAGAGGAGAAGTTGAGTTATGGTTTTGAGTAAATAAAAAGGTTATGAAAAGGTAGGTGTGGGTGGGTGAGTGAACATGATAAGTTGGTAAGAGGATAGGTGGGTGAGAGAAGAGTTTAGGTGGATGTAAATAGCAACACCCCTTATATGATCCTCCACAACTAGTTTTTTGTTTAAAAATTGAGTGCTTAGGTGGTAGTAATTTCTATACATTAGAGATGAATTTATTTATAATGATTATAACACTATGCCACAAAGTGAATCAGACAACAGTAATCACACAACATAAGGTAGATTCTCTATTATCCCACTTTTTCACACAACACATGGAAAAATCATCTTTTGTGAGACACAACAGCAATCAGACAACATTTGCTTTCAGATAACATTTATCTATTGTTTGATTGAAATTATAAAAATATTTGTTTTGCCTCCTTATCAAAATTTTGGTTTCCCTCTCAATATTGCCTAAATTATTTCGTGGCTGCGTTCCTGTACTTATTTCCCTCCCTCTTTCTTTCATTTCTAAAAGGAAAAAAATGGCGTTCCTTCAGTTTATTCATGGCCGCCTTATTTCCTTCAATTATTTTTCTCTTATCAAAAAATCAGATAACCCGATACTCTCTCTCAAAACCTAATCTCGTGGAACCCAATTGAAGCCGCTTGTAATTAGGATTCGTTCAATTTTGGAAGGTTCGCTCAATTTGTCGAGTATTCCTCAATAAATTTGTCGAGCATTCTTTAATCAACAAAGTTGAATTAAAGCCGCTTGTAATTAGGGTTCGTTCAATTTGTTGAGTATTCTTCCATTAATATATGGTATGATTTCTGCCCCTTTTTGATTTTGTATTGATCTCGACTTGATTTTCCTATGATGATTTGGGTGTTTATATAGGAATCAATTTCCTATATATTCGTATATACTTTTGCCTGTGATTTTGTATTGATCTTGACTTGATTTGCATGTGATGATTTGAGTATATTTGATTATTTGAAACTTGACTTGTTCATTGTTAATAGTAAAGAGTTAACTGAAGTTGATAATTTTTGTAATGGTTTCTTTTGAATTTTTGTTGGTTTTATGATTTTAGTATTGTTGTACCTTTTATTATTTCCCAGTTTAATTCAAATTAAATGTTTGCCTCATCTTTGTTTACTTCATCTGTTTTAGTTATAATATATTTTCTTATATTTGTATAATAAGCTTAGAATCACTACATTATATATTGCATTTGTCTGATTGTTTTATTATATTTGCTTCATTTGATTGTATCACTTGTTTTCCTAGAGGATGATATGTACTCATTATATAACATGATAGACAATTTTATCTTTGGCCACTTCATTGTTTCGTTGGTTGCCCCTTGTTTGTATTGTTGAACATGTATACATGTATATACATGTATATACATACATGTATACATCCTTGCCTTGTTGAAGTTATGTATATATATACATGTATACATCCTTGCCTTGTTCTGTTGGCCACTTCGTTGGTGCAACTGTGCACATGTATACTGTATATACATATATGTATATATGTGCACATAACTGAAGTTATGTTTGGTGCACTTGAGTATTGCACTTCTTGAACCCGTACACACATCCTTGCCTTGTTGAACTACCTAGGTACTTATTATTATGTGATACTCTTCCATGTATATACATACATATGTAATTCATTTGATAATTCATGTGCACACTTGAGTTCCACTTGCATTACTATGTCTGAGTTCATGTGTACACTTGAGTTCATGTTTGAGTAAGTGTACACTTGAGTTCATGTGTGCACTTATCCCTGCCTTGTACTTGTTGTATTCTCGATGGTTTTAACTTCCATGCATATACATACATACATATGTATGTATAAATGTGTGAATGTTTGTGGCACTGCCTTGTTTTAATTTGTGGCATTGCCTTATTTTTATTTGTTTAATTTGTTTGTTCACCTTTATGAACTGGTTTGAGATGAACCAATTGTTGAATTGCTTTGAGATGAACAATTTTGAATTACTTGAGCTTGAACCATTTTCTGAACCATTTTGAGTTGAACTTGTTTTGAGTTGCATTTTCATCGGCACTTGAACCAATTTTTTAATTTATGGCACTGCCTTGTTTTAATGTGTGAATGTTCGATTTTCCTAGAGCTTTGATGCTTATGTTGGTTGTTGGTTCATCCATGTATATACATGCATACATATGTAACATATGTGTGAATATTCTTTTGATTCCAAGAAATACATTGTATACATATCTTTGCAATGCTCTTTTGATGAGCCAGTGCACTAGTTGTTCATTACTCTTTGGCCTTGTACATATACAGTTGTTTTTAGGTGTGTGTTTCTGGTTATGTGTACACCAAACCGAGGCAGTTTGATTTCTGACCCATAAACTGACTCAAGTAAACCAAACTATGTTTTCGATTATCTCTACAAATGTTTTCATATATATGTATGTTTATATCTGCATATCACTACATATGTGTGTGTGTGTGTGTATGTGTGAACTTCCATGTATATACATACATATGTAAGTATATATGTGTGAATGTTTTTATATCTGCATATATATATATATGTGAACTGCCTTTTGTACATGAGTCTGATTTGGTTCATATCAAGTGATTTGAGACTTCCATGTATATACATACATACATATGTATGTATATGTGTGTGAATGTTGTCGCTGCTTCATATCAAGTAATTTGAGACTTCCATGTATATACATACATACATACGTATGTTTATGTGTGTGAATGTTGCCGCCGCTTCATATCAAGTAATTTGTGGCACTTGCTGTTTATGGTACTACCTTGTTTCAATTTGTGGCACTACCGTGTTCAATTATGGCATTTGTGGTTTTAATTTGTGGCACTTGTTGTTTTAATTTATAACACTTGCTTTTGCACTGTGATTACTTGTTACGCTTTCAATTTGCTGTTTTAATGTATGAACTTCCATGCTTGAACCATTTTGGGGTTTAGTTGAACTTGTTTTCAGTTCTGAACCATTTTGAATATCATTTGAGTCAATGTGTGTGCTTGGTTTTACTGCCTGGTTCAAGGAAGTGTTGAGATACTTTTGATTCTGCCATGAATCTAGTTTGCTAGTGCTCGACTTTGTGCATCTCTATGTGCACTGAACTTGTTTGTGCACTTTGGCTTTGCTTGCTTGGGCTTTGCTTGCTTGCTGGTTTGTCATGAATTTGTTTGCTGCTTGCTTTGACTTTTTGCATCTCCATGCTGAGTTGCCTGAGCTTGTTCACGTGCACTATCTTGAATTCTTGCCTAGTTTTTTTTTGGTTTATACATGTGAATTTCCTATATTTCCATGTACTTTCTTCTCCTTATTTTTGTATGGTTTATACATGTGCACTTCAGCATTGTTCATGCCTCCTTGAGTTGCTCCTATATGCATTATGCTTAAACTGTATTGAAATTTCTTGCCTTGTATGCACTATGTACTCTTGAGTTGTTGAATTGCTGAAATTTGTTTTATGATATGTGCACCTGAGTTTAGCTCGAGGAGGCTTGGGCTTGACTTTTTGCACATTTGCACTATGTTGAGCCTTCAGGCTTGACCTTTGCAATATTTTGTGAGATTTAATCGATGCCCGGTCTTGTGATATTCACGGTGATACATTGCGCATATCATAAGTTGTCTGTGCGCATATATATTTGTCCAAGTCTAAAACATAAAAAGAAAACAAACCCATAAACTGAGGCAATATTAATATTCAAATTCAATTTTATTTTTACAATTTAGGTTTGTTTCCTTTTCCATTTTACTGCGTTGTTTATTTGACAGGTATAGGAGATGGCCGGACACAAGCTGGAGCAAGCAAATCAAGATCAACATCAAAATTAAACTCGAGTGAGTGTGAATGAGTGCTAGTAAAAAAATGTTATAGATGAGAGTGTAAAGAAAAGTTGTATATATGAGAGTGATAGTGAAAGTTGTATTGTATTCGAAAATGTATGTATAGTGAGAGTTGTATTGTATTTGAATTTGATTTGAGATAAAATATTTGTTTAAATAAAATTACGATTTATTGTTTCATTTTGCAAATATAACATAAGTGTAATTAGTATGCATATTAGTAAATATATATATATATATATATATATATATTATCTAATAAGAAATTCTAGAAATGATACTATAACATCAGACAACAAATGGTTTTTTTGTTGTGTTAGTGCATATCAAACGACGGGGCATATCTGTTATCTAATGTGCAATGAGACGAAACGAGATTTAACGATAGATAGATATGTAATCAGACAACGAAGCATATCTGTCATGTGATGTGTTTTTTCCCATAGTGTAAGCAAACTATTTTTAAATAGGTAGGATAATATCGAATATTATTATCATGCAATTTTAAAATCAATATATTTTATCTCAAATGTTAGACTCACGCACTACTTAGGATTTGAACATATGGCATCATGGACCAAAGCCAAAGTGCCTAACCACTAGAGCATTGGTGTTGGACATTTTATGGTGATACATTATTACATTTTGAATAATTTGTATTGTTCCAATTATAATTCTGCATGTATATTTGAAGTAAAGAAAAAATTATTTAGTTGTCTCAAAAATTAGATTTCACAAGGTTTATGTTCTACGTATATTTCTCATGTTATGTTATGCTGTATGTATGAAAAAACATGACATTTTAAGCTGCAGTAATATTTTTCTAATTCGATTATTATTGAGCAATGTCAAAATTATGATCGGCACTTTATTTTGTATGTTTCTCCTTGCAACATTCTTATTCCCATCTTCAACGCTCAGGCATAATCATAATTTTACTACATATGAGCTTTTTAATGCTATTTAGTTCCACATTCTCCAAGTTTACCTTTATTTACTCATGTTGTGCTATTACTTTTTCATATTATTTACACATTTTCTAACAAATTAGGATCGTGTTTAATCGGTTGGAATCACCATAGGTGGAAGATACATAGTTCACGAGTCAGTTTTCTTTCGGATGCTAATATACTAAAAATAATTTATTTACTTTAATGATATAGTAGATGTAAAAGTTAGTAGGTAAAGTGTTGAAACTATTAATTCTTATTTATGCTTTCAACTTCAAAAAATGATGTTAGGTTTAGTTTTTTTATAAGCATTTAGTTTTAACATAAATGCTTAACTTTAAAAAATAGATTATTTTTTATAAACTCACTAAAGTACATACGTTATATTGGTTAATTTGAAAATTTAATAACATGTTTATCATTTAGTTTAGTTGTTAATATTATAAATGAGTATGTTTATATTTTTTGTTCATTAGTATTCAGTCATTTAATTATAATTGAATGAATATGCCCATTAGCGATAATGAATTCATTAATTAGCATCTAAGAAAATTAATTTAATTATTAGTCTATATTTATTTATCAAATTAATAACTTGAATCAGGACAAAGAGAAATAAGATAGAATAAAAAATTATTAATTCACTATTTAGTTTAAATTAGAATATGTAAAAAGTAAATGTATTTGTCATAGTCACCTCAACTTTCTGTTGCATGTGTCAGTAAATACATATATTCATTTATTTGTAGATACAATTTTATATTTATTTGTAACAATAAATATATCCATTTTTATATTTATTTCTATGTGAAATTTTTCTATACGATTTAATATCTATAAATTGAAATGGATTTTGCATTATTTATATCTTTATTTTTATTATATTAGTGCAGATTGAGTTTTTACAACATCTATAATAACCTAGAATTTTGTCGTTTGATTTTGAGTATTTAATTAATTCTAAATATTGAAAATTTTAAGTTTGAAAACTTAAATTCAAATATAGGTATTATTTAAACTATTTGAATTGTGAATTTAATTTTTGAATAGAGAATTAAATATTTGGATTATGAATTGAATATTAACTTACTGAATTTAATAACCTTATTAATTCCATTTAATTAATAAATAACAACGGTGAATTCATTTTGTAAATTTATCTGCAATAATAAATAATCGGAAAATTTATTTTTATTTTTACAAATCGATTTTTGTTTACGTATTTTTAATCAAATTTATTTGATTTTTCCATAATTTTTAATTTGAAAAATATTAAAAATATTCGTTTGACGATTTATCGAAAAACGACAATGTTTTTGTGATTTAACAGAATATGATAAATGGTGTATATTATAATTGTTGGGTCGCGACACTGTTTTGAGTACGATCGTATTTTTTTTTTGTTATTCGCAGTTCATACGCGAACGAAAATCTGTGCGGCGAGATGCTGGAGATTTATGAATAAGTTTAAAATAACACTTGGATAAATGGAACGCCTTATCTTATTTTCTCTTCATTGTTCCTTTCCCTTCCACTGAAAAAAGAGACATATTCATCCTCTTCTAAAATTCAAAACAAATAGGATAAAAACTCAAAAATATACAAAGTTTGTATCTTTGGACTTGGGTGGGCTAGATCTACATTTTGGTATGAGATTTAGGGGGTGTTTGACTGAGTTTGGAAACTCGACAGTGAAGGTCGTGAACCCTATTGAGCTAGGGTTTTGAATTTTGAACAACTGAGGGCGAAATAGGCAAATCAGAGCTTGGATATGGATTTGTAGTGGATTTTGGCAAAGAATGGTAGGTTGCGGTCAAGTTTTTGGGGTTGCGGTGGTTTCTTGTAGAAGTTGAAGGGGATGAGGTTGCGATTTAGTGGGGGCTTTTAGGGTGATGGTGGTTGGGTAAGCCGGAAGGAGATCGCGAAACGGTGTTCAATGGAATCGACAGATCGACAAACGGAGATCTGGAGTTTTGTATCGCAGTTGATCGGGCACGACCAAATCGTGCATGTATAGGAGTTTAGGCGAGAGACGAATTAGCTTTGGGGAAGATGATTTAATTTTATATTAAGGGTAATTAACGTGTAATTATATAATAAATTGTTTAACTTAAAATCAATGTCTTATACATTGTATAACTTGTCCATACAAGGTCCAAATCGAACACGGTCAGTCGTTTTCGATTCAAAATGATGATAACTACGCTTTGGAATTGGATTCGTGGAAATTCGAGCTTGTAGAATTTCTAGCTAAAATCGAATGTTGTATGATTTTAAACTAAACTGAAATGCTTCGGCGACAACTGAAATTTCGGTGATTTAAACTCACCTCTTTGGATAAATCAGTATATTATAAAATAAATAGAATTTTATAGTTTGTGTTTGGTTGAAATAATTGGCTGATTGATTAAAATATCTGCTTTGAAAAGTAGTTAGTATTTAAAATTGAAATACAGGAAAATTCGCAGAGAAATCCGGATTTCTCGAAATTGTGATTATTAATTTCCAATTATATTTCTATTATTTTATTTTAGTTATAATCTTTTTATATGGATTGTTAATTGCAGAACCTTGATTATTTAGCACTATTAGTTATGACATTGTTATATGTTCAGAACTTAACCCTTGTAGTGATAAAAATCAATAACAACATTCGTTAAGTACTTAGGCGGCTATTAGCCTCAATTTAGTATTTTGAAATACTATTAATTGACGTTTGAATTGAAATTGGTTTTTGATTCGGAAATGATTTTAAATCTAACATTTAGGTTTTCTAGAATATGTTTATTTAAGCGGATTATGAACTTCTCTATTTTACCCTAACCTTTCTGTTTGTCTTTTCTAAACCATTTAGAAATGTTTAAAAGTTGTTTAACTATTGTTTACTAGTGTTTTAAAAATTATTTATTTATATTTAATTGTTTGATGTTATTTATCAATATTTCAATACTGTAAAAAGGTTATTTATTTAAATAATTAATATTGTTTGAAGATAATTAATATTATTATTTATTAAAATATTTTGGAATTTATAATAGTTATTTATCAGTAACGTTTTGGAATTAATTATTATTATTTATTAATAATGTTTTGGAAGTTAATTATTATTTATTATAATAATGTTTGAAGATTAATTATTATTGTTTTATTAATAATGTTTGCAATTATTAACTATTTTACTTATAATGTTTGAAATTAATAATAATTATTTATTAATAATGTTTTGCTGTAAATAATTATTTTTATATAATAATGCTTTGAAGTAAATAATTATTATTTATTTATAATGTTTTGAAGTTATTAATTATTATATTCATAATGTTTTGGAGTTAATCAACTATTTTATTAATGATGTAGGAAAGTTAATTTATTATTTATTTAGGATGTTTAAAGTAAATTAATCTATCTGATTAATTATATTCATAAATAATAAATTGATTTATAAATTGAATCTCATTAAATAAAAGAGATTTATTAAAGAGTTTATTAATGAAAATGAGGTTTGGATTTATAAGAATTTTAAAAGACTTTATAAAGGATTTTTAGATATTTATAAAAGAAGTTTTATAAATAATTTTGGATATTTGTAAAAGAGTTTATAAATGGTTTTTGGATATTTATAAAAGAGTTTTATAATTAAACTTGGAGATTTATTAAGAGTTTTACAAATGGATTTGGAATTTTAGTAAAAGAGATGTTCATAAATGAAAGAGATTTATTAAAAGTATTTATTGAAGAAATTTATAAAAGAAATTGATAATGGAATTTTCCAAATTGACCTTCTTAATTTTGGTGGTGTGGACATTCATTCCATGCTTAACACTGAAGGAATAGTGTTTGGGTTTATCCTTATCTTCGTTTCTTTTAAAAGACTATTTTAATCCTTATTACATGATTTTGAAGTAAGAAATCTTTCATAACGTTCTGTGAATATACTTATACTGTTGAGATAAGTATATGAATACATTTTCTAAATACGGAAAGTGTAGTGTTTTGTGGATATACTTATACTGTTGAGATAAGTATGGATATTTTTCCATGTATTGAAAGGAATATAAGGGGTTTGTAAATATATATTTGTAAAATTATTTTGATACAGGTATTTACAAAGTGATTTTAATTAATGAAAGGATTAATTAAAGAGGTTAGTGGTTGCTTATATGCTTAATCAATGTTGGTTTCCCTATGGAAATAAACTTTGGATTTGATTGTTGTTTTTATTTGATAGTTAAATACCGACTATCAAACTTCACATGTTTTAAACTATCGTTGTCGATTTGGGGAGACCGGGATCAGATATGTTATCCGAAAACCACTTCGAACCAGCAAAAGTGTTTGAATAGAAGAAATCTTGATGATGGTTTTGAAGTCGAAGTTCTTTGATGTACAAGGGCTACTTGCTACTAATCCTGAGGCTGATTCCAAAATGGATGTTGTAGAAGTAGTGCCTTCATTTTCATTTAGACCCAGAACGAACTTGTATGGATGAATGTTGGCATCGTATTTCTACCTGGAGGGCAGTGTTAGCATTCCTAGTAGGGTTGCTAAATAAAAGGTAAAACATAGCCTCAAGTCTCATAAACCGGGAATTCCTATTGGGATTGCTAACTAAAAGATCTGTTGTATATTATATGTTACTCATCACGATGTGAGATTATGTTCTGTCTTTTCTTTCTTTTTCCTAACAATCTGTCTTTATGGCACTTGGACGCTCGGCACGTGAATACCGTGGATGTATTAGTGTCGACTTCTGAGGATCGAAAAGGCGTGATGTTACAGTTGGTATCACAGCTTAAGTTGAGCAAACATCTTGGCTTTGGTGGGGTTAACTCATTTGAAATAGGGTAAGTGAGACCCTTGGATGAGTTTGAGTGTGTCTATATATATATATAAGTGCGTTTTTGTTAGTGCTATAAAATATTTTATATTGTGTTGATTTATCGGTTGAGTGGTTTATGAATTTTGGTGGAAATAGAAAGAACAACTGTATCGATAGGGTTTCTAAACTCTTAAAACAAGGCAAACCAACACAATTTTTTTTTTGAAAATTGGGTAAATGAAATAATTTTACTTACATTTTATCTTATATATAAAAGAATAATATTCAGAAATTAACATAGTTATATATAGTGTGTTTGGTTGTTAGAGAATGATAATATTCAATTATTATCATTTGTTGTTGATTAGTTGTGCTCAGCTTACTTATGAGCATTTATTGTTTGGTTAAATTAAGATATGAACTCTTTGTGAATTCAGTTTCATGATTTGACTGTAGGGTGTTCGGTAATAAAGTTGGATTAAAATTTAATTTTAAATGAAGTTGTTCATTAAAAACGAAGCAAAGATAAACACTTGTAGAATTTTTTTAATTAAAAGGGTGAAATTATATAAGTACAATTTGCAAATATAGTTTATAAAAAGTTTTTTTAAAACTGAGAATTTGAGAATTAAAATCCCTGTGTTTTGGAAATTGTTTTTCAGAGTTTTGGAAGAAATAATAATAGTATTGTTTTGGAAGTATTTTTGACAGGAATACTTTTAAAGGATTTCTGAAAGGAGATAAAAAACACTGAACTCACTTCAGTTGCTGAAAAATAATCCTGCTGATGACTGCAACATTGCCGGTGTTTATTTTCGAGTTTCTAAGTGACGGATTGCTACCATAGTGATTTGCCATAAGAGTTCTATTTTGGTAAAATAAATCTGTGCAGAATTACCAAAGGATGATTTGATATAAAAGGAATATAAATATATTATTATTATTTCAAAAATGATTTGAAATACAACCAGGTGTTTAGTTTTAAATCTTCAGTTAAGTGATGGTAGACTCTCATGTATATTATTTGTTTGGATAGTTTGGTTTGTGCATCTCATTTGAGATGTTGTTTGGAAATTTTCATTTATTGAAATGAAATGGAATGTTTGTTGATTTTGGACAGTCGAAAACTTCCGAATTGGTATAAATTGAAGTAAAGTGTTTTGAGAAATTATAAGAAAATAAGTTTTGGTAACTTATTAAATTTGAGAAAAAATAGTAAGTTAAAAACAAATTTTAAATTCGTGAAACATTCTGGCTAAGTAAACAAACCTGGAATTTGTATATATACTCTTATGTATATGAACTTGAGTTATGAAAAAAGAAATTTCACTTAAGGAAAGTGAAATGAAATGATTCTATAAAATGGTTAGTAAGTAATTTTAGTATTAAAAGAATACTATGGGTTTAATAAATTATGATGTAAATGAATGTGAATAAAAAGAAAAATGGGCATAGTTAAAAAGAACCAATTGGAATAAAATACGTAAGTTGTACTTAGATCATTTTATTCGCATAACTGTGTTGGATAGGGTTTCGAGGGGATTTACACCAATCTAAGTTAAGATTTTTCACTCTATTCTTGACTGTGAACACTGGATACATATTTTTTATTTGATTCCAAAGTTTTCAATCATAGTATATGGCTATGTAAGGATACCAGAGGTTTTTAATTAAGGAACCGGATCAGAGTCCGCACTAGGAAAGTTGAGTGAACGATACTAGTTCGGAAGTGAAATTGTGTGATCGAGCGAGCGATCAGATTTGATATTATGAACGAATGGTATATGTACATCGTACAGGCTTTAATAAATTACATGTTGTTGATATTTGAATTTGCAAGTTATATAGTTGGATATTATGTGTAACTAAGATGCAGGTTCATGGAAGCAAAGACTAGTTTGACGCCTTTGGTTTCATGAGAAGAGTTTGATTGCTCGACTAATAGGTACATGTTTAAATTTTTATTTTGGTTGATGATCTTATGCCCCGAATATCGGAGGTCACTTGGCTTTTATTTTATTTTGTTAGTTTGGGCCCGTGGTGGCAATTTATAGTTTTTCCGATCAAGCCGCGCGAAGGAGACGCTACTGAAATTTTCCGTAATTTTAAAAGACTTGGAAAATTAATAAACCACTTCAACTAATTTATTTGAAAAGTTTAAGGATTTAGAGACATTTTTCTTACTTTGGAAATTTCGGGGATGAAATTATTTTAAGGGAGGAAGAATGTAATAATCCTAAATTTTGTAGTTTGATTTTGAATATTAAATTAATTCTAAATATTGAAATAATTGGATTTTAAGTTTGAAAACTTGAATTCAAATAAAGGGATTACTTAAAATATTTGAAATATGAATTTAATTTTTGAATAGTGAATTAAATATTTGGATTATAAATTGAATATTAACTTAATAAATTTAATAGCCTTATTTAATTCCATTTAATTAATAAATAATAACGGTGAATTCATTTTGTAAATTTATTTGCACTAGTAAATAATCCAAAATTTTATTTTTACTTTTACGACTCAATTTTTATTTATGTATTTTTTATTTAATTTATTTGATTTTTCCATAATTTTTAATTTGGAAAATATTGAAATTATTTGTTCGACGATTTATCAGCAAATGACATCATTTTTGTGATTTTACTGAATGTGGTAAATAGTGTATATTATTATTGTTTTGGGGTGGCGACACTGTTCGGAGCGCAACCGTATTTTTATTTCCTTGCACCCCATTAATTATCCATCTTTAAAACGCAATAACTTCTCGTAGAAACGACGAATTAACAAACCGTTTTCACCACTAAATCACAAATTTTATTATCTTTCTAACGAGTGACATTGTGCATATGTAAAAATAACTGCATGACAAGCTATTCGTGGATCCAACTCCACGTTGAGTTGGCTGGGGGTTTACAAGAGGCAGCGCGCTCCTGTCCGAAGGAGGGGTTCGGGGCAGAGCGCCGAAAAAAAAAATTTAATTGATGATTTTCATATTTAAGCAATTATATGGTATGATTGCAGACTATTCAGCAATTATATGTAATTGCAGAAATGTCTGCAATTATACCATATAATTGTAGAAATGTCTGCAATTATATGCAATAGTTGTAGACATTTCTGCAACTATATGCAATAGTTGCAGACATGTCTGCAATTATATGCAATAGTTGTAACTGTATGCAATAATTGTAGACATGTCTGCAATTATACCATATAATTGCAGAAATGTCTGCAATTATATGCAATAGTTGCAACTGTATGCAACTATATGCAATAATTGCAAACATGTCTACAATTATACCATATAATTGCAGAAATGTCTGCAATTATATGCAAATTGCAACTGTATGCAATAATTGCAAATATGTCTGTAATTATACCATATAATTGCAAAAAGTCTACAATGATATGCAATAGTTGCAACTGTATGCAACTATATGCAATAATAAGTAATTGAACAGAACACGGGCTCTGATACAAAGTGGACAGATAAATCAATATGCGTTAGGGAATTGCTACATAAAACTAATATCTCTAATTTTCTAACAACTATTCCTAAAGGAAAATATGAAAGTTCACGGTTAATACTAAATGAGGAAGTAAAGAGCTCATAATGACCATGACAAGTGAGAATCAGAATTAGTTGATAAGGTCTAAAAAAGAGCGGATATACCCAAAAAATATGAATAAGAGAAGTGAATTTTATGGAACAAGGAATGGCTGCCAAGTCCCCAGAATTGAAAGATAATGGAAGAAAAGTCCCTCCCAAAAAAGTTGCGAAAATTAGGTCTCTATTTTTAGTTTTTGGTTAATTTATGCTAGTTTGTCCTTGATTTCAATGCTAGAGCGATTTTCTGGGAGGGGACAGTTTGGTAAAAAATAACAAAAGAGGAACTTAATTTACATGGATTTATGAATAGGGACTTTTGTGTATGAGCTTTGAGAATAGGGACCTTTGGTCCAAAACACATTTATGGAATCCATTTAACTAATTGGGAATGACAAAAAAGTTACCATGAATGTTCGTAGAAATGCATTGTATAGAGCATCACTACAATGATATGCAATAGTTGCAACTGTATGCAACTATATGCAATAATTGCAGACATGTCTGCAATTATACCATATAATTGCAAAAATATCTGCAATTATATGAAATAGTTGCAGATTTGAAGAAAGATCGAAGATGTTTAAAATTTGCAGAATTGTCTACAAATATATGGAATAATTGCACCTTTACTACAAATATGATTTTTTGGTATCAACGGTAGATCTCATTTTAAAGATCATAATTTTTTTGATTTTTTGGTGAAAACAGTATGCTGATCCGATATTTCTACAGAAAGTTATATGCGTTTGAAATGTTAAAAACGTAAAGGGTATTTGGGTCTTTATGCGTGCGTGAATTTGAAAATAGAGACCGGAAACTTATTGAAAAAACGGAGGGATGTTTTGTGTATTTTCAAACCTTACCAGAGATGTATGCCAAACGTACCCTTTATGTTAAACCCGCATATCCATTAACACAAATGTTAGTATTCCAATATCTTGTGGCAACATGATGTAACCTTTCATTGAATGACTTTATTTTGCAGCACATAGGCTATACAAAGATTGCTCATAATCATAGGTTAATTTTTACTCCATGGTAGAATTCAGAAGGATAACGTTACGATAGATTTGCAATCTCTGCAAATCCTTATACATATGTAAGCCAGTTCCATTATACACACTATTAATATTTAGTATCATCCCACCTGTATAATTTTCAAAACTATTACTCTAACAAAAACTATGTAATCGAACATAGATTGAAAATGAGACTTTACAGTAAATTTAAATGTTTGGAAGTAAAGAATGGAATTTGAACAAATCCAGTTTATAAGACATATTTATACTTTATAATAATTAACATTCAAAAGAAAAGTATAGAATACATGTTAAACCAACATGCACTCAAGAACCTTTCTGCAAGTGAGTATTATGGTAGCATCCATATCAATATAGGCAAATTCTATTTCAACCCGAGTATTTACTTAGTAGCCCCCCAAAAATTAAAAAAGTTTGTAAACCCAAAAAATAACTTAGTAGCCCCCACCATTTCCATAACTACCATTCTCATCACGCAAAACGTGCTCGTGCCTCCTACTGTCGCGCAAAAAATTAAACGTTCTCGAATCCGTTATTCAAAAAATTAAACGTTCTCGAATCAAAAAAAAACCCTAACGTAGTTTACCACGAAAAAACCCTTACTGTCGCACCTCTTCCTCCACTGTCACCGCACCTCTGCCTCCACAATCGTCGCACTCTTCCTCCTCCTCCAACGGTCTACCAGCAATCAATGTAAGCAATTATTGAATTCGATTGTTATTTTGAAAGTATGAATTTTGATCTAATAAAAACGCAGATCTCGATTGTTAAGTTGCGTGGAAAATGATTTAGGGTTTGTTGATGGTCTCAGAAACAACCATGTTGAAGTTGCATGGAAAAAATTCGTACCACGTAAGAGAACTGCGTGGAAATCAATTTTTCCATGCAGTGCCTATGCGTGGAAAAAATGCCTACCACGCGGTTTTCCTACGTGTTAGGCATTTTTTCCACGCATATGCACTGCGTTGTAAGCATTTTCTCCATGCAGAGGCACCGCGTGGAAAAATTGCTTTCCACGCAGCTTCAACATAGTTGTTGCTGAAACTAGCAACAACTTTTTTTTGGTTCAATCAGTATTCTTTTATTTATATTGTCGTGCTAAGTGTTTTTCTCTGATTATTTGTAGATGGGTCCAACTTGAATAACAGCTTTTGAAAGATAACGGAGAATGAAGAAAGCAACAGAAGGTACTAGTTCGGACATGAACGAGGATAGTACTGATGTTGTTGCAAGGCAAGATGATACGAATGAGGGGCAACATGAGACAGACAAGGATAACTTTGAGATCGTTGCAAGGCAAGATGAGGAACAACATGAAGAAGGAGATGAGGAACATGGAGATGGTTCAGACTCATCAGGAGAAGATGGAGATGACACAGTGGATGATTCAGAGACGGATGATGGCGACGAGATAGATGATGAGCCCGAGGTAGAAGGTGAAGCCGAAGAAGATGTAAACGAGAATGGTGGACCAACAATCAGTGATGTGATTAGAGAGTTTGATACTCATGTTGCGTCTTTGATATGGATTGGCTAGGTACGTATCTATTATTATTCTAAACAATTGATTTGGAATTACTGAGTTTACTAAATGTAAATTTTATTTGTGTAGGAACGATCACCACTCACATGCATCAATCATGCAAAGAAGGTATCGGAGTGGAGGATTCCAGATAATGCTACTAGATTCAAAGCCATTATTGAATCGTCTGGCTTGTTTCCCATTGTTAGCACTTGCTACAAGAGTGTTAACAAGAATTTGATATTAGCTTTTGTGGAATGCTGGTATCCGAGACTAATATCTTCCATTTACCATTCGGTGAGATGACTATTACCCTTGATGATGTAGCTTCTTTATTACACATTCCAGTCGAAGGTAAACCTATACAAAGTATGTCATATGAAATGAACAAGTAGTTAGTATCATTTCAAAGTATCTTGGCCACTAAAGCAGAAGCTAGGTTGGAAATTAATGAGAGGGTTGGATATAAATTAAGTTTGTCTACGTTAGTTGATAAATTTAAAGATGTGAGCGATGATTGGATTGATCGGGCAATTAGGCGTGCCGCTCGTGCTTATCTTATATTCTTGCTTGGCAACACATTATTTGCTGACAAAAGCAAGTCTCATGTGCACATATTACATCTGGATCCATTAAAAAATTTGGACATTGTCAATACTTACTCTTGGAGTTCAGCAGCACTTGCATTTCTCTACAGACAGCTTGGATTAGCGACCCGTATGGGTGTAAGGCAGATTGCAGGATTTATTTTCTTACTGGAGTCATAGATATTTTAGCATTTTCCATGCTTTCATCCTTCCACAAATCTGTACTAGAATTTACCACGTGCTGCTCGATGGAATCCATCTTTAGATAGTGCTGCATCAGTCATCGATCTACTTATATTCCTTGATACTATTTAGATTGAACAGGTAATTATCTTCATTTACTATTTAATAGCACTAATTTTGATTAGTTGTACGTCATGAGTAATCAGTCTCTTATCATTTGGTTACAGGTTATTTTTGATCCTTACATCTTTGCACGTCACTATCATCCATTTCATGCTATATCTTGGTATAGTGGTTGCATTCTCTGCCTCAACACTGTGGAGCTGTATCATCCTGATAGAGTACTTAGGCAGTTTGGCAGAGTTCGGAACATTCCCATGGCTCCTATTTCTCCAGTTGCAACAAATGCACGTCGAGGTACAACTTCAACTACATACACTCGGGTGCGTTATCAATTTTTAGAAAGTATATGGGAGAATTGGTACCATCATGTAATTGCAAAAGGGCGTAGATCAATACCACTCAAGCAGTCTTTTCTGAGTTGCATGGATGATTATATGGAGTGGTACAGGGATCATAGTGTTTTACGGGTTCACAATCCAGTAAGCTTACTTGCTAATATAATGTTAGAGCATCTCATTTTCAGCCCACCTATGACCAATTGTACTCGGCATGTTGTATTTATTTTTTCATATTTCATTTCACTATAAATTAGGATGAAGTTTCATTTTCAACAAACCAGTAAGCTTAATTTTTTTCCGGATTCTACATGATGTGCATGGCCTTTTAGATGAAGCTAACACTCAAGTTGCTAGTGCTAGTGTTGCTAGTGGACGCTACATCCGTCATCAACAGCAGTTTAAGTAACTCGTTGTTGAAGTTTGTTAATGTAATGTTTTGTGACTGCATGTATTTTGGTGTATCTAGTGTGTTTGAAAAACATATGGCATTGTGGTTTGTTGTTTGACTTTGTTAATAATGTTTGTTCATGTATAGCTTTGTTAATGTAATGTTTGTTACTGTTTGACTCTACATGGTTTACTGTTTGTTAATGTAATGGTTTGTTGTCCATGTTGGTTGTCTCTGTTGCATTATACATGTTTGGTAATGGAATGCCATCTGGGTTTGCTGGCATACTGGCTTTTGTATTATTATTTTTGAGTTTCTCAGTTTACCACGCACTGACAAAACGTGGTTAACTAGCAAACCATATAGAGACTACGCGAGGTAAGGAAGAAAACCAAGTTGGTGTCCTAGGTGGTTATTGGACAAACCACGTCCGAAGTAAACGAATTGGAACATAATCCACGAGGAGTCCCTGCGTGGTTGGTGTGAACTTGGAAAATAATTAGTTTTCCTGTTGTATACATAATAGTTTGCAATCACAATACTTTTCTTTGTTTATTATTTTTGGTTTCTGGAGTTACAACGTAGTGATGATACGTGGTTTATCTTCATACCACGTTGACGTAATACGAGGAAAGTTTACGAACCACGTCTTACCTACACGTGTTAGTTGACCAAACCACGTTGAGTTGCTCCGAACTGGAACAAAATTCATGTATTTGCCCTATGTGGTAGTCCTAAAACTGGAAGAAGAAAATTACTTCTGCTGCATCGCCTCAAACAAACACACTTTAACTATCACTCAGTTCCACAATGAACAGTTCATTCAAGGAAATTCAAATAAATTATGAACATTTTAATCCAACAATTTGCAAAAAAGTAAATTCAAGTTACTAAGAAGCAATAATTTGCAAACAATCATTCAAATTAAACATACAATTTAATAACTCCAAAATGTTGCCACCACTACTTCCATTCAGCATATTCATTTCTTTCATCCCCAGCTTGTCTTCGATCAGTGTAAATGTATTCCAATTTACTTGCATCCGTATCATGAGCCGTGAACCATTTTGAATAAATTGGTGGTACCGAATGTTTAGGCTCTAATTTTACCTACGATTGGTAGTGTGTATTTCAGTTTGAATGAAAAAATAAAATAACTTTGAAATTTAATAATATGTAAGTTGCGTACCTGAACAAAATGATCTTGGTTAACAAAAGCTATTCCAATTTCAGTACACTATATCGGTGGAGGCACTTTTCCTTTCAATGGAGGTATTGTCAACAAAAGTCTTTCACTAATGTTGAATACTACAACGTTGTATCCAGTTGCAATAATATAACCAATATCGGGCATTGGCATCCACTTTTCCTTTGGCACAAACCCTATGCATAAGGCTTTTGAGAAGAATGGTACTTCTATAGTGCTCTATGAAAACGCGATCGTATAAAGCCTGATTTTCATATAATTCTTCATATAACTCCCTCCGAATTTGACTCCAGCTTGATTCTTCCAAACCAAGCAAAGCCGCCACACACCGATATCCAAAGTTACTATCTGATCGAACGTCAATAATATCAGTAACAAATGCCTTCAACTCCAATGGCATTTTATGCAAATAAGTTCTCATGCCTACAGTTAGTTCTTCCAACTGAAAAAAAGTATAATATAGTAAGTTAATATAGTACTTATATGTGTATGCAAATAATATTTATTATACATACCTTTTTTGGTTATGAATAGGAAGTTTATCGATACGAGCCTTTTTTGTAGTACACGGACTTTGAGAGTAAACACTTTCGACAAGCTCAAATGACGAAGGCATTCTTTTAGTTGAAATATTAGTACTTTTTTTGCTTTCTCTTCCATGTGTTTTTATTTTGCTTTTTGGAGATGCGAGAGATAATGTATGTGGTTCAATAACTTCCAACATCTTCTTATAAATTTTCATTTGGTAAGGAGTATCTAACTTTTTTACATCATTTAATAGAAGTTCCTTTTTTCTACTACCCCCATATCTATCTTTCCACTTATTTCAACAAGATAAAGTCTTGTCCAATGAACATCAATCATACCAAGCGATCGGTACCAGGCCTAAGACGAGCTAACTCATGCGCACAAGGCAGTCCATGTGTTCTACGAATGACGCCTCCACATAATAATTCTTCCTCACCAACATCTTTTATTCTAAGTATTTCTGAATGAATCAAATCAAGTGCCTTGATAGAGACAAAGCCTCGTAAATTTATGAACTCTCTTATATGAAATATATGCTTCACTTTTGTTAAACTTTGCTCAAATGATGCTTTAAGTTCGGTAAACGAGAGCTCTAATAGTGAATGCATCTTCATCCAAGCTTGTTCAAAATTACATTGACAGCTAGCTAAATGTTTCTTCAATTTTGAATGAGCGGACTCGGCCCTATATATAACACAAACATATGATTACTAAAACAATAATTACTATTTGGAATAAATATTAACATGATTATTAAAGATAATTACCTATTAGAAGTATAATTTCCGAAATGCTTATTATCATTCGTCCATGCTTGAACAAATCGGTCTTTGTACGTATCCAACCATTACTCGTGAATATACTTCAAGAGTGAAGTATGCTTTGCATACTTTTCATGCAACACTTACAGATTCTCATTGTATACAACTAAATTTTTTGAACAAACAAGTTCATTCCAATCAAATAAAAATGACCTCTTTTCTTCAACTTCCATTCCTTTCACTATTTTTTGCATATAAGTTAGAACGTTATTTTTAATGTGCCATGTGCATAACATATGTGCAGAGTTTGGGAAAACAAATCCAATAGCAGTAACTAATGTTGTTTCCCTATCAAAAATGAAGACTGATGGAAATTCCACTTCACAATCAACCAAAACAGATTTCAACCATTCTAAGGCCCATATATAATTTTCCTCAGTTTCAGCAACTAAGTACGCAATCACGATACAAAATGTAAGTTCTGTGCAAGTAACACCAACAATCTCAAGTGAAGGCATTTTGTACATATTGGTTTTATATGTGCAATCTAATATGATAACTCAAGGTAATGTACGTAGAAAATCCAAACTGGTAGGACGCGTCCAAAATATAACTTTAATAATATCGGTTCCGTCTAATGTTTTATGCTACCATTCAAAGTAACCAAACTCTTTCAATTTACTAAGCAAATAGTGAACTTGAGAACGCCCTGCTCGCTTAATAGAATTTTGTGCTCGTATAACATTGTAAATTGTTTTGATGGTGGTACAATTTGCAGGATCATTTCTTTTAATGGTGTGTAAAATTTCTTTTGCTTTTACCATGCTTCTATGCATCTCAATAACTAACTTGGTCTCATCTTCACTTAGTCGACCAATATACGAATGTCCTTCAGTATTTTTTAATTCCGAATGTTTATGAACACCGTTCACAACATGCAATCGCCAATCATCTAAAGTAGGAAGTTTCTCACCTTTAAGTCTAAACGGGCAATTGCATTTTTTTGTACCGGTCATTCGGAGGTTCTTTGGGCTTTTCTCTTTTCGCTTCTTGTACACACCACTTTGTTCACAAGCAAACATAATTCTTGGTTTTTTGCTTGAAGCACCAGTATCCAATTTCATTATTATGATAACAAAACCAATACGTTTTCCCGTTTCACGAACCCAATCAACCAATTTTTTTTTCGAAGGAAATATCTGCATTAGAAATGTTAAATAAAATGTAAGTAATATGGTTTTATTCGAAAGTTAATCAAAGTAAACTTACGTCATAAGTCGTAAACTCATTTGAACAATCCAACACTATTTCGTCGCATATTTCTTCATCACTGGAAAATGGTACAATCTGCAGAAACAAGTATCAAACGCTGAAAAGTTCAAACAGAAAAAAAAATGAACTACCACGCAAGGTGATCGTGGATCGTGTCAATACCACGTAGTCTTTCTGCGTGGATGTGTAAAAATTCACGCAATTATTTGCGCGATCAAGCCAGAAACCAAGTATACCCCCTGCATGAATTATCACCAATCCCCGTAATCGACAGCCTAAGATTGTATTTGCAAAAAATTAAAAACTTTTCATATTTTTTTTTCGAATTACATGTTGTGATTGCGTTAACAATTCATTCTTCTCTTCAAAATCCATCAGCTAGTAGTGAAAAATTGAATTTTTTCTTCACTGATTTAGAAACTAGTGTTTTGAAGAAGCGGTGGTTTAGACGGTAAGAAATCGACGTAAGAAGATAATGGAATAGGGAAGAAAGAAAGTACGCAGCTTCCTAAGGGAATATTAGTCTTTAATATTTTATTTATTTTAGGAGAGGCTGCTAAGTAATTATCCGTTGTTGAAATAGAATTTTCCACCAATATAACTGTTTCTTTGAGCATAAAAAAATCTTCATGTATTGTTCTGTCTTAAATTTTTCTCCAAATCTCATATTTCCCAAATAATACATAAATATAACACTCAAAATCCGTACAATAAACCAAATAAACATGCAACATCTCAAAATTTATCATTTTGATTTTTGGATATTTAATTAATTTTAAATATTTAAATAATTAGTTTTTAGAGTTTAATAACTTGTATTCAAATACAGTCATTATTTATATATTTTAATTGTGAATTAAATATTAATTAAATGGATTTAATAGTCTTATTTAACTCCTTTTAATTAATAAATAATAAGGATGAGCTCATTTTTGTACATTTATTTACAATAATAAATAATTTGAATAAATATCGGTAATGAGACCGAAAATCATTTTATCGATAAATGGTCTAGAAATGCGTGAAATGATCATTCCAAGATATTATCTCAGATTTTGATGAAATTAGTGTCATCGAAACCGGAATAATAAGGTGATGTATGCCGACGAGTTTCGTGGTTATTGTACATATCGTATGATCGTGCTGTTAGCATATCTATTTGGCCTGTTTATCTATTTGGCCTGTTTATCTATTTGGCCTTTTTATCTGTTTTCTATCTATATAAACCTATCTCTGTAACCCTAATGTAATCAATCTTCTTGCTCAGCCGTCTTGCTGAATAATATGAATTATCTTCTTCTTCTTACTTGATTTTATAAACGTTTTACAAACGTTAACATGGTATCAGAGCCTGTTCTTCTTCTTACTTGTTTTTGCTTCGTCGCTGCCTCAACCTGAAACCCTAGCCTGCCTCAGCCCGAAACCCTAGCTTTGTTGTTCAGCCCCAGCCCCAGCCTCTGCCGCCGCCGCCCCTGCCTCCCCAGCCTCTACCGCCGCTGCCCCTGCCTCCCCAGCCCCAGACCGACGCCGCCCCTGCCTCCCCAGCCCCAGATTGATCTCCCCAGCCCTAGCTCGACCTCCCCAGCTCCAGCCCCAGGTCCTGCCTCCCTCGTCCCTGCAGCCCGTGTCCCCAACGAAACCCTAGAACACCAAAACCCTAGCCCATTTGATACCAGACTTGACCTGAAACCCTAGCACACTGAAATATGGCAGGAGGTGATGATTCATTACATGCTATTAGTGTTCGTTTAGATGGAAAAAACTATTCTTATTGGAGTTATGTTATGAAAAATTTTCTGAAAGGAAAACAGATGTGGGGATATATTTCTGGTGTTATTGTGGCTCCTGAAACTACTAATGTTGAATCATTGGAGAAATGGGATACCAACAATTCAAAGATCATTACTTGGATTAATAATTCCGTCGAGAATAAAATTGGTATGCAATTGGCTAAGTTTGATACTGCTAAGCAAGTCTGGGACTATTTGGAGCGACTTTTTGTGCGCTCTAACTTTGCCGTTCAATATCAATTAGAGGCTGATATTCGGTCATTATCTCAGAATGATCGAAATATTCAAGATTTTTATTCTGAAATTACTGCTCTTTGGGATCAATTGGCTATGACTGAGGATGCTGAGCTTAGGTCATTTGCTCCATATATCGCTCGTAGGGACGCACAACGTCTTGTTCAATTGTTGATGGCTCTTCGACCAGAGTATGAGCATTGTCGTGCGTCCATCCTACATCGCACTCCTTTACCTTCTGTTGACTCTGTTCTACATGAATTATTAGCTGAAGAAACTCGCTTGAAGTCTCAAACTAAGAAAGTTGCACAGACCTCTTCTGCATCTGTTCTTGCTACAGGGATTTTACCAATCCCATCTCAACGCAACAAAATAAATATCAAGAATGGTCGTGATTGTAATTACTGTAAACAACCAGGCCATTGGAAAAATCAATGTCCTGAATTATTAGCTCGTCAAAAAAATCAAAAGCAAGGTGATAGATCACAACAGCAACAACGTGGTAGCCAACAACAGCCCTTCTCTGCTGCACAAGGATATGGACAGTCACGTGGTAGTTCCAAGACTGCTGCATTGGTACATCCTTCTAGTGAATCAAGTGTGGACTCCTCTATGGACTCTCTTGCAGAACAATTTCAGAAGTTCCTTGCTAGCCAGTCTTTGTCTCAAAACATGACTACTTCTCAGTCTCAGCATTTTGCCATGTCAGCTCCCTCCATATCAGGTTTGAATTCTCCTTTGTGGATTTTGGATTCTGGTGCTTCATATCATATGTCCCATGATTGTTCATCATTTATATCTATATCTTTTGATTCTCGCTCACCTTCTATTTTGACTGCTGATGGCACACCTTTGCCATTAACAGGAATCGGTACAATTCAAACCACACACGTTTCCCTCCCAAATGTTTATTGCATTCCTAAATTAACTATGAATCTTGTGTCGGTCGGACAACTTTGTGATCTTGGATATCTTGTTCATTTTTCTTCTACCACTTGCTCTGTGCAGGATCCCAACTCCAAGAAGGTGATTGGGACAGGCCGTAGGCAGGGCGGTCTCTATGTTTTGGATGACTTACACATTCCAAGTCATGCCGCTGCTGCTAGTATTGATCTTTCTTCTTTTCATTTAACTCCATTGTCCTCTAAGTTTTATTTGTGGCATTCTAGACTTGGTCATATTTCAAGCTCTCGTCTTAAATTTTTATGTAATTCTGGTGTTTTGGGAGACTTACGTTCTCATGATATTTCAGACTGTAGTGGTTGTAAACTTGGAAAATTTTCTGCTTTACCCTTTAATCAAAGTCTTTCTAATTCTACTGCACCTTTTGATTTAGTTCACTCTGATGTTTGGGGTCCAGCACCCATCCCCACAAAAGGTGGGTGCAGATATTATGTCTCTTTTATCGATGACTATACTCGCTATTGTTGGGTTTTTCTGATGAAACGTCGTTCTGAGTTTATTGATATATATACTGCCTTTCAAGCATATGTTAAAACACAACACTCTGCTATTGTTAAATGCTTTCGTTCTGATTTAGGGGGGGAATATACTAAGGGAGACCTTTCTAACATATTCACGGCTGATGGTACTTTGCATCAGTCTTCCTGCACTAATACCCCGCAACAAAATGGTGTTGCTGAAAGAAAACATAGACACATTGTTGAAACTGCCCGTTCTATGATTCTTTCAGCTAGTGTTCCAAAAGAATTTTGGGGAGAAGCTGTTCTTACTTCCGTTTATCTTATTAATAAAATCCCAATTTCTCATAATTCTGGTATTTCTCCTCATGCCAAGTTGTTTGGTCAAACCCCCGATTACTCACACCTAAAATTTTTTGGTTCCACTTGTTTTGTTCTTCGTCCGCACGTAGAGCGTACAAAATTATCTTCGCGTGTTGCTATATGTGTTTTTCTTGGGTATGGTATTGGACAAAAAGGCTATCGTTGTTATGATCCTTCTTCTAATAAACTATATGTTTCCCGTCATGTTTCCTTTATTGAGCATATTCCCTTCTACTCTATTCCAGCTAGTCCTCATAATATGACAAAATCTGATCTCATTCACATTGATCCTTTTCCTGCTGATAACCCTTCTGATTCACCACTCATTACCATTGAAACACCGCCATCCATACCCTCTGTTCCTCCTCCTTCTGCAGGTGACACTTTATCTCCTGCTACTACGACTGTTCAAACACCTCCTGTGATGACAGATCCTGTTCAACCTCGCTATCCCACTCGCACACGTAAATCTACTCAATTATCAGATTTTGCTTACTCTTGTTACTCTCGGGCTTTTGCTTCATTTCTTGTTTCCATTGACACTTTCCATGAGCCTTCTTCTTACTCGGAGGCTGTTCGTTCTCCTGTATGGCAACGTGCTATGTCTGAGGAAATGTCTGCTTTAGACAAAACTGGTACCTGGGATCTTGTATATCTTCCTACTGGGAAGAAAACTATTGGTTGTCGATGGGTATATAAAATTAAAACCAAGTCAGATGGTTCTATTGAGAGATATAAAGCTCGTTTAGTTGCTAAAGGATTTGCCCAAGAGTATGGCATGGATTATGAGGAGACATTTGCTCCTGTGGCTAAGATGACATCTGTACGGGTTCTTATTGCCGTTGCGTCCAGTCGTAAGTGGGACATCTCTCAAATGGATGTTAAAAATGCTTTTCTTAATGGAGATCTTAAGGAAGAAGTTTACATGGTTGCTCCACCTGGCGTTTCTCATGCTCCAGGTCAGGTTTGCAGGCTTAAGAAAGCTCTATATGGTCTTAAGCAAGCACCTCGTGCTTGGTATGAGAGATTTTCGAATGTTGTTACATCACTTGGTTTTACCTCTAGTCCCCATGATTCAGCACTCTTTGTCAGATTAACTTCTGCAGGCCGTATTCTTCTTCTACTATATGTAGATGATATGATCATTACAGGTGATGACAGTAATGGTATTATGAGCATTAAAGCCACATTGTCTCGTTGTTTTGATATGAAGGATTTGGGTCATCTACGTTACTTTTTAGGCATTGAAGTAGCTTCTTCTGAAAAAGGCTATCTTCTTTCCCAATCCAAATACGCCACTGACATTATTCATCGTGCTGGTCTTACTGATACACGACATGTTGATTCACCACTTGAGGTAAATGCCCGATATACTCCGACAGATGGGAGTCCTCTTTCTGATCCCACTTTATACCGTTCTATTGTTGGTTGCCTTGTATATCTGACCATCACTCGTCCAGATATTGCCTATGCTGTTCACATTGTTAGCCAGTTCGTATCTTCCCCTACCTCTGTTCATTGGGCTGCTGTTATGCGCATTCTTCGTTACTTGCAAGGAACACTTTATCAGAGTCTATTGTTTCCATCGACCTCATCTTTGGAGCTTCGTGCTTTCTCTGATGCAGATTGGGCTGGTGATTCAACAGATAGAAAATCCACAACTGGCTTTTGCATATTCTTAGGTGATTCCCTTATTTCATGGAAGAGCAAGAAACAGGATGTTGTTTCTCGGTCTTCTACTGAGGCAGAGTATCGTGCTATGGCCTCCACTACATCTGAGATCATTTGGTTACGCTGGCTATTGGAAGATATGGGTGTTTCGATTTCTTCTCCCACTCCTATGTATTGTGACAATAAGAGTGCTATTCAAATTGCTCATAATACTGTTTTTCATGAGCGCACCAAACATATTGAGATTGACTGTCATTTCACTCGGTATCACTTGCTGCATGGAACCATTTCTCTGCCTTTTACTTCATCATCGACGCAACTTGCAGATTTCTTCACGAAGGCTCACACTATCGAACGTCATAGATTTTTCATTGGCAAACTCTCGATGCTTCTTACTGTACCATCGCGTGTTTGAGGGGGGATGTTAGCATATCTATTTGGCCTGTTTATCTATTTGGCCTGTTTATCTATTTGGCCTTTTTATCTGTTTTCTATCTATATAAACCTATCTCTGTAACCCTAATGTAATCAATCTTCTTGCTCAGCCGTCTTGCTGAATAATATGAATTATCTTCTTCTTCTTCTTACTTGATTTTATAAACGTTTTACAAACGTTAACACGTGCGAGCTCGAACACGTAACGGTTAATTTTAGAGAATTAAAATAATAATATAATTTGACTATAAAAGGTAACTATTGTATACGTTGGAATTAGATCTTGAAACTAGTTCCATTGAGTTTGGAATATGGGTATTTGGCTAGGAACGTCAGTGAGTGCGCCTTGATTGGAGTTCGTAATTTTTGAGGATGAATAATGGAAGAGAGAAATCTATAAAATACCTCATTTCTCTTTTTTTCCCAAAATCCCAGAATCCAAGCCCTAATCCTAGCCCCCAAATCCTATGGCCTAGATTAATCGGCGCCACTAGAGGCCAAATTAGGCGAGGGTGTCAACACAAAAAGGTAAGGCTAGGTTAGACGAGCATTCTGACCAGTTGGATTGTCGCGAGGTGTCCCACGGTGGTGTGGATCTGAGATGAACGGTGGCATCTTCTTTTGGCTCATTCTCCGACGTTAGGCGATGAGGGAGGGCGAAATCAGTGGCATTGGGTTGGTCTGAGGCGGGGCTTTCATCTGGCGGCGTGCAGGAACGGTTGGAGCCCTACGACGGTGTCAAGGCGGTGATGAACGAAAATGCCGAGTTGACGAATTCGGCGGCCTCGGTTTAGAAAAAAGATGGATTAGGGTTTCTAAATGTAATTAGCATTAATTAACCGATTAATTAGTGTTTAATTGTCTCCTTAATTAAGTTGTGTTCTAATGCTCGTATCTTGCTCATACGAGGTCGGATTCAGACGGGGTCAGTTGCGTTGGACTCGTATCGAAGTTATATACGTAGTGGAATTGGATTCGTTGAATTTGTAACTGGTGGAACTTTGAGCTAAAATCAAACACCATTCGATTTTAGATCGAACCGAAAAGCGAAAGCGTCAATTGGAATTTCAGTAAGTTTGCCCACGTCCAAATAAACTATATGATATCTATGTTACTATAAATTATTATTGAATGCTTGGATGATAGTTGATAGTTTTAATGAAGTATAAATCAATGATAAAAATTATAGTGTTTTAATTTAATTACGTTTAATGTAGTTAAATTAGTTATACTTCATTTGCGATATTTATTTAGTAGAATAAACTACCATTCTGCTATAATTAAATTGAATAGATTATTTTGGACATTTATCGAGCAAAATAAATCACCATTCTATGCTTGCAAAGTAAAAAGATTATTTTTGAAGTTAATTAATATGTGAATTAATTAATAAATGATATGTTAGCTATTGATTACTAATTGTTGATAATAATAAGTTTGTTATTGCCTTGATTGTTTGTTTGGATTCAGATTCCCGCTTGATAGCGGATGGCGTAAATAACCATTATGTTGCAAAGGATAAAAAGAAGAAATCAGAGTGTTTTCATAGCGAATAGGTCGCTACGGGACACTTCAAAATGCATATATATATATATATGTATATGTATATGTATGTATATATATATATATGAGATTTACATGACGCTTTTGTAGAGAGACCCAAGGTGGTTTTTCGTCAATATTGATTTACTTATATTCTTATATTGCTTATACTGATAATTTGGTTGAAATATTTGTGACATACTGTTTGAATTGTATAAGTGTCGTTATAGCGATTTTTGTTATACCGTCACTTATGAAATATCATCTCCTTAAAACACTTGTGTTTGTTGAACTTATGCTTGTATTTTTAAAAGATAAATGTTTGGTCGCGTTTTTATGCTTTGAAAGTTGTTTAAACTTTTTTTTCTAATATTTTGAGAATTTTGAAAATAAAGGTTAAGTATTAATTAAAATTTATAAAGAAGTTATAAATTTGATTAATTATCTTTTGAGATAATTAATGTAATTAATGTTGTTTTAAATATATTAAAAGATTATAATTTGATTTATTATTAATTGGGATAATTAATGTAGTTTTAAAATCTATAAAAGAATAATATCAATTATCTTTCAGAAAGATTAACGTTATTTAAAATTAATAAAAGAATTTAAATTGATTTATTATCTTCCGGGATAATAAATGTTGTCTTAAATTTATAAATGTGGAAATCTCTATAAAGGAATGTTTAAAACCATGTTAAGTGTAAATTGTTTTAGGGTTTATAGTAAACAATTTTTTCAGTGACATTTTTTTCCCTTCTTTTTAATACACTTAGAAATATAATTTGCTCTTTAAAAAGAATATTTTTAAAGAGCGTTTTTAAAAGTGTTTTATAAATTTTTGTGATGTAAAAATCAAGCACGAGTGAGAATCAAATGTTTTAAAAGCTTGATTCATTTATCAGTGGCAAGTGTATGCGATTTAATTCCCGCATACAATCATTTGTTTAATTCCGATAGTTGATTCTTAACTAACGATTTTGATATCCTTCTTTGCGTTTCATCAATTTAAGTCGATTTGTTTTCTTGTTTGGAGCATTTAAATTCTTTATATTCTTAAAGTTAAGAGTGCTATCGTAGCAAAATAGATAGCAACACTCCCTAGCTTGTCCGACTCCATTGTTTCCCCTGGGGTAGCACTAGTTTTTTTTCGATAGTTGATATATCAACTATCGATTTTCTACTTCGTGTTTTGTCAATCTAAGATGATTTGTTCTCATTTTGAGCACTGGCATCCAACATTAGATAACTTAAGCCAAAGAGCGAGTGGAAGCCAAGCTACATGGGTCGCACCTATTATGATATATTCACATTTATCTAGAGATTTGTTGGTAGCATGCATGCGGCGATGTGAGTATATTCGGATGCCTGTGGATTTAAAGGGGTCCGGCTTGGAAATTCCAAGGAGTGTTAAGTGTTTGGCGTGGACTCTCAAGTATATTTTATCTAGTGATATACTTTCGATGTAGAGGGCGCACCCTCCTAGTCATGTTGTATAAATTCATTCTCCTTGTTTCGATTCAGACCTTGGAATTAATTTTTTTCTTTGTGTATCGTCAATCTAAGATGATTTGTTGCTCATTTGAGCGTTGATATCCTTTGTCAGAAATGACTAAAACAAAAGTGCAAGTGGGGGCCAAGCTATGTGGGTTTCCTTCCGTTAGGGTATTATCACATTTACTCTAAATTGGTTTTGGTTGTATGCGCGCGGAGATATGGAATACTCGGATAATCGATAAGATTTGTGAGGTCCTGCTTGGAGGTTTCCTAGAGCCATCGTCATTCTCAAGTATATTTTCTAGAGGTATACTTTCGGTAAAGGGGGTGCACCCTCCTAGTCATTGTTGGAAATTTACCTTTCCTTTTTTGACTCAATTCTTTGAATTGTTTTCTTAATTGCATCGAGAAGTGTCTGGAGCTCTTCCCAATGTTTTACTATTTGTGTCCATTATTTAAGTTTGGATTTTGATCTTGTTTATACCCATTCCTTCAAGTTGGGTTTTGTTCTAATTCATTTCCATTCTTTCATCTATGGATGTCGTTCTTGTGAGGTAAAAACTCATTTTGTGTTTAGCAGTGTGGTCTTACAGAATTATTAAATGTTCATCATATTATTAAATGTTCATCATATTGTATACCGTCACTTATGAAATATCATCTCCTTAAAACACTTGTGTTAACATAAATTATAATTGAATGCTTGGATGATAGTTGATAGTTTTAATGAAGTATAAATCAATGATAAAAATTATAGTGATTTAATTTAACTACGGTTTAATGTAGTTAAATTAGTTATACTTCATTTGGGATATTTATTTAGCATAATAAACTACCATTCTGCTATAATTAAATTGAATAGATTATTTTGGACATCTATCAAGCAAAATAAATCACCATTCTATGCTTGCAAAGTAAAAAAGATTTTTTTTGAAGTTAATTAATATGTGAATTAATTAATAAATGATATGTTAGCTATTGATTACTAATTGTTGATAATAATAAGTTTTTATTTCCTTGATTGTTTGTTTTGATATAGATTCCCGCTTGATAGCGGATGGCATAAATAACCATTGTGTTACAGAGGATAAAAAGAAGAAATCGGAGTGTTTTCATAGCGAATAGGTCGCTACGGGACACTTCAAAATGCATATATATGTATGTGTGTGTGTATATATATATATATGAGATTTACATGAGACTTTTGTAGAGAGACCCAAGGGGGTTTTTCATCAATATTGATTTACTTATATTCTTATATTGCTTATACTGATAATTTGGTTGAAATATTTGTGACATATGGTTTGAATTGTATAAGTGTCGTTATAGCGATTTTTGCTATACCGTCACTTATGAAATATCATCTCCTTAAAACACGTGTGTTTGTTGAACTTATGCTTGTATTTTTAAAAGGTAAATGTTTGGCCGCATTTTTATGCTTTGAAAGTTGTTTAAACTATAGTTTTTAATATTTTGAGAATTTTGAAAATAAAGGTTAAGTATTAATTAAAATTTATAAAGAAGTTATAAATTTGATTAATTATCTTTTGAGATAATTAATGTTGTTTTAAATATATAAAAAGATTATAATTTGATTTATTATCAATTGGGATAATTAATGTAGATTTAAAATCTATAAAAGAATAATATCAATTATCTTTCAGAAAGATTAACGTTATTTAAAATTAATAAAAGAATTTAAATTGATTTATTATCTTCCGGGATAATAAATATTGTCTTAAATTTATAAATGTGGAAATCTATATAAAGGAATGTTTAAAAACCATGTTAAGTGTAAATTGTTTCAGGGTTTATAGTAAACAATTTTTTCAATGACATTTTTTTTGCCCTTCTTTTTAATACACTTAAGAATATAATTTGCTCTTTAAAAAGAATATTTTTAAAGAGCGTTTTTAAAAGTGTTTTATAAATTTTTGTGAAGTAAAAATCAAGCACGAGTGAGAATCAAATGTTTTAAAAGCTTGATTCATTTATCAGTGGCAAGTGTATGCGATTTAATTCCCGCATACAATCATTTGTTTAATTCCGATAGTTGATTTCTTAACTAACGATTTTGATATCCTTCTTTGTGTTTCATCAGTTCAAGACGATTTGTTTTCTTGTTTGGAGCATTTAAACTCTTTCTATTCTTAAAGTTAAGAGTGCTATCGTGGCAAGATAGATAGCAACACTCCCTAGCTTTTCCAACTCCATTGTTTCCCCCGGGGTAGCACTAGTTTTTTTTCGATAGTTGATATATCAACTATCGATTTTCTACTTTGTGTTTTGTCAATCTAAGATGATTTGTTCTCATTTTGAGCATTGGCATCCAACATTAGATAACTAAATCCAAAGAGCGAGTGGAAGCCAAGCTACGTGGATCGCACCTATTATGGTATATTCACATTTATCTAGAGATTTGCTGGTAGCATGCATGCGGCGATGTGAGTATATTCGGATGCCTGTGGATTTAAAGGGGTACGGCTTGGAAGTTCCCAAGAGTGTTGAGTGTTTGGCGTGGACTCTCAAGTATATTTTATCCAGCGATATATTTTCGATGTAGGGGCTAACCCTCCTAGTCATGTTGTATAAATTCATTCTCCTTGTTTCGATTCGAACCTTGGAGTTAATCTTTTTTTCTTTGTGTATCGTCAATCTAAGAAGATTTGTTGCTCATTTGAGCGTTGATATCCTTTGTCAGAATGACTAAAACAAAAGTGCAAGTGGGGGCCAAGCAATGTGGGTTTCCTTCCATTAGGGTATTATCACATTTACTCTAAATTGGTTTCAGTTGTATGCGCGCGGAGATATGAAATACTCGGATAATCGGTAAGATTTGTGAGGTCCAGCTTGGAGGTTTCCCAGAGCCATCGTCATTCTCAAGTATATTTTCTAGAGGTATACTTTCGGTAAGGGGGGTGCACCCTCCTAGTCATTGTTGGAAATTTCCCTTTCCTTTTTTGATTCAAATCTTTGAATTATTTTCTTAATTGCATCGAGAAGTGTCTGGAGCTCTTCCCAATGTTTCACTATTTGTGTCCATTATTTAAGTTTGGATTTTTATCTTGTTTATACCCATTCCTTCAAGTTGGGTTTTTTTCTAATTCATTTCCATTCTTTCATCTATGGATGTCGTTCTTGTGAGGTAAAAACTCTTTTTGTGTTTAGCAGTGTGGTCTTACAGAATTATTAAATGTTCATCATATTATTTGAGTTTTCTCATGCTGGTTTTTCAAACTGATCCGAGTGTTAGTTTATTATAATGCTCGGCCCAGACCGAGTATTTTTCCAGGTTGTCGTTGGTGGAACATGGAGCTCATAGAGTAGAGCTAGATGTTCACCTATCATAGTATTTTATTTTCCACTGTATTATATTATATACCCATCAATAATTGTAAGGTCAAGAAATTATAACTGTCCAGCCGATAAGGTTTGTTTTTAACTCTTATGTACCAGATATCTTGGAGTGACAATTTATATTGTCTTTGTTGTATTATATGTTGTCGTTTCCGCTGTGAGATTCTATTTCCCCTATTGTTCCTTTTATTTTACCTTGACTATCTGCCTTTCCAGTGATTGGATGTTTGGCGTTTGAATACCTTGGATGTATGGAGTGCCGACTTTCGATGGTCGAAAAGGCGGGTCATTAAAAAAAAATTCAACTACATCACCATCCTAGTACAATGTAATCGATTGAGAATAACAACATAGAAGAAAACATGGAAGAAAAGGCATGTAATATACTCAGAATAAGAGTGCAACATAGTAAATTTAGGGAAAAACCAGAATAAAAATCTTACCAATAGAAGGGACTAAAGGACTACTCCAGTTCTATAAATCCATTAGCATTTAAATAGTAATCCAAACTCGCTGCCATATTCATTTCGCTCAAACAATGTAAAAAATCATAGCCGTGAAAACAATAAATAAAAGATATAGTGCCAAATGCATCATTCGGTTTCATCGTCCATGATGTTGATTTGTTAATGAAGGATGGAAGAAGCAGTGGTTGATTTATCTATAACAAAAATAAATCTTATTTTCATGGTGGATGATGTCAATTTGGGAAAGAAAGTGTTAAATGCGGTTGCAAATGAAATTAGAAGAAATTGCTTTTACTAGTATATAATATGCAATATTAGAAAGTGCGCTACTATTAGCTCCCAGGTTCTTGCTACAGACCATCGTTTGATTCGCTTTTACACCACGGACGGCGAACAACCACTGAAGCCGGTAGGGCTCCCATGGTGGTTGACCATCGATCATGGTGGATTCTAGCATAAAGCTGGATGTCGATATTAGTACATTTATCAAGTGTGGAGTACACTATTGGAAATTCATTTGAAGAGTACCAATCTGCATTGAAATGTAACTAGTGTATAACTCATGCGTTGCACATGATATGTTTTAGAAAAAAATTGTTATAAATATTTTTAAACAATTAAATTTATTATGCAATATGGATTGAAATTACCCAAAAAAATTAAATTGTCAATTTTTGTAGATAATAATGAGTTGAATACTAATTTATTATTATATAGCATTTAGTATTTCTTAAAAAAATGAAAGTTGTTATTCTTAAGATAATTAAGTCAATATCAACATCAGAAATATATATATTACATTATTAAAGTAATAAACAAAATATATTTTTTAATGATTAAAAGAACTGTTGATTAAAAGAAACATTACAAACCATATTTCATTTTAATTCTGTAAATATAATAAATTGGTTTTTAAACCATTGATTCATATCGAAATAATTATAATTTATAATAAAACTTTCCAAAAAATAATTAATGTCAACCTTAAAAAAAAATATGATCGACTCAGTATCCATTCATAAACGTAAATTATGAATGTACATAAGTAAATTTTAACATATTCATGAAATGAATTAACTGAAAATATTCATTATTATTTAAAATTACAAACTACAATGTTCATCACTTGCCATTAATTTGCTGTCATTTTTAGTTAAAATGAATTTCACCGATAATAAAGAATTCACTTGATGTATCAATTTTATAAAAAAAACTTAGTTTATGTATAATAATATATTTATTGTAGAAAGAAAAACTTTGTTTATGTGCTATAATATATCAATTGTAGAAAGAAAAAACTGTTTATATATTTGTTTACAATGAAATACCAACTTTATAAATAAATTATATATATTTTTCCTTGTAATAAAGTACTCATAATTGAAAAAAAAAGTTACGCAAACTTGGATGTGGAATAATATAAGAGAAACAAAGATAATTTGTATATAATTATGTAAATTTTAAGTTATATAGATTTGAATGAAATGTTAGTTTAATTCACAATTTTTTTCAATATAAGTGTGGCATACACAACATTAAATTGCCATTTCTAGAAGTTATTAGACCAGATAATAAATATTAGTTAATTTGATTAATTCTAAAAATTAAAGTTTTAAATCACTTAATTAATTTAAATATAAGGACATAAATGTAAATAATATAATAAAATTAAGTGAATTTTGTAAATAATTATGTAAATTAGTAAGTGTTGATATTAAAATGTGAAATGATAATGGAGAGAATTAGTAGAACTTTGTAATAATTATTATAATGATAAACGGCACAAATTTGTAAATAAAATATCTAGAGAATTAAGGAGAGTGGAAATCCGAGTGTAGGAAATTCTTCTGTTTTACTATAATTTAATAGGTAGAAGACACATGTCACAAAGGTAATTGTGTTGTTTCTCCTTTCCCATTTAGATAATAGATTCCATGGCTATGATTTATTATTATTATTATTATTATTTCCTAGGGCCTTAGCTAAGTCAAGGTGCACGTTTTACTGTTATTTTATGTAGTTTCACTCACACCACACCAAACATAGTTTGACATGTGTGCATTATTTTACTCGGTTATGCACTTGGGTAAGTTGGGCTGCAGATATTAGTTTTGACGTATTTTTGGATATGAGTCATAGAAAATACCTTTATTTACCATTTGACTTTTTTTATGATTGTTGTGCTCAAATACGTTGGAACTAGGCCAGCTGCAGCGGAAGTAATTGGTGAATTTCAATTTTTTTCCATTTTGGATCTTTGTTGGGCCTAATAAGTCTAATTTATTAAGAACATTTCTTAATTTCTTTTATATAAAATCTTTATTTTATTTAAATTTATAAAATGATTTTATACTTTTAATTAATGTTATATATATATATCTGTGTGTGTGCGCGCGCGTGCGCGCGTGCGTGTGTGTCATATACACATATATATATTTGTGTATGCATGTAAAACATATCAAGCCGTGCAAGGTATAACATGCCCGTGTAAAGATACTGGGATTTACACAGCAACGGGCACGTTAGCTCATGTAATATATAAATGTATTGTCCAAATTAAGTTTGTATACTTTACCTATATATATATATTAAATGTTACAAATATATATATATATATAAACCATATTTTTATTTCAATAATTTTGTGTAAATATATATATATATATATAACATATTAAAATTTTATATGTTTACAATTATATGAATTTATATTTTAATCATTTATAAAATATATTAAATATAATATATATTTTTTACAAGCCAAATACAATCATATAAATATTTTTTTAAACATACATACACATATACATATATATATATATATATATTAAGTACTTATATATAATAATATAAATATAGATTAATGCTTATAAAATATACAAAATATATTTTTAACAAAAATGTATTTACCTAGTCATGCACATGGCTCAAAATTTTTATAAAAGAATTTTAGAATATAATTTTTATTAAATATCCATATGGATAATTCTAAAATATTAATAAAAATTATTTTCGAAACTAAAATTTTAATTTCTAGTAAAATTCTAAATGATATTTTGAATATTTATTATATTATTTTATAATTTAAAACAGTTTTAAAAACTAATTTTTAATTCTCATCTTAAATTTAAATATTTTTAAGTTATAAAAAAAGCATTTTTATTTTACAGCCGAGAGTATGTTATGTGTTCATCTAATTTTATAAAATATAATACATAATAATTTATATAATGTATATATATCGATATAATTAATTTATTTAATTAGTTGATTTAAATAATATTTAAATTATATATATACATATATATAATATTTTTACTACTGCTAAAAATATTTTATCCTTGATATTTTATATTAAAAATTATATAAGCATATTTGTATAAATTATGATGTGATATTTAAATTATAAACTCTATAAATATATTAAATTATTAAAAAATAATAAAATGTTTTTTTATTATCGAGCCATACTGTTATAGGTATACACATGATAAAAAATATTTTTTTATTATACAGGTATATGCAAACATATAACCAATCTGATTGTGATAATATATTTGTATATCGGAATCGTCACCTAACTAACAATATAATATGTATAGATATAATATAAACATTATATCTAAACATTAATGATCATATATTTGTTAGAAATGTACATTACACCCAATGCCTGAAAGTACACCTTGAAATTATGAGAGTTGCTCCTTGAACTGATTTCCAATCAAGTAGATTGCTCAACTTTAAATCGATGACCACTAGCTATCGAATATAACTGCTTTTACTTTAATTTGAACTTGATATGATAGAGGATGGAAGGAATATGGTTAGGCCATAAATAGTCCTAAATGGAGGCTTAAAAAAGTATGAAGTAGGTGTGGGTAGAGAAGTTTATACAGAAGTAGAAAAGAAGAAAAGTTGGGATTTTAATCTTTACCCATTTTCCCCTGCCTTATCTCCCAAACCCTAGCCCACCAAGATTCCATCATATGTCGCCCATCAACCCCTATTAGAGTCGAATCAACTAGCCCCTCTCATGAACTTAAACCCATTTAAAGCCCGAACAAAATATTTTATAATTAAATCCAATTTAACGCGTTCCAATATCTTATGTCGATTAATATATTTATAATTATGATAAACATATTTAATAATATTTGGTCATCAAATAAAAATCAAATTTTATAACTAATAAATTCATAAATATTAAATAATTTAATTCATTTATAATAATTACAAATTAATTACATCATTTGGTTAAAGGAGTATTCGTTGTTTTGGTTGTGTGACCTGTTAGTTGTAAATTTGGTCAGCAATTAATAATGGACTATTCGAATATTCATGTTCACGTGTCACTTGGTAGGTGGTGCGACATTTTGGCCAAATTTATCGCTAATTTGGTTTTGGTAAAGTCCAATTTTACTTTGTTAAGCATTGCCCGATTGTGACTATTATTTACACCAACTCTCTTCGTTAAAACTACATCACTTTGGACTTATTGGAATTTGGTAATGGTCAAAACTCCAAAATCGTCCATATTTAACTCTATGGTCCAAACATAAAGTCCTTGGTTCAATAATAAGAATTATTATTAACTGAACTACTTTGGCCAAAGATTTTGACTTTGAGTTGACTTGAGTTGGCAGTGATACTAACTCTGTATAACTGAGGAGATAAACCCTTCCTTGAATAGTGCATCACTTCCAATGCTTCCACTTGACCCAACTATAGTCACTTGATGGACGTCATGCCATGATTTGACTACAATCAAAGCCGAGCTTTCAAATTGAAGATCATAGTAATTTGAAGTCGAGAGAACTGTGTAAATTAGTCGCATCGATATTTTCTGTTTGACCTTAGTTGTATTAACCAACAGAAAATTATCGAGTGAGTCATTTCATAGGCATCCAATAACTATCAGTATGTAACCTCCTAGTGCCCCCAACAGTCATAAGTAATACACTGTCCAATGTTTGAATAGCATTGCATACTTTAGTCTCAATGGATACATCGATATCCAGTCTCGATACATTTTGACTAAGAACATATTAAATGATGTGTTTGTTATAATGTGATACGATACTCATGATTTCAACTATTTATAATTACTATCACAAACACACCGTTCATGGATTTTCTATTAAATATATTTTAATTAAATATTTAATTATTTATAACACATTATAACAAATATATACAAAAAGAAAAACGCCTTTAATAGGAATGAGAATTGATTACAGAGTTAATTAATTTTTAATAAATTACAAAATTGCTCCTAGGACATACTTATAACTCTATTATTCTCTCACTTGCACTTGAGGCCAGTTATGGAATCTTAATCACATCCCTTCAATCAGCTTCTCCAGAGTTGACCAGGCTAGATCCTTAATGAATGGATCTGTTATATTATCCTTGGTATCTACCCTTTGTATCACGACCTCTTTCTTATCAACAAATTCTATGACGAGATGGAACTTTCGAAGAATATTCCATGACTTCTTGTGTGCTCTAGGCTCCTTTGCAATCTGTATCGCCTCACTGTTATCACAAAACAATGCCAATCGATTCTCGGTATCAGGAATCACTCCGAGCTCACTTAAAAACTTGCATTCCATACTGCCTCTTTAGCTGCTTCATTGAGGGTGATGTACTTGGCCTCCATCGTCAAATCAGCTATTGTTTCTTGCTTGAAACTTTTCTAACTGACGGCTATGCCGTTAAGTATAAAGACATAACCAGACACAGATTTACTATCATCTATATTACTTTGAAAGCTGGAGTACATATACACCTTTATAAGGAGATCTCCATTCCCATATATGAGGACTAAGTCCCGAGTATCTCTATAGATCTTTATACTTAGTATGTAGGATGCTTCTCCTAAATCCATCATTAGGAAGTTCTTGGAAATTCAAACTTTCACTGATTATAACAACGAAGTATCATTACCAATCAATAATACATCGTCGACATACCGCACTAAAATACGATGGCTTTGCCCTGTTCCTTTCTGTATACACATACTTCCTCTATGTTTTGATAAAAACCAAACTGTTTGATTACCTTATCAAAACTCTTATTCCAACTCCTTGATGCTTGTTTAAATCCATGAATGGACTTTAACAACTTGCAAGCCTTTCCTTCTCTTCCACTGACCACAAAATCCTCGAGCTGCGACATATAGACGGTCTCTTCTAAATCACCATTTAGAAATATCGTCGTCACATCCATTTGCCAAATTTCGTAGTCATAGAATGCTGCAGTGTTCTGAATGGATTTAAGCATGGCTAAGGGTGAAAAAGTTTCATCATAATCAACACCTTGAATTTGATGAAATCCTTTTGCAACTAGCTTAGCTTTGTATGTCTCTACTTCTCCATCTACATTTAGCTTTTTCTTAAAATCCATTTGCAGCTGATGGGTTTTATCCCTTTAGGTACATCCGACAAACTCCATCCTTTGTTTTCGGACATGGAATCCATCTTGGATTTCATTGCTCCAAGCCATAGTGTAGAGTCTTGACTATGCAGTGCTTATTGGAAAGATAGAGGAGTATCGTCATCTAAAACACGTTCCTCCTTCGTGCCATCCATAAGGAAACAGTAGTATCTCTCTAGTGCGTAAGATTCCCTACTAGACCTTCTAATAGATTTTGCATTATTGTATGCTGGTGAACTCGGTTCTTCTACTATTTCAGTCATAGTAGTAATATCTCAGATCTCATCCAAGTCTAAAACTTCGCTGTTAATTTATTTCAACAGAAATTCCTTTTCTAAAAAGATAGTGTGTATGGAAATAATCACTTTTTGTTCCTTTGTGTTGTAGAAAATATATCCCCTAGAGTTATTGGGATATCCTATAAACATACACAAATTTGATCTTGCCTCAAGCTTATTAGGGCCAATGTTCTTAACATAGGCCAAACAATCCCCACACCTTCAAATAATTAAATTAGGTTTCTTCTCATACCATATCTCATATGGCATCTTAGGCGTAGATTTAGCGGGTACTAAGTTCAGTATATGCACTGCAATTTCTAGCGCATATCCCCAATAGGACAGAGGCAACTCCGCTTTACTCATCATGAAACGAACCATATCTAATAAGGTTCGATTCCTTTGCTCCGACACCATTGTGTTATGGAGTATAGAATGGAGTAAGTTGAAAGATAATTCCATTATATTTTAAGTATTGCTGGAGCTCTTATCCAATATACTCGACTCCTAGATTAGATTGTAGGATTTTAATCTTCTTGGTTCGTCTGATTTTCAACTTTATTTTTGTACTCCTTAAATTTCTCACAGACATCGAAATTTTTCTTCATAAGATACACATATCCTAGTCTTGAGAAATCATCCGTAAAGGTTACGAAGTAATAATTATTTCTTTGGTTACTATAGGCATTGGGCCATATACATCACTAAGTACTAATCCTAAGAGTTCATCAACTCTTTCATTGCTCCCGCTGAAGGGGTGTTTGGTCATTTTTTATTTGAGACGCGACTCACATGTGTTAAATGATTCAGAATCAATTGAAGGTATAAAACCTTTAGTTTCGGTTTGTGTAGTCGTTTATCACTAATATGACCTAGCTTATAATGCCAAAGATAATTATTATTTATATTACTATTTGAAATACTCACAAAACATAATTAATTTATATTTAGCAAATAAATGCCATTTCAAGAGAACCATCACAAACTTTATTTCCATTCAAACTAATGTTCAAACATCATTTGTACAATGAAATATATATCTAGTCTCAAACAATCTAGAAAAAGGAATAATTTCACAAATATAAAGTCTTTTACATAATAGCATTTTTTAATATCAAAACAAAACCCCTAGGCAAACATAAATGAAAATCTCCTACTGTTGTTGCATCTACGATAGACCTATCATCAACTTGAAGTCTCATTTCTCCCTTGCCAGGTGACGCTAGTTCCTAATCCCTTGTAACGAATTACAAATGTGAGTTATGAATCCTGTATCTAAAACCCAAGACATTTTTTTGATTACAAAATTATTTTGAATCATAAATTTACCTTATGGAGCTGCAGAATTGCTAAACACTACAACAAAATGTACCTGTCATAGTTTTTCAAAAATGCTATAAAAACCTTTAACAGCGTTTTTAACTACGTTGTATATTAACATGCCATTGTAGGTCGGACATATACCATAGCAAGATAGAAAACACCGTAGAATCTACGTATTTATAGCGTATTTTTGATATCATTAATACGTTTTACAGCGTTTTTGTTGATGAGCAAAATTTTTTTTCTTAGCGTTCGTCTTCGCCTAGAAATATATTCAATAGCGGTTATAATATGCTATGTTCACTTTTTACAGCGTTCTTTTCATTCCTATGATTTCTTTTTACAGCGTTTCTTTTGTTGCTATGATGTTTATTTACAGCGTTTTCTGGAATGCTTGGGTGCTATTTTATAGCAGATGATTGTATTGTCGTGAAAGCTTTGTCTTTGGAAGAAAAATTTGTAAAAACTTTCTATAGAGTTTCGAAAACGCTGTTTAATCTTTTCTTAGCGATTTATTAACGCTGTTAAATATTTTCATAGCATTTTATAAATCCTATCGTATTTTGCTCAGTTCCTAACCAATATATAGCAGGTTCCAATTCTATATGCAGCCACAATTTATATATAACACAGCTTATATAAACACATATATTTCATAACCAACATATATTATATTAATCACACATTTTATAATCAACATATTATATTAATCACACATCTTACAATTAACATGTAACATTACATAATAAACATACGCAATATTCTTACATCAAAATGGATAATAAGTTCATAATATTTTAATGTAGAACAAGCGGCAACTAGTGACCAAAAGTAGTAATACATATAAGCATACAAACCAAAATGTAGTTATAGCATCAAAAGTAACTTCGAATCCATAACTTGCTGCGGTAGGTTACTATTTTTTCCATCAAATATATCTATCCACCTACAAAGGAAAAGTTCTTTATTATATGTACTTGATTAGGATTAAAAGACGGAAATATTAAGTAGCTAGTTCTCAAGTTATTTTAAGCTTTATAAAACAAACATGTGAAAGAATGAACTTGAAACTTTTCTTTATACTTGTTTTGTGCTATTATTAATTGCAAGGTCAGTTACAATATAAACTTGTACCTTTTGTGTTTGATTAGTATATAATTCAATGTGTATTGTTTTATCAGTTATCTATTGTACCATTAATGTGATTTTAGAGTCTTAGACTCCGTGTTAGTATCTAGTATATAAATGTGTGTCTAACCATTATTTGCAGTACATGTGAATTTTCATTGTTCTCCAAATCATAATTTTCGCATTTTGAAAAGGGAAAAAAATGAAATCTCTATGTTTTGTTCAAAATCCGAACTTTTGATCATTGAAATTCTTTAAATGAAATCAGAAGAGTACCATCTCCATCCGCTGGAAATTGAAAGGAACACAACAGTACCTAACTCAGGCTATAGCAGACAACAAGGGAAAAAAATTCAAACTATGCATTTCTGAAATTGCAATCGGTATTATTTTCTTCTCATGGCCTAACAAAATCAAAATGGCATGTACAATGCTATACTCTTCTAAGATAAAAATACTAAGAATTTTCAAGGCTTAGCAAAACAACATGACCTTAAAGATAAAAATTAAAATGTCATTGTCTTAATTTCAATTTCAGGAAAATAAAATGTATGCTTTTCTTACAACAGTACATTAAGTAGCCAGTTCTCAAGTTATTTTAAGCTTTATAAAACAAACATGTGAAAGAATGAATTTGAAACTTTTCTTTCTCCGTACATAACATCATAAGTTTTACGTGAAAACATATCAGAAAACACATCATGACAAATATGATTTATAATGAACGACGAGATGCACCAAAGAGTCAAAAGGTCATACCAAAAATTCCCAGGAAAGATTGACAGTGCCATAAAGTCGATTTTGATACTCTTAGGCTGTCAGATATTAACGTGTAATTGTTCCAGTAAGTAAAACAAAAATAATATTAAATTTCAATACGTCTCATAATGAAGTACAAATATAGTCCAGGAAGCTATGTTTTCATGGCATATAGACGTTACAATAAAAAATAAAATGATAAATCAACATATATAGTAAATAAAAATTGCAGTGCTTACAAACATAGGCCACTCTCATGTGTGGATCCTCACATCCATCTTCTATATCTAATAATTTGCAATATTCCATTATCTGCAGTATCTGTCGCAATGAAAGTATTAAATGCTAACTTCTACACCCTTATTATACCGACTTTTTATTTATATTTCTATACTCCCTCGATCCAGGGTTTTTGTCACTTCGGCTTCTTGCAGAAATAGAAAGAAGCTCCTGGGTCTATCAGTTTGTATACATTAAGTCCTTAAATTCTCTCACTTATCTTTTTTTGAAACTTTTATAGGTCTAGAAAGTCGAGAAAATGTGGATATTTATTATGCATGGTATTCATAAGTTAGATAAGGGAATAATTGATTCAAAAGTGCGTAAAAGCTATAAAAAAAATGTCACTCAGAGTTATTTTATAAAAACGAGCTTTAGTATCACTGACAAAACGTAGCCAAATCACAACTTCAGTGCTTCACTTTTTACATCTTGAAGTCTAAATTTTAATTCGCCCTTTAATGAAGCAGCACTTTTTAAAAAATGCGGATTAAGCGATTTGACCCTAAATTGTTGCATTCATATTCAGTCTATAAACAATTCCAAAATAATGCAAGAAATTCAAATGTGGTTGATTTGCTCAATCGAGAAAATATTTCATGCCAAACTATATAAATAATATATTTGGGGTATCCTTGAAAGTTTAATATTTAAAGTATATTCGTAAAAATAAATAAATTTATTATTTGTATAATTTAGTTAGATCTCACTACTGTGCATTTTTAATTTGAAAAACACACTATATGTCTTTGTTATTTAACATGATATTTTTCTTTTACTTTAGAATTACCACTGTATAATATTACATTAATTGTTAATTTATTTTAATTAACTTTATTTTTGACATGTTGAGTAGTATGGGATCACACTGCTTAGATTGTGCATACAATTTCCCCAACATAATAACCAACGATATTCCTAACCTGGCTAGGTACAAGAGGTTATAATGCTCATAAGTAATTATTCTATTTAACCTTTACTTGTTCCATGTTTTTCATGAAAAAAGATAAATAAATAAACAAGCAAACGTAAATGCTTCCCAAAAATGTAAGCTTTTCTCTATATGCAAACACATCTTTAGGGTAAAGATTCAAGCAGATGAAAGTTTTTGCATTCATTTATTGTTTATTTTTTACATCATCATCTACAGTCGCAAAACATAGAAAAGGAAGATGACTGGTCTCATTTGCCTTACAATAGTTAATATAATCAAACAGCGTGAGCATGTATACCAATAGCAACAACAAGGATGGTAAGTATACAAAAGAAAAGAATGCTATGCAGCAAAATGGAAATCCCACTGGTACTCATATTTCCAGACTCTATAACTCTTGTTATTGATGGAAGCTGAAAAAGAAAACTTGGAGAGAGGAGAATGAACAGTGCCACAGCAACGATTACTGGACCCTAATCCGTAGACATATCTGTAATCTTAGCAAGCCAGTCTTGTACTTTTAGAGAGTAATATATGTAGATATTTTGTAGTAGGGATTCAAATCTTAAGGCATAAGAAAAAAACTTAAGAAAAATGGATGATGGAAAGATGCTTTGATAGATACTTGATTAGGAAGTAAAGGAATGGATGTTGCTAAGAAGAAAGAAGTAATGATGTAAGGAGAGAAAAAGGTAGATCCATGGATTCATTTCTTGATCATGTGTCCATACACACTAGGATTAAGGAAAAGCAAGGTATCATAATCTCCTTATTATTTTAAAAGATGATGTGACTGCTATATGAGAAATTATACACCGGTAATGATGTTTTAGCATCGAGAAATAGTGAAATACTATAATATATCCTCTTAAATTACAAGAATTGCCAACATGCCAAAATCAAATGAATTTTGCTCTCTGTCACAAAATATAATTGTTATTTGGTACGACTGTATGCTTTTGAGACCACTCCAAGTAGGATGAGTCACAAGTGTGAATTGGTTATGAGAATGTAGATTACTGAAATTGAGTGAACGATTATGGAAACACAAAATTCCAAAGACATCTACGTTTGAATCAAAAAAATGAGAACCATTAGAAATTCCGATGGATGTAGACGTGGGTAAGATAGCATCTGTCCGAAAACTATCCATCCCGCTTTATTATGATACTAGTTTATATTATCAGTGTGTGTGCATATATATATAACTATCATTTTAGTGTGTATACAAACACATATATGTACATGTATATGTTATGTATCTTTGTATATGTCCACAAACACATATATGTACATGTATATGTTATGTATCTTTGTATACATTAGTATATGCTCAACTTGAAATTTTATAGCAAAAATTTGAAACATGTTTAGTATTAGAGAACTATCGTTTTAGTGGGGGATGTTAGAAATAGTCAATATAGTGTTAACCATATGTTCATATTTATATGTTAGTGCCTAGAGTTTAGGAAGTAATGGGTATTTTCCTTTTATTTAAAGCTTTGTACGTAGTTCTTATCATCAGGAGAATAACAGTAGAAAATAACAATGTAGTCTCTTTTGTTTACGGTTGTATCTCTATCCTCTTTTCTATATTAAATCCTAACATGGTATCAGAGCCAAGTTAGAGAGGAGAGAGAGAAAGAGATAGAGATTAGAGAGTGCTAGTCAGTTTTTATTTTGCTGCTTCATTTCACAAAAATAAAGGTCTCAAAAAGCTTGTCGCGTCTACAAATTTCGAGATCTAGATGTGGATGTTTTGTTTGCTTTGAGATCTAAAGAAGAACGCGTCTGCAAGTGCTCAAAGAAGATGTAGTCGTCCTCAATGGTAGTTGCTTGCGCCTTGCTTGGAGCTCACTGTTCGCCGGAGTTCACTTGGAGTTCGCCGAGAAGCTTGCTGAGATTTGCTGCGCCGTCGCAACACTTTCTTCACCCAAAACCAGAATAATCAGACTATCCACACTCAAATTTTCTAAATAAATTCGATTCCCAAATCAAAACTTGTTCGAATCGAGGTGTACGTGGATTCGAATCAAAGGTTGACTTGCTATGGTGATGCGGAGCGGTGATTTTGGGGTTGCAAATTTGGGGACGCAGTCGAGGATGATTAGAGGAGCGACGATTGGATTTGCAGTTGTTTCGGAGAGGGGATTTGAGATTGGTTGTATGGTCGTCGATTTTGGTTGTGAGGTGGTGAAGGCGTTGCGGTCCGAGCTCTGCTAGCAGCAAGTAGGTGGATTCAATGTTGTTGGTGGTCGAACTGCAGTTTTTGGAAGAGGTTTGTGGTTATTGCTTGCTGTTTTATGGTCAGGGGATGTAGCTAGGAGTGTAGTATTTGATGTGCTTTGGAGGTTGCTGTGTGGTTTGCTGGAAGGTGAATTTTGGCGATTATGGAAGTTCGATGAAGGGGAGAAGGTTATGTTGTCTGGTATGTGTAATGTTGGTGATGGATGAACTATGAGTTGTAGCAGTTGGATGCTCTGGAAGTTTGGGCAGCGGTTGTTACAATGATGAAAAGGTGAAGATGTTTGCAGTGTTTAGGTGAAGTATTTGGAGAATGTGAAGAGTGGAAGTTGATGGTTGGTGAGGTTGCAGAAGGTTTGTAGCTGAGGTTGTTGGATTGTTTTGTGACGTTGATGAATGTAACCGCTGAATAGAAGTGGTGATGTAGTGTTAATGGCAGTTTGGTATTGTTGTTGATATGGCTAGGGTGAAATGAATGCTTGTTTGATGGTGGGGCTTCAGGCTGTTTTATGATATGGTGATGGAAGTGCAGGCTACAGGAAGAAGTTTGTACAGGCAGTAAAGCACACTGTGCAAGGCAGCAGTAGATATGATTGGTAACTGTAAGGAGCAGTTGGATGTGTCAGGCAAAAATGAGGTGGGCAAAGAGATACGGTCAGTGTTAGTAGTGAAGAGGCAAAGTAGAAGTGGTGTGTGCACTGCACTGTGTACAGATGTGCACAACAGTGACAGCGAGGGGGATATGTAGTTATTAGGAAATGTTGAGGCTGTGGATGATGTTTTGCAAGGAGGAGATTGTTCTGGTTTGTATAGGAAAGGTGACAGTGACCAGTTATGAGTGTGTACAGGGTTTGTGAGTGTTTGATTGTGAAGAATGATGAAGTGATGAAGTGTGCAGTGAGGATGTGGTATGGTTGAAGTGTATGCAGAGATTGAAGATGGTGTGTATTGTCTGGAGTGACGGTGTTAGGCAGAGGAAGTGAATATGGGATGGCTGATTGTATGGAGACTGTTGAAATCTGTTTTGAGATAATGGTGAATGTGTATGTGTTGAAACTGAGATGTGTGGTATGCAGTTTTGTAGTTGTGGTGAAGGAGAGTTGCAGTGTTGTGATTGAGTTGATGAAGACTGAGTTTGTTTTTCAGATGTTTGTCGCAACGGTGATGTTGATGTTAGCATGAAGAAGACGTTCTGCAAAACGTTGGTTGCAAAATGTTGGTAGTGAAGAAAACGATGTCGGATTATGAGGTTGGACAATTCGAAGAATGCTCGAAAACTGTTTGATGATATGCCTAAGAGAAGATAGGCATGCCTACATGTGAAGTAGGTAGAGTGAGGAAGATTTGGTTTTGTGTCATCCAACAATTAAGGAAGAAGAGATGCGGTTCTCACTTGTTGGAGAGATGACAGATATAAGGGATGACCCGAATGGAGAGGTCAGTGGATCCCTAAGAGTAAACCAAGAGTATTTGTTGATGGTTAAAGTACCAATCAACGTGAAACAGTTAGCATGCCCAACCAGGTAGAGATGAAAGTTGTGACCGAGTTCGTATGGAAGACGATGAAGAAATTGTGTTGTAAACTGAATATTAGCACATTCAGTTTAAGGGAGGGTGTTAGAAATAGTCAATAGTAGAAAATAACAATGTAGTCTCTTTTGTTTACGGTTGTATCTCTATCCTCTTTTCTATATTAAATCCTAACATTGTTGGGCAACGACGGTCGGACGAGGCCCCTCCGTCTCCAGCACGTGGCATACGCATATGAGTCGGCACACACTTTGTTGTAACAAAAGGAATCCCTGATGTTACGTGTCTACCAACTCATATTTATACACCACTTCTCCAAGTTATTTTGCAATGTGGGACTTTCCAAATCCAAACCGTCGTTCCTCCATTAAACATGCGAGACAACCCTAACAGTCTCCCCCTTGACTCGCATCCTTTGCGGTAACCTTTGAGAGCACTGCCGTGTCCGCATGGCCCAGTCCGTGACCATCGGCTTTGATACCATTGTTGGGCAACGACGGTCGGACGAGGCCCCTCCGTCTCCAGCACGTGGCATACGCATATGAGTCGGCACACACTTTGTTGTAACAAAAGGAATCCCTGATGTTACGTGTCTACCAACTCATATTTATACACCACTTCTCCAAGTTATTTTGCAATGTGGGACTTTCCAAATCCAAACCGTCGTTCCTCCATTAAACATGCGAGACAACCCTAACAGGGGAGTCGTACATTGTCAGGCCTCAAATCTGAAGAACAGCCTTCATTTTACTATTTAATTCTCTCATACCCTTGGGAGTCGTACATTGTCTGATCTGTAAATAAAAAAAATTGACAGTAACACTCAAACATGTACACTCATACGATCACTCAACAATTGACAGTAGCACGATATATTCACTCAACAACTCATAATATCTCCATAGATTCACTATTACAAGAGACTGCGTACACTCCCAAAGATTGTGAAATACGTCGTGAAGCCTTAATATTAAGACCGGATTATACCTTATCAAAAAATTTACAAACAACACTAGGTTATTGAAGCTTTCGGTAAAAGAAACAAAGTTGCAAACCAAAAGCATTACCAAAAGCATAGTAAGATAAAAAAAAATAGACCAAGATAACTTATTACATGCTAGAATTTATTCATTATTATTTCAAATCATTATTAATTTGTTCCAAGTAAGTTCATAAATATGTCATGTTAGTTTATACAAAATATACGTCATGTTCCAAGTAAGGTATCATAATCCCTTAATATGTCATGTTTATACTGTAAGATAGTTTCCATCTGCATCTACAGAACTATACATTATGACCAAAGGATAATTGAGTACTTGAGTGATGTACTATAGTGACATATATAGTGTACAGGCAACCAAAGTGCAGGCATGGCCAATATTTGAACTTGCAAAGATGATTATATTAAGTTAAATTACACTTACTTGAACTTGCATCTGTTATAACTTCAACATTTACTTCTTGTTGCAAAGATGTTGGAACTACATCGACATTTCCATTTCTCTCGCTTTCTACATCAACTTTAACATGTACTTCTTGTTGCATTGTATTGTCATTGACTACTTGGGGGTTGTCTTGAATTTGAGCATCATTATTTTCAAAATTGTCTTCATTCTGAATATTGTTCTTTACCACGAACCTCTTTCTTTTTGGATTTTTACCCATTTTCTGTAAATTAAAACAAAACCATTATAGAGTAACCAAAAAAATGCCAACAGTAGTACTACAAAGGGAAAAGGAGACTAAAGCGGTGAGCAGACCTCTGTAAAGCCAAGTGAATGTCACACAAATTTACTTAACAAAATGTTAACATAAGGGAAAATGACGAGTAGAGAATGAGCATAATGATACCAAATTTTAAGAATAAACGAGATATACAAAATTGTGGTAACTAAACGAATTATATTAATGACTTACACAATAGAACATTGATGAAGAAATAAATAATTAGTATTAGATAACTAGTTTTGTTTTTGCTACATAGATCAAAAATTGAAATTATAAATGTAACAAGACGATTAATAGAACTATCTAGAGATAAATAGAGAGAATTACAAATGATATTCATGGATTTCAGAAAAATGTGCGATGGAGTATAATTGATGTAATTTGGTGGATGCCAAGTAAAAAAAATGAATTTTAGCTTAGTTCAACTTAATTAATATATGTATGAAAATACCAAGATGAAAGTATGGTCTCTACAAAGAAAGACTACCGAGCTTTTGATAAAGGTTGGATAAATATGTTAGAATGATACCCGAATTCCAATTCGTGATTTGAAGAAGGAGAAAGGCCATTGGAGAAGCGTCAATGAGAAAGGAGGAAACCCTAACCCTAGAAGTGGAAGCAAGCTCCAGGAAGTTGCTAGAATTACTAATCCACTATCTTGGTTCGGTGGAGCTGGAGCAGTGTAGGGTGGAGACCGAATGAGCTACTTCGTTCTGTGGTTGGGTGGTGGTAGGAGCGGCAGTGGAAATATGATTTTGGTGATGCCGAACCAAATTTTTGGTTCGGTATTGTGCCGCTCCAAATAGAAGTGCTAGTGCCGAACCAGAAGATGCTGCTCCAAAATGCGGTGTGCTGAACCAAGTATTGCCAGTCCAGATTTGAGATGCTGAAGGCCGAACCAAATATTTGGTTTGGTGCTAGCATGCCGGAGCAATCTATGTGCGCTGTTTGCCAGACCAAACATGCTGAACCAAGACTGCCGAACCAAACCCCAGAGCTGCTATATAGTAGCTACCCCTCCTCATTTCTTCACTCTACAAATATTGGAGCTTCTAGACAACAATGGTAGCCATCCTAGAGAGCTGAAACTCTATAGAATTTTGTCTGTATTGTTAATTCTTTTTATGTATAGCCTCCAAAAGTGAATCAATCTTGTAACTCTAATCATTCAGTGATTAATAAAATCTCATCTCCCCAAGTGGACGTACACTACCTCGCGGTAGTGGAACCACTATAAATTCTGGTGTTATTTATTTTTCTACACTGCATTGATATGTGACTGTCTGTTCTAGTGTTTACCTCTGTTTGTTTCGTCTTACTACAATCACGATCCGGTTGTTTTCCACCGCATTGGGTTTTTTACCTTTTTATTCCCTTAGACTGATCATCTGAAGAGATTTTCCCCAACAGTCTGGTATTAAAGCTGCAAGGTTGATTGAGGAGTGTTAGACGCTATGGCAGGAGATGAAGGGACTCCGGTTGTTACAAGGCCCTATACTAGAGGGACGTATATCACGTCAGGATCACAGTTGGAAATTGAGAAATGGAATGGGGATAAAGACTTCGAGAAGTGGCAATGGAGGATGAAGGTTGTTCTAATGAGGAATGAAGTCCATCCAGTAGTGTTTGCCCCTGAGGAGTTGACGGCTGACTTCTCAATCGCGAAAAGGAAGGAGATGGAGAAATGGGTGTTTACTACTTTACAACTAACTATGGGAGAGAATGTTATCTCAAATATTAGCAGTGAGACCAATGATAGGGGTATTTGGACCAAGCTAGAAAATCTCTACTTGTAGAAAACTCTGACTAACCGTCTGATATTACTGAAGTCATTTTTCACCATGCGGATGAGAGAGGGTACTTCAATGAAGGAACATCTTAATTTCTTTGATGATCTCGTGATGAAGATGAAGACTGTTGACTTGAAGATGGATGAGGAGAAAATGGCAATGATTCTTTTGTGTTCTCTTACGGAGCGTTACATAGGTTTCGCTAACAGCCTTATCTTCGCTAGAAACACATTGACAGTGGAAGATGTGAAGTCGGGCCTTCTATCTGGGGGCTTGAGAGATCAGATAAAGGATATAAGTGAAGGAAGTAGAGGTGGAAGTAGTAGTCACGGCCTGTTTGTTGAAATAGGTAGAGAAGATAAGAAGAATTGGCACTCTAGAGGGCGTTCCAAGTCTAGGAAGGCGGGTAATGGCAGGAGAGGAAAGTCTAAGGACGGGAAGTGCTTTATTTGCAAGAAACCTGGTCATTGGAAAAAGGATTGTCCAGATTTGAAGAAGAAGGAAGAAGACGGATCTTCATCATTTGCAGTGGAGAAGTCTGTATTTGACGATGTGTTGTCTGCAGCACTGTCGGATGTCTCAGACCATTGGGTGCTGGACTCGGGGGCGTCTTTCCATATGACACCTAATAAGGATTACTTCAGTTCTTTCGTTAAAGGAGAGGGAAGCTCTTTTCTTATGGGTAATGATGCTAGCTGTAGAGCAATGGGTGAAGGTACAGTGAGGATCATGATGTTTGACGGAGTGATATGCACTTTGATAGGTGTCCGGTATGTTCCAGGTCTTCGGATGTCCTTAATTTCTTTAGGACAATTGGCATCTTTGGGATGCAAGGTAACTATCGAGAAGGATAGTCTGAAGGTTTCGAGAGGTGCACTAGTTCTTATGAAAGGAGATGTGTTCTGAAATCTGTATTTGCCGAAAGGAACCACGATTCTTGGAGAGTCGTGTGTTGGAGTAGATAGTTCTTGTGCATTGGATGCCACAAAGCTTTGTCATCTCAGGTTGGGTCATATTTCAGAGAAGGGCTTAGAGTTGCTTCAAAGACGGAAGATGATCAAAGGAGAAAGCTTTGACAAGATGGACTTTTGCCAGGAGTATGTGTTAGGCAAGCAAACTAAAGTATCTTTTGGAGTTGGACTCCATAGATCAAGGCGAGTACTTGAGTACGTGCATACAGAAGTTTGGGGACCAGTTGCCACTCCTTCTCTTGGAGAAGCAAAGTATTTTATCTCTTTAATTGATGAATTTTCTCGGTAAGTATGGGTATATGTGATGAAGGCCAAATTAGAAAGTTTTGAGAAGTTCAAATACTGGAAAGCGCTTGTTGAGAATCAATCTGGTTCTAGGTTGAAGGTGCTGAGATCTGATAATGGCGGTGAATTGTCTCTAGGGAGTTCCTCAACTTTTGTATATGGCATGGCATTCAGAGACATTTCACTACACCCGGCGATCCACAATCCAATGGGGTTGCAGAAAGGATGAACATGACTCTACTGGAGAAGGCTCGTTGCTTGAGATTAACGGCGGGCTTGTCTAGAGACTTTTGCGCTGAGGAATTATCAACTGCGGCGCATATCATAAATCGAATTTCGTGCTCAGCCATAGATGGGAAGATTCCAGAGGAAAAGTGGAGAGGTAAAGCAGTGTATCTTGGTTACTTTCGAATTTTTGGTTGTCCTGTGTACGTTCATCATACATGTGATGACAAGTTGGAGGCTAGAGCATACAAGGGCATACTAATGGGATACACTGATGGTATCAAAGGGTATCGAATTTGGAACCCTATTGATCGGAAGATTGATCATTCTAGACATGTTACTTTTGATGAGTTTGCTATGTTCAATCCGAAGGAGAATCTACCTACCACATCAGAAGATTCTGATAGGCCTAAGGAGATGGAAGAAGTTCTCGTATTCCAGCCAAATAGTAGAGGTTCTATTGATGCTGTCAAGGAAAACGTAGTTGATGAAACATCACATGATAGTCCATAGGTACCTTCTAGTAGTGCTGGTGATATGCATGAATCTATAGGAAGTTCAGTTCAAGGTGGAGCCGAAAGAAGTTTAGGTGAAGAAGTACCTACCCGGGTCAGTCGTAGGACTATTAGGCCGCCCGAACGGTATGGTGATTGGCAGTTTGCGAACCATAGCCTTGGTGATCAGTTTCACTATGCCCTACATGTGGTTCATGAGGAGCCGCTTGACCTTGATGAAGCTTTGAAGTCATGTGACAGTTCGAAGTGGATGTGCGCTATGGAAGAGGAGTTAGAGTCATTGAAGAAGAACAAGACTTGGGATTTGGTACCACCTCCTTAAGGAAGCCGAGCCATAGGTTGCAAGTGGGTGTTCAAGGTGAAGGATGATGGGAGATACAAGACTAAACTAGTTACTAAAGGGTTTCTACAAAGATAGGGATTGGAGTATAATGAGATATTCTCTCCAGTAGTGAGGCATATGTCCATCCGCATTTTGCTCGCTATCGTCGCAGCTTATGACTTGGAGCTGGAGCAACTGGACGTGAAAACCACTTTCTTGCATGGAGACTTGGATGGGACATCTACATGAAGCAGCCAGAAGGATTTGTTGTAGATGGGAAAGAAAATTGGGTTTGCAAATTGAAGAAGTCATTATATGGACTTAAACAGTCGCCTAGACAATGGTACAAGAGGTTTGACTCTTTTATGCTTTCACTTGGTTTTGATCGTAGCATCAAAGGCGCTTGTGTGTACCTCAAGCATTTAAAGAATGGCAGATGGGTGTACCTACTCTTGTACGTGGATGATATGTTGTTTGCTTCCAAGAATAAGGCTGAAATTGACAGTTTAAAGCGAAAGCTAAAAGCGAAATTCAAAATGAAAGACATTGGAGAAACAAAGAAAATTTTGGGTATGGAAATCCAAAGGGATAGAAAGTTAGGACTTTTGAGCCTCACTCAAAAGGAGTACATTCGAAAGGTGCTTGCTTGGTTTAGCATGGAAGGGACAAAGGCAATCAGCACACCCATGCCTTTGCACATACAGCTTTCTAGTAAAGGCTCTCCGATCTCAGAAAAGGACATGGCTTATATGATGAAGGTCCCATATGCAAGTGCAGTTGGCATCTTAATGTATGTCATGGTCTGCACTAGGCCTAACATTGCACAGGCGGTTGGATTAGTGAGTAGGTTCATGGAAAATCCAGGAAAGACGCATTGGAAAGTAGTGAAGTGTATCTTCAAATACCTTAGAGGAACTCCAAATCATGGACTTGTCTTTGGCGGCAGAGGAAGAGATTTCAGCTTGGTTGGATTTCATGATTCCGACTATGCCGGTGATAGAGATCGAAGGAAGTCAACCTCCGGATATGTGTTCACCATTGGTGGGACATCGATCAGTTGGAGAGCGAGGTTGCAGATGATTGTGGCTTTGTCTACTACAGAGGCAGAGCTCATAGCTACGGTTGAAGCAGCTAAGGAGGCACTTTATTTGAGGCGACTATTGTGTGATTTGGGCTTCGTATATGAAGGCATGGATGTGTATTGTGACAGTCGGAGTGCAATTCACTTAGCTGAAAATCTGGCATTCAGCTCAAGGATGAAGCATATTGAGGTGAGAGAGTCGTTCCTTGTCTCGATGAGTGAAGAGAAGCTGGTTCGTCTTCAGAAAGTTCACATATAGGAGAATGCAGCAGACATGTTTACCAAATCTTTGCCTGTTGCTAATTTCGAGCATTGCTCGGACTTGATTCGCTTAATGAAGTGCTAGGTGCCACGAGGTGGCACGGAAGGAGAGTTGAGATGGTTCATGGAGACGTTTATTCTCATGGTGGAGATTGATAGGTTCTACATGGACTGGGTACTTCGAACACTTTATTGACTAGCGGTGGCCTTTGCCGGAGTTCGTTGACCATTGGATTCCAATTCGCAATTTGAAGAAGGAGCAAGACCATTGGAGAAGCATCTATGAGAAAGGAGGAAGCCCTAACCCTAGAAACGGAAGCAAGCTCCAGGAAGTTACTAGAATTTCCGAACCACAATCTTGGTTTGGTGGAACTGGAGCGATGTATGGTGGAGAACGAACGAGCTACTTCGTTCGGTGGTTGGCTGGTGGTTGGAGCGGCAGTGGAAATCTGATTTTGGTGAAGCCGAACCAAATTTTTGGTTCGATATTGTGCCACTCCAATGCTATGCCGCTTCAAATAGAAGTGCCAATGCCGAACCAGAAGATGCTGCTCCAAAATGTTGTGTGCCGAACCAAGTATTGCCGGTCCAGATTTGAGACGCTGAAGGCCCAACCAAATATTTGGTTCGGTGTTAGCATGCCGAACCAAACTACGTGTGCTGTTTGCCCGACCAAACATGCCGAACCAAGACTGCCGAACCAAACCCCATGGCTGCTATATAGCAGCTACCCCTCCTCATTTCTTTACTCTATAAATAGTAGAGTTTTTGGATAACAATGGCAACCATCCTAGAGAGCTGAAACTCTGCGGAATTTTTTCTGTATTGTTGATTCTTCTTATGTATAGCCTACAAAAGTGAATCAATCTTGTAACTCTAATCTTTCAGTGATTAATAAAATCTTCTCTCCCCAAGTGGACGTACACTGCCTCGCGGTAGTGGAACCACTATAAATACTGGTGTTATTTATTTTTCTACACTGCATTGATCTATGACTGTCTGTTCTGGTATTTACCTATGTTTGTTTCGTCTCACTACAATCACGATCCAGTTGTTTTCCGCTGCGTTGGGTTTTTTATTCCCTCAGACTGATCATCTGAAGGGATTTTCCCTAACATAATCAAGGATCGATTCTAGATCCATATCTAACTGTATTGGTTTTTTGATGAAGTTACAAATGATATCCAGAAGAATATGCCATGGTGCATGATGTTTAGAGATGGTACTGTGTTAATTGACACCAAAAGAAATTGCAGAACAAAAACCAGAAAATAGACAAATGCAGTAAAATAAAAAAATAGAAATTTAAGACTAAAATTGAGTATATGTAATGTAAATTTAGTAGAGAAGTTAGCATAATAATACAACAAATAAAAAAAATCAACTTGTTAGCTTAATTATCTATGATTATGTTTGTAATTTATTAAAAGTTTCATGTAATATGTATGTATGTCTAATTATTTTCTTTTGATTTTGCTGACTTTCCTGATTTTGTGCTACGCGTTGCACAACTTTTATGTTGCACTAGGCCTTTTGCAACCCAAGTTTTTGAGCATTATTGTAGTGTGATGTCCTATACAGAGATAATAATCACATTCTGGTGTTACATGACATATTGTTTGGTTGAATAACAGTTTGTTAAAAATATAAATGATTGTAATTTGTTATTTTGATAAGTATAGACTAAACATAAAAGAAGATTATAATGTAGTCAATCACACTTGATCATACAATAAATAACAAATTTTCAACGTTCTATAGAAAAGAATTTACAAAAAAAATCAAGAAATCGGTCCAAAGTCTTCAGCATTCACTGCATTTCCTATCCATGCATCAACAAAAAGAAAAGGTAAATAATTTCAAAACAAGGTTTCATGCAAGTCATAATATAGAGGTGATTCATTGAAATAGCATAATAAAAAATGCTATAATAAATTGTAAATTTATGTAGGTGCGATCGTTTCACTTTTTTGATATCAAAATATGGTATCCAATCAGTCATACCTTATGCTTTAATAGTAAATTATATGCACATGTTGGTATTTCTCATATATGACAACTCTTTTATGTATTTATCCACATAAACTCGAGTGAGATTACTATTGTGCCAGAAATCAAAGGCGAGACTACAAAATTGATATAAATTATAAGAAAATGAATAAGTCTGCTGACTTGGATTTTGTGTAAATGGACAAGATCGCTCGAAAATACACATAATTTGTAGAACATTAGAAGCAAAACTACTACAGCATGTGGCATACATAAAATGTTGCATCTAAAGCTGATTCTTTGGACCAGCTGCTTGTTATTTAGATACGATCGTAATACAGTACATTGATTCCTTTTTATTTCTTAAGAATATATTAAATAACGATGCTCATATATAAATAGTCCTCGTTGTTGTTCCTGTATCCAGTACCCATCAATATATAAATCAAAGACAAGCGATGCTCTTGAAAAAAAGGAGTTACTTCCATATTGTTAAAATTGTTTGATAAAACTGTTTCTGAATTTCTCTAAAAGACTTATTGAACTCAAGTTTAAACTAATAAAACAATTTCTACAGAATAACAGTATTAAACTTATTGGTCCTAAAAAGTTAGTCTAAATCATGTAACGTGAGTTTCAATAAATTCTTGAAAGCTTTTTAATGGTCTCCCGAAAAGTAATTGTTGCTTGTAATAAGCTTATTGAAGTAACTGAAATTACCAAAGCTTTCTGCAACTTCTCCTGAAATTTTATTCCCTCTAAGATTAAGTTGGTCAAGATTCATAAGATCTCCTAACTAATAAGGTATTTATCTGGTAATACTAAAGTTACGAACATCCAAAAATTCCAGAACAGGCATATTTGCGATCTCTTTAGAAAAAATAACAGTGAATTTGTTACTTTAAAGATTAAGAAAACCCGAATTTGTAATATTATGGGAACCATACCAAAATAACAGTAAACGATTGTATCTGCAATCCTGATATGGAAACAAATATCTGTAGATATAAAGAATCATGTTTGCACGGAGCGGCTGAAACTTATGCGTGAATTATTTTCAAGAACTAATATTATTCATATAATTAACAATATCATTGCCCAGTCAAATAAAACTTGTGCAAGGTAATTATCTATATATTTATGTGCACTTGCTAGAAACAGACTTATAACAAGTTAACTTTATTTTTGGTTTCATTTTAAAATGAAGATATAAACAAACCCAAGATATTAAAAATATAACATTTAATCTAACCAGAGCACAAAGTTACAAATCTTATACATAAAACAACACATAAAATGAGCACAGAAGAAGCATACAATCACGACAAATTCTATTTTAGAACCAAAAATTACTTAACATACATTAATTTCTTACTTCTAGAAATTATAACATACCAACTATAACTGTATATGACTGTATATTCTATTTTAGGCCCAAAAATTTCTTACTTATACAACTGTATACATCTTACATACATTAATTTTTACTTAACATACATTAAGGCAAATTCTACTTTAGGGAAAATTCTATTTAAGTGTCATTTAAGTGTTAACTTACATTAATTTCTTACTTAACATACATTAATTTCTTACTTCCAGCATGTCATTTGTTAGAATTCCTAGTGTAAATGAAATACACTTGTCCCACATCGCCAAATTTGCAAAGCCATTCCAATATATATAGGGCTTTGCAATGAAGGTGTTTGGGCCTAGGGGCACCCAAATGTATGTTTCGTTGTGAGGAGGGAGGTCATGCACCTCCACCACACACGCGCGTCGCCGTCGTCCGTCCGCGCCGGGCCGGGGGTCTTAAATGATCATACTTTTTGCTAGGGCATGTTAGACGCGAGCGGGTGCGGCTTATTACAGCAACAAGTGCGAACACAGAACCAGTAGCGAACGGGTGCGGCCCGTTAAACGAACAGCAGCAATGAAAGGCACAGACGCGACTGTTCGAAGGGGTGTGGACGAAATTATAAATAGAAGAGAATACTGATCACATTCTTATTCCATTTCCAATTCTAATTTCTTATGCTTCTTCTTTCTCTACCGCTCTATACAATATATCACAGAGTTGACATACTCATTACAATCTCGTGCAGATTACGTCTGTTGTATCTTGGGAGAATTTTGAAATAAAATTCTTAAGGAAATTGTTACGACAAGCCTCAGACGCTATACGGTTAGATTTCTAGTTATTTGTATATATACAATATTCTACAGTCTTTCCGTTTTTTTAGTTGTGCTATTTCTTGAAATAGTATAACGTTGTTGTTGTAAATTAATTACAACATACTTATTGTTCAAATAATCTAATACAGAATTTCAGAGTAGTGGAAATCTGATTTATAAACTTGTAAGACGAGTTTATAATTATTTATTCTCTGTTTTTGTATACTAACGTATAACATCTTAAGAATTTTACTGTTTTCACTAAAACCGAGATGGCAACAGTAGAGCTCTCAACAAAGGCTACTACACACAACAGACCCGATCTTTTTAAAGGAGATGGTGACGACTTTTTAACATGGCAGAATCAGATGTTATTTTATCTCACCACACTCAGTCTGCAACGGTATCTCGAGGAGGAGGAACCGATTTCTGCACCAGGCAAGGAAGCAGATGTTGCTACATGGAAACATTCCGATTTCCTATGCAGAAACTATATTCTGAATTGTCTCGACAAGGTGCTATACAAAGTATATCAACCTCTAAAGATAGCAAAAGCACTCTGGAATGCACTTGCCACGAAATATAAGACGCAGAATATCAATCTTAAGAAATTCATTGTAGACAAATTCATGGACTACAAGATGGTCGACTCCAAACCGGTGACTGCTCAACTGCATGAACTACAAATCATTATTCGTGAACTCGAAGCGGAAGGTCATAAGGTTGGAGAATCGTTTTTGGTTGAAGCCATCACGGGAAAACTACCACCGTCGTGGAGAGATTACCGCAATTATCTAAAGCATAAAAAGAAGGAAATCTCTTTACAGGATCTCATAGTCCGATTGAAAATTGAGGCAGATAACCGTGGAATTGCAAAACAAAGCGAGGAGGCATTTGTGGCTGAAGATTCAAAGATCAAAAACAAAAATAAGAATTTCCAGAAGAAAAGGAAAGCTCCAGACAACAAACCAAAAGACAACAAACGAACCAAAAAGTTTAATGGTGAATGTTGGGTTTGTGGAAAGGTTGGACATGCCGCTAGAGATTGCAGACTCAAAAAGGACCGCAACAAAGAGGCAAATTTAGTAGACAACATGGAAGTGGATGAGTCCAACTTCTCGGCAGTTGTATCTGAATGCAATATGGTTCAGAATCCTAATCAATGGTGGGTGGACACAGGCGCTACTCGTCATGTCTGCTCTGACAAATCCATGTTTTCTACATACACGAAATTCGATCATGAAGAAAAACTCTATATGGGTAATTCTGCAGTATCTATGATCGAAGGCAGTGGCATAGTAATCCTCAAGTTTACTTCAGGAAAAACTGTCAAGTTGAATGACTTGCTCCACGTTTCAGACATACGTAAGAATCTCATCTCTGGTGCAGTATTATCAAAGAAAGGATTCAGAATGGTGTTCGAGTCAGACAAGATGGTTCTGTCCAAAGCTGGAATGTATATCGGAAGAGGATATTTATGTGATGGCCTATTTAAGGCAAATGTAGCCGTTATCAGCAATAAAACTATGTATTCTGATTGTGCTATTAATAAAATTGAAGTTTCTTACTTGCTTGAGCACGAAATTTTACTATGGCATGATAGATTAGGACACATAAATTTCCGAAAAATGAAAATATTATCAAACTTGGGATTAATTCCGAAATTCCAAGTAGATAAGAACTACAAATGTGAGACATGTGTAGAAGCAAAAATGGTTAAAAAACCATTTCAATCTGTTGATAGAAGCACCGAACCACTAGGTTTGGTTCATACATATTTATGTGATTTTAAATCGTTACCTACAAGAGGTGGGAAAAAGTACTTTATCACGTTTATTGACGATTATACGCGATATTGCTATGTATATCTTTTGAATAGTAAAGATGAAGCAATTACATCATTTATAAAGTACAAAGCTGAGGTAGAAAATCAGTTAAATAAAAAAATCAAGATATTGAGATCTGATCGAGGTGGAGAATATGAATCACCATTTGAACAGTTCTGTGCGGAAAATGGTATAATTCATCAAACAACAGCTCCATATTCACCACAACAAAATGGTGTAGCCGAGAGAAAGAACAGAACGTTAAAAGACATGATTACTGCCATTCTTTTAACCTCTGGTCTACCGACGAACTTGTGGGGGGAAGCCTTAAATATGTCTAATCACGTATTAAACAAAGTCCCTCACAATAAAACAGGAACAATTCCATATGAGTTATGGAAAGGTCACAAACCAAGTTTTAAATACCTCAAAGTGTGGGGGTGCTTGGCAAAAGTTCCAGTTCTGCCTCCCAAGAAAGTCAAACTTGGACCAAAAACAGTAGATTGTTACTATTTAGGGCCAGCCCAAAATAGTAGTGCATACAGATTTTTTGTATTCAAGTCTGGTATAACTGATATTCATGTAAATACAATCATGGAATCTAGAGATGCTTCATTCTTTGAAGATGTGTTTCCGCACAAAAGGAATGAAGGGAATAATGTCCCTAAAAGGGCAAGAGAAGAATCAAGAAATTCACATGAAGATGAAACTCATCATGAGATTGAGGAAGTTGAACCAAGAAGAAGCGTAAGGGCTAGGACTTCCAGGACATTTGGTTCGGATTTTTTCACATATGTGTTTGAACATGAACCTCAAACGTACAAGGAAGCAATGTCATCTTTTGAATCTTCATGTTGGAAAGAAGCAATCCAAAGTGAGATTGATTCAATTCTAAGTAATAAAACTTCGGAAATTGTTGATATTCCACTTGGAATAAAACCTATTGGCTGCAGGTGGATTTTCAAGAAGAAAATGAAAGCAGATGGCTCTATCGACAAGTATAAAGCCAGATTAGTAGCCAAAGGATATCGTCAAAAAGAAGGAGCAGACTTCTTTGATACATATTCGCCAGTAACACGAATAACCTCTATAAGAATGCTAATAGCAATTGCATCAATTTATGGACTAGAAATTCATCAAATGGATGTAAAGACAGCATTCTTAAATGGAGATCTCGATGAGGAGATCTACATGGAGCAACCTGAAGGTTTTATTTTCAAAGGAAATGAAAACAAAGTCTGTAGATTAGTAAAATCATTATACGGACTAAAACAAGCTCCAAAACAATGGCACGCAAAATTTGATAGTGTCATGATGAGAAATGGTATTCGTATAAATGAATGCGATAAGTGTGTTTATTATAAACAAATTGGACAATCATATGTGATGATTTGTTTATATGTAGACGATATGTTAGTATTTGGTCCAAATACTCAGGCAATAGAGACCATAAAGAAGATGTTAACTAGCAATTTTGATATGAAAGATTTAGGAGTTGCAGACGTTATTTTGGGAATCAAAATAATAAGAACTCCTAATGGAATTGAATTGTCTCAGTCGCACTATGTAGACAAAGTGATTGAAAAATTCCAAGACTATGGAATTAAAGGAGTGAGAACACCTTTTAATCCATCAAAAGTACTGCATAAAAACACTAATGAGAGTGTAATGCAACTGGAATACTCTCGTGTAATAGGATGTCTCATGTATCTCATGAATTGCACAAGACCAGATATAGCTTATGCAGTAAGTCGACTGAGCAGGTATACAAGCAATCCAGGAAAGGAACACTGGAAAGCACTAATGAGAGTGCTTAGATATTTAAAAAATACCACAAATTATTCCTTACATTATGGAAAATATCCTGCCGTCTTAGAAGGATATAGTGATGCAAATTGGATTGCTGATTCAAAAGAATCAAAATCAACGAGCGGTTATGTCTTTACCTTAGCAGGGGCAGCAGTGTCATGGAATCTACTAAACAAACATGCATAGCTCGATCCACTATGGAATCAGAGTTCATCGCTTTAGATAAAGCAGGCGAAGAAGCAGAATGGCTTCGTCACTTTTTACAAGATATTCCATTTTAGCCTAAACCTGTACCGGCCATATGCATACACTGTGATAACCAAGCTGCGCTAAGCAGAGCGCACAACTTTGTGTATAATGGAAAGTCACGACATATTCGTCGACGCCATAACATAGTTAGGCAGTTACTCTCAAATGGAACTATTTCCATAGATTATGTGAGAACAAATGATAACCTAGCGGATCCATTTACTAAAGGTTTATCAAGAGAGAAAATTGACTGTGCATCGAGGGGAATGGGTTTAAAAGCCTAAACCACCAAGAGTTGTCTTATACGGAAACCTATCCTAGCGACTGGAGATCCCATGGACTAGGATCAATAGGCAAACTAGTTCTGAATAACTCAAGACGTAATGCATTTGCGTGGACATAGTCCAACTCCATTCCTATGGTGCACAATATAAATGCATGCATACAGAAGTATTTAAAGGTTAAAATTATGTTTTTTAATGATGACCATATCTTGAAAATAACAAGTGGGATATATGTAGGATACTCTTAATGGTTGCGATCACCTATGTTAGTGTGAGCTGGGTCGGCTCTAAGAGAATATTAAAGGCTTATATTTTCTATAAACACTCGCAGAACCAACAAAAACTGTTCAGGACCAAAATGAACACAACCAAGAGATTGGATGAGAAGGGAATCAATGCTTCGTAAAGCTTATTGTCTGGATACACAATAAAGGCCAACGGTTCAAGATGAAATAATTCACCGATTAGCCAAGTAGATTCGATAAGTTTTACTAGGGAAAGTTCAAAGTAAAATATCTACTTATCCACGATAAAGCATTATTCCATATGTACTCTGTGATATTTCGCTTTGCGTGGGGGAAAATATATTATCATTTATGTAGGGGATTGTTAGAATTCCTAGTGTAAATGAAATACACTTGTCCCACATCGCCAAATTTGTAAAGCCATTCCAATAGATATATGGCTTTGCAATGAAGGTGTTGGGGCCTAGAGGCACCCAAATGTATGCTTCGTTGTGAGGAGGGAGATCATGCATCTCCACCACACACGCGCGTCGCCGCCGCCGTCCGTCCGACCGATCGAACCGGGCTGGGCCGGGTACGGGTATGGGTCTTAAATGATCATTCTTTTTGCTAGGGCATTGTTTAACAGTTTTGGGCTTCAGCTAAAAACTGGGCTGGGCCTGGAATTTGAAGAGAAGCGAGCGGGTGAAGACGGACGTGAGTTTTGGACTGAGGAGGCGCGACTTCTGAAGCAGGCACGAGTTTTTTGGCAAACAGACGCATGCGGTAGCAGACGGAAGCGGGTGCGACCCGTTAGACGCTAGCGGGTGCGGCTTATGACAGCAACAAGTACGAACACAGAACCAGTAGCGAACGGGTGCAGCCCGTTAAACGAACAGCAGCAATGAAAGGCAACGGGTGCAACCTTTCAGGCAGACGCGACTGTTCGAAGGGGTGTGGACGAAATTATAAATAGAAGAGAATACTGATCACATTCTTATTCCATTTCCAATTCTAATTTCTTATGCTTCTTCTTTCTCTACCGCTCTATACAATATATCACAGAGTTGACATACTCGTTACAATCTCGTGCAGATTACGTCTGTTGTATCTTGGGAGAATTTTGAAATAAAATTCTTAAGGAAATTGTTACGACAAGCCTTAGACGCTATACGGTTAGATTTCTAGTTATTTGTATATATACAATATTCTTTAGTCTTTCCGTTTTTTTAGTTGTGCTATTTCTTGAAATAGTATAACGTTGTTGTTGTAAATTAATTACAACATACTTATTATTCAAATAATCTAATACAGAATTCCAGAGTAGTGGAAATCTGATTTATAAACTTGTGAGACGAGTTTATAATTATTTATTCTCTGTTTTGGTATACTAACGTATAACATCATTTAAGTGTTAGTTGACTATATACGTCTTACTTCTAGAAATTATAATATAACAATTATACGGATTTCTATCAATCTATGTGATATGAATTTGAATTATCCGTTGATTGATCATCATATATAGAAGACTACAAAAGTTTCTGCATATGTAACCGGTTCACAAAATTTATTCGAATGCAAAAGATTACAAGAAATCATCACAGATAATATAAATATCCTCTCAAGTGAATACGAGTCTGAAATTCCACTAGACTTTTTGTAGTAAATTAACCATACCATATCAGTATTACGATAAAAATAGAAATACCATGAAGTAAGTTGTTTGTTTGTTTTCCTTAAAAAAAGTGAAAAAAAGAAAGAATCAACAGGAAACTGTAAAGGTTAATTTAAAATTTTCAGCCCTAACTATTTCCATTTAGCTTACCCACTTATGGATACCAAATATAACTAAGATCAACGACAAAATAATTGGAATCTACTGTAAACTATGCTTAACCATGATTATAGCCAATTAAACACAATAATACAACTTACTCTAAAACTTCGGGGACAAAGGGCTGCTGGGGATGATGGCTACCAATTCACGTCCACTGACTGGAATGGGAACTAGGGCAGTCGCTTCCACTAATGGGCCTCCAATGGAGACGGGGATGAGCCTTGCAATAGGGAGGACTGCAATGGGGACAGGGACACGAGAACGAGCCTACAAGGGACATGCGAAATTGTTTATCGGATGAAGGAATAATTGGTTTTAATGAGAAAATTGAAATTTCGGGGAATCTTTTGTTGAACTAGAGTTCGTAGAAATGGAGGGAAGGAAATGAATTTACCGTCTTTAATTTCACACAGCGTGCACTACGTTAGGTTAAAGAAAATTACCGTCAAATCATATCTTTTGCAGTAGCCCACGTAAAAATGTCATGCCCATATGCAAAGGAAATAAACTTTTCTTGTAATGAAAACACCTTTTCTTTGAACTGTTCAAAGATGACGCGCCACTTTTAACTACAAGAACATTTGATTGATCCTTGGATTGTGGCTCGGCTGACCTTAACATATTGAGGAGATCCACGAGATTCACATTCATATTGTTCATATTATAATTCTATATAAACTGTCCGTACCGAGGGGTTAATAAACCTAGGATCAAATCAACCTGTAGCTCATTGCTTATAGTCACGTTAATGATGCAAGCTTATCAATATAACCCTTCATCATTATCACATAACTATCTAACTTATGTTCCTTTTGCATTTTGGTGTTGAAACATTTCTTAGCAGTCTCGTATCTTGCGGAATGAGACTGCTCACCAAATAGTTCCATGAGACTATCAAATATCTAATGGATAGACATTGACTCGTGTTGCCTTTGCAACTATTTATCTAGAGTATACAACATAAATACTTGGACGATTTCGAGGTCAGCCACCCACTTACTATAAGCAACGTGCAGATCTTCGTGACCATCATCAGCGTGTCATATTAGTGGAGCACAAGTTACAGATGACAAAACTGGCTCGTATGTCAGAGCTATCTTTATAGCTCGTAGCCTGTCAACATAGTTGTTTAGCCCAGTTAATCGATCGCTTTCATTAAAGAGTCTTGGATTCGACATTATCTTCAAGTTTTAATGGGTAAATTATTAGGACATTAGCACAATAGATGTTCTTATAATATTAGGAAGGTTAAACTTTATGTTTCATTTTACTAATAAGCTCTTACTAGTGTTTTATGTTTCGTCAAACCCTAAGTCAAACCATAGAAGTCTTTCGACTTCACTAGTAGGTGTTAGGACTCATATGTCTTGGGATTCTGACCTTGAGAAAAGCTCAACAAATCATACTCTCTCATACGATAGATAACTCCTTATCGGTTGTATCATATACAACTCCCAACCTATGGTATGTTGTCTTAATCCCACCTTTATTAAAGAAAGCTCAACAAATAAAATAGGAATATTTACTATGACCTACCATTTGACGACTGCCTATGTATAATGCACATAACTTGAGGAAAGCTCAACAAATATGTGCATTTATCTTATCTCGTCTATTCAATATATTAATAGTACTACATACAACCTCCCTAGCTTGAGGAAAGCTTAATAACTAAAGAGTATGCAAGTAATCTATTAATATATAAATGGTAGAGGACAACATTATATTGGAGATTATAGTCTTCTATATATTAAATCAATTGATATCAACATATGGAGTAATGTATTTCTTATGAAATACCACCTTGATTCAAGTGTTGGACGGATCGGAAATCATGGTATACGTATATCTACATATGCATTTATTCCTTAAGTCTACTTTGAGTTTCTTAATGTTCCACCTGTAATTTATACATTTATATTATATAAGCTTTTATTATTCTATAACTTTTATATTTCATGTTACTTATATAATGCCATATGTATAATTTTATATTAATTAAATATTATTTAATTAATTTTAATTAATTAATATTTTAATTAATTTTATATTATCTTAGTATAACATTTATATTGATTATGTATTATATACTATAACCTTTATAGTATAACACATATATCATATATATGTGTATATTATTTAATTAATTAACCTTTTAACAAATTTATTTAATTAAACTATTTTAATTAAGTTATATTGATTTCAAATTCAATTCACATACATACATGTGTACTTATGTTATTTTAAAACATTTTAAAACAACATAATATATATCATAATATATAATACATGTATATATGTATTAATTTCTAAACTTATTTATTTTATTAATTTTATTAATCTTATTAATAAATTTTTAGGTATACACAACTGCTGGTAGCCTCTAGGTGATGGGTAAACTTCTTTTATGTAACTCTATTGACCTCGCATCCCAGCCCACTAAACCAAACAAATCATCCTAAGCCTAGATGTTGGGCTATGCCCACTAATTCAAATTCATGTTCGTTCTAAACATTTAATTAAGGTTATAAAATTTCCTACTATGAAAATTATACTATCTCCTAGTACATAATTCCTAACTTATACACTTATTTACTATATACCATAAATGTCAATTATCCATAATAAATTATCATTATTATTCAAATTAGACAATTTCTAATAACATTTATTTATTCATTCTAATTCAACCTATTATGCTTATTTATTTCTCTATAAATACCATAACAAATTATTTAACCAGTCTCATAATACATTTATGTTCTCTTTAATTCCTGTAACTCCTTATTAACTACACATTTATTTCCTTATTTATTTTGGAGTTACTATCTCTTTTTCATCTACTCCTCCTAATCCTATAATTTACTATGCTATTTATATCTAGACATCCTAGTCAAGGTTTTAAATCTCCCCGAGATCAGCCGAGATGAAAATCCGAGATATTAGCCAAAATCCGAGATTTGGCAGCTTGGTTAGTTATAAGTCTTTTAAATATCGCCCGAGACAGCCGAGATATTTGCCCGAGATATTGGCCAAAATCCGAGATTTGAAACCTTGATCCTAGTTATAACTAATGCAAATATTGACGTATATTACGCTATAAATATATTTTTATTTTTAATAGGTAGGTGTGGTTATACGTATTTACACACACACATACATATATATATATATTCCTAAGGCAATAATTCACATACTTAGGAATTCCAGAACATACATTTGCATGTACATTTGTGAAGAACATAAATTCCTACATTTTAATTTATTTGAGCCTATCATCCTAAAAAGGATTACCGTTATAACTTTCCATACATTACCAAAAAATAACACTGACTCCGTTTGAGATTATAAGGAATACTTTTACTGAAATAGACAGTGGAAACTATGGAGAAGAACCACTATACTTTAAGCATCTCTTTTATTTTTATTATATTCCTTATTATTTCAACCATGTAGTTTCCATAAATTTTATGGAATTGGATAATTCATGGAGATTACACGGACATAGATAACACTGAATTGTACCCCGCTCCTAATAAATTAAAATGCAAAAGTTCACATTCTAAGTCAACTAGGGTAACCTAATTTACAACCCAATTATAAATCCGGAATAAAGTTTACAACTTTACAAACTTCTTACAATAATAAATATTTGGGAATGATTCCAAATTTCCAGATTATGTTGTACATACTGTTCTAATTTCCTAACTCACAGAGTATATATGCAAGATTTCAACTAAATACGTTCATTTAAGCCTACAGCTCAATAAATCTAACATAGGCGTAATAATTAAACAAAACTCAATGATATAAATTTCAGTGTTATAAATAAATTATAAAATTTTCCATTCACCTTTTTGGCTTTCCAAATCCCCCAAATCTGAAGCCATTACTTTACTTGACTCCTTTTCCTTTCCAATCCAAAAGAATATGTATAACACGATATATACATACTATTAGAATTATAGATCTGAAGAGAAATTTAAAGTTAAGGGAATATAGATTTATAATAATGAAATTTACCTTTTCCCGCAGTATTGATTCACTCCTTATCTTCTTCTCTTTTTTTTCCACCCTTCTTCGATTTGTATGAATATAAAATATATTTTAATTTCTAGAAATAGCGAAGAAGGGAAAATGGCAGAGCTTTGCTGCTTTGATCAGAAAATATGAGAAGAGAAATGAGGGGTTAGACCTGTATTAATAGACACTCAAATCAACCGTATCCATTAGACTAAAATAATCTATCCGAGCTGTTTGGCCAAGGTTCAAACTCTAGCCGCTACTACAGGACTGTTCAAGTGCTCCCCTATAGTCGGTCAACCACTAGCAGTCAACCGTCCTAAGGAAGGGGTCGACCGGTGGGGTCTGCATTTAATAAAATTTATTTCCTATTTTAACTTTTTAATTATTCTCGTTTTGAAAACTTCAAATGCTAATAAGTTCTTCGTTTGTGCTCCGATCGCGATCTCTAAATATGAAAGTTGCTTAGAAAACCGCCACGAATATAATGGTGAAAGTTTCATAGCCAAATTCCTCTGACTTCTGCTCAAATTTTATTTTGGAGCCGTATTAGTTATCATTAATTTTACAGGGTGTTACGGTTACGTACTCTAGTCTCAACGGATACATTGATATCCAATCTTGATGCATCTTGACTAGGAACATATAAAATGATATATTTATTGTAATGTGATACATTACTCACAATAATAACTATTTGTAATTACTAGCACAAACACACCATTTCTGGATTTTCTATTAAATATATTTTAATTAAATATTTAATTATTTATAACACATTATAACAAATATAACAGAAAGAAAAACACCTTTATTATGAACGAAAATTGATTATAGAGTTAATTAATTTACAATAAATTACAGAATTGCCCCAAGGGCATACCCCTAACTTTATCAAAATAGATGTATGTATACTTTTGTATCAAAAGTTTATGGTCTTGTATAGGTGTAATGTTTGATGTTGTAGCTAACTTTGAACCATTTATCATATCTGTTGTATAAGAATTATTACTAGGTATTATTCATATATTTAGATAGATAATTATTTACTTCAGTTAATTTTTATGAGTTTTGGACAAATCCATGTGTTAATGGTTTGTACCAGGACTGTTTACGTAGATTAGATACCTATTTAGTATTAGCCTAAGGTATTGATACAATGGATCCTCACACATAACCACATTCTCTATGCTTTTATATGACTCACTCCATCTATTAGTATTATAAAGAGAGCATTACGCTTTTGTTATTAGAACCTAGTATTTCAAAATAAGTGAGAACTGGAAAAAGATGGCTTAGCTAAAGATGACATAGAGTTAGGTGGTTATATAAACCCTAAGGAGCTAAGTTTTAAATTTACATTGGGATCAGAGAGTATCAGAATTCAATAAGGTATATAGCATGGTTTTCAAATGTATCATAATCTGGTATTTTAATGGAATCTAATGTAATAGTACACATCGCCTAGTGAAAACAAAAATACACTTTGAGTCTGTCGTCTGGTATTGGACCAAGTTGGTTTTTTATGGTTTGGGTTAGATGTTTTTATGGATCTTGGATCAAACTGTCGATCCACGGTTCGTTTATTGAATGTGCTCTTAATGGCCTGATCAGATCTATGAATAACATACATTTTAATTGTTTCATTACCTTTGATGTATTTTAATGCTAAAAAATTGATAATTGATCCACATAATCGATATACATTGGGAAACACTCAATATATATGTCCCAAACTTTATGATGTCTATTGTTTAGATCTTTCTAGAGATTTAATTCGGATTGATTGTGAATTGTTTAGTAATTAGTTAATCTACACCAGTTGTAATGTAGTTTTACAATGAGTATGTCTGGTGTCATGAGTTGAAAACATGCTTTTATAAAAGTGTTCATTTGCAGTAATCCATATTAGTTAATAATCAGCCAAAAGAAACATAATTATTTTTCTCAGCACAGTCATAATAAGTCTTCTCCTTTCAAAAGCTTTGATAGGACTGGTGGCCTCTCCATGTGATCAAGTAAGCCTGGAAAGCTTTCTAACACTCCTCCATCCAGACAAACTTTTCTTTCTCTTTCTTGAGGGCATCAAGAACAACACACATTTGTCCATCGCTTCTAAGATGAATCGACTCAGTGCACCAACCTTTCTATACAAGCTTTGCATTTCCCTCCCTATCCTCGGGGCTTCAACGTCTCTCAATGCTTTAATCTGCTCTGGATTAGGTTCTATGCCCCTTGAGTTTACTATGAAACCCAAATATTTGCCTAATGCGACTCTGAGAGAACATTTCAATAAATTGAGCTTCGTCTCATACCTTTAAAGTACGTCAAACATCTCTGAAAGGACTCTCATATGGTTCACTGATCATTGTAACTTCACTAGCATATCATCCATATAAACCTCCATTGTACGTCCGATTTGATCCTTGAACATTGAATTTACCAACCCTTGGTAGGCGCTCCTGCATTTCTCAGACCGAACAACATCACTTGGCAATAATAGAATCCCAAGTCGGTAATGAAACTAGTATGCTTCTGATTTGGAATGTGCATTACTATTTGATTGAAGCTGGAATATGCATCCATGAATGATAATAATTTATATCCAGCAATTGAGTTCGCCGGTTGGTTAATATTCGACAGGGGGAAGTTGTCTTTTGGGCATGCTTTACTCAAGTCCAAATAGTCGATGTATATCCTCCATTTTTCATTAGTCTTCTTGACCAGCACTAGATTTGAAACCCATTCGGGGTATATAGCATTATGAATGAAGCCATTAGCCTTCAACTTATCCACTTCTACTTTCAACGCCATGGATCGCTTTAGACCCAGACTGCGCCTCTTCTGCTTTATAGGAGGGCATAACGGGTTCACATTCAGTGTATGGCATGCTATCTCCGATGATATTCCATACATTTCGAAATTCCTCCAAGTAAACACATCAAGATTTGGCTGGAGAAACCCTACCAAATCCTTCTTCATCTTCATGCTAAGTTGAAATCTGATCTTCAGGACCTGAGTAGGGTCATTCTTATCGATCGGGATGTTAATCGTCAGCTCGGTTAAAGCTGCCCAAGCATCCTCTGGCTCTTTCCTCGGATCAATAGATTTGTAAAATTTACTATGTCGTTCGAGCCAGGGCTTAGGTGGTGATTGTTATGCATCAATTGATTTGATGCATTGAGTCCTCCCTTCACCTTTTCATTTCTCACATCGTTTCACCTCTCTCGGCTTTGCGATGTAGGATCACTCTAAAAATAGTAAGGGACGGTCAGCCCAAGAAAGCGTTGTAAGCAGAAAACGTATCTATTACAATGAAGATCTGCCCCCGCACTCTCTTGCGGTCACCTTCACCAAGATCCACGGATAAGTCAACACACCCAACACGCATTATAGCTTCTTCAGTAAGTCCCTGGATATGCAATTTACGTGGCTTCAGATCCTACCATCTGTCCTCATTTGATCATTAGTTTTCTTAAACGGAATATTGGATGAGCTCCCACAATCAATGAGAACTCGTTTCATAGTAGCCAGCCAAATCATGGTTGTAATCACCAAGGGGTCAAGCATTGATGCTTCTACCCTATCTGCATCATGATTCCTGAACATACTATCCTCAGTCATCAACTTCGGTTGTTTTGCTGAAGCTCCATCTTCTACAGCAAAGAAACTCTCCTAAACAACATGCTTTAATGAACTTTTATATCTCTCCATCTCATTTCAACTTTTCTTGCTCGAAAGAGGTCCACCAGTAATGGTATTAATCACAAGTCTCCTTTCAGGTTGCTTAGGTTTCTCTCCATTAGGCCCAGCTTGCCTCCATTGAGCCATCTGCCCTCAGGGTATATTATTCACTTGCCCTCTCTCTTGCAGGTCCTTCACGTACTGTTTAAGTTTTTTCTTCTGGATTAGATCTTTGATTATATCCCGCAAATGTCAGCATTCTTTCATATTGTGCCCGTGGATCTCGTAGAAGTGACAATACTTCCCATACATCTTCCCTCGTTCATTAGACTCCCTTCGAGCCGACTTTTTTAAATTTTCAGTGCCTTGTATGACAAGGTAAATGTTCTTTATGGTTTCGTTCAATGGGGTATAATCCTCAGGCTTCATATATCTCGGAAATTTTTAAAATCAGGCCATCTACCTCTAGCACCTTGGTTTCCTCTTCTGGTTATTACTCTTGTTGTTGACATTGATCACAACGTTACCTGCGCTCCCACCGGTTTGTTTTACAGCGATATTGCTCTGCATAATTTCTATGGATGGTCTTCTACCAGCCTTTACAACAACCTTGTCTGCCTCTTCCAAGCACAGATATTGGTTCGCTTTTCGATCAAACTCCTCCATGGTCTATGGCGGTTCATCCTCAACTACTTACCAAAATCAATATTTGGATGAATTCTTCGAATCAGTGCCGTCATTACAATGTCTTCCTTGGCATTTCTCACTTCAGTCACAACGATGTTAAATCTACTCAGAAAGTTCTTTAGAGATACTTCGAGGCTCTGAAAAATACTTAATAAGGACATCACGTCCTTTGGTTGAGCAATATGAAGTTGGAATTACTTTACAAACTTCCTAGCTTGTTCATCAAATGAAGATATGGATTTTGGCACAATCAAAATAAACCACATCGTGGCCACTCCCTTAAGAAATATAGGAAAACGTCTACATCTCACAGTGTTAGTTGCTCTAGCACTATCTATGTGCCAATCATACTTCGAAAGATGTTCTCTGATCAGTTATTCTATTATATGACGACATCGTAGACATCACAAGTCTCGTGGGATAATCCTCTTGCAAAATGTTTTCAGTGAATGATTTTCTACTAGGCAAAGAACCCCAATCGTCATTGCTCATATGGTGATTCTCATTCACGGGCTTTTTAACCATATCCGCTATATACTCTATATCAGTTGTATCGATTAGATGGCGATCATCAAGGCCTGCCCTAAGAGTTTGGTTCCACAAACGCTTTCGGTTAATTCTATGACGTCTAGGTTCCCTTATCTCTAGGAGAACTGTTTGTCCAGTCGTTCATTGTCTACGATCTCCTTGAGATGGCTCGGCAATAGTTGTTTGAACACCGCCACTCTAGCCACCAGCTACTTTCTCAGCATCAATAAAAACTACAACCTACAACTGACCATCTTGATCACCAATCACTATTCGGGGTCTCAACTTGGTACCGAGCTATGGAGTTGGCTCGGTGCCGAGTTGTAAACTGCTAAATTGAACTTTTCTAAAGTCCCAGCTTCCCTTCTCTCCATCTTCTATTTTCCATCCCATCGGTTAATGTCCAATGAAGAAGAACTTTCTTCTTTTGAATCAAAAGATGATAATTCCTTACGACTCTTCCCACATCTTTGAGATATCTGAGTCATCAAATCAATGCTTTCCTTCATCTGCTTTAGCATAGCATTCTGCCTCTCCATTAACTTTCTATTCATCTCCATCATCGTTCTATCCAAATCAACTATAGTCACCATTTCTGGTGCATTTGGAATTTTAGCAACACCGGATTAATTTATCTCTTCCTTGTGTTAAGGGCCTTCATTTTCAGCATTGTTAGTGGGTCTAGAAGCAGTTGACTTCTCTTTGGCGTTTCTGGGTACCCTAGCTTTCTTGGATCAAATAATATATTTTATGGAAATATAAATAATCACGAACCTGCCAATAATAGTTTTCAGATCTAACTCGTGGATTATAACAATTCAAAGGTTCAAGATAGATCCAAGGAGGGAGAATTTTGAGATTTCTCAATGAAAGCACCAAAATATTTGCACCAAAAGTTGGACAGCCGCCCAATCAGATTATAAGAAGAGGTTAATGAAGAAATAAATGAAAAAAGAAGTAAAGAACACTGGAGAATTTATAGTGATTTGATAAATACTCTAGTTTATATCCACTTAAACTTTGTTAACGACTTCTGATATTCATTACAACTGTAATTTTACAACTCGGGTAAGGATCCAACGGAGTGTCGCGATAAAATTAGTTAATTCGAAAAGTAAAGAAAAGATCCTCTTTTTTGCCTCTCTTCCCCTATATATAGACAAAGATCGATGAAATAAGCTCTGAAACCTTCTCCCCATGTTCTCCATTTCCGATAGGAGGCTCGAGAAAGAGATCGAGGCCAACTCAGCATGGACAAAGTCAACTCGGTACTGAGTTAACCCTTATAAGTCGGCACCAACTTGTGATTTTTTTGTGCTTGCCTTCATTTTGCCTTTTTTCTCCAACTTCTTGAAATGAAAGTGTTGAGTTAGCAATCTTGACTCGGTACCGAGTTGAGAGAGTCAACTTGGTAGTGACTTGAGGAAATAGTTGATTTTTGCATCTCTTCCTTCTAGCTACTTGAGTTTTCTAAAAGATGATTAAGTATCTACTAGTGATGAGTGAAGTTCAGCATATATTCTTTGGACTTCACCTACATTTTGATCTCCGGACCCGTACTTCAGGATTTCTGGTTTGTTCCATGACCATTCAATGGTTCTGACTCATCCGGATATGACTTAGTTCAAAAGTAGAATAGCAAATATAATTAGCAAAATTATCCCGAACCTTGTACATCTCTCGTTAGCTATAAAAACCTTCTCGTACACATGGAACAAGAAGGAATTATCGTCAAAATTTCATTAACCATTCGATTCGAAATATTGATTTACGAAACGTAAATATCATTGCGTTTATAACTTGTCCAATATTGGGACAAACCCGACAAATAAGTATCGGATGAATATCGATATCTGTTTTATTTAAAAACGAATATCTATAAAACGATCATATACGGTACTTATCATACATGATCAAATTAAACATCAACTGGGTTTCATTAATACCGTCACATCACTAACAATAAATTATCGAATAATTTAAAAACAACACCGACAATATCTTAAATCATATACGAATTATCATACCAATGAACTTATATCAACGATCATATACCAACGAATATAAACCAACAAATCTATATCACATGTACGAAGCTAATCAAATCATAACATTGTATAGGAAATGAATTGGAACAATAAACCATACCGACGGAGCCTTGAGCGACAACTAGGAGGAGGGATTTACAGCTTGGGCTTGTGGTGATCGACAAGGTGATGGCTTGGGCTTGCTGATATCGACGAGCTGGGAAATGCAGCTCAAGATTTGCAGCAGCGTCGAGGGAGGAGGAGGCGGTGACGTTCGAAGTCGAGGGAGGAGGAGGTGACGTGGTCGCAACATTCGAAGTTGATGGAGGAGGAGGTGGCGGGCTTGCGACGGTCGAAGTCTAGGGAGGAGAAGGTAGCGGCTTGCGACGGTCGAAGTCGAGGGAGGAGGAGGTGACGTGGTCGCAACATTCGAAGTTGATGGAGGAGGAGGTGGCGGGCTTGCGACGGTCGAAGTCTAGGGAGGAGAAGGTAGCGGCTTGCGACGGTCGAAGTCGAGGGAGGAGGAGGTTGTGGGCTTGCGACGTTCGAAGTCAATGGGAGGAGGTGGCGGGCTTACGGTGTTCGAAGTCGAGAAAGGAGGAGGTGGTGGGATTGCGGCAGTCGGAGTCAAGGGTGGAGGAGGGTCATGTGGGGCTCGAAATCTAGGGTGTAGGTGGGGGCTAAAATCTTTTTTTTTTGTTATTGGAAAAGTGGAGAAAGTAAGAACGTCGATTAGGGTCTTAAGTTCAAGGCTGCTGCCAAGCAGACGCCTCACCAACGTCGTGGAAAAGACGTTAAAAAGGCGTAGGTGTCTTTTCGTAGGTAGGTATACACCAACGCCCACTTGACGCCTTAGTTATAATTTTCGGAATGACGTCAGTAATATCATATAGGTAGTTAAAGCATTTTCTAGTAGTGGATGGGGCTTTGGAGCACTGTTGGGGAGGCGACGGAGCACGACAATGGATTCGGGTTTGGGTCTCTGGAGGTGGAGAGGAAGATTCAATTGGGGGTTTTAAGTTTTTATTTATGATTTGGGATAAATGAAATGGGAAGATTTTCGGGTCTGGCTATATACTAGTGAAGATAGGTCATGTAAGTCATCGAAATTTTCGATGACATACCGACGATTATTATAATATGGAAAAGATATTTTGTTTGTTCTCATTAGTCGTTGATAAGTCATTCAAAATTTCGATGACTTACCAACACTTATTTCTTTAGCTCATTTACCGATGGTTTATCGACGACACCATCTCATGTCGTTAGTAATCCTTCGTTGGTATATTGTTTATTTTCTAACAGTAATACGACGGAGAGTTTGTTTTAGTATCTCGTTGTGTAAGTTCACAGTAGACATGTTTTTGAAGAAGTGATCTGAGAAGTGCTCAGTTGGAAGCACCGAGTACCACATGAAACACAAGGATGTTGATACGTAATTCATCCTTGACTAAAGTTTGGGCCATACAATAAATAAATAATGGAGTCAACCCATTGTCACATTGGTAAAATTGTTACTTGCATATGGGGAAGATGTATACGCATCAGTTCAAGTTCTATCCGACTGTTTGACAGGAAGAGTTGTGAAGCTATGGACTGAGTTATGGACTGAGTGAGGATATACTCATCGAGAAGTGGGATATGATATATCAAACTCTCTTCCTAGTATATGGTAATTCATCCTTGACTTGTTCTAATAGTAACCCTAAAGATTGTTATAATTGGGTGCAAGCATAGGTGTTATATTACTGTTATCCAATCTTGTTAAGACTTGAGGTCACATGTAGGTATGTATGGCTCGAAGAATAACATCACGTGTACCTTAAACTTTAATAAAATATCGTATATGTGATTTATTTGTCCATTATACTTGCATCTACATACATATGTCATTAGTCGTGTTGTACGAATTTTTGGGTAGACTATGGAGTGATATTTCCTCATGTAACTTATTCGAAGTAGAGTACAACAAACAATAGTTTGTTCATTTGAAAAAGTGTGCTAAACTAACCACGATGCAATCAAATATGATTTGTTCACCGGACCACTCTAGATGATTTCGTGACTATTGAACTGAATAGAGGACTGATTTTAAAACAACGAATACATTGCTGTTTTGTTGCAATAACGGATAAAACGGCAAAGATTTTGCCGTTCCAACTATTTTTGCAATAAAATTACAAAGTCTTTGCTGTTTTATTGCAAATTGAATAAAACGGTGAAGATTTCTCCATATGGCTTTTGGATGCAGAGCCCGTTGGCTTAGTGTAAAAGTAAAAAAGAGATGGAAAGTGAACAGATTAATTGTTGATAATGGTCTTAGTGACAACTAACATGGATTAGATTGCTAAACTCATTTCCGAATTTAGTAGAAAGGGGAAAGGTTACCGGAGAAATTGATTCGCTGAAAGCAGACTAAATCCAGATATTACCTTTTTTGAAGTTATCTTCCAAGATTTCAAGCATGAGGTGAATCAAACTTGTGAAATGTCCTAGTTTCAACATTGAACATGGGATGAAATCGAATTTGAGGAAGCTTGCCAAAAAATGATTATGCCAAGCTCAAGAAAGTGAGGAAGGTTTTGAAATGCCGACATGGGTTTTCAACTTTTGGGCTGGCCATGTTGGATTAACATTGGCTATAAAATGTTTATATTATATAATTTGTATAACATGTTAGTAAAATTTGTATCAACCTTTAATGACAAGCTTAAACATTAAAATTTGAGCTAAAACGAAATTTTCGAAAGTTCCAAAACAGAACTAAAATTTGAAATAAATTTTCAGATGATCCAAATGAAAACCGAAAACCGTATTTTGAACCTTAATATAAACCCCAAGGAGCTAGGTGTTAAATTTACATTGGGATCAGAGAGTACGGAAATTCAACAGGTATCAGTATCATAGCCTGGTTATCAGATGTATCATAATCTGGTATATGAAAATTTGATGGCATTTTGTTAGGAAATTTTCACGAAGAACAGTGTAATGTTAAGCGTGTGTTTGAGAGCCCACGCGGAATTTTGAAAATAAAAATGTTAGAAGAGAAAAGTATAGAGTAATAAATTGACTATGAGAAAAGTACAAAGTAATAAAAGTATAGAAAAGAGTGCATACAAAATGTTACTGTATACCCTGTACACAGTGGGAGATTGCTAGAAATATGAATGTTGTAGGTTGATGATAACAACGGTATAACAAGCCATTCTACTAACTATATACAAGATTAATCTTGTCTAGGAACAAAGCAACAAAAAAAATGTGTACAATGAAAAAAACACACCTCTACTAACGAACGCAAAAACACACTTTCAAGTCTGTCATCAGTAGCATTGGACCGAGTTTGGTTTTTTACGGTTCGGGTAAGATGTTTTTGTGGATCTTGGATCAAAATGTTAATCCATTGTTCGTTTATTGAATGTGCTCTTAGTGATCTGATCGGATCTATAACCTACATTATAATTGTTCATTATATTTGCTGTATTTTAATGCCAAAAAATTTGTTGATTTTGCTTGTAGCCCTAAAAAAAACATATTTCAACTTTAGTCTCCAACAAAACTTATTATAAAACTAGATCTAGTTTTTGTTAAGTCGGAATTTGCAATTGCAAGTGTAATTTTAAATAAAAGACTGCGTAATGTATGTTATTTAAAAAAAAATTATGTTTACGTAAATTTAGATTGCGTAGTATAATTTTTTATTTAGTAGAAAGAGGTAATTGGTTTAAAGGAAAAACTTTAAACTAATTTTTAAACCAAAGACGCAACATTTAGAATTTAGGCAGAAGGACAGTAGCGTGTTTTTTCAATTTCCCAACTTCAACAGTTTCATCCACCTTCGTCCAAGCTTGTCCTAGTCGTCGTCTACCTTCAGCTATTGCTTGCCCTAGCCGCCATCATCCAAGCAGTCGTCGTCTGAAGTCGTCGTCGTCCAAGCCGCCGCCGTCCAAGCCTCTCTTGTCGATGTTCGAATCGAATCTTCCAGTGGCGACGTCGATTTCTCCAAAACCAAGAAAGCTTAACTTGACGCCTCAATCCAAACCTATGTCAGAAATTACTCGATCTTTGAATTCAAGAGCTGCAAATTCAAGATCTAAGAAACGAATGGAAAAGCAGAATCTAGAAGAAGAAGAAAAAAGTCCAAAATGTACCATGAATTTCGAATGATATTTAGATATAACATTTCTATATTTGAAACACAATAAATTTAGATTGTGTATAATTTGTTAAATGATAGACTAATATAGCATTTGTATTTTTAAATATAGTATCATCATCTGACTATGCAAAATGATAGTTGGATATAGCATAAGCATATTTCAATTGAATAAGGATGGAAAAAATATGCAACATGATACTTGAATTTAGCATAAGTATATTTAAAGTAAACTAGCATGAATAGAATATAAAAAATGAAATAAGTATTCCTAAAGAAAACTACCATGAATAGAATATGCAAAATGATAACTACATATAGCATATGTATTTAAAGTAATCACAAAGTTCACTACCTGTTTATGATATGCAAAATGATAGTTAAATGTAGCATTTGAGTTATGTAGTCCACTAACATGTTTAAAAGAGGCAAAATGATAGCTTAATGTAGCATTTTAATTATAAAGTCCAATATTTACGAAGTCCACTAGCATATTCAAGGTATGCAAAATGATAGTTTAACATAGCATTTGAGTTATGAAGTTCACTATCATGTTTACAATATGCAAAATGATATTTTAAAATAGCATTTCAATTAAAAAGTCCACAAGCATGTTTAGGATATGCAAAATGGTAGTTTAATGTAGCATTATACTTACGAAGTTCACTATCATGTGTAAAATATTCAAAATGATATTTTAATGTAGCATTTTAAGTACAAAATCCACTATAATGTCATGTTTATTCCTATTACTTTCAATTATACTGAAATACCATATACAACTAGCATAATGCAAAAACTTGATGTTCAATATTTGTACTGTGAAAATCATAAACAACGTATACTGTTGAGTATTTAGAAATGTTCAAAAATATTAAATACACATGTAAATTCCACAATATTTATGAATAATGCAAATAGTTAACTATTAACATAAAATGCTATATACATATAGCATTACATTTTAACAAATTTAATAGCAGCATGAAGCTTACCAGAAATACAATCAATATCAAATACACCATCTAAAACTAACAAGATCAACATTCAACATCAGATACACAATAATAAAACAATAAAAGACTAAATGCATAATATACACAAGAATGCTAGTTTCATATATCATACTAATATGAAAGATACAATAATCAAATGCAAAAACAAAAAACTGATCAAAAAACATTACAAATCATCAATCATTCCAGTACATGTCAAACCTCCAGTTAAGATCAATATCGTGTTAGAACTCCATAGTGTTCACAAGCAGGCGACGACGCACTCAAATTCAAAGCGCTCACGACAGCATCTCCTATTCTCGACATCACAAAGCACAGCGAGGACGGCGAACTCGACTCAAGCAATCTAGAATGGAGGAGCAACGATCTCGATCTTCATCTGAGAGAAATGGTGAAGTGAGATGCATCTTCGAGGCGGCATCTTCAAGCGAATAACAACAGTGAGTTTGGGAAGACGGAGATGCGAAGTTTATTCAAGGAGAAGCAAAGATCAATTTAATTTTTGGTAGTTTGCATGATTTGAGATTGAGATTGAAGAGGAACGAGATTGAAGAAGGCGCATGATTTAATTTTTTGTAAAGATTTTCCTTCAGCCGAAATTATACAACCTGCGTCCTTAAAAAAGAAAAAAAAAATGCGCGTCTCTCATGCAAAAAAACATGATATGTTTTTCCTTCAGCCAATTTTCCTGTAGTGGAAAATAGGCATAAGGACAAACTTTGAAAAAAATTAAGGTTGAAGGACATCAAGTTTCATCTTTGGACTGAAGGACAAACTTTGAAAAAAATTAGGCTGAAGGACAATGCTAGTTAGAACTAGCATTTTATATAGTGTAAAAACTGAATATAATGTTAGTCTATCTAGCATTTTGTATAGTGAAAAAACTGAATATAATGCTAGTTAAAACTAGCATTGTCCTTCAACTTATTTTTTTTTCAAAGTTTGTCCTTCAGCCAAAAAATAAAACTTGGTGTTCTTTAGACTAATTTTTTATCAAAATTTGTCATTTTCTTAATTCCCTCTTTTATTTATTTAAATTTTTGTTTTGCACAAATTTGAATTACCCAAGTATAAAAGACTAACATATGAAAGAAAAAGCTGATTTTTTTAATAAGTTTTAAACGAGTACTAAACTTCGAAACAGGTTTTTTGTCGGGTCTATAACCAAAATTTGTCGGCCAAAAAATTAATAATTGATCTACAACTAATCAAAAATATCCTTATCGATGTACATTGGGAAAACACTCAATATATCTGTCCCAATCTTAAGGATGTGTTACATCTTTCTAGGGATTTGATCGGAATTGATTGTGAATTGTTTAGTAATTAGCTGATCTACGCCAGTGGTAATGTAGTTTTACAATCAGCATGTCTGCTGTCATGAGTTGGAAACATGATTTTATAAAAGTGTTCATTTGCACTTGTCCCCACTAGTTAATAATCAACTAAAGAGACACAACTATCTCTGCCACCACAGACACAATTAATAATTAGTATTTGCTACATGCACAAACCCAGTTATAATTCATTTTCTTGATATTGCAAAATAAATATAATTATATAAACTGAAGTTTTGGAACAGGCTTAACAGTTAACGTACAAATACTGAATTTTGATATCATATTCTGACCTCCTAGTTTGACCATAATATTATAATTAACATGGGATAGTACCAACATATGTATTTCACAAACATAGAAGGTCAAACTTTTTTATGATTTACTTGTGCAGTAGTACATGTAGAAGAATATTAATAGAAAGTGGATAAGCATTTTGAGATATTATTACTGTCGACGGTCCCAGGATATATATATATATATATATATATATATATATATAGTGCCCTACTGCTACTATAACTTGCCCTGCATCGTCGACATCACTTGCCCTACATCCAGGGACGTAATCAGGAATTTATTTTGCGGTGGGCGAATAATAGAAGAAAATTAAATAATAATAAAACTAAACTGTTTTAATATAATTAATTCCATCACATTCATGATAATCAAAATAATTAAGTTCGATCGATTTCATTAACATAAAGAATTTTCACAAAAATCCTTAAAAAAAACATAAATTACTAAATATCCTACTTAAGTCGTGCTTTACGAACTTCACGAAAATCAAATTCATCTACAATCGTCTCAACATCAATTTGATGCATCAACAAATAGTAAAATTCATTTACTAAATTTACTACTAGTATCTTCATTATTTGATTCACTAAAATTTACTGTCACTAGATGGTTGCACAATTTACTGTCAGTACCAACAAAATAGCCTACTGTGTTACAATTTACTGCATAATTTGCATAATTTACTGTCAATTTATCGGTCCAGCACTTCATTGCTACAAATACAATGCTACTGCCACTGTCAGTATCTATTCATTAGTACTTGTTTGCAAGTTGAAACTTCATTGCTACTAGCCTACTGCAGTACTGCCTAACTAGGGTTTATGTTTACATCTAAAATTCGAATCTAGAATTTTGAATCTAAAATTGGGAACATCATTTACAATTCACAATGCAAACTAGGGTTTATGTAATTCGAATCTAAAATTGGGAACTTACTAAGTTTTTCTGAAGACTGGAGAAGGAGGACTGGAGGCTGAAACTGGAGTCGGAGCCTGCTGGCTGGCGCTGGAGAAGGCCAGAAGGGGGAGCGGCTGCGAGCGATCGTCGAATCTAGAGAAGCCTGAGTGATGTGAGAAGAACAGAAAAGATGCGTCCCTCATTTTCTTTTTTTTCTTTTTTTCTTTTTTTTCTTTAGTTTTTTTTTTATTTTTTGTGGGGTGGGCAGCTGCCCACCCCACAAGCTTAATAGATCCGTCCCTGCCTACACCATTGACAAAACACAGGAGGAAAAATAAAATACATTGGGGTGGGAACAATCCGCTTTCAGTGCTCACTATTTTCCTTCAGAGAAAATGGAACTAAATTTAAACTAAAAAAAGTTGTTTCCGGTTAAAGCTAAAGAATTAGGTAGTGTTTTGGTTTGCTGTTTTTGGTTTTTGTTTTTCGTCCATACAAAAATGCACATGATGCATGTATATTGCTGAAAACGGTCAATTTAGAAATCGAAGTTAACATACAAAATAGAAAACAACTTTATTTTTATTTTACGTGTTTTGAGAAATAACACAAGCACGTGAAACACTTCATTCTTCCGTCGTTTATCTATCCCTTCGTCCTTCCATCCATCTTTATTTCATCCCTTCCGTCGTGCTCCATTCTTCTCTTATTTGACATACATATTGAAAACAAAAAATTGAAAATTAGTTGAAACGCGGTAACTTTAAAGGTAAAAGTGAGTCGAAAAAGAGTAGTTTGCCCTTGTTAATAAGCAAGAAATTTTTTGATGAACTTATGCGATGTGCGGATACTATGGAAACTACCCTTGTTATTATGGAAATTGTGGGATTTTTATCGTTTGTAATTAGCATTTTTATTCAACATAAACGTATAGTATAACAAATGAAAATTGATAATTAATGATAAATTTAGTTATCGAAATTAAGATCGGTACCTTATTTTCAAACAGGTCCGGCCTTGGATTTCGATCACCGTCAAGGGCCTCCAATTCCCAAATGGTCCCAAACTTTAAATTTTTTGAATAGATAAAGTATGTCATTCGACATAATTTAAAAGGATGTTCAACCTAGTGGTAAAGGTGTTTAAGTATTGAACTAACGAGGCTTCACCAGTTCCATGAATTTTTAAACTTTTTCTTACGCGTCTTTTCCTGCTTGCCATTAGACCTTTTTCTTTGACCTATGACCACATATCGTAGAGGATAGGTCCTATTTTCAAATTTCATAGACGAAAAACCATACTAAGAAAACCTACTTTAAATTCCATCTCTATTTCTATTTTTGGTATAAATTTGTTTTTTCATTTTATTTTCAAATTTAATTCTAAACTTAATCATATGTTTATATAACCAAAATTGTTTTTGAAGCCTTTTTTTAGCAAATGAAAATATTTGCAGTTTTTTGGTAAATATATGCAGCTTTTTCCACAAATATGTTGAGACTAAAAACATAGGTGTTTTTTAAAACTTATTTTGAGAAGTAGCGGCTGCGTATTATGAAACATAAAAAGACCGTTTTACAAAAGTTACCAAATTTGTTTGTATGGAAAAAATTTAAGAATGATTTTCATATTTACATATTGGTACAAAAGTACCATATATTTAAAAAAAAGTGAATTAGTTAAAAAGAAACCATAATACCGCATCAAAAGTTTAGCCTGAAAGAAAAACATTTTTTTCTCTGCCTACCACAACTTTATGGCATATCGCACCTATCTCTACTTCATCGCACGCCACCTACACTTCCTCACCATCGCAGTCGTAGCTTCTCCTTAGATCCCGTCAAGACCTCTATAAGCCCCCGTTGCTTAAAGCTCCATCTTATCGCCATCGATCTACATCAATCAAAACCCTAACTACCAACAACTGCATCTGAAACCCTAGCAACCAACATGATTGCAATCCTACTGATTTATGTCGCTGGCACAACAAAAAAAGCTAATAAACAAAATGATACATTAATTTAACATTATTTGTGCTATTCACTTATATAGTGTATAATGCTAAATTAAATTAACATTATACATTGTAATGCCATACTCACATATACAGAAGAAAAATGATAATTACAAATAGCATTTACACATTAAAAAAACAAAAAGAAAACAAAATGCTATCTAAATTAGCATTATCTGTGCTATTCATTTATATCATGTATAAATGCCAAACTAAAATAGCACTATGCTAATATAATGTTATGTTCACATATAAAGGAAAAAAATGACAATCACAACCAACATTTACATAGTTAATGTTATATTCATAAAAAATGTTAATCTTATATAGCATTATTGGGTTCACGTTTAGAAAAACAATATTAAAATGTTATACTAAATTTGCATTATCAAAATAAAATGATATTCGATCATACTGTTTATAAAGTCCCAATTTAAAATAGCATTATATCAATGTAAAACTATGCACATGCATACTTGACAAAAATAATATAGTTGCAACAAATGACATATATATATATTTGTGCGTGTGTATACATATACATATATGTATGTATGTGTGTGTAACATTGCTAGTTTACATTTCAATATAAAAAAACGACTGGCAACGACGGCGCCTCCTCCACTATCACCATCATCCAATCTTGCCACCTCCTCCACTACTGCCATCGTCTGGTCTCCATCAATAATTGAATCTCGGGCTCGGATTCTCGTAGCCCATAAATGTCATCACCCACCACAAGCCGCCACCCTCGACCATTCTACTGTCATCGCCTATCACTCTACTGCATTGCCTACCATGCAGTTGTTGTCATCGTTATTGAGGAAAAACAAGTGGCGTTTATGTTTTGAAGTTTTTCATTCTGCCTGAAAATTTTAGTCGTGTCCTTCATTTAAAAAATTCTAAGCTACTCCTGCCTATTTTCCTATGGTTAAAATAAATGTATTCACAAATTATGAGCATCCTGTGATGTTGAGCTCTAGGACGATCATACTTTGCACCCATGCTCAAGGCCATCTCTTTAGAAGGTAGATGTTAGTCCATAGGATAGTGGTTTTGATGACAACAACTATAGAAGTGTTATAAAATATATATGTGCAGGAAATCTATATGCAGGTATCAACAAAAGAAGACTGTACAGTAAAGAAAACAAAATTGATGAAGACAAAGATCAAGAGTTCAAGATTGAAGACTCATGAGATTCAAGATATTCAAGAGTTCAAGACAAATAATATAGATAGGTTAGATATTTGTTAAAACTCCTTGAAAGCACTATCATTCTTTTTTATCCAATTTACTCGTGGAATGGAATCCGCTTCGTTCTTGTTAAAGGGATGGAACCCTAGTGAGATGGAACTCACGACATATCTAGTGGAACGGATAGTAGCCCTATTTTGTTACCCACTAATTTTGATTCAAAATGATTTTCAAAATTATCTCTTGTTTTATAAAATGATTTTCAAATATTCCTTTTCAAAAGAAAAACCTTCGTTCACATTTCCAAAAATGTTTTAGCCTCAAAATCATATTTATCATTTTGTTATATTTTGATTTCAAAATTGTCCTTGATATTTTAGCCTCAAAATCTATTTTAATATTATATTTACTTTAGTTTATTTACTTTGATTTTAAATATATTTTAGTATATATACATATATACATTCATAAGTATTTCTACTTCTAAATACCTTCTACAAATACATAGAGTCCATTTGAATAAAGTTGCATATGTTTTAAATCATCATTTTCAAAGTAAAGCAAATCATCACTTTTTACTAGACCATGTCGACATCCTATTTACCTGTCATGTCGACATGCTTCCCGTTACAGCAAAGGTTGTTTTCAAAAGAAGTGTCTATTCGTTTAAACCTCTTCGAATGGACACATCCATTCATTCTCTATAAATAGAGACTGTTATGGACGTTTTCCAGTAACTACTTTCTTTATTTTCTCTCCTCTTTACTCTCTTATCTTGTTTTCTAATCATCCTATCCATATTCTGCCGAAATCTTAAGTGAATCAAACCAGAATATCTCTAGTTTGATTCTCTGCCACTCTCTTCAAAGAATCTCAGTGCTTATCAGAGTTATAGATACATTTGTACTCAAAGAAACTTGTGTGGGATTATAAAGGTGTGATCGTGTCCTTGGAAATCGATCGGGTGAACTTGTGTCCTGTGAATCAAGTGGTTCTACCCAGAGACCTGAGAATCTGGAGGGTGTACCTCGTTGCCTTGGAATCGAGGGATTGTAATCTAGATTATTGTTGAATAGAAAGCCGTACGGGTTGTGCGGGACTGGATGTAGGGTAACACCGAACCAGTATAAAATTCCTGGTGTGTTCTTTCCTTTACTTGCTTTTTATTTATATTTGCATTTGTTTGTGATTCTGTGATTTGATCTGTGATTGTGTATTTGCATTAAGTTAGTTAATTCAATTTAAATCAAAGAAGTTTTAAAGAAATTCTTTTAACACTATTCACCCCCCCTCTAGTGTTAAATAGCCTTAAGATCATCTTCCACGTCCCTTTCATTTGGTATCAGAGCAAGTTTTTCAAAGTATTCATAATCTGATTTTTGAAAAGTTCATGGCTAAGTTTGAAATGTTTCCTAAAAATATTTCTTTAATGATCAAGTCATTGTGGTCTCATAAATTGATGCATGATAGTTATATAGAATCAGGTAATCTACAAAAGTTGCTCACTGTGTAGGAATCTTGCTTCATGGCGACAAATGAATCTATTCACAATGGACAAGCTGTGCAAATAAGGAAAAACAAGTGGATACTTGATAGTGGATGTTCAAGGCATATGACAGGAAATCCAGAGATACTCAATGACATTATTTACAAGGATGGAGGATTGGTTAATTTTGGGGATAATTCAAAACGTTATGTGATTGGCATCGGCAATGTAGGTAATTCTGAAACTCCTATTATTTCAAATGTTTTGTTAGTTAAAAATCTACAACATAATCTACTTAGTATTAGTCAGTTATGTGATAAAGGATATAGGATTAAATTTGAAAAAGACAAGTGTCACATCGAAGATAATAAATCTAATATTATCTTTGAGGGAGTTAGGAAAAAGAATATCTATATTCTTAGTATGAAAATTTCAAATGATAATCTATGTCTTTTGGCCAATACAAGTGACCCTTGGACTTGGCATAAGAGATTTGGACATTTGAATTTTAAACTCTTATATAGACTATCCAAACTTGATCTAGTAAGAGGCCTCCCTAAGATGCAATTTAAAGTAGATAGTATATGTGATGCATGTCAATTAGGAAAACTTAGAAAAAGTTCCTTTAAACTTAAAGATATGATTTCTACTTCAAAACCCCTTGAGTTACTTCACCTAGATTTATTTGGTCCATCTCAGATTCAATCAATCAACCATAGTAAATATGTCTTTGTAATTGTGGATGATTATTCCAGATATACATGGACAATCTTTCTGAAACATAAAAGTGATACTTTTGATTATTTTAAAAGTTTTTCAAAAAGAGTTCAAAACCAACTTTCTTCCAAGATCATCACTATTCGTAGTGATCACGGTGGTGAATTTGAAAATGAGAAGTTTGAGGAATTCTGTAATCAGAAGGGAATTACTCACAATTTTTCGTTTCCAAGAACTCCACAACAAAACGGAGTAGTTAAGCGTAAGAATAGGACGATTCAAGAGTGTGCTAGAACTCTACTTTCTGATAGTAAATTACCAAAACATTTTTGGGCTGAAGCAGTTGCAACAGCCTGTTATATTTTGAATAGGATTCTAATTAGACCTCTAACCAATAAAACACCTTATGAACTTCTTTTCAATAAGAAACCTAAGGTATCTTATTTCAGAATTTTTGGAAGTAAATGTTTTATCTTAAATACAAAAGATAATTTAGATAAGTTTGATCCTAAATCCGACAAAGGAATCTTTATCGGATATTCTAACAGGAGTAAAGCTTATAGAGTTTTTAATCTAAGAACAAACACTATTGAAGAAACTTTACATGTTTCCTTTGATGAAAATTTCAAAGAAGTTGATCAGACTAATGATGAGGATGACTTAGTTATTTCTAATCATGAATCTGTAGATGCTACAAATGAAACTTTTCATCCAAATAAAAAGATTAGGCTTTTAAAAGATCACCCTGTAGAAAATATTCTAGGAGATATGCAATCTGTTGTTAAAACTAGGAATCAATTAAACAGTATGAGTCATGTTGCTTTTATATCCTCAATAGAACCTAAAAATCCAAAGGAAGCATCAACTGATGATTCATGGATTCTTGCTATGCAAGAAGAATTGAATCAATTCACCAAAAATGATGTTTGGGAACTTGTTCCTAGACCTGAGGATAAATCCATTATAGGCACTAAATGGGTATATAAAAATAAATTAAATGAATTAGGTGAGGTCGTTAGAAATAAGGCTCGACTCGTTGCACAAGGTTATTGTCAAGAAGAAGGTATAGATTATGACGAAACCTTTGCACCCGTAGCAAGATTAGAAGCTATTAGAATTCTGCTTGCTTTCGCTAATTTCAATAATTTCAAACTTTTTCAAATGGATGTCAAGAGTGCCTTTCTAAATGGTTTTGTAAAAGAGGAAGTTTATGTTGAACAACCTCCACTCTTTGAAGATACAAAATTTCCAAATCATGTTTTTAAATTAAAGAAAGCCCTGTATGGTCTAAAACAAGCTCCTAGAGCTTGGTATGATAGACTTAGGTCTTATCTTTTGCAATCTAATTTTGAAATAGGTAAAGTAGATAACACACTTTTTATTAAAAGAAACAAAAATGATATTCAACTTGTACAAGTATACGTAGATGATATTATTTTTGGATCAACCAATTCTGACATGAACAAAGAATTTTCTGACATTATGACAAAAGAGTTTGAGATGAGTCATATGGGTGAACTTAACTTTTTCCTAGGATTACAAATCAAACAATTAGATAATGGTATCTTTATCAGTCAAGAGAAGTATGCGAGAGAGTTAGTTAGTAAGTTTGGCTTGACCAATGTGAGTGGAAAACCAACTCCCATGGCAACCAATATAGCGTTAAGTAAGGATGATCTATCCAAAGACGTAGATCAAACCTTGTATAGAGGAATGATTGGATCACTTCTCTATATAACTGCTAGTAGACCAGATATCATGAACAGTGTCTGTCTCTGTGCAAGATATCAATCTCAACCCAAGGAAACTCATCTAAAAGCTGTGAAACGTATCATTCGATATGTTAAACACACCTTTGATTATGGATTGTTCTACCCTAAGAATGATTCATTTGAATTAGTTTCCTACTGTGATGCTGACTATGCTGGGTGTAAGTCAGACCAAAAGAGTACAAGTGGAACTTGTCACTTTCTAGGTCATTCCTTAATTTCCTGGTTAAAAGCAGAATACTGTTTCCCTATCAACAACTGAAGCAGAGTATGTTTCTGCTGCTTTAGCTTGTTCTCAAGTTTTGTATATGCAACAAACCTTGAATGATTTTGGTATATCTATCACGAAATCTCCAATTTTCTGTGATAACACTAGTGCCATTAGTTTGTCCAAAAACCCAACTCTCCATGCCCGAACTAAACATATTGACATTAGACACCATTTTCTAAGAGATAACGTAAATAAAGAGAAAATTTCTCTTGATTTCGTTAATTCTGAAAATCAAATAGCTGATATTTTAACCAAACCTTTAGGAGAACCTGTCTTCACCAAGTTAAGAAGAGAATTAGGTATATGTTCTCTTTCTGAAATATAGTATATAGTATATAGTATAGTAGTATACATAGGGTATATATGAATGTTTTCTTAACCATAGCATTTTGCAACACCATGTCGACATGGTATTCATGCGTCATGTCGACATGCAACGGTAAAAATGACAGTTCGTTTTTTTTCCCTCTAATTTTTGAATGGGTGGTTATTTAACTCACCCATTCCGAGTTTCTCTTCCCTCCAATTATTATTTCTTCATTCTACTTTCTGGAAACATCAAATCCATGGCTTCCACATCCAATCCTAATCAAATATCACCGGTTTCTTTCCCTTCTCCTTCACAAGGCCCTTTCCAAAACTCCATACTCGCTCGTGTCATCAAAATAGAGGAGAAAGTTAATGATTCGCTGCAGATGTTAACTAAAATGCAAGTTCAACAATTGAGATGGCAAGAGAGCAAGAGAAACAAGGGAAAATTCTGAGGAATCTTCAAAAATTCCTCATGGATAATCATGCCAATCCAATTGTAATTAAAGATTCTTCTAACATAGAAGCAAATGAAGAAGGAGAAGAAGACGAAGACGAAGAAGAAGAGGAAGAACCAATGGAGGATGAAACTGATGATGAAGCAGTATGTGTAGGGGAAGTTTGTTTTGATGCTTATGGGAACATTGTGGAACAACATGGAAACTTCTGTTTCCATTACCCAAATTGTCCTGTCCACAAGTCTCCTATCATCAAAAACAACCGTTGAGTTGTTTATTTTCTTGTTTTAGTTATTTATGTGTTTATAAGTTTAAATAGTCATGTATATAGTAATATTGAAATGAATAAAATAATCTGTGGTTACACTTATTATTCTTATTCTTATATTGCTCATATATAACATTCTAAGTATACGATGTTTAGTGCATTGTTATATCTAGGTTCAGTATTATTAATGATAACACTATCATTAATATCATAGATTTAGGGGGAGTTAGTGTCATTTTTTTGTTGATGACAAAGGGGGAGAAGTATAAAATAGGTTAGTTAGGCATAGATTAAGGGGGAGTTATTAGATTTAGGGGGAGTTATAAGGAGAATATAAATATTTTATAAACAAAGGTTGTCATCATCAAAAAGGGGGAGAATGTTAGTCCATAGGATAGTGGTTTTGATGACAACAACTATAGAAGTGTTATAAAATATATATGTGCAGGAAATCTATATGCAGGTATCAACAAAAGAAGACTGTACAGTAAAGAAAACAAAATTGATGAAGACAAAGATCAAGAGTTCAAGATTGAAGACTCATGAGATTCAAGATATTCAAGAGTTCAAGACAAATAATATAGTTAGGTTAGATATTTGTTAAAACTCCTTGAAAGCACTATCATTCTTTTTTATCCAATTTACTCGTGGAATGGAATCCGCTTCGTTCTTATTAAAGGGATGGAACCCTAGTGAGATGGAACTCACGAAATATCTAGTGGAACGGATAGTAGCCCTATTTTGTTATCCACTAATTTTGATTCAAAATGATTTTCAAAATTATCTCTTGTTTTATAAAATGATTTTCAAATATTCCTTTTCAAAAGAAAAACCTTCGTTCACATTTCCAAAAATGTTTTAGCCTCAAAATCATATTTATCATTTTGTTATATTTTGATTTCAAAATTGTCCTTGATATTTTAGCCTCAAAATCTATTTTAATATTATATTTACTTTAGTTTATTTACTTTGATTTTAAATATATTTTAGTATATATACATATATACATTCATAAGTATTTCTACTTCTAAATACCTTCTACAAATACATAGAGTCCATTTGAATAAAGTTGCATATGTTTTAAATTATCATTTTCAAAGTAAAGCAAATCATCACTTTTTACTAGACCATGTCGACATCCTATTTACCTATCATGTCGACATGCTTCCCGTTACAGCAAAGGTTGTTTTCAAAAGAAGTGTCTATTCGTTTAAACCTCTTCGAATGGACACATCCATTCATTCTCTATAAATAGAGACTGTTATGGACGTTTTCCAGTAACTACTTTCTTTATTTTCTCTCCTCTTTACTCTCTTATCTTATTTTCTAATCATCCTATCCATATTCTGCCGAAATCTTAAGTGAATCAAACCAGAATATCTCTAGTTTGATTCTCTGCCACTCTCTTCAAAGAATCTCAGTGCTTATCAGAGTTATAGATACATTTGTACTCAAAGAAACTTGTGTGTATAAAGGTGTGATCGTGTCCTTGGAAATCGATCGGGTGAACTTGTGTCCTGTGAATCAAGTGGTTCTACCCAGAGACCTGAGAATCTGGAGGGTGTACCTCGTTGCCTTGGAATCGAGGGATTGTAATCTAGATTATTGTTGAATAGAAAGCCGTACGGGTTGTGCGGGACTGGATGTAGGGTAACACCGAACCAGTATAAAATTCTTGGTGTGTTCTTTCCTTTACTTGCTTTTTATTTATATTTGCATTTGTTTGTGATTCTGTGATTTGATCTGTGATTGTGTATTTGCATTAAGTTAGTTAATTCAATTTAAATCAAAGAAGTTTTAAAGAAATTCTTTTAACACTATTCACCCCCCCTCTAGTGTTAAATAGCCTTAAGATCATCTTCCGCGTCCCTTTCAGTAGAAAGGTGGAAATCGATAATTTTTGTATAGGAATTTACTAATGAATTTAGAAAAATGTATTGTAGTTTGCACACTAGTATATAAATGTACATTAAATAGTAATATAAAACTAAATACTAATATAAAGAAAGAGGATCACTAACGGATCTTCATTTTTGTGTAAAAGAAAAATAAGTTCTTTTCAACAATTTGATAAATGTAACGAGTATCATAACTATTGCTCAATTTCTTGCAAGTATTTAGCAAGCCAATAAGACACGACATGACCCAATCAAAGTCGGCCTAGATATTCTTCTATCAACCCATTCTTGACGGTTTAGACTCAAGTTGGTTTCAAATAAGCCCATCCCCTCAACAAGGCATAAAGCCGCAGACCGACCATCTTAGCCCTAGGTGGCACTCACTTTCAATTCATCAATTGAAGATAATGCATAGTACAACCCTAATCGATCCACTCTGGCCTAGCTCAAAGACAACTGACTCTCCTATGTTAGTCCACTTTCAGCCTAACTCCAAGTTAGCTCATCCACTCAGTGTTACTTAAGTTGTTGGCCAGCACAACTCCAGGCTGTCTTAAGCAACTAGCATACTCGATAAGGCCAGCTCAAGCGAGACCTGTCCTTGGTCGGGCTTCAGTCCGTCCCAAACATTTGGTCCATCCAAACATTTTGTTGTGTCACCTCACATCTGGCCTGGCATTGCCTCCTTAAATTGGTCCTTAGCTACTTTTAGTTTCATTCATGCCTTAAAAAACCGACCAGCTACCTCAGCAAACAGTGCCACGTAGGCACATAAAAGTAAACGACAAACCTTATAGCCATCTGTACCAAGTGTTGTGGTGATATAAAGCACATCTCTACTTCTGTAGCATACCATGATCATTTAGTGCGGATTAAATGCCAAGTCTACGCCTAGTACAGAGGGACAATTGGTATAATTCTTAGCTACACATCCTTTTGTACCTTTACAGTAGTCTCCCATCACCCCAAATGACCAAATCAACGGCCAAGCGCTCTTCCTACATATTTTGGAGCACAACCTCAGTCATCCATCATCTATTTCATCCACTATAAATACCTCTTGCATTACCACCTTAAAGCGATTGGAAAATATAAGAACTCCAAGTATTATATGCAATTCAGAGCTCTCCACACAGCAAGTTCTTAAGATTAGCTACATCATTAGTCTTAAGTGCTTTCTTTTTCTTATTATTCTCTTGTAATTTCCTGTAATTGTAAGAGAGAAATATAGTAAGAGAACTTCATAGTGGACGTGGACAAGCTTGTCGAACCACTCTATATATGGTGTTATTTACTTTAGTTGCTTACGTTCTTCCCCATTTTGCACTTTAAGCCCAGTGATTAGTAAGTAACATTTTTTCTTCACGATGCGTTAGTCTAATTCCAAGGTTGACTAAAAATCTAGCCAACAATAACTAAACTAAGTCTTTTGATAAAAATACATGATCACCTTTTTACATGACGGCGTTACATAAACTCAACAATGAACCCCTTCGAATTTAAAAAAATTCGGGTAGTCTTCATGGAATCGTACCTATAGTATTTTTCATTTTAGTTGGACCCTATTATTCCTTGTCTGTAATATTCAGGAGTAATTCGGTAATTAGCACAATGGGTTTAAAATGATATATCATAGTACCACATTTAACAATTCCAATTTAAGTGGAATCCCGTGCAAATTTTATCTCTTAATAAAAAATGGAGTCTCTTTACCAAAACCTCTCAAACCTTTAGTTAATGATACAACTTATCCATAAGAAGCAACATAAAGTAATTTTTGTTTATAATATTCATCAATATACCAATATAACTTATATTTGGACTGAAATGTAAAAATATAGGTGTTGATTTCGGTGATACAATATTTTCAAATTTAAGTAGATTTGGAAGATCTTTCGAGTCAAGGTGAAATAATGATTCAAATATATTGCCTCTTTTATAAATTTTGTAGATTTCGAGAGTGATTTGATTAGATCTTTTGTTACATTAAAGAAGGCAATGAATTACCTACGTAAGAATGATTTATTCTGAGAGATGAAAGTAATCAATCAATTCCTTAATTAGTCGATTAAAGAAGGCATTTTATCAAGGCTATTATATGTATAGGGTTCGTTATAAGTGTAAGGTGAAAAAGGTGTTGTATTAAGGTTTTGAAGATTGAGATTTCTACTTAATTTTAAGGCATTCTTTCATAATCTTTTAGAGGAATTAAAAAAGGTTACTTCGGAGAAAACTATCTGTCTATTATTTTTATTTACTTCTTATCTCTTCTCAAATGTAATTATGTAGGGATCCTAGGGATAACCTTAACAGTTAGTATTAGAGCCCGCTATAAAAAAAATTCTAAAGAGAGTTTGGTGATGGAGAAGATAAGTGTTAAAAATTCAATGGAAGAAATTAGGGCATATGGAAGACAAAGATGAAGAATTTTCTATACCTTAATGAACTTTATCAACCGTTGGAAAACAAAATGAAGAAACCTAGTGGTATAATTGAAGCAATATGAGAAATTTTGGATAAGAAGGCTGCGTCGACTATTCGGAATTTTTTGAAGAATACGGTGTTTCATATTGTTGCTAATGAAATATATGCTTGTGAATTTGGAAGAAATTAGAAAGGATCTACATAAAAAAACTTTACAACAAACAAGGCTCTTCTAATGAAAAGATTGGTAAATCCGAAGCTTAAAGAGGGTGGGTTAATTGGAGAGCGTCTTAATGATTTTTCAAGCAATTGTGAACCAACCAGTGGCCGTGGATTACAAAGTGGACAACGAGGTATAAGTCCCGATGTTAATGATTTCATTACCGAAGAGTTGGAAAATGCTTGTGGTTGCATTGCACAACTCAAATTCAGATGGATTTATTTCACTGGTGTCAGTTGTTAGTAGCATACTTAATGAGAAGGTGTAGAGGACGAACCTAATGGAATAAAAGGATAAGGAAGAAAGGAAATGCTGAAATCCGATCAAAGAGGTCAATCATGCAAGGAGGGGTAACTGTCCAAATATAAAAAGTACATATATGTTATTTGCATCATATTTTAAAATTATCTTTAAAAGAATGCATTCATATAGGAGGCGCTGGTTTATAATTTTTCAGCATGCATATCATATATGTTGTGATGCACCGTGTACTTGGCTGCAAAATTGGTAGTACACTAATTGGTTGGATAGCTTTTATTAGTCGCATGCTATGTTACAACCCTTGGGGAATTTCAGGGATGAAATTCTTTTAGGGGAAATGTAACACCCCATAAAATTAACGATAATTAATAAGTAATTATTAAGACTCAAAATGGAATTTGAGAAAATGTCGGAATTTAGCCACAAAACTTGCCCCATCATGTTCGTGGCGATTTTCAGAGTAATTTTCGTATTTGGAGTTTTGCGATCGGAACTCAAACGAAGAAATTCTTAGCGTTTGAAGTTTTTGGAATGAAAATATTTTAAAATGGAAAAATTAGAAATAAATAATATTAAATGCGGGACCCCATTGGTCGACCCCCTCTTTGCGCCGATCAATCTCTAGCGCTCGACTGCGTATAGGAAGCGTTCGACAGGTCCTGAAGTGGTAGCTACGGTTGAACCTTGGCCGACCGACCCAGATTTAATTATTTTAATCTAATAGATACGATTGATTCGAGCGTTTATCAATACAGGCCTAACCTCTCACTTCTCTTCTCATATTTTCTTATTAAAGCAGCGAAGCTCTGGCATTTTCCCTTCTCAACACTACTGTTAGAAATTATAAAATATTTTATATTTATACAAATTGGAGAAGGGCGGAAAAAAACGAGAGAAAAAAAGAAGCGAATCAACATTGCGAAAGAAAACGATAATTTCTATAATTATAAATATATATTCCACTTAACCCCAAATCCCTTCTCAGATTTGTAATTCTAATGGTATGTATATATCTTTTTATACATATTCTTTTGGATTAGAATGAAAAAAGAGTCAAGTAAAGGGAAGAATTCAAATTTGAGAGATTTGAAAAGCTAGAAAGATGAGTGGAAAATTATATGATTTATTTATAGCATTGAAATTTATATTATAGAATTTTATTTAATTATTATTTGTATATAAGATCTGATGAGTTATAGGCTTGATATGAAAGTATAGGAATATCGTCTACATATTCTATAAGGTAGATAATTGGAATATGAATGGTATTTACACATTAATTTGAAAATTTGAAAATCAGTCTCTAAATTTGTTAAAGTTGAATGTTGATAAGGTCGTAAGATTAATTCCGGATTTATGATAGCTGGAATGTAAATTATTAGTATTAGTCTATATTACCTTAGTTTGACTTGAATGTGAATTTCTATGTTTTAATTTATTTGGAGCATTGAAGGTAGAATTTAGTTGTATCTATTTCCTTGTAATGTCCATAAATTATCTAACTCTCAAAAAAATGTATAAAAAGTGCATCGTTTGAATTACTAAGGAATATACCAAAAACGAAAGAGATGTGTAAAGTATGGATGTTCTCCTTCGTAGTTTGCAATATCGATTTCAATAAAAAAAATCTTTTAATTTTAAACGGAGCACAAGTCATGCTTTGGTAATATATAGAAATTTATAACGGTGATACTTTTTGAAAATGATAGCTCTAATAAATTAAATGTGAAAAATAATATCCTAAAATTCCTAAGCAAGGGAATTAATGTGTTAGGAAAAGGAATACATGCATATATATATATATATATGTATATGTATGTATATGTTTATGTTTATGTATATGTATGTATGTATATGAATGTATGTATGTATGTATAACCGTGTCTACCGATAACAATATAAATATATTTATGTAGCATAATATGCATTAATTTTCGCATTAGTTATAATTAGGACGTCTAGTTATAAATAACGTAATAAATTATAGGATTAGGAGGTATAAATGAAAAAGAGATAGCAACTCCAAAATTAAGAGGGTAGTAAGTGTGCAGTTAATAAGGAGTTACAAGAAATAAACGGGGACATAAATGCGGTTAATGGTACTAGTTAAAGGATTAATATGGCATTTATAGGGAAATTAAATAGGCATAGTAGGTTGAATTAGAATGAATAAATAAATGTTATTAGAGATTTTCTAAATAGAATAATAATGACCACTTATTACGAAAAATTTACATTTATGGAATATAAGAAATAAGCGAATAAGATATGAATTAAATACTATGAGGCAGTATAATTTTCAAAGTGGGAAATTATAAAGCCTTAATTATACATTTAGGATAAGCGTGAATTAGTGGGCCTAGTCCAATATTTATGCCTAGGATAATTAGTTTGGTTTAGAATGGGTTGGGATGTGAGGTCAGTAGATTACACAACAAAAGTCTACCCTTCACCTAGAGGCTATCGGTAGTTAGGTATACTTACTACTAACGTAGGACATCTCTAATCATAGGACTAGTGAAGAAGAGATATGCATTGTGGATAGGTAGAGGAAAATATATCATGGGTTCACCTTGGATTTGAAGTATTAAATGACCCGGTACTTTTAAAGAAATAAGGTCTGCTTCATTTCTAATAAAAGATATTAAGCAACTAAAAGGGGAATTTTCCTTGACGTACATCAGGTTAGTCTAAACAAGATTTCAATTATGGAAAGTTGGCGGGCTATGTATGTATTGTTGTTGAACTGGTGTTTAGTAGTATGGCTGGCATACAGGCTATGACTACCAGCGGTCCTGAGCGGTGGGTAGGAAAGACTCAGGTTATGCCCTAATGGATTTCACTACCTACTAGTGTAGAATCCGTATGGGAAACAGACCTCAAGGTTAATTAGCTAGTTTTTAGTTTGTCGGATGTGGGCTAGTTAACCCTTAGATGAGTCTTTGAGATGCATTAGTAATACAGAAACTATGTTGTAAAGCCTTATCTAGGGGTCATCGGTCTCTGTAGCTAGAACCGATTGACTAGCGATTATGTTACGGAGGGCCTGCTTTGGGGTTGAGGTATTAAATGGCCATTAGGTTTGCCTTCTCCCTATTTAAGATTTAAGAAGTATTAAATGGTCATGGTTTTTGGGTAGTACATTGTTTAGATATATATATGTGTATATGCATATATATATATATAGTTATACTTCGAAGAAGGTTGAACATATCGTACACACACATAAGGTTGAATGGATTAGCCTTATACAATAGACATACTACTTAAATGGAAATCAATCGGCATAAATTAATGTTATGGGTAGTGTGTAATTTTCCAATCACCAGAACATTGTTCTAACCCCATCCTTATTGCAACCCACATGAAAGATTTAGAGGGACGGACTATAGGTGCAAGACGGGAATTGCAATGGTGGAATCTTCTCTTTAAAGCTCGACACTGATAAGGCAACTAGATATCCAAGGAATAATATTGACTCGATGGTAGTAGCCTTAGTTGGTATATATATTCTATTATATTTTTCTATTCCGCTGTAAGTTTATATTGACCACTCTCTGATATGCTTGTGTTTATTACAACTTACCAAAACCAACGATTCATACCATAATGGAGTTGGGTTTTGATTTAGTCAAAATTCAGGCCCATTAAGATATGGGTTGTTACACCGCAAAATGGAGAAGCAACTGTAATACATCGAAAATTCAAGTAATATTTTTAGTTAAATGTTAAAAATATGATTATATGAAAATTTATGCAATTAATAAATTTATTTGATAAATTGACGATGAAACCAGCGCCAGTGCGACCGTCTCTTTTTTCTGAGTCGTGTAGTATTTTTCTTTGTTCTGTTTAGAGTTTGTATAAAGGTAGTCGGGTTGAACGGGCACCAAGCGAAATAAATTTTAATTTTAAATTTGAACGCTTGGTAGTATTTCCCTCCTTATTTAAAAACTGATGTACGTAACTTCATTCCACTCAGAAACTAACCCAAGGCTTTCTTTTTTTCTTCCTCCAGCCCTCTCTAAGAAACTATCTACACTAAAATCAACTTAACTCTCTCATTCCATGACTGAATTCAATGAAACAAAAAGCAAATTGAAGTTAATAGACGAGGTTACAACCCAACAGTGAATTTGAGGTGAAAACTTGAAGATTGGAAGAGCAGCAACTCTGGACAATGGAGGTACATGTGAAAAGTATAACTTTGGTGAGCGATCTACACTATGTCCTTCCTATAATGCAATCTTAACTTTATAAGATGATCGATAGACTATGTTTAGTGTAGAAATTCATGTATATACACTAGATTTTGAATTTAATATGGTTTAGGTGAATAGTGAACTAGAAACTATCTTTTTAAGCAATTTCTGGAAATTAGAAAGTATAACCCTTGTATCATTGATATAATCGACATATTTGGACTTAAGAATCTAAAACTGGGTTCTAGGGATGTTCTCTGATGATCTAAGGTAAAGTGATGGCAGCCAAAAGCAAGAACAACGTCGAAAAACATAAAAACTCAAAACCAGAGAACGCGAATAAATACATACACTAATGGATCTGTAGCCTTGATCGATGCATTGGTACACGTTTGTTTTTGGCAGCCTGAACTCGGCCAAATGACCCATAGTTAATATATATAATATATATAACTCGATTCGTGCTTCTCTCATATTCTGAAAGATGATCTGAGTCATAATAAGGTGAGAAATGATACTACGAGATAAATGAAGATATAAAGCATGGTGTGATATGGAATGAATAGATGTATGGAATGCAACGATCTCATGAAATGAATGAAACTGAATGGTTTAGTTGTCGTGTAAAGATAGTATAAATATGCGTATATATGTGTTGTGATATTAGATTGTGATGTGGTGATGAATGTAGATGGAAACGAGTCTAGAACGCGGGACAGTTGCCTCAGAATGTGTATGCGATGTGAATATGGATATATGACACAAGTAGGTGTCTAGGCATTGTGCTATTTTCCCCTGAAGGCTTTGGGCGGACTAACTGGATGTGAGTAAATGTTAAGCGACCCTACAGCTACGGGCGGATCAGTGCATGAGTCTAATTAGGTAATATGAAGGCAATAGGCTTTCCTGTTGGCTACGAGAAGTCCAGGGAAGTGAGTCCTATATATAATTGCGTGACGATAGACAATAGGCTCCCTATAGGGCATGAGACCATGCCAAGGTGTGAGTCTGTACAAGCATGATGCAATGTGACTAGATGTTTGTAATTGTTTGGTACGATGTGTACAAACATACATATCAAGCTTCTAAAAGAGAACATGTCGAGTCTGGGAACAATAATGGGTGTCGAGTCATTAGACAACCAAGTCATCAAGCATGCAACATTCAGCAAAGGATAGCGAGCTTCAAGCAGTAACAAAAAGATGTTGAACCTCTACGATAAAAAGGGTGTCGAATGCTCAAGAAGTTAGCAGGAATAGAAAAGCACCGAACCTCTAAGGATATCGAACTTCAAATAGATGACAAGTATAAGGGACATCGAACTTGAACACAATGAGGAGGTGATGTCGAGCCACAACAACCATCAGGGTTGTCGAGCGTATAGAGCAAGAGAGGTATCTAGCCTTAACAACCATAAAGGTTGTTGGACGTATAACAAGCAAAATGTGATGTCGAACCTTGACAATGAATCAAGGTATCAAGCCTGTAAGGTAATGAAGGTGCTGAATCAATAAGTACTTATAGATATTGAGCTTCTACAATACGAAAGCTACAAAGTCCAAAAGTAGCAAGATCGACAAATACTAAGGAAGAGATATTAAGCTTCTAGGGGGATGATGAGTCTCTAGTACATCTACTATCATCGAGCTTCTACCAATAATAACAGCTATCGAGTATTTACCATCATGAACGTTATCGAGTAGTTGCCAAAGGGAGATTGAATTGCTGAACCTAGGAAAGCAGGTGATGTCGAGTGACAACAAAGAATGCCAAAATTTCATCAAGATGTTATTATCGGAACCCTATAATTCAATGCGATCACATGTGTCAACCATCCTACATGGATGATACTCCTATAAATAGACCCTCATCAATACCAAGAGGGAGGCGATCAATTCTTTCCTATTCTCAAATTTTAAAGTTGTAAACCTTAAATTGAATTGGGGATTTTTAGTGTCGATTGCATCCTTGTGACTTTCACAAATAAGGACCTGAAAAATTAACTTTGCATAGCATACTCCTATTGAATGAGAATATTTGACTATTGTTGACCTTTTGACATACACATGACTCATATTTGTACTTGGACTCAAACAATGGATATGTATATGACTAAACTTTGGACTTGAACTCGAACTTGAACATTTTCATACACTTCTAAGCTTGTAGAAGGTCACTTAAGCCCTTATCCAAACCTACCTTAACTTTCCTTGTATATTTTGGTTAGCAAAGAAATTTACTAACATTTTAACGTTGGAAGAAGGGCTCAAACATTCAACCCCGTGCACATCCCTACAGAGGAAGGGACTTTCCATATCCTGCATATCCCTTTGTAGGAATTTTACTTTCCCTATCTAGCATATCCCTATCAAGGACTTTCTGTATCATGCATAACCTATTAAACCGCATAATGACTATTTACGAACAAGGATCCTTTGAGACTTACTTTCCCAAGTCAATTTATCAAGTCACCCATAATCTTTAATTCCGTGAGGAACAAGTATTAAGAAACTTGGTGTTTGAACTAAAAATGGCACAAACAACCAGAAGATAATGTAGTAGAGAATAAATGAAAAACAATAAATGAAAACGAGGAAATAGACAAGACACAATCCTTTATAGTAGTTCGGTAAAGCATGTCTTACGTCCACTTTGAAGTTTTATTGCTTATTTCAGATTTGGAGGCAGAAGTTCTTGGGGGCGGTACAACCCCAACACTTAGAATTTCAGTGTTACAAGAATGTAAGTAAAAATGGAACTAGAGCCCATAGATCCTCAAAAATGAGCTCTACCCCCTATTTATAGAGGTAGCGGGCCTAAAATCTCATCTAAAATATCTCCAGACCGTTGTGCATGAATTTGAGCAATTCTTCCAAAATAATAGGTGCCACCTCAATAGAAACTGGGAGTCGGTACCGATCCCTAAGTGGGAGTCGGGACTAATCCCCAAGATGTCCATATTTGGCGTCTTCAATCTCACCTTGAATCATCTTGTAGTTAGCTTCTTGATTTTAGAGTCACTTGTACTTGTTTTAGCTTGTCTCTATGCTCAAATGATGGAGTTGAAGGATAACAAAGTTGTAACTTCAACTGTCTGTGGAGTTCGATGGAGAAATGCATTGAACCAACAAACCAACTTTGGAAATAGGCCTTTAGCACCGAGATAAGCACGTAGGCAAAAGATGGGGTCCACCCAAGTTATATTTGGGAGTCAGTACCAATCCCCAGCGGGAGTCGGATTGATCCCCAACTCAGGGTATCTCATTATCTTGCTGTCATTGATGGTTCTTGGCTTTGACTTCATGGCACTGTCTGTTCTTTGTTTCTAGACTCCTGGGCTTTCCAACTTGATAACTTTAAGTTCTATTTTTCCAGTTGGTCCATATTCTGCCTGGTCAAAAGGTAGGATAACGCTTCCCCCTTAAAGTACATCTCGTTTCCAACGTGATGTGCTTTGAATCGAGACAAGTTCGGATTTTCGTGAAGGATTCCACTCTATGCTTTGAATGGTCACTATCTTCTCGTGAATCGATTCTGTGAATCGTCATATCCATAATGATCCGTTGCGATGTTCTGCTAACATCCGGGACTATAAATCTGGAACGTGATCAAGCGGTTAGATATTCCAAGTCTGATGATTTTAGACTAATTGCATCAATGAGTTCCATAGGTACATGTCTAACTTTCCTTTAACTTTAGTCGTCAAGCATTGGGTATATACACATAGCTCAGCATACGTGCATAGGCACTCGTATACATACACATAAACCATACGTATGCTTGTACATATTTATTTGTTGTTTTTTTTTTGAAATATTCAGGACTCGGTACCGATCCCTAATTTGGGAGTCGGTCCCAACTCCTCACTTGGAGAAATTTCCCCAAGTTTCTTCTGGATTTGAGGGTTTTGGGTTGTGGTGCTATAAAACCAATTTCCCTTCACTTCATTTCCTCACTATAATTCTACCCTCGAGTTGAAACCTTCGATCTCTACCATTAAAACCTTTGAATCCAACACGACCCTTCATCCTCTCCTGAACCAAGGACCGTCACCACCCATCTTTGCCATTGCCTAACATCGTCCATGTCTCCGCTCATCGCCTCGATCAGATCTTCCTTCACTAACATGAACCCAACTGGAGATCCTACTTTCACTCAAACTGATCCTAAACCTTAACTCCACATTGAACAAAATTAGGTAAGATGTGGGTGACCATTCGCATGTGAATGGATATGGAGTTAGGCGTGGATACTGAACGAACTTACGGCCGTGGTTCTTGAGGTTGGTAAGGATGACGACAAAAGGTGGGATTTGCCTAATTATTGATGACTCAAGGATCGGTACTGATCCCCATAGTTAGGCAAATTTTTTCATACTCCAAGCTGTGCAACCAAACTTTTCCTTTGAGTTTCACATTGAATTTTCTCTTTCATCTTGAACATTTTCGAAGCACGGCTGATAATATTAAGCTAGTAGGGACGGTCAGCAATGACGGTCACATCGAACAACATCTAGACTTTAAAATGAACTGCTAAAAGAAACAGTTAAATAATAACCCAAATCTGAACTGCACCATATTGCACTTTAGCACAGAGGGCACGGTTTATAGTTAATCATCTAATGTTGATTATCTATTGAGCTCTTTATAGAAATGGACCAATGACGTTCCAAACGTCTGGCTGCTCAGAATATAGGTACTTCACCTTCAAAATATATCGAATCTGACGCAGAATCAAGCTCAATTACAACTTCTCAGGCGTAGCAAACTTCTATCTAGCAAGAGCAGCAACCAAAAATTCCATGTGTTGATCAAACAAAATCTAAAGAACTCCAAAGTAGAGCAACAGATTCCTGAAAATCCGGTTGAACCGGTAGATGGGCGTCAAATAGATCCAGCACCCGAAACTCTTGAGGATGTTGTAATACCGAGTAACTCGATCGATTATGTTCCCTTCAAAATCAATGAAGGATCTCTTTAAAGGATATGTAGTAAGCATGGAATTCTATTTCACGATGTTCTTGCACCGTCTCGCGATCAAAGAGCTCCCGATCCTTCAGAAGTGTATATAGCTTGCAAAAGATATATATGCCCGGGGACTTGCATCCTGCCATTTAATCAATTTGTCCATCGAGTCTTGAACTCTATGAGACTAGCTCCCACATAGCTACATCCAAACAACTACGTTTTTCTTCGTCGCACTTATCTAGTTTTCTCTAAGCATTTGAATAGAGTACCTAGCGATGAAGAAATCCGATACAATTATAGCTTTAAAAGCCATAAAGAAAACCCATCTCTTATTTACATGGAGCCAATGAGGGGTTGAAGAATTATGCTCGGGGCTTGGACAAGCTGAGTTATATCAAGGTCGAGTGGTTCTATGTGCACTGTCTAACCGGGGTCGCTTGTAAATGGATATCCGATCATAAGTTTTATTTCAAATGCCATCCGTATATTTGCCTTATAGTCTGCATGCTTAATTTATCTTTCACTGTTGTAAAGATATTCCGGCAAGACCCAGTGGATATCGTTAATACTCTCATGGCAGTCCTAGTCGAGGATCGGTATATCAGAACTCTATTGACAGGTGAGAATCTTCTTGCTCATGGCTTATTAGAGGAAGGCCACAGTGCCAGCATAGTTCCAGTTGTCGACATTGAGGATGATGATAGTAATCCACCTGTAGGAGGCGAAGTCGATCCTAAGTTGCCCTCGATCCCAAGTCCTAGGGCCAAAGCTGTAGGAAACATGGAACTCGAGCATGAAGGCATCGAGGAAGGAAAAATTATTGGAGAAGGTGGTGAGGCCGGGGCCAAGGATCCCATACCGAACAACCCAGAGACGACCCATGATCTGCTTTCAGAAAGAAATTGATTGTGAAATTTTCAAAGGCGCGGACTTCCACTCAATCTCCACCAGTCACAAGTCCAGAGAAGACTCCATTTATTCCTTCAACGGGCACATTCGTCGGTCTAGGGCCTATCCTTATGGACTCTTTTGATGTGGGTAACATCAGCATCGGTGACATCAGTTCTCCGATTCGCTTTGCAAAGGACATCATTCCAACCAGTGTGGGAGAGGTTACTCCCATGAGTAAAGCTCCAGTACATGGTCCGTTAGGGAACACTAGAACACACACATATGCACTATATGACACATGCACTATATGACACTCACACTTGGTTCGTGTCTTAGCCCGTTTGATCTAACTCATCCATGTTTTCTTTACAAGTTTGATGGATAAGAGAAAGCATTCATTCAGATCCTTAGAAGAGAAAGCATTCATTCAGATCCTTAGAAGAGAAAGCATATAATGTTCAACGGCCCTAGTCGAGCTCATACCATCAAGGGAGTGATCGAGACTATGATTCAAGATATCACTCCAATCGCAACAGAGACGACCGAGACAGGAGTAGTTACGACAGGGACCGTTCTTCTCATGACTCTGCTTCTAAGCGCCTACCTAAATCCAGATCACCTCCTTCTAGAGGCCTGGATATACGACCTGACCGCCACAATGATATTCCACTGATTGACTCTTCTCGAGCTCCACTACCTGCCTCTGTCCCTTTGGAATATGCAACATTATCTCAATTTGGTCAGTCTTCTAAGCGCAAACATCATAAGAGTAGCTACAATATTTTTCATTAGAGGCCAGGCAACGGAAGTGTTGTTGCTCCAGCCATTACGGAGGAGCAACAGGTAGACACTACAGGGCAGATGGTCGAAATTAGGAATGAATACCCAATATTTGCTTTGATGGAGTAATGTTCTTGCCAAACTTAAAGAGAATTCCTGCTGAAGTCCAATAGAGGACTATCGACTGCACGATCAATGTCCATAATCAATATAACGAATGGGCGAAGCTGGCTGAAAAGAATTCAAAAGTCCCAAGAGACAGGCTGCAAGAGATAGAGAACCAAAAACTCATTGAGGTTGAGAATAATAGAATCATAGCCACTCTTGACACTAAGCTTGAGAATTCAAAAAAATCTCAAGCCAAAGTGGAGAAGAAGGCCGAGTCCATTAAAGCACTCGAAGCAACAAGATCCAAGCATTTGAACGAGATCAAGCAAGCGCATCATCAAAACCACGAGCTTGTAATGGAAAGGGATGCTGCTAAGAGGAACATAGCTGAATTGAAAACTGAGCTCAAGCGTGAGACCAAGGAAAAAGATGAAGTGTAGAAAATTAATCAGGATGCATGCGACGAGCTAGTCACCATCAGGCTAGAGAGGGACAATGCACTTGAAAAGGTCAGGGACGTTGATGCTCTTGTCTAGAGAGAAGTTGAAGCTGCAGTAAAATAGGCTAAGGAGTGGGTAGAAGAGCAGATGATGAAGAAGTTTGAGCCACTGATCACTCGATACAACGCCAATGTGCTCAAATTTTGATATCTGGAGTGGTTTAAGGAAGATTACCCTTTGATTGCATCAGAGAACGGGTTATCGAGGAAGTGAATGAATTTCTTAGTGGTGATACTATTGATATAGAGAAGCTGGAAAAAGAGATTTTGGAGGGAGAACAGCCTAAAATTCTCCATGACAACCAGCATCTTATTCGTCCAGAACTTGATGCAACCGCTTAAAAAGAATTAGGCAAAGGTTCCGGCTTTACAGATCATGATGCTACAATTGGCCAAACTCCTAGGACTCAAGCTGCTTCTAGTTCCGCCGTTGATTCCTCTACCGACACTGGTTATGACCCAAAGAAGCCACAGCACCAGGCTTCCACTGTTCTCTCCCCTATTCCTGAGGGAACTCCCGGCAGTAATCCAACTCACACATAAGTTCAAACTGAAGAAGATATCTCATTGACTTTTCTTATTTTCCAAAGAGTTGACTTATCGTCGGTCAACATCACTAACCTCCCTCTTTCTATTTCTTTAGCTACAGGCCAGCCTGCAATTGCTCCGCTTCCTCCTAAGGATTCTCAACTGGGGCCACAAATATCGACGACGGAGTCCATAACCGTCACGATTTTGACAACAATTCCCAGCATCCCGGTTGAGGAGACCCTGAGCCTTGACGAGAGCATGATAGACACTTTGTTGGAGGAAGGAAATGATGAGAATCAAGGGACTCAAGTTGACGAGGATGTTATCGTTACTGGGGTCTCCCAGTCCTTGTTGGGTCCCTCCATGCATGAGCTTGAGCAAAAACTTAGGGCAGATATTCTCCTTGCCAGTCAAATCAAGTAGGAGAAAATAGAAGTTTTCCTTCCTCCGTTGTCGATCGCTTTGTCCGGGAAAACCATTTTCACTCCAGTTTACATTCCTCTACCCGGGGGTGTTCGAAGTACGTCGACGGTATTCTCATAAGCGCTCCCTCCTCTATTTCTTTGCATAGGAGCGGCCAGAGTGTGCCTTCTGGATCTTCGTAAAGCACTCCTCCCAAAGGCCAAGAGATTATAGGAAAAGCTGGAAAGAGGCAAGGAGAAATCTCGAGTGAAGTCTCCCTTGATTCTAAGAAGAAATAGTTGTTAGTTTGGTTTTCCGTATATATACTCCTTTTGTTTGTTGGCCGACCTTGTACGGGTTTGGCCCCCGTTACTACTTTTTTGCTTTTGGTGTGAACCATTTGTACTTAGCTTTCCTGGTTTGACATTGATAATAATGATGTTTTGTTTTGTAAAAATCTTTGCTCAAATTTGTTTAAGTGCTTAATAAACATGCTTTCCATTCAATGTACTTGCGATTCTTTTCTTTTGGTGGTCATTTTCTAAACTAGTCCTTAGTCCATTTTATAATTTGCTGACTTTCGCACCGCTCCAACGAATATAAAGCGATCTATAGGGTAAACTACTTAAAACGGTGGCTTGAATAACCTTTTCCACGATAATAAGTCGCAACTGTACCAAACTCCAGGCACGGGTGTAAGTTAACTACTTAAAATCATAGTCTGCACATCCTCATCCAGGATGTTAGCATTCAAACATGGCTAACTCTGGGTATTGACCGAGGGCTTACAAATTGGATCCCGTTTTACTCCGAGTTTGGACCCTCCGTTCTGCCTACTACGGGTAAGATGTTAAGGATCATTCGGACTTATCACGCATATTTCTGTTTATACTTTTGTCCCCTGTCCGAGGACGAGAGTTGAGTGAGCGATAGGTCGTATTATGCTCTTTTTGATTTGTACTCCTACACTCCATCCGAGGGAAAGAGTTGGCATAGGACGGTTGTATCAAGTCCGGTTCTAAGTTTGTGCTCTTGCCCCAAATCTGAAGGCAAGAGCTAGTTTACAGATGAACGTGTTTCATCCAGCTTAAGTTTAAACTCCGACTCCTACTTTGGGAATGAGAGTTATGGTACGGAGGCTCGTATCGCATTAGATTTGTGTTTATACTCTTGCCCTCATCTGGAGGCAATGCAGACAATCATATTGTGTCCAGCTTATGTTTATACTCCGGCTCCTACTCCGGGAGTGAGAGATAAGATGTGGACAGTTATATCGTGTTTGACTTATGTTTATACTCTTGCCCCCTATCCAATGGAAAGAGTTAGCTAATGTCTATCTCCGAACATCAAAAAAGGACTTTATGGGCCCGATCATGGATCATAGAAGTTTGACCAGTGCCTATCTTCGGGTGCCTACGCACCTGCATTAATCGTATGCAGATTCATTTGAGTTGATCAAGTCACAACTCTTAAGAAATGGAGAGACATAATTTCTAGCTTGAAAGGCCGTTTTATTCGATTAAAGATGGAAAGTGACAAAATTCTATCTTATTACATGGCTTTAGCTAGTTATTTACAAATTTATTCTCTAAGTGATATAGCGTCGTAGATGCTCGCTATTCCACGCCCTCGGGAGTGAGATCCTATAACATACCCTACTTGGAGGCCCAAAATTAATGGCTACGGATGCTGCAGTCATCCATAATTATTAATCCTCGGCGACCAAATACGGTGGTGTTAGATTCATTGATACACAAAAACACATAAATATGGAAAAAAATTAAACTTCAAACCAAACCACATTCCATTTCAAAATATTTCCAATTCATTACATAATCCACAATCGCAAATCACGTTCAAAGAAAATATATTTATTACAACATATGCCAAGAGAGACATATGAAGATGCCTCCTTGGATGATCAGAGTATATAATAAGGCTAAGTCTGCCTTTACAACCAAAATACACAGCGAAAAGGATAACTTTAAAAAACTAACTGCCTCCTGCCCGCCTTCGGAAGCTTTATTCATCTAAGAAGAGAACCTGAAAACCTTAAATCTCAAACTATTCAAAATCAATTGAGTACCCGAGAGTTTAAGGGGAAAACAAAAACTTCAAATCAGACATAAAGCCTGGTATGAATAATAATCGACCATCTCAAATCAATTAGCTATCTGGTGAGACCATGCCGCTTAGCGAAACGGGTTTCCCCACACTAGTATCCTAAAACCTTTTATAAAACCATATATTGTGCTCCTGCATCCACAATGGTTAAAACAATGCAAAACGGTATAATATGATGATATGCAAAACAAATGAATCAATTCTGGATTACACATCCCCGTTCATTATGACTATCTGTCTCAATTATAGTTTCTAGGATTACAATTAGCCTATTAGTTTTCATGGGCTGACTAATAACCAGTAAAACATTTAAGGACTCCCTATCCAATTACATAGTTTTCATGGGATCACTATGAACCTATTGGTAACTCCAATATTTATATTCTTATCCTAGTTTTCATGGGTTTATTAGGAACCTATAGGTGACTCCAATATCTTCTCTTCTTATCCTAGTTTTCATGGGCTGATTAGGAACCTATTGACATCTGTCAATATCTTAATCCGGATATAGTTTTCATGGGCTAACTACAAACCTACTGGCCCTTGCCAGTATCAAATCATAGTTTTCATGGGCTTACTATGAATCTGTCTTTCTGACATCTTCCTTTATACATAGTTTTCATGGGCTAACTATGAACCTATTGGCCCCTGCCAATATTTTTTCCTATACACAGTTTTCATGGGCTTACTGAGAGCCTATTGACCACTGCCAATATTGTTCTTTAATATTTTAGCATCCTATATTCTGGTCTACCTGACCTCCTTGATGCAATTTTACTCATTCAGGAGTTTAATCAATTTATATTCACTACTTGGTTAACCTAGCTGGTTCTTCTACCCTTTATCCCCAAAATGCAGTTATGGGTCCATTATAATGTGAATATATTTATATTTGAAGAAGCAAACATAACAACATAGCAATACCACTCATGTGGGTTTAATATAAAACATGGTTAATCCCTTTAACCCGTAACTTTATCAAGGAAAGCTACTTCTTAAAATCATTTCAAAAACTCCTTTAATTTAGCCATAGGTTTTTCCTTTAAAAATGAGTTTTGGTTATAAAACCTTTCGCACCTTCGAAACCTGGCTTTCGACTTCATAGGATGATCTCCTTCGAAAGCATTAAAATCTATCTTCAAAACATTAGGCTTCTGCATTTTTAATACTTTAAAACCTTCCTTTCGAAACCTTTCGATTATATTAAAGTATTATCATTTATTTTAGAAGCATAGCTTCGAAACCAGTTGAAAGTACCCTTTTCGATACCATTAAAAGTAACCCTTCTGAAATCATTGAAAGTCCCCCTTTCAAAAGCGTTGGGTTTATAATTAAAACATTATTTGGGTCAAAGTGAATATAAGCGAAAGCATCTCTTTCGAAACCATCCTTTATCATACATAAAAATATTGGGGAAACATGATGGCGTCGGCACCATCATTTTGAAAGTATAAAACATCTGGGTAAATAGTGGAAGGTTGGCATCGAAACCCCTTTCGAAACCATTGCCTTCAAAACCTCTAACCCCTTTCGAAAGCTACAGGAAATGTCTTAAACTTATAAAACAAAGTACCTTTCGACAACATTGATAACTTCAATACCATCGAAAGGCTAAAGAACGGCAGCAGGATTTTGATTGGGTCGGAACCCCTTCTTTCAAAAGCGTTTTGTAAGTAAAGGAACTCATTCGAAAGCAAACTTAAGTTAATGGCAACCCTTTTGAAACCTTTTAAAATCTCTTTCGAAACCATATGCTTCGACTCCTTTGAAGGCTAATACAGAACAAAGGCAGGCGCTTCTCTTTTAAAAATAAACCAAGGTAGCGACTCCTTCAGAAGCTATGCTTTCAACACCTTACTTTTGCCTTCCTCCAATCCACTACGTACCATCTTTGTAATACCTTAAGTATTGGTTTCGACTAGGTTGAAGGCGAAAGCTTCTTTGTCAAAAGGTACTTCCCAAAGTAGGCGGAACCCTCATTTCTGAGTAAACCTGGTTTTATACTACTTAAAGGAAATCTTTTTTAACTAACCTGCCACGTGTCAACACCAAATTGGTTGCCTTAACTTTTTCGAATTCTTTTCTAAAATAACTGCCGCTAATTTCATATCTAAACCATGGTTAAGTTAATCAAATAAGCCTTCCATTAAGCAAAAACAATATTGCAAAGAAGTCCCTCTTTTAAAATAATTTAATTTGCATAGCAAATCACTTTGGAATCATCTCAAAAAATTCTAGAAATTCACTTTAATCATGTTATCTAACATATCCAAATTCCAAACCCAAAATCTAAATACATTTTCCAAAATAAATTTATAAACCCAAATAACCATATTTTCCTTTGAAAATTCATAATAATCTTTCCATAGCTTGAAAAATTATCAAAATTGAAACCCAACTCCAAAATCATGTTTTATACAACATAAATTTTTCTATGGCATTTAAACATCATTAAAAACTGGTTTTACCCCAAAATTGTGTGTAACCCTATTTGAACAACCTTGTTTAAATTAAACAAATCAATATTCTAGCATATCATCATCTAATTTATCATAAAAACGAATTTACCCTTAAATTCAAATACATATGATTCCAAACAAAATAGAGATGGAATTATTATTCATGTTGATTTATATAAGGAGATTGGAGTGAGATTGATTTCCCCTAAGCTTGATTCTCTAGCTTTTAATTTATATTCTTCTTCTCTTAATGGCCAGCCTTCCTTAAGCTTTTGATTTTGCGTTTCAAAATGACGTGAATGGGTAACGTAATGGTAGGAACAAAAATATATAAGGGTAAGGGTTATGGGCGGAAAATTTCCTAATATACCCTTATGTAATTTTATTAACCAAAAACTCATTCTTAAGCCCATTAATTATTTTATTAGGCACGACCTTGATTCAATTTATTCAAACCTCAACCCCCTTATCACTTAACATTTACATTATTCTATTTAATTTATCTAATTAAATCTCCTGAATAATGTTATAAAAAATTAGGGGTGTTACATGCTCCCCTCTTTAAAGAATTTCGTCCTCGAAATTCAGTAAGGACTAAATACAAAACATAGCAGATCTGTAACGACTCCTAACAACCATACTAGTCTACCTGACTAGGAATTATCTATACAAATCTAGTATAGACACACCCTCAAAGCAGATCAGGATAAGTATCTCAAATCCCGCCCTCTATCTCCCAAGTACAGTCCTTCTCGTTGTCGCTTCACTGAACTTTCACCAAGTTGACTGTCTTTTTCTTCAATCTTTTCTCATCTCTCGCAACAACCCGAACTAGTTGTCTCACAAAAGTCAAATTAGGGTCTACCATTAAATCTTCCAGCCCTGTCTGAGGAATAGTGGCCTCTGGATCATGCACATATTTGCGAAGATGAGACACATGATATACATTATGAACACCTGTCACACTGCTCAACAACTCTACTCCGTACGCGAGCTTTCCAATCCTCTCTATAATCTGGAATGGACCAACATATCTCGGTGCCAGTTTCCCTGACTTCCCAAACCGTACCACACTCTTCATCGGTGATACCTTAATGAAAACCCTATCTCCAATTGAGAACTCTAGGTCTACGCCTCTTATCTGCATAACTCTTCTGTCTGGAATGAGCTTCCTTCATCCGTTCTCGGATTTACTCAATCTTCTCTGGCGCCTCCCTAACCAAATCTGGACTAAGACCAATATGTCTCCGGTCTCCAACCAACATACAGGCGATTTGCATGGCTTTTCATATAAAGCTTCAAAAGGCGTTATTCCTATACTAGTCTGATAACTATTATTATAGGAAAACTCCACCAAATGTTGGTGATCCTCTCAAGATCCACCAAAGTCCAACACACAAGCTCTCAATAAATCCTCGAGTACCTTATTGATTCTCTCTGTCTACCCATCCATTTGTAGGTGATATGAAGTACTCATCTTGAGCTTAGTACCTAATACATCATGTAGACTCTTCCAGAATTCGCTAGTGAATAAAACATCTCTATCGTTGACTATGCTACTAGGAACTCCATGAAGTCTAACTACGTTCTTCATGAACAACTTCACCAAAACAGGTGTCGTCCTGGTCGTCTTTACTGGAATGAAGTGGGCACTCTTGGTCCACCTGTCCACATTGACCCATATACTCTCATGTCCTCTACTTGACCTTGGCAACTCGTCTATAAAATCCATGGATATCGAATCCCATTTCCAAACTGGAATCTTTTGAGGCTGAAGTAACCCACTTGTTGACAGTTTACACACTGCCTAACCCACAAGCCAACATCCCTCTTCATGCCTTCCCAATAGAAGCTCCTCTTCATATCATGATACATCTTGGTCCCTCAAGGATGAATCGTAAACTTGGATCGATGACATTCCTCAAGAACGTCTTTCCTCAAATTCTCAATATCTGGAACACATAACCGTCCCTTCTTTCTCAACCATCCTCTCTAGTCAAGACAAAAATCTTTCAAATCATCGACGTCAGTTCCAACCTCAAGCCTTCTAATCCTCTCGGTTAATAATGGATCTTCCTTTTGTTTAAAAGCAATTCTCTCGATCAACACGGGTCGAATTTCTAAACAGGACAACATGGCAATACTCTGGATAGAACTAGCAGTCGATCATAACTGTACACCACAACTGGCCAAAGCTTCTAGATCCTTCCATTCTGCCAACATAGCTAACACCACATTCTGGTGTCTTCTGCTAAGAGCATCAGCCACTTTATTACGTTTCCCTGGGGTATGCTCTATACTAAAATCATAAGCAACCAAAAAATCCAGCCACCTCTGTTGTCTCATATTCAACTCCATCTGAGAGAATAAATATCTTAAAGACTTATGATCGGTATACAAATAAAATCTCTCCTCCAAGAGATAATGCCTCCAAATCTTCAAGGCAAAAATCAGTGCTGCCAACTCCAAGTCGTGAGTAGGATATCTTACTTCATGCGGTCTAAGCTGCCTAGATGCATATGCAATGACTTTACCCCTCTACATCAACACCGCTCCCAATCCAGTCCCACATGCATCAGTGTATACTACAAACCCTTGGTTTCCATCTCGAACTATTAACACTGGAGCATTGGTTAACAAATGCTTTAATTTAAGGAATACTTCCTCACATTTGTCGGACCAAACAAACTTCACTTCCTTCCTGGTAAGCTTAGTCAAAGGCGCTGCTATCAGCGAGAAATCCTTAATGAATCTCCGGTAATAGCCAACGAGTCCAAGAAAACTTCTGATCGCGGTCACCATCTCTGGTCTCTTCCAATTGTTTACAGCTTCGATCTTATCTGGATCGACTGACAATCCTTTCTCTGAAACCACGTGACCAAAAAACTTAACCTCTTTCTTCCAAAATGACATTTGGAAAACTTCGCCTTTAGCTGATTCTGTCTTAGCGTCTCAAGCACAACTCTAAGATGATCTTCATGCTCTCTTTCGTCCTTAGAGTATACCAAAAAGTCATTTATAAACACCAACATGAACCTATCCAAATACTCTCAAAAGACTCGGTTCATCAAATCCACACACTACAAGAAAAATTGCTTTTAACAGCAATGCGGAACAGCGTTTAAAAGTTGATTGCTGTTGTTGAACCTTTTATAGGTAGGAAAAACTAAAAACAACACAGTAAAACGCTGAGATTTTTATTCAGCAATTTGTGAAATGTCGTTCCCTCTAAAAATTTCATTACCGCGTAAATTAATTTCCCTCTTCTAGCCAAAATAAGAAACCTAAATCACCTACGCCTCCAAATCTTAATTGCTTCCCTCTTCTAGCCAAAAATAACTCACACAATCCACGTTTACTTCTCAATTCAGTATCAAAGTCAAACCAGGTGATGGTACTAAAATCACAATCACACGATCCACGTTCGCGTCTCAATTCAATGAAATCGCACCTAAGAACCTCACTGCTGAAAATTGCAACTGCGAGAATCGGTCTTTGGAACTTGATGAGGTTGCGGTTGGCTGGGCGGTGCTCGAAGAGGTGGAAATAAAGATTGGTTTTGTTGGCGAAGTTGATCAAGTTGAATAAGTTGAGTTGGTGGAGATTGCTGAAGGTTGGTGGGTTCGAATAAGGGGATTTCGGTGAGGCAATTTGTGAAGTTGATGATGATAGTTTGGGGTCTGTTAGGTGGCAAGTTGCGGTGGGTGATTGGAGGAGTTCGCTCGATATTCGTAGGAAATTGATGAATCTAGGATAGTGGTACATAGGCGAGCAAGCAGTGGTAAGTGGTGCTAAGGGAGAGATGATGGAATCGCTTTAGTTGGTTTGTCATTGGTTAACGGGACTACTGCTGTTGACGGTCGGGGTCACAGATAATTGCAGTGGTAATGGTGGAGGATTTGCTTAATGGTTGAGTTTGGTATCAGAAGTGAAGATGTTGTGTTGAATGATGGTGGTGGTGTTGCTCTGGTATACGGCAGTGTGATTGAAGTGGTTGTGAACTTTTGATTATTGGCAGTAAATGTAGGAGATAGATTTTGGGGGGAAGGTGATGCAGAAGTTATTGAGGTAGACTTGCAGTTCCAAGTTTTGCAGAGTGGAGTGTTGATTGGCAGAAGCTAGGTGGTGCTGATGGTGGAAATGGAATTTAAACCCCACCAGTTGCACTTATGATTTTAAAAAATGCTTTGTCAATTTTTTCTGCACGTACAACAGGTAACCACTGATTTAGAGATTGCTAGGATATGCTTCTGTATTCTTAAACTGTACATTTGAATTTACATTCTCCGCTCTGCTAAATATTTGAATAGGCTGTCTATTTATTATGTAGTATCTTGGTCCAGCTTTTATTTTTCTAGATTAATTTCACATTTATCCTATTATTGTCACTCATTCCATTTTTATTTCTTTTTGGATTGCAGCACGATGTAGTGTTCCAACTAGGGAGGCCAAAGGTGTTTTAGTTCAACAAGCTTTTCAAGTTGCCATTTCTTTTCTCTTGTTCACGGTATGTTTTCGCCTTTGACATTGCATATCATTTACTTTTTGGGAAGTATTTGGATAAATCACATATTAATTTAGCAGACAGGATGTAGATTCTGGATCTCTTTGAAATCTGATTCATGAAATATTTCCAATTGTCTACTTTACATAACCTTTCTTGTTTTTACTTTTGATTAATTGATGTTATACAGTTCGAAAAAAACAATATCTGTATTGTTTCTTGATTCAACAATTTAAAAAGTTACAGTAAAATTTTCTCTATTTGAAATTTAATTTGAAGTAGTCATAGATCTACATACTTAGTGAATTGAACATCATAAAGTAAAAGTTCACTTTATTTCAGCATTTGCTGAAGTAGTTCAAATACAACCTCCAATTGTTTACATAATGACGACGTGAATAATCATCTTAAGTTTATACTAAGTCACATGGAGATGTCCAAATGTTGCTTAAAGGCTACGCAAGTAGCTCAATCATGTTAACTAATATTTATTTTACCTTAATTCTAATTCTACATGTAAAACCTTTCAAAATACCATGTAGATCCATGCATTTCATATAGTAAAAACCCAGTCGTTCCTAATTAGTTTTTGTGCTGAAGCACTTTCTCTGATGTCTTCATTCTTTTATTTATTTTATACAGATTTTTGAAAGCAAGAAAATTTGATATTGAGAAAGCAATAATCATGTGGGCCGAAATGCTTAGGTGGAGGAACGAATTTGGTGCTGACACTATTCTAGAGGTAATTATAGCTTATTTGCCTTTTTTACTTGCCAAGTTTGATTGAGAAGCACCAGTTTTTTCAAGCTTAGGAGATTCTGCTAACAGAGGGTTTTATACATACATGCATGCATGAATTTATTACTCTTAGACTTTTTCTTTAAAAAAATGCTTTACGAACTCATGTTTAATTCTTACACACGTTAGTAATTTTGGCACCTTTATGTTTTTATTTTATATGCAAATTGATGTGGAGCATAATTGATTCAAGTATTTTTGACGTATGTATACTTAGGGCTGTTACAGTTGATATACTCAACTTTCAAATCATGGTAACAATATGCATGATAACCATTACAAAACTAAAATGGTAATCATTTCAAAGCTCAAAATGGCAACCTTTTAGCTTTTACTGATGATGGTTATACTTTTCAAATTGATGGTTGGTCACATTGTTTGTAACTGTTATCAAAATTTGATATTAGCAGTCAATTCATATAGTAAGTAGTTAATATCTCAAAAGTTCCTTATAACTTTGTTTATCTAGTTTTAAGGCTAGTGGTCATCCCTAATTAGTTAGAATATCAGCTGAAGGAAAAATTCATCATTAAGGCTTGTTTGCTGAAGTATAATCGAAACAAAATATGCTTTTTCTACCACTGTGACAAAGGTTTGAAAAAGTGAACTGAAATTATCGTAAATCGAGCAAATTAACCTTTTTAGTAAATCATACCGTAAACTTGTTGCACCTATTCCTATGAGTATCAACAATGCAACTTCTATTGGAAACCAACTATAGTTCATTGCACATCGTCATCTAATTTGAATGAGCATGTTGGTATAACTAAACTGAACCTCTTTTAGAAAGGGAATGAGTCATCTACTTCAGCACCTATGGACATTGTTCCAAATTCAAACAAGCGTTCTGCATTCCATAGCAAAAGTAATTCAACTGTGTGTGTATATGTAAAATTTCATTCACATCAAATTCCTTTCTGTCCTAGAAACTGTCTCCAAAGATGCCATTTCAGCTTGCCTTGGATGTTATCGTGAAAATGTTGAGAGCTTGTGCTCACCATCATCGCCAAGGACAGGTAACAAGTTATGTATGTTATTTTTGAGATCATTTTATGCTTTTTTTCTTCTATTAATCGTTGAATCCTGTAGCCAAATATAGTGGCACTTTATATTTAATATTATGGCCTGATAATTGAAACACAACTTTGCATGCACTAAACATTACTCAATTACTATTTCTCTCATATTTTTATTATTTGTTTGCTTATTAAACTACACATATACATGTATATATAACCGGTCCATTTTAATAATATATACATCAAATTACAACTAACATAATAAAATATAAAAAATAAAACCACTACCTAATATTATAAAATTTAACCGAGTTAATTTTGTTTTATGAAAATTAAATTATATTATAAAAATTAAACGAGTCTAAAATAATAATATTAATTAACCAAGTTTATAAAAATCAACTAAGTTTTATAAAAATTCAATAAGTTTATAAAAATTAATCAAGCAGTATAAAAATATAACTAAATCTTCTATAATAATAATAATGTAGTTAACTAAGATTTATAAATCTAATAAGTTTATAAAAATTAACTAAGTATTAAAAAAAGTAAATAATAATTATAAGTTAACTAAGTTATATAAATATTAAATAAGTTTATAAAAACTAACTAAGTATTATAAAAATTTTCAACTCGGATTTAGTGAATTTAATGAACTTGTGAATTCGTGATTAATATATTGGTCAAAATTTCATAGATTAATTATGATAAAATTCAACAGCATGGTTTATGTCATAATTTCTCTTGTCTACCGATATCATCTTCCTCAAATTTTGAATAAACATTTTCTATGTTTTGAGCTCTTCAAAAACATTATTTTAGTGAAAACTAGATAATGAATATGGCTTGGTTTTTATTTTTTTAGCATGGCTGACAAACAAAATGACACTTGAGCTTTCTTTTGGTATGCTTTGCAACAGTTTCACCTTTCAAATTTTATGGCATATTTTAGTCAGGATTCGGTCCGATATTCTGTGAATATGTTATAGGAATACCATTAAAGTATCAATTAACCTAAGTTTTGCATTTATTGCAGCTTGTATGTTATTTCATTGAAATATCTGATTGTAGAGAAGAAGTTAGCGAAGGGGCACAATGTTTTTTTATTTTAACCATGTTAATATGTAAGTTCTGCAAAGTGATTGTCAAACAACTAGAACTAGAACTAAGTTAACTGAGTTTTATAAAAATTAACAAGTTTAATTTATAAAAATATAAAATATAACTTAATCCTCTATAATAATAATAATAATAATAAACTAAGATTTATAAGAATAACAATAAGTTGACTATGATTTACTTCTTGACCCGATCACCACTTATAAGAATATCAATATCACTTAGTAGACAGTTCTTTTTCAAATGACTACCGGAGAAATATGAAGGCTGTCAACGACACTGATATACAATCCTATGCAATAGAGTAAATTTCATTTTATATAGGACATGTTGAAAATTTTAGTTCCAATATTCTTACTTTGTTTTAATTGTGCTTCAAAGGTTCGAATGTGCTGACTCCTTGTTCCCTACTGCGTCAAGATTCCAAGTCTCTAGGTCGTAGGAGGTATGTTTCTGAACTATTATTTCAACATTTCATTTTATCAGAATCGTGCTCTGCAAAACATTTTTGAATTTGCAACCCAATGCAAGAATAAAAGAGCAGGCTATAAAGAGTATTTTTTAGAATAAAATTGAAAAGGACATAGATTCTGAATTCAATCAGGTTGGTGACTGACTGATTAATTTACATTTTAGGCTTTTGACTGCAAATGTACCACTTGGTATTCAAATGCTGCTTCTCCATTATATCACTTTCACCACTCTGCACCACTGCCTCACATCCTACTTGCATAAGCTTGACAGATATGCTTTTGCTTTACTCTACCTTCACTGTGATTGATGCATTATTCTTGCATCATAAGCCAAATTTCTACTCAGATTTTGGTAACGTTGACATACAACATCAATGTAATTCATTGTTATGTTTTTGACGAATTTTCTAAATATGCTATTCCAGCTAAAAATATTATAGGGAATAGAATTGGTAACTAGGTTGCACTATTCAATGTGAAAACTGAATTAGAGGATGTGATGATATCTCTGACATTAGAATGTCTGATTTTGATGAAATACCAAGTGATCATACTGTGAATTTGGTGAGATGGTGTGATGTTATCCTTGACATTCTTCATTTGCAACTTAGAAACTATCTATATTCATTTCAGTTTTTGCTTGATTACAATAGTTGAGGGCTTCCATACATAGATATCAAGCTGGAAAGGCTAGATATGCTTGTTTTAGGCAGACCAACGACTTGTTGGTTGATTCAGGTTGGCACTGTAGCTTTAGGCAGACCAACGACTTAGGCAGACCATACATAGATAACATGGTATAATAGCCAACCTCAATAGCTTAACAGCTTTTCAAACTTGTTTGCATTTGTAATCTAATCAATCAGAGAAGTCTCATAATTTGGATCATAAAATATAACAAGTTAATTAAGTTATACAAAAAAAAATTAAATTATAAGAAACAATTAAGTTTTATAACAATTTAACTAAGTTAACCAAGTTTAATAATTAAATAATTTTCTAAAAGGTAACTAAGTTTTATAAAACATAAATAATTTATAAAAAGTAACTATGTTTTATAAAAAATTAACTAAGTTAAAGTTTCATAAAAATTAAATAAATTTCTATATACTATCAAAATTTTATAAAAATTAAATAAATTTATAATAACTAATTAATTTTAACAATATTTTTAACTAAGTTATATTTTTATAAAAATTAACTAAATTTATGAAAATTAATCTATTCTATAAAACTTTTATATAAAAATTAACTAATTTTACAAAAATTGACTTACTTTTACAAAATGCAAAGCAAGTTTTGTAAATTATACATTTATAAAATTAAACATATTTAAAAAAATTAACTATGTTTACAAATTATTTATATATTTATACATTGCATTTGAGCAAGCTGCTATCACAAACAATTTATGTATCTACATTGAATTCAATTAAATTCAAAAAATTAAACATAAAGGTATGCAATAATAATCCATTTTTAAACTTATTTCTAGCTATGGTCAAAAAAAATTATGCACACGTCTATTGGATGTGCATGCATACTGGTATTAAATATAGATAAAATTGACAGCTCGATCTCTCTGCCATTACCACTAAACAATATTTCATCCTCAACCTTTAGAAAATAAGGAAGGTTCATGTGATCCAATACCACCTCTAGAATTCATTTTTTAATATCCCCTCGTTGGCTTTAACCAACATTTTTCTTTTGTTAGAAAATTTAAAGCCCTTAGCTGGGCTCTATAAATGCTGTAGCAGGCCCCCAAATATGGTGTTCTATAGTCGTGGTTACATAATATGTTTGTTAACTTTTAGAACTTCACTTGATTTGACCATTATGTTTTTACACTCTGTGTAGTAATTTTAATTTGCATTTATGAACTGTAATCTTTTTGTCTATAGCCATTAGCTAATAAAAATTCAAATTACTTTTTTCTTTTGAGTCATATTCTATTATTTATTGTTTGCTAATATGCATTTCCACTGACAGAGACATTAGTGCACTCCTCTCTTGAACCATGTCAAGATGCAGATTTCACATTTCCAGTAAACTTTAATTTCAGTGAACACACAATCTATGTACGATGCCATCCCTATCTAAAAGATTTCATGGAAAAGGTTGCTAGCCTCTTTGAGATCACCATATTTACTACAAGCCAAAGTATTTATGCAGATAAGCTTCTTAATATTCTTGATCCTAAAAGGAAATTGATTCGACATCGTGTTTTTCGTGAATCATGTGTCTACGTGGATGGTAATTATATGAAAGATTTGTCGGTTCTTGGTCGTGATTTGGCACGGGTTATCATCATTGACAATTCCCCTCAGGTAAATGCTTTCCCTGTGATTTTATGTCAGTATATGTTACCAAATTTAAAAAATAAAAAATAAAATAAAAACAGAAAACTACTACTTCGATGCATGTCAATATATGTTATCAAATTTAAAGAAAGGATTAATTGTTAAGATTTGGATGTAAAAAGAAGGGTAGAAATGGCTGTTAATTTGTTTTGATAAATGTCAAGAACATTTTGAGGTTCTTGCCTTTTATTGCTGCATTTCAAATATTCTAATACACTGTAAAAGATGCTTCATAAACAAAACTATTATTAAATGAGCCCAGCCCACTGATAACCCACTAAAAATTAGATAGCTGCGATTCAAATTATGGGCAGATGAGGACTATTGAATTATGCCCGTTAGTTTCAGGATAAAGAGATATGTCCAATATAGATTTGTATTATGCAGAACAGCAGAATATCCCAACATAAGTGTTCGACTCCCACTTTAAACTTAATTAATTTAAAATAAACTTAAGAATTAATTACCAGTTTAAGATATTTTATTTAAATGTCTTTTATTGGTAATTAATTCTTTAAGTTTAGTTTAAATTAATTAAGTCCGAGCCCAACCCTTAAACAAACTCGAGTTTTTGAGAAAAGAAGAAAGTTCTCGGGTCTAAGCTCGGGTTGTTACTGAGATTGGCTCGGGTATTTGTATTAGCTGATTTAAAATTTAAAATAAATCAAGTTAAACATTTTCTTAACTAATTCTTTAAAATAATTAATGTTTTAATTAAGTTTGGGATTAGTTAAAAGTTATAAATTGTTTTGAATTAATTAAGTTTAAGATATTTTATTTAAATGTCTTTTATTGGTAATTAATTCTTAAGTTTATTTTAAATTAAATTAAATTAAAAGGTGTAATTAGGTAGTTAATTTAAAGGGTTTGACCTTATTTTGGGAACGGATTGGTTGGACAAGCATAGGGCTGTCACAGTTGGTAATCCCACACATGAGAAAGTTGCGTTGGACATTCTGTCCACGATCTACAGATGATACAACAAAACAGAAAAGGCAAAGTTCTGGCCTAATCAACGATCTACAGATGATACAAACACTATTCACAATTTGTTACACTAACATGGCATACAACTTCACCCTAACTTACATGCAACTACAGTTCCAACGTTGCATCATTACACTATGGTTTTCTTTAGTTTGAATATAATTGCACTGCAATCTTCATCTCAGCCATAACTGCAGTTGGTCATAGTAGTTTAGATCAAATAGTTTTTGGTAGCAAGTGTTTTAACTTAGCCTGTTTCAGTTTGTTTCAGATCGTCTGCTTCAGATTAGTTCTTCCTATTGCTCTCAATGCTTCAGTTCTATGCTTTATTGCAGCAGGTGTTTCAGGACATAGTTTAGTCTACTCTGATCATATTCACTATCTGTCTGGTACATTAATTTAGCTAGTACTCTAGTCCAGTTCATCATATTGCCAGGTAAATTAACCTTGGGATGGATGCATACTACAATAGTGGGAAATTGATTATCCTCTTTAACCCCATGTACTAGCTTACTTATTAGATTTTATGTAATATAATCAGTAATATTGTTTTCTCTGAAGTTGTGATGGATTTAATGAGTTACCTATTTAAATAGCATGAACCAGCACAAGTCTCTAACTCGGAGCATTGTACTTAAACTTGCAGGCATTTGGGTTTCAGTTAGAAAATGGAATCCCAATAGAGAGCTGGTTTGAAGACCGGAATGATAAAGAACTGCTTTCATTACTTCCATTTTTGGAAAGCTTGGTAGGAGTTGAAGATGTTTGACCAATAATTGCCAAGAAATTCAACCTGCGTGAAAAGGTAGTTGCTTCCTCTTCTTCACTGTTGTCGCTTGACTTAAGAAGGTGATGGCCCAAAAAAAGACTACTTTCTGTACGGGTTCAAACTTGGATGACCGTATGTACTATTACTATTCTTGTAATTCAATTTCTTGTATCTTGACGTTGGTTGTCTTGTTTACAGGCTACCGTTGTTTTTACATTTTTTTTATGAAAACCTGAACCTGTACTAAGATGTTGTAGAGTTTCGAAAGTAGATTTTCAAGTCATAAATTGGTTAAGGCCAAGTATAATTGTAATAGTGTAATATTTTATTAAATTTGGTTCAGTATCTATATTTAACGTAGCTCTAGTACTATCAATATTTTAGTGGAGATTTATAATCTTGGGAGTACCTTTCTTTTCTTTTTTATTCTTTTATATAAATAGAAGACATCGTTTGATTAATGCTGTCAATGAAGAAACAACAGCGTTCAATTCGTGCTGTAATTATCTTGAAATAGTCAATAACAGCGTTTTTCACATGCTATCGAAATAGTTTATGATTCAATAACAGCGTTTAGAAAAAGCTGTTGTAAACAGTTAAAGTAGAATTAAAACATCTTCGACAACTAAATTATTAACGCTGTTGAAACATAATACAGCACGTTTGAAAACGCTGTAAAAACATTATTGACAGCTTGTAAGAAACGCTGTCAAAGAGATGTTTCAACAGCGTTTATCGAAAAGCTGTTGTAAGTTCTGTATATAAGACAGCATGTCGTTATACAGCGTTTGAACTAACGCTGTTGTATCGTATTACAGCGTTTATCAAACGCTGTTAAAAGCCTTTTGTGGTGTAGTGACAAAGAAAGCAGGTGCATTCATCAATCCGAATGGCATTACTAACCACTCATACAAACCATATCTAGTCCGAAATGCTGTCAAAAGAATGCTGTCCTCCGCCACTCTTAACTGATGGAACCATATTGCCAAATCCAACTGGGAAAACACTCTGGCTCCACTCAACTGATCAAACAGATCATCTATCCTCGACAGAGGGTACTTATTCTTTATCGTCCTTTCGTTCAACTTACGATAGTTGATACACATCCTTAACGACCCATCTAGTTTCTTCATGAATACCACGGCCGCTCCCTAAGGCAAACTGCTTGGTCTAATAAAATTTCTTCCTTCTAGATCTACAGCTACACCTTCAATTCCTTCATCTCAGTCGGCGTCATCCTGCTAGGTGGTCAACTTACAAGTTCAGCTCCTGGCACAAGATCTATCCGAAACTCAATAGCTCATTTCAGTGGTAGTCCTATGACTGGCTCAAAGACATCTGCAAACTCTCTTGCTATTCAAACCTGACAGATCTTCTCCCACTTCCATTGCACTTAACAAAGCACAACTACTCCGGTCAGAATTCTCTACTGAGAATATAATTCGGTTAAGACTATTAGGGTGTCTCAAAGATATCTCCCCATCATGGCAGAATATCCTGGCCTCCTACCTTCTCAACCAATCCATACCGAAAATGATTATGAAATCTATGAAATCAAAAACATACAAACTGCATGCAAACTTATGACTGGACAAATCAAGTTCTAACTGGTCACATCTTATCCCCATAGTTTCATACCCTACTATTGAATCTGCAACCCTTAAGGAAGTACAAGGTATGTGGGTTCTAAGCATAACCTATCAACCAAACACTAAGAAATAAATGAATGTGATGCACCGGTATCAAATAGTATCCTAACTAGTGTACTCTGAATCAAAAATGTACCTTCCATCACAGTCTTTCCCTTATCAGCTGCAGTAGGCTTAGCTGATGATCCAACATCAAAAACCTTTCCTTTATCCGCCCTAGCTGGCTCTGGACACTGGTTCTTATAATGCCCAACTTGGTCACAGTTGAAGCACTTCACATTCTTCTTGTCTGCAACTTTCTTCCCCTTTCCCGACCGGCAGTCATTTGCATAATGACCCTTCTTGTCACATTTGTAGCAAACTAAATCAGCTTTTTCCTTCTTGGCAGCATCCCCTTTATAGGCTCCCTTCTTCTTAAAGAACTTCCTTTTCTTTCCCTAAGGACCCTGGGATTCTATTAGCTTCTCTTTGGCAGAAACTGCAAGCATCTCTTCATGGCAAATGACCATCTCCACCACCACATTACAAGGTTCTCGGATATAGGTCATGGTCATTTTAGCAAGCTCAGATCTTAGTCCTCGAATGAACCTCTCATTCCTTCTAACATTAGTGTCAACCATAGCATATCCATATCACGACAGCTCATCAAACTTAGCTGAGTACTCTATTAATGACATATCTCCCTGGACAAGTTCCATGAACTTCCTCACCAATGCCGACTTAGCTACCTCAGATAAAAACCTCTGTTCAGACCCCCTTCTGAAATCAGCCCATGTCAGCTCTTCCCCTGGTACTCCGGTGGTCACACTATTCCACCAGTGAAGCGCTGCCTCTTGCAACTGCCTAGAGGCTAGCCTCCTCTTTTGCCCATCATCCAAGCCTAGATCAGTAAAGATCGTTTCACAGTGCAATAGCCAATTCTCAACTTCAACAACATCCTCCGTTCCAGAAAACGACATTCCACCCAGACTGGTGTAATCCCTGCTCAACTTAGCATAGTTATTCCCAACTGGAGCCACAGGATTAGCTCCACCAACATTATCAATAACTCCAGCTTGCAAAATATTGGCTAACAACTAATACACCATCCCTGCATCTACATGTAGATTTCTAGCACCAACATTGGCTTCAGCATTTAGGTTAGCACTTGCCAGTCAACCTTGGTTCCTCCTGGTATTAGGTCGATCATTTCCATTGGTTGTGGTGTTCCTCCACCTAGATTTCCTCTTCTGTTTCATGCTTCCATATCTTCTTTCTCGTAAATCTGCATACGAGCCTTAGTAAGATACAGAAGAACGATCTAACAGAGAGGGGAACACGTACTTATATATACATCTATATATCAAATACAAGTACGTTATTATGACATTAACCCAAACCCCGATCATATTTTCTAATTCATTTGAATTTTGTTTTAAAAAGCTTTTAGGTTTAACTTTCTTTCAAAGTTTCATAAACCTATGCTCTGATACCAACTTGTAACATCTCCCTACTTGGCTAATGGCTTGGATGTTGTAGTCATCCATAATTATTAATCCTCGGCGACCAAATACGGCGGTGTTAGATTCATTGATACACAGAAACACATGAATATGGAAAAAATTTAAACTTCAAACAAAACCACATTCCATTTCAAAAATATTTTCAATTTATTACATAATCCGACAATCACAAATCACGTTCATAGAAAATATATTTATTACAACATAACCTAAGAGAAATATATGAAGATGCCCCCTTGGATGATCAGAGTGTATAATAACGCTAAGTCTACCTTTACAACCAAAATACACAGCGGTAAAGATAACTCTAAATAACTAACTGCCTCCTGCATGCCTCCAGAAGATTTATTCGTCTAAGAAGAGAACCTAAAAACCTTAAATCTCAAACTACTCAAAATCAATTGAGTACCCGAGAGTTTAAGGGGAAAACAAAAACTTCGAGTCAGACATAAAGCCTAGTATGAATAATAATCGACCATCTCAAATCATTTAGCTATCTGGTGTGACCATGCCGGTTAACAGAACGGGTTTTCCCTCACTAGTATCTTAAAACCTTTTATAAAATCATATATTGTGCTCCTACATCCATAATGGTTAAAACAATTCAAAACAGTATAATATGATGATATGCAAAACAAATGAATCAATTCTGGATTACCCGTCCCCATTCATTATGACTATCTGTCTCAATTATAGTTTCTAGGATTACTATTAACCTATTAGTTTTCAAGGGCTGAATAATAACTGGTAAAACATTTAAGGACTCCCTGTCCAATTACATAGTTTTCATGGGATCACTATGAACCTATTGGTAACTCCAATATTTATATTCTTATCCTAGTTTTCATGGGTTTACTAGGAACCTATAGGTGACTCCAATATCTTCTCTTCTTATCTTAGTTTTCATGGGCTGATTAGGAACCTATTGGCATATGTCAATATCTTAATCCCGATATTGTTTTCATGGGCTAACTACAAACCTACTGGCCCCTGCCAGTATCAAATCATAGTTTTCATAGGCTTACTATGAACCTGTCTTTCTGACATCTTCCTTTATATATAGTTTTCATGGGCTAACTATGAACCTATTGGCCCCTTGCCAATATTATTCTTTAATATTTTAGCATCCTGTATTCTGATCTACCTGACCTACTGGATGCAATTCTACTCATTCGGGAGTTTAATCAATTTATATTCACTACTAGGTTAACCTAATTGGTTCTTCTACCCTTTATCCCCAAAATGCAGTTATGGGTCCATTATAATGTGAATATATTTATATTTGAAGAAGCAAACATAACAACATAGCAATACCACTCCTGTGGGTTTAATATAATACATGGTTAATCCCTTTAACCCATAACTTTATCAAGTAAAGCTTCTTCTTAAAATCATTTCAAAAACTCCTTTAATTTAGCCATGGATTTTTCCTTTAAAAATGAGTTTGGGTTATAAAACCTTTCGACACCTTCGAAACCTGGCTTTCAAATTCATAGGATGACCTCCTTCAAAAGCATTAAAATCTATCTTCAAAACATTAGGCTCCTGCCTTTTTAATACTTTAAAACCTTCCTTCACAACACCAAAAATGCCATTTTGTAACACTTTTTTGTTTCTGATTCGTCACGGTTAAAACTGTTATAAGCTAACAACGGTTATTTTCGTTAGAAATAAGGGTAAGTTTGGCTCACATCCCTAACAAGTTTTAAAATAGATAAAACATCCTTCACAACCAACATCTACGTTTCCGCTCCCTATTTTCAAATTCACGCATGCAAAAAGACCAGAATACCCTTTATGTTTTTAACTTTTCAAACGTGTATAACTTTATTTACAAAAACCGGATTAACATACCGTTTTCACCAAAAAATCACAAATTTTATGATCTTTAAACTGAGATCCATTGTTGATACCAAAAATTTATATTTGTATTAAAGATGCAATTATTTCAAATATTTGCAGACAATTCAGCAAATATTGAACATTTTCGATTTTTTTTCAAATTTATAAAAATTGCAGATATTTCTGCAACTATATAGTATAGTTGCAGAAATGTCTGCAACTATTGAGTATAGTTGCAGAAATTTATGCAACTATATTGTATAGTTGCAGAAATATCTGCAACTATTGCATATAGTTGCAGACATTTCTACAACTATTGCGTATAGTTGCAGAAATTTCTGCAACTATTGCTTATAGTTGCAGAAATAACTGCAACTATTGCGTATAGTTGCAAACATTTCTGCAACTATTGCATATAGTTGCAGGCAAATAATTGCAGAATTATCTGCAACTATTTGCAATAGTTGCAGATATTTCTGCAACTATTGCATATAGTTGCACAAATGCAACTATTTGCAATAGTTGCAGATATTTCTGCAACTATTGCATATAGTTGCACAAATGCAACTATTGCGTATAGTTGCAGAAATGTCTGCAACTATTGCGTATAGTTGCAGAAATTTATGCAACTATCGCATATATTTGCAGAAATTTGTTGCGATTATTTAGTACTGTAAATATTAAGAATATCATATTTCATAAAAAAAACTTGATTCGTTTTCAATTTAATTGCAGTTTTCCATTTAAATCAAAAAATAAGAAGAAGAATTAGAGGACAGTGAAGCACATGGGTAATTTGGAAAATAAATTGACGGAAAACAGAAACAGGGATGTAGAAAATATATTTTTTATGACAGGGATCCACTTTGAAATTAAGTTCTGTTTTAAGGATGTGTGACTAATTTTCACTAGAAATAAATTCCAACAGTTATTACCGTCAAGAACTACAGTACTTTCGTAAATGGACTAAACTAAAGAGGATAAAATTGTAATTTATCTTTTTTTACTGATCTCACTACTAACGCTTCGATGTTTCGGCCTTTTCGTTGTTCCTCTTTCGCGTTTTAGGGTTACCGCTTCATCCTTGCTCCGCCTCCACCTCATCCTTGCTCCGCCTCCGCCTCGTATTAGCGACGCTCCGCCTCCACCTCATATTGAAGACGCTCTGCCTCCACCTTGTACTGGCGATGCTTCGCCTCAGCCTCATATCGGCTAAACTCTGCCTGGCAATGCTCCGCCGCATTTAGGTATTTTTCTTTGTTTTATTATCTTATATTGCGCTTGGGTTTTCGCTAATTGCTATTTGAATTTTGATTCAAGTAGTGTTGTTTATTGGAATTGCCTCGTGAGAGCTTTTATGTTTTGGTCCTTGAGTAAGCTTTTCGGAGGACTGAGACTTCTTTCCAGTTTTCCTTCATTATTGAGATTATCATTGATGCAATATATTTTATATCCTCCATGTTTTCTTGAGTGATGTCTGTATCTAAACACGGATTTGATTATTGAGGGCAGTCGACTTCAAAGACCTGTCTAGAATAGCCATCCTTGTTTATTGTTTATGATGCTTTGCTTTGTTATGTTTCTTTCCCTATGGAATTATTGAATTTAGCGGCAATGCCATGAATTTGATTTTCATTGAGCTGCTCTTTGTTTTCCTTGAAAGTGGCTTGCCTTATTTGATGCACTATCTTTTATTAATATTCAACTGTTATCTTCGACCATTTCCTTTACGTCGCCGATGTACTGGGAATCTTAGTTGTTGAAAACCTACTTTCTCTCCATTGTGCTATGTCCACAGCTTCAGGCCTTCTGTTTCTCCTTCACTTTTTTACTATAATTGTTTTCTGATCACCATTTTCTTAGTTAATAAGTTATAGTGTAGTCGTGTAATGAAACGAAGCCGAAGCAGTTCTAAATACTTGCCTTCACTTTGTTTTCTGGATAAGAATATGGAATTAAAATATGTTGCACAATATGGAGTTTAAGAGGGGCATCAGTCTTCACTGTATTTCAATTTGCTATTCATATCGCATGGATATGGAGATGCTACCTCTCCCTCCTTGGGTTTGGATATATTGGACGGTTGAAGTTTATTCTGGTTTGATTCAACCAATCACAACATGAATCATACACTAGAGAGATGCGTTAATGGTCATTCTATTTTTTTGTCATGTGAAAAGAGAAGTTCCTTATATACTAATATTATATATGCATTTGATTTCAGCGATCTTCCATAAGTGACCATATGTCACTACAATTTTATCCATTCTTATTGACAACATCCTATGCATTAAAGTTTTGAACTTTATGGTTAACAACTTTGTAGTTTATATCTGAATGTTCATCCCTCTTTCTTTGCCGTTTGAAACAGTGATATTGGTCGTTCTTAATATATTGCTATTATCGAACTATATGGTAATCTCATCTTCTTCCTCGTTATATTTTAACAAATCAGTAATTAGTTTTATTTGATTAGGTATATTTTACAGCCATTCTATTTGCTTTCATTGGAATCGTGTTTTTTAATCGATTTTGAGTCAGTGAATTGATTTCATTGTGTATTACATTCCCTAACTTAATAATGTGTCGTATGTCCCAATTTCTTACGTCCTTATTGTAGTTTCAATAATCTATTAACTTTTATTTATAGTTGATGTTGAGTCCAATATAATTTACACCGAATTCTTGATTGGTAAAACCAGTTTGTTGATACAATAAGTCAGTGTACTCAATCGGGTTGGAGACGAGATAATAATCTGGTATGTAGCGATACATCGTCGGCTTTCAGTTATTATTGGTTATTTATTATGCTATACCTTTTATTTCTCGACTAACCACGACATTGAAACTTCGTGTCAGATTTTATATGCAAATATGGTGTTGACTGCAATTATATAGAATTAATAATAAATTGTTAGAGTCTCCAATCGTACTGAACTAGAATTACGGTTGTATATATAGACATGGAGCATATCTATAGAAAGTGTAAAAATTAAGTAAGTTTTCATTCTATGAAATGTTTTTTGGTTTCATATAATTAGGCTATCATGGAACATAAGTGAAATTTTAAGATAATGTATGGAATGACTTACCATGTTTGCTGTAACATAGCACCTAACTTATTCAGTACACTATTGCATTTTCTTAACAAATTTTATATGCTTATATGATGTTTCAATATATGCATTACTTATTTTCATTATTGTAAACGTTGTGCTTTCCTTACCATTGCATTGGCACGAAAATAATTGTATTGTGCCCAACTGTGTTAGTATGATTATTATTTTCTTGAGAAAGGTATTTATTTTTCGTATTCAGTGAGGAAACTGACTTATTAAATTGTATTAATAGAATTTCACTATGAATGCGTTGAGCCTCGACGTTTGTTATTTTAATATTATAACCATTTTAGTGGTTAGTGGTATTAGTCTATTTGGGATGCTGACAACAAGAACTAGTACTATTTTGTTCCATAAATGCAGTAGGCACTTCACATGAACTTGGCTATCCAATTTACAAATGGTACATATAGAAGTGTGAATTGCCAAAAAATCTTGATTTGGCAACATGACTGGGTCTGACCAGACACAGCAAATTTACAGTATTCAACCCATATCATGAACTCTTTGATTTTTCTAAGTCATTTTTTTAAACAGTACTTCATTCACACACGTTTACGTTAATAATAAGTAAATATGTAAACCGTTGAAAATAATAATAAATTAATAACAATAATAGAAAAACCAATGTGAAATTTTGACAATACAATATATAACCGGGCATACCGAAGCTGGTTATGTTAACAACTGTGTGTTTTGAAAATGTTATTGGTATTCAGGTACCATAATATGTCTAGTTTCAAAAAGCTTCGTATTCGGTTAAGTGCTGGTTAGTGCAAGGAATCATAGCCTTAACAACCAAAGCTGAACATGAACTTTCTTCTGCGACCTTAAGCATAATTCATTTTTTCCCTTTCTCCTTTTACAATGTAATTCATTTGACTTCTGCAAGCTATTGAACCTTAGTCAAGTACAAGTAAAATTATGCTCTCTTATTTTATTTTTATAATAAACTGGTACAATTCCTACATTTGAATTCTAATATCACTTCATTTCTAAGTGCTACAACACATTAGTGTGATGCTTTTCGCTTATCAGTTTAGAGTTTGACAGTGATAGAATTAAATGTGTTGGAAATTAAATACTGTTACAAATATAGTGAAATTTGTAGGAATTATCTGTTTGTCCATTCACCTTAATGGTAAATAAAGTAGCATGAGAAACTACTGTTTAATAATAACTAACCCTGTTCTTCTTTGACAGGTAATTTGGAGACAATGGAAGAAGCTTAAAAGTATTACTAAATTGATTTGAAAGTTTAACCACTTAAATAATTGGTTTATGCATATGATACGATGATTCCATTCAGGTGCTAGATTGTTATTCTGACATAGCAATTAAAGTGGATATTACAGGCTGAGCGTTGAAGCTCGGTTACAAATTGAGCAGTCTATAAAACAAAGCTTAGCCCAGTTTATAAACTGAGCTATAAAGCGCAATTTTTAACTGAGCAAAGCGCTTGGTTTTTATTATCAGATTTGGTGTTGTTCTATTTTCAAGTACAATAAAGCTTTCCTTCTATTTGATTTATAAACTGAGCATTGTTTCTGCATATGCAGGCTTTAGTAGAAACTGCAGAAGAAAAGAAAAAATCAGAAGCGAGTAAAATTTGGCCGAGTTAGTTGATGGAAGGTTTTGTAATTTGGTCGGAAAGTCACATTTGTTGTTTGTAAGCTTTTAGATGTTTTGTACTAGTAAAATTCGAAGTTATCATGAACTTTGTAGAAGTATGAAGTATTTAGTACGACGTTTGTTTTGAAATTTGGTGCAACAGATTTGAAATTTGGTTACATGTTTGTCATTAATATAAATTTGAATTTGTATTATAAATGTAATATGTTTGATGTTTATTGTTACATGATATGGTTCAACAAAACCAAATTTATATTTATAAATTTGTATTTGTATTATAAATGAAATCTGTTTGATGTTATTAATGATGTATTTTAGTAATATATTTACCAACGGTTATAACCGTTGGTACATACATTATATACCAACGGTTATAACCGTTGGGAATATATGGAAATTCCCAACGGTTATAACCGTTGGAAATATGTTGTAGATTTTGTCACGTACCTATTTGTAACGGTTATAAGTGTTACAAATTTGATTTGCAACGGTTATAACTGTTGTGAATTGACAATTCTGGTGTTGTGCTTTCGAGTGGCCTAAGAACTAGGGCCAGGGAAGATTCTTTTGCGGACCAAATCGTCGATTTCAAAGGTTCGACCACTAACTTTGGTGTTATAATATCGTGCGACTTAGTATCTGTGCACCGCTGCTCTCAACTCAGCTTCAGCCCGCTTCTTATTAATCATATCTAAAGACTCCAGGAGTTTCTCATTCGTCCAAGGATCACAATGAGCAACCCGATGAGAGGGTACTACCAATTCGATCAGGATTATAGCCTCCGATCCATAGGCCAAGGTGAACGGAGAATGGCCAGTCGCTGACTTGTGGGTGGTTCGATAAGCGCAGAGTGTTAACGGGAGTTCATCGACCCACTTGCCTTTGGCCTTCTCCAATCATTTCTTAAGAATGGACTTGATAATCTTGTTCACAGCTTCAACCTGTCCATTCACATGAGGATGTACTACCACATCAAATATCTTCTCTATGCAGTGTCGGCGGTAGAAATCCTTAAACTTTGCACTATTGAATTGAGTCCCGTTATCGATAACGATCGCTTGCGGAACACAAAAATGACAAATGATATTCCGGACAACAAAGTTGATTACTTTCTTAGTGGTAATCATAGCCAAAGGCTCCGCTTCAGCCCATTTAGTAAAGTAATTAACCGCCACGATGGCGTACTTCACACCACCTTTAGATGTCGGTAATGCACCAACGATATCAATACCCTAAATTGCAAATGGCCAAGCACTGATCATTTGGGTAATTTCCATCGGCGGGGCCTATAAAATCCCCTATTTTGAGGCCCAAAGTTAAGCGCTATAAATGATGCAGTCATCTATAGTATTAACTTCCGGTAACAAAATACGGTAATGTTAATGGTATTCATATTATCAGAAGCACAAGAATATAAAATAAAATCAACACAGATTTCAAAAACAGCTTTTCTGATTACATTTCAAATCAATATTTCATATTTAATTACATAATCCTAAAATGATTCTCAGGTTTTGATCAAATATAATTATTACAAATTACGCCAAGATCGACATATGAAGATGCTCCCTTGGATGATCAGAGTACTAGATAGATAGACATATCAGTCATAAATATATCACAGCAGAAATAATACTAAATAACACCTACATAGCTAGCTTAGCCTCCTGCACATCTTCGACAGCTTATTCATCCAACCTACTAAACTTGAAAAGTCATTAACTCTCGATCTACTCAAATTTAATTTTGAGCACCCGAGAGTTTAAGGGGAAAACATAAACTTCGAGTCAGACATAAAGCCTGGTGAGTAGTTCTATTACATCTCGGTTTACTGATATTAAGTGAGACCAGGCAGCTTAGCAGAACGGGTTTTCCCTCACTAATATCCTTTATAAATCATATCTTTGCAAATCAAAATCCTGCAATCGAACTGATTATAACAACAATAGCAATGACATATATGCATATAAATCAAGTAATCAATGGACTATCTGTCCGAACAATATAGTTTTGCCAGTCCGACTATTGACCACTGGCTGACTCGGGCCTACCAGACATAATAAATATTCTAACTTCTGTTAGATACAACACTGGACGATCTGTCCTTAATTTACTTCTCCTAGGGTCAACTGATCCTAATGGTTTTGCGGGTTCACCAATAACCTACCTCTACTATGTGTATTCCTTTCTGTATGTAACATCATTTTAGTCTTACCTGTGACAAAGCCCTATACACTGGAATTTTGGACTTATATTAGCTAGGGGCTACTAGCTAAAGTATAGGGCATGACCCCACACCAGTCCTATCTGGTCTTCTAATATCTGAGTCATATACATAGGGTTAACTACCCTATTCAATTTTCCTTGACAACATTTTTTCAAATTGATTTAAACCTTTTAAATCATACTTAAATAAGGAAAATATACTCTTTGCTTTACTCAAAATACCTATGCCATGATATATTCTTTTTTCATAAAACAATGTTGATGAAAATTTAAAATCAATAGGGTTATCTATCCCTTCGAAACAAGGTAAATACTTTAACCTTGAAAACATTAGGCTGAAAGGCCAAAACCTTCCTTTCGAATGTATTGGAAATAGACCTCTCGAAAGCATTACTCAAAACCTTATACATCATCCTTCTAAGCCACTAATCATATATTTCGAAACACTTAGAACAAACCTTTCGCAACACTTAAAAACATACATTTCGAAATACTTAAAACATACCTTTCGAAGGCATTGGGTTCAAGTAAGAAGTTATGGAAGCATAGCTTCGAAACAAATTAAAAGTATTACTTTTGAAACCATAATTTGAAAACAAAACAAAATACATAGCCCTTAAGGGGACTTACGCGAAAGCTATTCCTTTGCAACACTTAGGGTGACGATGACATACTTCCGCATGTATACTTGGGTGTAAACAACCGGCTTCAACCATGTCGAAAGGTACGGGAGCGACACCCACCCTTTCGCATGTATAACATAGAAGAAAGGCATCTTCAATGGTTGCGGAAGGGTATCGATTCGAAACCCTACCCTCCGTACTCATTGATTTAAAGAGTTATAAAAGCGGCTTCTTACTAAGGTGAAGGGTATGAATGTGGTAGCTAGGGTATCGAAGGAGTTCACAAGCAAATAAAGGCGGCTTCAACCCATTCACAAGCATGCCTTCGACACCATCCTTTCCTTCCGCCTTTCTCCAATACACTACGTACCAAATGCTTGATGCCATGTGCATAGATTTCGAATGGGGGCGAAAGGTTTACCGAGTATGGTGACGGAAGCAAGCAAATGAAAGTGGTGAAGTTGTAATTCGATATAAAACTGATTTTATGCCATTTAAAGTAATTCCATTTCACCTAACTTAAACAATTTTCCATTTTATACCAAAATTCTGTCGTTTAAAAAGCTGTCAAACTCAACACTGAACAATTGAAAACATTATAGCACTTAAGCCCTTCTCCTTAATAAAACGTTTAAAACATTTAAGTCCTCTAACTTAAATAATTTGTTAACCATAGTAAAACATTTAGGAAAAATCCCCAAAAATCACAATTATTCACATTAAATATGTTTTCTAACATATATAAATTTCAGACTCTAAGGCATTGTTTAATTGCCGTAAATAATTTAAACCCAAAATTAACTATTTTCTTCCATAGAAAATTTATAATAAATACATATTCACTTCGAAAATTATAAAACTTGAAACCCACTTCTAAAATAATATTTTTAACCATATATCAAAAACACAAATCATTTGGATGTCATATGATAGGTTTTCTAATCTAAACATATCATAAATTTCTTATTAAATCTCCATAAATCATCAACTTAAAACATATAATCATTTAATCACTATAATATGTCATATAATTGCAAAATAAAATAGGTTTACCTTTAAACCAAAATTATTCATTAAAAAAGATATGAAACTAATTATTCACCTTTGCTTTTGTGTTAAGAAGGTTGAGATTTGCCTTTAGATTGATTTGCTTAAGCTTTCTACTTGAATCCTAGCTTTTCTTTCTCCTTGAATCCTCTTAATGATGGCCGACCGAGTTCTTTAGGGTTTTAGTTTTGTTTTTGAAAGTTAAAATGAATAAGGAATGAAGAATATAAGGGTTTAGGGTATAAGAACAAAGGCTATTCCCATTTTACCTTTACCATATTCCTCATACTTACTTATTTTTAATTCTCTTTTATAATACATTCATTAAGGCACGACTCATTCTTAATTAACAAATCTCAATCCCATAACTATCTACATTATTTCATTTAATTTATCCAATTGAATGTTCTAAATAATGTTAGTCAAAATGAGGGTCATTACAGACTCCCCTCCTTAAAGAATTTCCTCCTCGAAATTACGATAAGGTACCCATAACAATCAAACATAAAGGTAAAATATACCATCAAACAAGTCAGGATAAATGTTTTTAATTCTACTCTTAGTTTTCCAAGTACAGTCTCTCTCGTCATCACTCCACTGGACTTTGACTAATCTGACTGTCTTATTTCTTAGTCTCTTCTAATCTCTCACAACTATACGAACTGGTTTTCTAACTATTGTCATTCTGGTTCCACTACTAAATCCTCTAACACAGTCGGTGTAATAGTAGTCTTTGGATCTCGATTAAACTTCCTTAGATGAGATATATGGAAAACATTGTGGACTCCTACCAAACTATTCGGTAACTCTAACCTATACGCGGGTTTCCCGATCCTTTCTATAATAGGAAATGGTCCAACGAATCTTGGTGCCAATTTTCCTGATTTTCCAAATCTGATCACTCCTTTCATCGGTGATACTTTGACGAAAACATGATCTCCAGCTAAGTAATCTAAGTCTTTCCGTCTCTTATCAGCATAACTCTTCTACCTAGACCGAGCCTTCTTCATTCTAGCCCAAATTAACTCAATCTTCTCTACAGCTTCTCTAACCAAATCCAAACTAAGAATTAATATATACTCGGTCTCTAACCAACAAATGGGAGATTTGCATGGTCTTCCATACAAAGCTTCAAACGGTGCCATCCCTATACTAGTCTGATAATTGTTGTTATACAAAAACTCGACCAAGTGTAAATGGTCTTCCCATGATCCTTCGAAATCTAGCATGCAAGCTCTTAACAAATCCTTTAAGACTTTATTAACTCTCTCTGTTTGCCCATCTGTCAGCATATGGTAAGCGGTACTCATATTGAGCTTGATACCTAAAGTATCCTGTAGACCCTTCCGGAATTCACTAGTGAATAAGAGATCTCTGTCGCTTACTATACTACTAGGAATTCCATTCAACCTAACTATATTCTTCATAAATAACTTAGCTAAATCTGGTGTTGTCCTCGTCGACTTAACGGGTATAAAGTGTGCACTCTTAGTCAACCTGTCCACTATAACCCAGATACTCTCATTTCCTATATGCGACCTTGGTAACCCATCAATGAAATCCATTGAGATAGAATCTCATTTCCAGATTGGAATAACCAAAGGCTGAAGTAACCCACTCAGTTTCTGATGTTCAGCTTTTACCTGTTGAAAGTTCAAACATTATCTCACCCATAGGCCTATATCTCTCTTCATACCTTCCAAGAAGAAACCCCTTTTCATATCTTGATGCATCTTAGTTTTTCCTGGATGAATAGTGAACTTCGAACGGTGGCATTCTCTAAGAACTTCCTTCCTAAGGTTCACCACATTCGGAATGCATAGTCGTCCTTTCTTCCTCAACCACCTATTCTGGTCAAGATTGAAATCTTTCAAGTCATCACTCTCTGTTCCATTCATTAACTTTCTGATCCATTCAGCTAATAATAGGTCTTCTCCTTTAGAGCAATCCTTTCGATCATCATCAATCGAACTTCTAAACACAATAACATGGCGGTTTCTCGACTAGAACTAGCCTTAGATCTCCATTGTACTCCGCATGTAGTCAATGCTTCTAAATCTTTCCACTCGGTTATCATTGCCAATACTGCATTCTGATGTTTTCTGCTAAGTGCATCTGCAACCTTATTTCCTTTTCTTGGTGTGTACTCAATACCAAAGTCGTATGCAGCTATGAACTCTAACTATCTCTGCTATCTCATATTCAACTCCTTCTGAGAGAATAAATATTTTAGTGACTTATGATCTGTAAACAGCTCGAATCTTTCTCCCAAAAGGTAATGTCTCTACACCTACAATGCGAAAATTATCGCTGCTAATTCCAAATAATGAGTTGGATATCTAACTTCATGCGGTCTGAGCTGTCGAGAAGCATAGGCAATCACTTTACCCCTCTGCATTAGCACAGCTCCTAATCCTGTTCCACATGCATCCTTGTATACCACTAAGTCATGATTCCCCTCTGGAACAACTAACACAGGTGCATTAGTCAATAAATATTTCAGTTTCTGGAATGCCTCCTCACACTTATCAGTCCAAACAAACTTCAATTCTTTCCGAGTTAGCTTAGTCATCGATGTGGCTATCCACGAGAAATCCTTAATGAATCTCCAGTAGTAACTAGCTAACCCAAGAAAACTCTTTATCTCAGTCACTGTCTCAAGTCTCTTGCAATTATTCACTGCCTCGATCTTAGCCGGATCTACCGACAATCCTATCTTTGAGACTACATGACCAAGAAACTTCACTTCCTTCTTCCAAAAGTGACACTTTGATAACTTTTCCCTCAACTGATGTTGTCTCGGTGTCTCAAGCACCATCCTAAGATGAACTTCATGATCTCTTTCATCATTGGAATATATCAATATGTCGTCTATGAATACTAATACAAATTTGTCCATATGCTCCTGGAAGATTCGGTTCATCGAGTCTATGAAGAATGCTGGCGCATTAATTAGACCAAACGGCATCACTAACCATTCGTATGATCCATATCTGGCCCTAGACGGTCAAATGAATATTATCCTCTGCTACTCTAAGTTGATGGAACCCTGTTGCCAAATCCAACTGAGAAAATACTTTCACTCCACTTAACTGGTCGAACAAATCGTCAATCCTAGGTAACGGATATCGGTTCTTTATTGTCTTCTCATTTAGCTTACGATAATCAATACACAACCTCAATGATCCATTCGGTTTCTTAACAAATACTACGGCTGCTCCTAAGGGCTAACTGCTTGGTCTTATAAAATTCTTACCTTCTAGATCCACCAACTGTACCTTTAGCTCCTTCATCTTAGTAGGTTTCATTCTACTTGGCGGTCTACTCATAGGTTCAGATCTTAGTATGCAATCTATCTGAAATTCAATGGCTCATTTCGGTGGTAGTCCTACCACGGGCTCAAAGACATTTGTGAATTCTCTAACAACAAAAACTCGATTCAACTCATCTTCTTCGTCCATAACACCCAACAAAGTGCAAGAATCTAATTTCGGGTTTTCTATAGTATATATAATCCTATCACTGCAACAAGGGTGTCTAAGTGATATTTTCCCTTTGTGGCAAAATATCCTAGCATTAGACTTAACCAATCCATACCCAAAATAATCCTGAAACCTACGAAATCAAACACATGCAAACTGCAAGAAAATATATAACCTAATAACTCAAACTTTAAGTTGTCACATATCATCCCAAGAGTCGCATACCCTCCTATCAGATTCGCAACCCTTAAGGACGTAACTAGGTATGAAGGTTATAGGTTAAGCTTATCTACCAAACTATGAGATATAAAAGAATGCGATGCACCAGTATCAAATTAAACTCTAACTGACATGCCATGAATATAAAGCGTACCTCCCAACACAGCTTTTCCTTTCTCCTCTGCTGTTGATCTTGAGGTAGCTGGTTCAATGCAAACACTTTGCCATTTCCATCCTTGGTTGGTTCCTTGCACTGGTTCTTATAATGTCCAATATGATCACAGTTGAAGCATTTCAATCGTTTCTTCTCAACAGCCTTCTTTGCTTTACCTGTCCGACACTCGTGAGAAAAATGTCCCTTCTTATCACACTTAAAGCAAACCAGATCAACTTTTACCTTCTTAGCAGCTCCTCCCTTCTGAGCTGCCTTCTTGTGAAAAACCTTCCTCTTCTGGTTCTGCCCACCTTGGCTTTCCAGTGCTTTGTTACCATTAAAGAAAGCGAGCATCTTCTCATTCCTCAAAGCTATCTCAACAACTACATCGAAAGGATCCCTAATATATGGTAAAGTTGCTTAGCAAGCTTTGGTCTCATTCTGCCGATGAACTTCTCATTCCTTTTGATAACTGCATCAACCATGGCATATCCGTATCTCAATAATTCCTCATATCTGGTAGCATACTCAAGCACTATCATGTCTCCCTGCACCAACTCAGCAAACTTCCTGAGCAGAGTTGACTTGGCAATCTGCTACATGAATCTTTCCTCAAACCTCCTTCTGAATTCTGCCCAAGTCAAAGCCTCTTCAACTACTCCTACAGTAACACTGTTCCACCAGTACAGTGTTATTCCTTGCAACTGTCTGGATGTCAATCTCTTTTCCTACTCATCGTTGAGTCCCAAATCAGCAAAAATCCTCTCGCAATGAAGCAACCAATTCTCCACTTCAATTGAGTCCTCAGTGCTGATAAACAGTTTCCCTCCAAGCTTAGCATAGTCCCTGCTTAGTACTGCATAGTTATTGACCACTGGAGCATCCAGATTTCCTTCTCCAGCATTTCCTCCGACTAATCCCGTAGCAACTCCAGCTTGCATCATGTTGACGAAGAACTTATACATAGCTCCCATATCAACTGGCGGTGCTCCAGCACCCACAGTAGCAGCTTGTGCCCGACCTGCATTCCTTCTAGTGTTTGGTCTGGCATTTCCATTAGTTGTGGTGCTTCCTCCACCAAGGTTAACTCTTCCATTCCTAGCATCCATATCTTAATTCCTTATAATCTACATTCGAGGCTTTGTAAGATACAGAAGAATAGCCTAAGAGAGATGAGAGAATAGAGATAAAGCGTACACTTATATATATAGCAAATACAAGTACGTTACTATAGCATTATCCCATACCCCAACCTTTTCTCTAATTCCTTAGGATTACGTTTTCAAAAATCATTTTAAGTTTTCATACCTATGCTCTGATACCAAGTTGTAACAACCCTTATTTTGAGGCCTGAAGATAAGCGCTACAGATGCTGCAGTCATCTGTAGTATTAACTTTCGGTGACAAAATACGGTACTATTAATGGTATCCATAATATTAGAAGCACATAAATATGAAATAAAATCAACACAGATTTCAAAAACAGCTATTCTGATTACATTTCAAATCAATATTTCATATTCAATTACATAATCCCAAAATGATTCTCATGTTTTGATCAAACACAATTATTACAAATTACACCAAGAGGGACAAATGAAGATGCCCTCTTGGATGATCAGAGTACTAGATAGATAGAGAAAATAGTCATATATACATCACAGCGGAAATAATTCTAAATAACTCCTACATAGCTAGCTTTGTCTCCTGCACATCTTCGAAAGCTTATTCGTCCAACCTACTAAACCTAAAAAGTCCTTAACTCTCAATCTACTCAAATTTAATTTTGAGCACCCGAGAGTTTAAGGGGAAAAGATAAACTTCGAGTTAGACATAAAGCATGGTGTGAATAATTCTATTACATCTTGGTTTACTAATATTAAGTGAGACCATGTCGCTTAGTGGAACGGGTTTCCCCTCACTAATATCCTTTTAAAATCATATCTTTTGCAAATCAAAATCCTGCAATCAAACCGATTATAACAACAATAGCAATAACATATATGCATATAAATTAGGTAATCAATGGACTATCTGTCCGAACAATATAGTTTTATAAGACTGACTATTGACCACTAGCTGACTCGGGCCTACCAGACATAATAAATATTCTAACTTCTGTTAGATACAATACTGGACGATTTGTCCTTAACTTACTTCTCCTAGGGTTGATTGATCCTAATGGTTTTGCGAGCTCACCAATAACCTACCTCTACTCTGTGTATTCCTTTTTGTATGTAACATCATTTTAGTCTTATCTATGACAAAGCCCTACATGCTGGAATTTTGGACTTATATTAGCTAATGGCTATTAGCTAAAATATAGGACGTGACCCCACACTAGTCCCATCCGGTCTTCTAATATCCGAGTCATATACTTAGGGTTAACTACCCTATTCAATTTTCCTTGAAAACATTTCTTTCAAATTGATTTAACCCTTTTTAAATCATACTAAACAAGTAAAAATACACTCTTTGCTTTACTCAAAATACTTATGCCATAATATATGCTTTTTACATAAAACAATGTTGATGAAAACTCAAAGGGTTATCTATCCCTATGAAGTAAGATAAATACTTTAACCTTGAAAACATTAGGCTGAAATGCCAAAACCTTCCTTTCGAATGTATTGGAAATAGACCCGTCGAAATCATTACTTAAAATCTTAGACATCCTCTTTCAAAACCATTAATCATATCTTTCAAAACACTCAAAATAAACCTTTCAAAACACTTAAAACATACCTTTCGAAACACTTAAAACATACCTTTCAAAGGCATTGGGTTTAAGTAAGAAGTTATGGAAGCATAGCTTCGAAAACAATTAAAAGTATTACTTTCAAATCCATAGTTTGAAAACAAAACAAAATACATAGCCCTTAAGGGGATTTACGCGAAAGTTATTCCTTTGAAACACTTAGGGTGACGATGATATACTTCTGCTTGTGTACTTGGGTTTAAACAACCAGCTTCAACCATGTCGAAAGGTAAGGGAGCGGCACCCACCCTTTCGCATGTATAAGTTAAAAGAAAGGAAACTTCAATGGTTGTGGAAGGGTATCGGTTCAAAACCCTACCCTCAATACTCATTGATTTAAAGAGTTATAGAGGTGGTTTCTTACTAAAGCAAAGGGTTTGAATGCGGCAGCTATGGTATCAGAGGAGTTCACAAGTAAAGGCGGTTTCAATCCATGCACAAGCATGCCTTCGACACCATCCTTTCCTTACGCCTTTCTCTAACACACAAGGTACCAAATGCTTGATACCATGTGCATAGCTTTCGAATAAGTGTGAATGGTTTGCTGAGTATTATGACAGAAGCAAGCAAATGAAAGTGGCGAAGTTGTAATTCGATATAAAACTGATTTTATGCCTTTTAATGTAATTCCTTTTTACCTAACTTTCATAATTTGCTAAAATATGAATAGTTGCCAACACTTTACCAAAATTCTTTTTTTTAAAGTTGCCGAACTCAACATTGAACAATTGAAAACATTTTAGCACTTAAGCCCTTCTTCTTAATAAAATGTTTAAAACATTTAAGTCCTCTAACTTAATAATTTATTAACCAAAGTAAAACACTTACGAAAAATATCAAAAATCACAATAATTCACATTAAATATGTTTTCTAACATATATAAATTTTAGATCCGAAGGCATTATTTAATTGCCTTAAATAATTTAAACCCATAGCTAACTATTTTCACTCATAGAAAATTTATAATAAACCCATTTTCACTTGGAAAATTATAAAACTTGAAACCTGCTTCTAAAATAATATTTTTGACCATATATCAAAAACGCAACTCATTTGGGTGTCATATGTTAGGTTTTCTAATCTAAACATATCATAAAATTCTTATTAAATCTCCATAAATCATCAACTTAAAACATATAATCATTTAATCACTATAACATGGCATATACTTGCAAAAGAAAATAGGTTTACCTTTAAACTGAAATCATCAAAAATAGAGATGTAAACTAATTATTCACCTTTGCTTTGTGTTAAGAAGGTTGAAATTTGCCTTTAGACTGATTTTCTTAAGCTTTCTACTTGAATCCTGGCTTTTTTCCTCCTTGAATCCTCTTAATAGTGGTCGGTCGAGTTCTTTAGGGTTTTAGTTTTGTTTCTAGAAGTTAAAATGAACGAGGAATGAAGTATAGAAGGGTTTAGAGTATAGGAACAAGGTTATTCCCATTTTACCCTTACCATATTCCTCCTACTTACTTATTTTTAATTCTCTTTTACTAATACATTCATTAAGCCATGACTCCTTCTTAATTAAAAAATCTCAATCCCTTAACTATCTACACTAATTCATTTAATTTATCAAATTAAATGTTCTGAATAATCTTAGTCAAAATTAGGGTCATTACAAGGCCCTTGGAATTTAAGCAAATCTCTGGCACTTGTCACATCTTCGAGTGTAGTCAGTTGCGTCTCGATTGACTATCAACTAGAAATACCCATAATGAAGGATCTTCTTTGCTAGGGTCTACCCTCCAGTGTGGTCGCCACGAACCCCTTCATGAACTTCTCTTAGAACTCGTTTGGCCTCGTCGTGAGCGACACATTGTTGCATTAGGATAGAGAAACCATTCCTATACAGTATTCCTTGCATGATATATCTCGAACCTTATCGAAGGATTTTATGTCTAAAAAAAATTCATTCCTTCTCTTTGGAAGGATTCTGTTTGCAAGTAATCCCGAGCCAAAGTCATCCATGACTCTCGTTCAGGCTCACTTTCCAAGATCTGATCGACATCCATATGGTCGATGCTCGGAGCTAAAAGTACTTCCATGGAGCCAGACCTATGAGCTGTGCATCTCCAAAACTATCCAACTTTGCAAGCGAATCGGCTTTTTCATTTTCCTCTCTAGGAATATGAGTAATCATGTAATATTCAAAGTCATAAAGCAGCTCAAGAACCCAGCTTAGATAGGGAGCTAGCCTTGCTCTTTTTGTCTGATACTCTTTTCGAAATTGGCATACCACCAGCTGGTAGTCACAGAAAATGTGTAAAGTCTTTATTCCCAGCTCCCTGGCAATTTTGAGTCCTACAATCAAGGCCTTGTATTCAGCTTTGTTGTTTTGTTGCCGAAAAATTGAGTTTTAAGGTGTAGCTGATCAGGTGTTCTTCGGGAGTGACAAGCAGGACTCCAGCACCAGAACATCGATCGTTAGATGCACTGTCCATGTACATCTTCCATCCAACTTCCTTTTCTTCACTGCTCTCCAGAGGATCATCTCGTGTAGTGAATTCTATTACGAAATTCGCCAAGGCCTGACCCTGAATTGCTCTCCGAGGGTGATAGGTGATATCGTACTGGCTCAATTCAATGTTCCATTTTAACAGCCTTTCGGAAGTCTCAGGTCGTTGCAAGACTTGTCATAAAGGCTGGTCGGTAAGGACAGTAATCGGATGAGCCTGCAAATAGGGGCAGAGCTATCTCGAAGCGATCAACAGACAGTATGTGAGCTTTTCCAGTCTCGGGTAGTTTCTTTCGTCTCATGTCAACTGCTTGCTAATGTAGTAGACCGGTCGCTGGATGCGAGATTCCTCGCGTACAAGTGCGGTGCTCAGAGCATGCACCGACACTGCCAAATATAAGAACACATCCGCATCATCCACCAGTTTTGATAGAATGAGAGGTCTCTCCAAGTGATCTACCAGAGCCTGGAATTTGTCTTTATAGTCTTGATTCCACTCGAAATTTCTCTTTCCTTTTTTGATAACCTCGAAGAAAGGGATGTATTTGGAAGTTGTTCTAGGGATGAATTGACTCAGGGCGGTGACCTTCCCATTTAAGATTTGGACCTCCTCGATCATCTTTGGGGTTTCAATCTCTCTCGAAGTCTTGATTTTTCTGAATTGGCTTCAATTCCATGAGAGTTGATAACAAAACCCAATAATTTCCCTAATGCAACACCGAAAGAGCATTTCAAGGGATTGAGCTTCATCCCGTATTGTCGGAGGACACCAAACATTTTTGCTTGGTCATCAATGTGGTTTCTCGAATGTTGTGACTTCACAAGCATGTTGTCAACGTAAACCACCATCGATCGTCCAATTTGGTCTTTAAATATCCAGTTCATGAGTCTCTGGTAAGTCGCTCCTGCATTATTTTATCCGAAGTGCAAGACCAGATAGCAATAGAGTCCAAGGTCAGTGATGAAACTGGTATGTTCCTGATCTGGGACTTGCATCGGGATTTGATTGTATCTAGAGTACGCATCCACGAATGAAAGTAACTCGTGTCCAGTAGATGAGTCCACTAACTGATCTATTCTTGGAAGTGGAAAGCTGTCCTTTGGGCAAGCTTTATTCAAGTTCGAATAATCGATGCATATCCTCCACTTCTTATTTGCTTTCTTCACCAAAACAGGGTTTGATACCCAATCCGGGTATAAGGCATCGTGGATGAAGTCATTATCCTTTAGCTTATCCACTTCTACTTTGAGCATAGCAGATCTCTCCAGACCCAACTGCAGCATTTCTGTTTCACAGGAATGCATTTAGGATTTATGTTTAATGTATGGCATGCTATCCCGAGCGAGATCCCACACATATCCGAGTGCGTCCAAGCAAACACATCCGGGTTTGCCTAGAGAAAACCAACCAACTCCCTCATCATGCCAGTACCGAGCTGAGACCCAACCTTTAGGACTTTAGTTGGGTCATCCCTACCGACTAGAATAGCGACTCTCAACTCGGCAAGAGCCGCTCGTCTACCCTCTGGCTCTTTTTGTTGGTTCATGTCATCGTAGAGCCAACTAGTTTGCCCAAGTCGGGGCTTAGGTGGTAGTTGTTATGCATCTAATGCCTTTATGTAGAGGATACCCCTACACTCTTTCCTTTCTCCTTACGCATCTCTTCCTTTAGTTCAGCGACATAGCACTTACGGTCAGCCGCTTGATCTCCGTGCATGATCCCTGCCCCATTTTTTGTAGCTTCACCGAATTCAGTTAGGGTCGGTCAGCCCAAGAATGCGTTATAAGAAGAAAATATATCCAACACTAAAAATGGCATGACTCGCACTTGCCTGAGGTCGCCCTCACCATGTTCCACCGGTAATTTGACAAATCCTATGGCTTTAGTAGCCATCCTGTTGAACCCTTATATACGAGATCTACTGGGCTTCAAATCTCTCTCCTCCAACATCATTTGGTCGTAAGCTTTTTTGAGCAAAATATTGATTGAACTCCCATATTCAATAAGCACCTTTTGTACAATAGCACGACCAATCTTGGCTGAGATCAGAGTGGGTCAATCATCGAAGCCTCCACTCTGTTAGTATCCCTGATCTAGAAAACAATATCGTATGTCATAGTTCGAGAGCTGGAGCTCCATCCTCGATGGCATAGAAACTTTCGTTCTCGGCATGTTTCAAGGCTCCAATATATTTGTCCATCTCCGCTAAGCTCTTATCAGTAAGATGAGGCCCACCGATGATTGTGTTTATCACTAATTATTTTTCTGGCTGCCTGAATACATCAACACCGGGCTCAGCTTGCCCCTGCAAGGAGGACGACCCAGGGGTGCTAGAATTTCCTTGCCCTCCATCCTGTAGGGCTTTCACATATTGCTGCAATTTCTTTTTCCTTATAAATTTTTCAATCATGCCATGCAAGTGCCTGCACTCATTAGTATTATGACCGTGGGTCTCATGGAATCTGCAAAACTTGCCTGACTTTCTCTCCTTCTCGGTTGATTGCCTAGAAGTTGGCCTCCTATACGGTTTGGTATTTCGAGTAGCCAGGATGGATGTTCTCTATCAAGTTGTTCAATTCAGTGTAGTTGCCATACTTGGGACCTCTAAAACGACTCTTATTATCTGGCTTTCCCTTCTTTGCCCCATCATTATTTTGTTTACCTCCTTTGTTCTGATTACCAACTTTCACAACAACATTTCTAGAGCTTCCTCCAGATTGCTTTACAACAATATTACTCTGAATCATCTCATTTGAAATTCTAGCGTTAGTTCTCTATGAATGTTTACATGCGTGCTCCTAATGTAAATACTCATTAGCTTTCCTATAGAAAGCTTCCATTGTTGACAGTTGCTTCCTCTCTATCCAATCCCCAAAATCGGAGTCGGGATTAACTCCTCTACAAAGCACCATCAACACCATATCTTCCTTTCGATCCGTTATTTCTGTTACAGCCAAGTGGAACCGATTTAAATAGTCCCGCTTTATGAACTTCCATGACAATTCAACAGAAGATGATATGGATCTCGACGGAAGTCGAGTGAACCACATTATAGCCACCCCTTTTAAGAAAATTGGGAAACAGCAGCACATCATAGCATCCGAAGCCCAGGCTGAATCCATGTGCCATTCCTATCTTAATAAGTGTTGCCTAGGATCCGTCGTTCCTCTGTACAACGACATCGTTGGCATGTTGAATCTCCAGGGGTATCTCGCATGAAGGATGACCTCTATGAATGGGTTCCTACTAGCATAAGTTCCCCAATCATCATTAGTTCTAGATCTATTTTCACTAACTTGCCTCCTAACTATATCCTCCAAATAGTCCGGATCAACTGGTTTGACTAAGTGGCGGTGATCGGGTCTTGCCCAAAGTGTTCAGCTCGACGAACACTCTTTGGAAGGTGCTCGATATCTAGGCTCCCCAAACACTTGGGGACCCATTTGTCCAGCAGTCTCCCCTGTTTGATTCCCGTGAATTGCATCATCAGCAATATTGTGATTTTCAAGATTCAGACCTCCAACGGCACGTCCAAGGACGACAACCATGTCGCGTTCAAGAGGATGGGCTCTGGGCCCACCATTTTGGGGATCACACTAAGTCGCAAGTAGGGGTCAGTACCAATCCCTGAATTCGAGCATGGGGCTCAACCTCTCCCTTGTAAAGATATTCCAACAGCATATTGAATTTTCTTCTGCCTTCTATCCCCCCGTCTTAGCTCGGATGAAGAACTCTCTGATTCTGGGCTAGGATCCCTTCTACTCCATTTGCGGTTTTATTGAGTCAACTCATTCAGGAGCCTCAAGCTCTGTTGCATCGCGTTGTTCATCTCTCGTTGGCTATCTTGGAACCTGTCTTCCATCTGCTTCATCGTCCTATCCATCTCTACTTTGGTCACAATGTCAGTTGGAATTTGGACCTCAGGTTGAGTTGGTTGGACAACTCCATCTCTTTACCGAGGATTTTGATTCTCAATTTCAGTAGTAACTCTGGAATTGTTAGAATCTCCTCTTGATAGGGCCATAACAGAAAGCTTTTTGTAAACCTTTACAAATCTGAGTTGTAGAATTAAAAGATAGAGAAATTGGATCTATATCTTGGATATAGGAAATCCAATAATAGATAATGGATCCAAATGGCCTGAGAATATGTCATTCTCAGTGAAAGCACTAAAATGTTTGAACCAACAATGGCATAAACACCTAGAAGTTTACGTTGTAGATATTAAATGAAGAAAAATAAATGAAAATGAGGAAATAAACAAGATACAATCATTTATAGTGGTTCGGCAAAGCAAGTTCTACATCCACTTTGTAGTTTTATTGCTTATTTCTAATTTGGAGGTAGAAGTTCTTAGGGGTCAGTACAACTCCAACACTCTGAATTTCAGAGTTACAAGAATGTAAGTAAAAATGGAACTAAAGCCCAAAGATCCTCATAAATCGGCTCCACCTCGTCTAAAATATCTCCAGACCTTTGTGCATAAATTTGAGCAACTCTCCCAAAATAATTGGTGCCACCTCAACAGAAGCCGAGAGTCGGTACCGATCCCTAAGTGGGAGTAGGTACCGATCCCTAAGATGTCCATATTTGGTGTCATCAATCCGTCATCTTGACTCAATTTGTAGTTAGCTTCTTGATTCCATAGTCGTTTGTACTTGTTTTAGCTTGTTTCTGAGCCTAAATGATGGGGTTGAAGGAGAAAAAAGTTGCAACTTCAGGTATAGGTGGAGTTCGATGGAGAAATGCATTGAATCAACAAACCAACTTTGTAAATAGGCTTTTGACACCGAGATAAGCATGTAGGAAAATGATGGGGGTCCACCCAAGTTGTATTTGGGAGTCGGTACCTATCCCAGCAGGAGTCGGTACCAATCCCCAACTTGGGGGATCTCATTACCTTGTTGTCTTTGATGGTTCTTGGTTTTGACTTCGTGGCTCTGTCTGTGCTATGTTTCTGGACACTTGGGCTATCTCTCTAGGCCTTCTGCCTTGATAACTCCAAGTTCTATCTGTCCAGTTCGTCCAGATTCTTCCTGGTCAAAAGGCAGGATAACACTTGGCATTGACAACTTTAGCCAAAAAGAAACGAGTAATTCCTTATGACTCGGATAACTGGAACATAAATCCACTCCATATGGGATCTACCCCTATCTTCACCTATAATCCTAATCTTCCAAAAGAAAGAAAGAAAAGGAGTGATCCATTCTCAGAAATGAGAAAAATTATACAGCTCCAAGCTAAAGAAACTATCTTCGAAAATGAAATAACAAAGGATTTCGATAAGTTTGCCCAAAAGTGGAAGGGAGTAATCGATCGCTCTCCCACACCAATCAAAACTCGAGAATATTAAAAGAGAAAACTTGCCATTAAAACTAATAAGCCTATCCAATGTACAAGAAAGCCAAACGGGGACCAAAGACATAATCCCTAGGAATTTCCAATCTGCAAGAGCCCAGTCCCTTACTACCTCTTATAAAAACATCTATCTCCTAATTAAAGAGAGGTTAGACTATTGGCCTTCAAAGAAGAAGCGACAAGGAAATGAAATAAATCTCAGGGGTGCTTATATCCAATATCATCGAACAAATGGACATGAAATTAATCATTGTCAAGCCTTTAAAAGGATGATTGAGAATTTCCTGAGAAAAGGAGAACTCCAAGAGTTTGTTAATAAGATTTGAGCAAAAGATCAATATATCTACCAAGATCAAGTGCTTAACAAAAAGTGGAATGCTTTAGAAATGCTTTATGAAAAGGACTATAAAACAAAGAAAAAGCCTTTGATCCCACTATAAAGGCCTAGTCGAAGCACCTCCTAGAGGGAGGTCACAGTAAGCCTCTGGTCCTACCTATAAGGCCTGGCCAGAGCACTACAACAATTTAGTCCCGCCTATATGGCCTGGCCAGAGCACTACAACAATTTAGTCCCGCCTATATGGCCTGGTAGAAGCGCCTCCTAGAAGGAGGACAGAGTAAGCCTTTGGTCCTGCCTAAGATGACCTGGCGAAAGCACCGACTAGCCTTCAGTTCCGCATATAAGTCCTGACCGTAGCGCCTCCTTGAGGGAGGACGGGCAAGACTTCGATTCTGCCTAAGATGGCTAGCCAAACACATCGACCAGCCTAAATCATTACCTATAAGGTAATAAGAAGCTCAATCAAAGTCTAAATCTTTACCTATAAGGTAATAAGGGGCGAAAGAGATTAAGGCCTAAACCAATACCTATAAGGTAATAAGGGTGAAAGAGATTAAAGCCTAAATCATTACTTAAAACGTAATAAAAGGAAAGAGTGGTCAATCAGGCAAGTGTAATTTCGTCTTGAGATTGGATCAAAGTAATTTTCTAAGAGAAAGTGTAATTAAACACGACCAACCTAGCTCCAATCTAAAATTAAAGTAGCCTTCGTAGGAAAGGTCAAGAACTATCTATTACCCAGAACCAAGGGTCTCAGCATCAAATATGGACATTTGGGAAATTCTAAATCTCCTTATCAGAAATATTCTATCAAATAAAAGGAATCGTAGTTATTGGTCGAATTTTCAGTCTCCGATTAGTTGAAATATGAATCTTACCAGATGGGTTCCTGATCTTCCTATCAATTGAATTATGGTCAGCGAATTTCTGGTCTTCTATTAAACTGACAAGGAACTTTTCATGCTTATAAATCTCATATGACAAAGAATAGTCATCGAATAGCCATCTAAGGTACCTAGATAGAGGGAAGGAAATTTAAGCAACGAGGATCCATTTATGAAATCATTCAACCAAGAAAGATGAGAAAATTAAATAATCTGATTCATATGAAATTCTACTGATTCAATAATTATTCCAAGAGAAAATTTTCAAAACCAAATTTCTAATGTTTTAAAGATCAATAAGAAAATGTTATCAAATTTACTTGGCATTTACTAAGCAAAATGATTGACTAAAGAAAGAAGTGACTTCTCAAAATTATGGAAATCATAATTATTTATTTTACGCTTTTCCAGAAGAAAAAGGAAAAGTCTCATCAAGGAAGGTGGCAAACAAATACTATAGATAGAGGGAAGAAAATTTAAGCAACGAGGATCCATTTATGAAATCATTCAACCAAGAAAGATGAGAAAATAAAATAATCTGATTCATACGAAATTCTACCGATTCAATAATTATTCCAAGAGAAAATTTTCAAAACCAAATTTCTAATGTTTTAAAGATCAATAAGAAAATGTTATCAAATTTACTTGGCATTTACTAAGCAAAATGATTGACTAAAGAAAGAAGTGACTTCTCAAAATTATGGAAATCATAATTATTTATTTTACGCTTTTCCAGAAGAAAAAGGAAAAGTCTCATCAAGGAAGGTGGCAAACAAATACTATAACACCCGATGAGCAACTCTCAATTCAAGGCCTATCTATGGCATTCTTCGAGGAAACAAAAATAAAGACCACAAATAATGTTAAAGCCTTAAAATGAGTCACTAATCTCAAACAGCTCAACAAGTTCAAATACAAGATGAGAATAAAAAAGAAAAATACAAGGTTTATTCAAAATATCAACTATTCAAGGACAAAATTATTTACTGAATTTACGTACAAAAATTAAAATATCATTAAAAATCATCCTAATCTTCTTAAGGAGGAGGTTGCGGGAGTAGATAATGTTGGTATACCTTTTTTCCCTTTCCCTCGGCCTCAAGAAGGCATGGATGATTTTGGCTTGAAGTAGGGGCATCTCTAAGAAAAAAGGAGGGCCTCTAATATTCTTGAGATGGTCCTAACACCTATATAAAAAGAAATTTTGATAACGTCTATATCCTGCCTCTGTTGTTCTGCTCAACCTCTGATTCATTTCTAGACCTAAGAAAGAACAATCGATTTGTAAACCAAAAGCAACTATTATTTCAAGAAAATAATCTACTAGGGAGTCCAATCGGAAGTTTTCAAGCGACATCACCTTAGTAATTTTCAGCTGAGACCCGGGGACTTGCACTTTTTCCATCAGAGCTTAAATTGCTGAAGAATGTTTGTTGATATGACGAATCGCCATGTCCGGTAGTTCTTCAAGTTTCTTCTCCTTCTTTTGGATGATATTCATATCGTCAACTGAGCCAATTTGAATCTTTAATGCATGATCAAGCATCTTATTGGCCCTCTTAAGAGTCTTAACCTTTTGCTAAAGAGCAAAATTTTCATGTCCTAGCTCCTCAACCTGACTTTGATACTTGTTGAGATATTTAGAAACTTGTTCATATCAATTTCCTTTCAAAAACTTGGTGCATTCATATTTATACTCCTGGAACCACCTGTAAATTCCTCCATCATCTAAACCCGAAGGCAGTTTTTCCAAAGAAGAAAATTATTTTTCTCGGCTGAGGATTGAGACCTAATTTTCCTTGTAGGAGTGGAAGTATGAAGGTTGAATTGACCCCCACTAGCGATAAGCTTTAAAGATTGACATGACACTTGACTCTTCAACAAACCAACTTCAAGATCCTTGATCTTCTTGCGTAATCGAGCAATTTCAACATCAACCCAAATCCTTTGATATGGGTTCTTGATTGATCGATTGTATTTATGCTCTCTTTCAGCTCTTTAATCTCTTTATCTTTCTCTTTGATCTTCTCCTCTAAAATTAAGGTCATTTTATTCATACTATTTAATGTTAACCTCAATTTATAGTATTTATTATGTCATTTACATGCTTCTGGGTTGTTTGAAAATGACATAGCCAAAGCAACTTAAGAGGAGCGCTTCCAAATATCTAATATTAGTCTGGCTATAAATCTATCCAATTGGAAAGAGAAGCCAGGGTTGCTAGATGTAAGCGTTAGTTGACGTTCCTAATAAGAATAAGTAAAAGAAAAATAAACTCATAGGTAAACATATTCCTTTATTAATAAAAACAAGGTTTTAATACATGAACAAATTCAAATTACATTAACAATTCAAGTTTTATACATTTGATTCTTAAGTTTAGAAGCAGTTGTTTGAGCTTTTTTGAGAGAACATATGGACAAAGGGAAAATAGGGTTGAAGGAAGCGCTAAACCCATGAGTAATAACAGGGAGAAACTGATGAAAGTCCCATCTCTCAACAAGAGGACTAGAGTCTTCACATAACAGTTTAGCATAATTTGACCGGATTTCTTTAGATAAACTATCATTTTTCATCACCTAAGTAATCAAAAATATAAGTGGGGGAGTTGTGTGTAAACTTCTTGAAGGTCCCTAAGAAAATAATAATTTTCTAGTTGAGAGGTTTTGAGATTTAACGTTTTCTCCTTAAAATCCCTTTTTAGCTTGAAAAATTTACTTAAGAGTTCTTTTGAAATGGGAGTACTCAGTGGTTCCTTAACCTATGTATTTTAAGGAAAACAGACTAAGCCACAAAAAAAGAAACGTAGAAATTTATAAAGATTGTATGAATTATATAATGCAACAACAAAATTACTTAGGTTCATACAATATGGACCCTTTGTAAAACTCAGAAATAAATCTCTCTTTGTTGAATCTGACTTTCTTAGGAGGAAGAGTGTAAGGGAAAGTGGAACGGTCGCGATCCTTGGAATATTCTAGCATCCCCAAGATGAGGATCGGTCCCATGATCATTCAAATACCCTCTATGAAGACGCCTAAGTAAACCCCCTCCCTAAGAAGGAAAAGTCAGCAAAAATATTTCTAGCATAGACTTTATAGAGGAACTATGCTAAAGTGTCCCTATCTTCAATCAGCATCCAAAAAAGTGTAGTCAACTCCGCATTCTCCTTTAAAACTCTTTCTCGGTGAAGGCGAGATCTTTTTGAAAGTAGAGCTACCTGTTTCTCTTTGGAATCTTTCAATTGTTTAGTATAAATGAGAAGGTTCCTATACTTTTCAGATAAGCTGTTGTGGTCTGCAAACCGATTTCTCAATTTCTCTATTTAATCGAAGCACCTCTTTATCACTCTTCTCGTGTAAAATTTCAAAGTGATATTTGTTTCTTTTCCTTAGCTAATAATAGTAGATTTATTAACAAAAGGCTAAGAGGAAACTTGTAAGAGTTTAAAGATGATAAACTTTATACCTATATCGAGGGAGCTTGTGAGGTGGAAGCCCGAACTTTCACTTTGCCTAACTCTTTGATGTGATGGCCGAGGTAATAAATGTCCTTTGGTGCAATATCTTCTTGAGGAGCGTTCTAAGAATCGAGAAGTTCAGAAAGATCGGAGAATTCAGCATCATGGGTAGAGAATCCCAAATTATGACCACCTGACCCATTATGGCCACTTCTTGGTCCCTCGGCATCTTTATCACCATTACCCTCCTTCCTAAAAATATTATCGTCATCATCGCCGCCATCATTGTCATCTTTATCGTCATCCCCTTCATCATCATCATACCTGTCCTCATCAGGCAGAGGATCATCAAAAGATAATAATTCCTGAGGATTGATGGCTTTCACTTTTGGAAATTCTTCTTGCAAAGACCCAGGAACTCTCCCCAGTTTAAGGTTGAACTTCCACTTGAACTTGTATTCCGCTATTGGCAGCGAAGGAAGTCCAACTCTAGATAATTTTCTATACTAACATAATATTCGATGAAAAGGGCCTCCTTATAACACTTCTTACTTATCTTGGGGAGGGCATGTTCTAGACAAAGGAGACTTTCTTTTTACCATCTTTAATAATGTTATTAACATAAACAAGAGTAGCCTCCTTGCCTTCCAAACTATCCTTCATGGTAGCAACTTATGCAGCCATTTGAGTATTTTTAGCTTTGGCCCGTTCAAGTTCCTTTTCGAGCAATTTCACCCTCTCCTCAACTGATTTCCTCAGTCTCCTTTCTTCATCTAAGTCAGAGACAAGTTTATTCTTTTCAATTGTACCCTTATCTCTCTTTGTTGCAACTTCAAAGATTTGGCTTTCAGGGAACTTAACTCTCTCCATCAACGATGAAATCTTCTCCTTAAAATTTGGAATTTGATTGACAGACTCATGGGAAGCTTGTTGAAGAAAAAACATGTGCTTAGCCACCTAAGATATATAAAATATATGATAAATAAAGATTCATGAAGCTAAAAGTTTGTGTTAGCCAAAAACCTAAGGATATGTAAAACAAGATGCTGTTGAAAGAGAATATGGAGATAGTCCCTAGAGAAAGTGGAAGGCTGCAGTGGCATTTGAAAGGCCACAAAAGGGGACTATATGACTGAATAAACAAAGACATTGAAACCTAAAGGGATAGGTTGAGTCGCAGCTTCGGAAGAAAGATTTTCAGAGGGAGGAGAAGTCGGACCTAACTCTTGATATAAACGTAGTATGGCAGTTGCAGATGAAGGAATTGTAATATCAATAGTAGGACTTAGGGTGTGAGCAACTTCAATTTGATCCTGAGGATTCTGGTCTGATAAAATTAAATTAACAAAACTACAGTCTTGATTAATGGTGGTCATAGCTACGTTCGAATCCTCAATAATAGTAGGAAGAGATTGATCTTCTCCAAGTTTAGCCTTTTTAACTGGAGGAGGAATTGGAAACCAGGCAGTTCGCTAGAATTTTTTTTTCTCTTATGACTCTCAATAGCCTTACGAGCATCAGTAATAGAATCCGTAATGGGGTGGCTTTGGTATTTGCAGCTGAAGAAAAGGTAGAAGTTTAAACTTTCTTAGGCTTAGCAGCCGAGATGATAAGAGTCGGACCTAAGTCAAGGAAAAAATCATAAGGTGACGATGTAAGAGACCTCATGAAAATCATAGTAAAAGATTGAGAGATCACCGGAATAATTGTGTAGAATAGGGGAAGAAGGGGAAAAAAGAATTTTTGTTACCAACAACCAAATCCTGTTTTCCGCATGCATCTTTCTTGACCATCGGGGGCTCCTCGAGCACTTTGTGACTTTCTAAGATCAAGGAATATTTTCGAAGGTTGGCTTTGGTCAAGAACTTAAGCCCACCTCTCATATTTTAAGAATCCAAGTACAAAGCACTAATGGTGCTGGCAATAGAAGAATTAGTCTCTTTAGAAGCAAATAATGGAAAAGAAAAATGTTATAAGAAAGCAGTAGAATATGATATGAACACTAGAGACAAGGCAACAAGTCTTAATAGGAGTAGAGAAAGACCCCTTGACTCTAGGGGTATGACTCTTAACATAAAAGAACTGGTTTTCCCAATCCTTGGCCTTATTGACCAAATTAATGATTAAGCTCTATGGATGAGGAGGAAGAATGCGATATATAGAATCTACTAGTTGTTTTCCCACGCCAACAGTGTTTACCAACGAATGAAGAGTTTCATCGTCGAGTGAGGGGAGGTTAGCTTCCCTGGCTAGTATCTCAAGGTAGCAACTGAACTGGAGCAATCCCAAGTGATCCCTGGCTAATATCGGAAAGAAGAGTTTCATCGTCGAGTTGGGAAGCAACTGAACTGGAGCAATCCCAAGTGATCCAAGAATCAAGTTAAGAACTCCACTCCAAGAGGGGAAGGTAACCCGAGTGCCAAATGTGGATCGAGGTGAAAACAAAGAAACCTTTCGGAGGATTGTCTATCCTTCCAGATGGGACTGCCACCCTAGCCTCTACATTAATAATTCCAAATTCTTGATGAATAGTGTCGACTTCATCATGGGTAGTTATAAAGGATTGAGCTTGCTTATAGTCTCCTTCCTCTGAAGTAGAAGAGTATTTAGAGCCTTTATTAGTTTTCTTGCCAGCCATTTTCTTGTCAAGCAATATCATGCAGAAATCAAGAAAGTATCACATATTTTATAAAAAGTTTAAAGTGCTTATTAAAATGTTAAAAGAAAATTTAGCTCTTTAAAGTTGGATATAGATAAATATATAGCATAGTGTCGAACTTGTAACTAGCTATTAAGTCTAAAACAAGATATCGAGCTCATAAAGGTTAGTGAGTTCATAGTTAGTTCAAGATTTATCAATTAATTACTGAGTTCATAATAAGGTGTCGAACTCATAACTAGTTATCGAGTTTGTAAAAAGGTATCGAATTCATAAATAGTCAGTGAATTCGAAACTATCTATAGGTGCTTTAATTAGTTATCGAGTTTGTAACCAGGTGTAGAATACATAAATAGTTTATTCATAACTAGTTAAAGGTGCTATCATTAGTTACCAAGTACATAAGAAGATGTTGAACTTATAAAAGATATCTAATTTGTAACTAGATAACAACCCTGTAAATGGTTGTCGATATCCAAAAGGTTAGCAACTCATTAAAAGGTTGTCGAGTTTGTAACCAATTAACAATTCTTTAAGTGGTTGTCGAATTCATAACTATTTGCTGAGTTTCTAACTAGACGATGAGTCTCTAAGTAAATGTCGATTTTTGACAATTATCAAAGCTCCAATAAACTACCAAGGTCCCAGAAGATTATCGAGTTTATGATAGTTATTAAAATTCATGAGTTATCGAGTTTCTGTCAATCATTAAGGTTACTTATTATAAACAGCGTTCTAGTCCAAACATCAAATTCTCTAAATCATGAGAGTGTTTAGATCCAACCGCTAGTTAAACCCAAACAGTTCATGGAAACCGGATTGTCGAAACCCTAATTTTAATGCCAAAAACCACCCTCTCTCCTACTTAAATCGATTAAAATGGAAATCGCACCTTGAGTCCAATCTGAATATTGAAGGAATCAAATGCTTTTATTCAAAATTTTGAAATCGAAAAGAGGAAAATCATAATTGTAGCTTTGAGTTTTAGTTGTAGGTAGGGCCTTTAAAAGAAGGAGAAACATTTATTTATAAGAGGAGAAAGAAGCATCAGGGAACGTTGATTCCTATTCAAATTGGCGAACGAGATTAAAATGGAATACTAATAGGCGACAACTTGAAAAGTGAAATTATACTAAAGTATAATATGCTTCTTCTACACAAGGGAGAGGGGGTAAATGTTACTACAAACATACATATCGATCTTCTAAAAGTGAACGTGTCGAGTCATGTAACAATAAGGGGTGTCGAGTCATAAGAAAGCCAAGTCATCAAGTACTCAATATTCAACAAAGGATAGCGAGCTTCATGCAATAACAAAACGGTGTCAAATCACCACAATAAAAAGGGTTTCGATTGCTCAAGAAGTTAGCACGAATAGAAAGGGTACTGAATCTCTAAGGATATCGAACTTCAAATAGACGAAAAGTATAAAGGATATCAAACTTAAACACAAAGAGGAGGTGATGTCGGGCCTTAAAAACCGTAAGGGTCATTGAGCATATAAAGCAAGAGAGGTATCGAGCCTCAATAACCTTAAAGGTTGTTGAAGTATAACAAGCAAAAGGTGATGTCGAACCTTTATAATGAATCAAGGTGTCGATCCTTATGATGAAGGTGTCGAATCAACAAATACTTATAGATATCAAGCTTCTACAATACAAAAGCTACCAAGTCCAAAAATAGCAAGATCAACAAAGACCAAGGATGAGATATTGAGCTTATAGGAAATGATGAACCTCTAGTATATCAATTATCATCGAGCTTCTACCAACAATAACAGCTATGAGTATCTACCATCATGAAATTTATCGAGTAGTTACCAAAAGGAGATGAATTGCTGAACCTGGGGAAGTAGGTGATGTTGAGTCACCACAAAGGATGCCAAAATTTCATCAAGATGGTGTTATCAACCCTCTGATTCAATGCAAGGACATATATCAACACCAAGAAGGGGCGATCAATTCTTTCCTATTTCTCAAAATTTAATGTTGTAAACCCTAAATTGAACTGGGGATTTTCAGTGTAGATTATATCCTTGTGACTTTTGCAAATAAGTACTTGAACAATTAACTTTGCATAACATACTCCTATTGAATGAGAATATTTGACTATTAATGAACTTTAGACGTGCACATGACTCATATTTGTATGTGGACTTGGACAATGGATATGTATATGACTGATCTTTGGATTTGGACTCAAACTTGAACAGTTTCATTTACTTCCAAGCTTGAATAAGGCCACTAAGACATTATCCAAACCTACCTTAACTTACCTTGTATATTTTGGTTAGCAAAGAAGTTTACTAATAGGTATGATGTGATGATGGAATGTATGGTGGCTGGATGGTGGACTCATATCATATTATAGTATTAATTTTGTAGTATATGTAGAGTATAGTATAGTTCACCCACCAGACTTATGTCTAGCTCACTCCTACTTTTATTTTTATACATATAACCATGTAGATAGTGTACAGTGATGAGACGGCATCAGAGGTGAAGGTTTATTGATATGTTGTATAGGTGGAGTTTTTTAGTATTGTGTTTAGAGTTGATTTTGTATCTTCGGTATTAGGTTGTATTTATATTTGTCTAACATCTTTATTCAACGGTTTCAGACATTTATGGTGATGTGACTATGATATTGATTATGTATTATATTTATTCACTCTGCTGTGAGTCTTTGAAAGTAGCTGGTGTTAGTTAGAATTTATATTTAGTATTTGATATTCATCTATATCTATCTTAGTTGTTTATATTATACTTTTTATCAATAACTCGTCTTTTCGGTTCTTAGATTTTTTTACGTCGATTATGGGGTCGGATCCAAGGACAAAAAGGTGAGTTGTTAGCAATAATGTATATAAATTGCTTTTGAAAACGATAGAGAATGAAGGGACTTATCGAACTGATGTTGGAAAGGAAAATTTGTCTTAATTAAGGTGGAACCAGCAACGGAAATCTGAAAAGATCACATGGAGGATTTTTTGGTATTACAAGAAGTTTTGATTTATCGATGATATGCATGTTCGATTGGGAAGCATGCGTAACTAGTGGTTTTTAGGTTAGCTGGTCTTTGGAATCGAATTTTTTTTCCATGGTAATATTATGGATTATTTGGAGCTTGAGGTTGTAGGCAGAGCTTGGATGACATTTTGTGAAATATAGTATCAAGGTAAAGATTGTTAGATTTTGGTGATACAATATTTTCAAATTAAAGTAGATTCTTAATATATTGTGAGTCAAGGTGGAATTGTGACTCAAATATATTACCTCTTTTATGAATTTTTTTATTTTGGAGAATAATTTAATTGCATCTTTTATTGCATTAAAAAGGCAATGAATTATCTACATAAGAAGAATTTATTTTGGGTGGTGGAACTAATCAATCGATTCTGCTGATTAAAGAAGATATTTTATCAAGGTTGTTATAAATAGGCTTGTATAGTGTTCATTATAAGTGTGTGGTGAAAACGGTTTTTTATTATGATATTGGGAATTGAGATTTCTTTTCGATTTTAAAGCTTTCTCTTGTAATCGTTTGATGGAATTAAAAAAGTTTGTTTGGAGGAAATTACTTGAATGTTGTTTTTCTTCACTTCTTATCTCTTCTCGCATCTAATTATGCAGGGATCCCTGGGATAACCCTAACAATTGACAACTCTACTTTTTCTTTAGAATTCATCTCCCTTTTCGACTTACTCTTCCCCATATCTCCATGTATATCCAAAATCCCAAGGTATAAGGAATATGTTATATAATAATCATGATGATGTGACACTCTTATTTTTCTTTTCAACCTTTTTCATATTTCTCATGAGTTCTAGTCGAATCCTACGTCCGCGGAAAAAGTATCACTTTCTTTTTTTATATTTCTTAGTACAAACATTAATGGCAGAGAGTACATAGCTTTCAGTAATTAACCTTAAAGTATTGGGAAAAAGATCCCCTTCCTTTACAGTGCCTTTTCTATTTATACTATAGAGATGCACGTGGATTGACAAAATTCTTCTTCCACTATTCTAGTTTCCACCATTGAATCATGCCATGTGTCATCCATCCATCTTGTTTATTTGATGCGCTAGGATTGCTGACATGTTTTTGGTGGAAAACTTTAATTTGGACAGTTGAATTTTGGATATTAGCGGAAAGTTTGAAATTGAAATGGGAACATTTGGACTAGAGGCGGAAAACCCGAATTTGAATGGGTTGCATACTTCTGTCCGGAGCGTCGAAGGCTCATGAGTTGCTCTTGATCATGAATGAGAGTGTAGCAAGATGTTTCCTTTTTCCTTAAGGTGAGCTTCGCCATCTTTAGCATTTTTCCACAAAAATGTTGATAGTTGCGCCTTTGTTCTGCCTTGGGCACCGTTGATATGGTACTATCCTGAAGAAGGAGATGGTTGGGGTTGAGCTGCATTACTTGGTAAAAGAGGTCAAGTCACCATTCTTATAAGTAGTTGCGTCATGTGATCCCTTGCTGAACAGCTCTTGGTATTAGGCTACAAAAGTTATTGACAAGGAATGCTTAGGGTTTTGTCGTTTACATGTTAGTGTGGAATTGTGTGGGAGCACCATTTTAGTGGCCATATGTGCAGTACTTGGAATGCTTATGATTCCACATTGTACTGCTTAGGGAGCTTTAAGTAAGTGCGGCGCGGGTCCGCACATGAGAGTGTTGGCAATGTATAAGCCTTTGGGGTAATGTTAGCGTTCATTATTCTTGTGTAGCTTGGCTTTGATTATTCCTGACATTGTACTTTGTCACTGTTTCGGGTGGAGCAATGCAGCATAACTTTTGGTGTATGTATGTGGTTTTTCGATGTCGGTAAGTGCTTCTCTAAAATTACGGCGCAGTCCCATCGCTTCAACATCAAATCGAGATGGCAGCGCGTTGCTGTAGTTTTTTATATCGAAGCAAGATCGCGGTGCATAATTGGAAGTTACCCCACATTTCAGCTTATTGAAGTGAGTATTAGTGTTGCCAATCATTTCTCGCTTTCTATGGTCATCTCAAGTTCTTTCAGCTCAGCATCATACTCTTAACTCCATACTTGAGAGAGCAGCGCATACCTTACACTTTGTCATTGTTTTTAGTTCTCTTGGTTCAGTGCTTATGTCACCTTGCCTTTAATAGAGTTTTAGGAAAAACGTGTATAACACTTGCCCCCCAAGTCTGCAGCGATCGCAGATGTGTATGGACTTGTCTCCGTTCTCATCTGCTTCCGAGTGTCCGTCACTTCATCCATCCCTTTTCTTCTTTTCAAGAAGATAAAAAGTCTTAGTAGCCATTTCACATATAATGCTCTTGCATACGTGTCATTTTCTCATTGGCCAACTCTTTGGATGGTTGTCGAATTAATCTCTTCATTTTCCAGGTAATTTTATCTTGATCTTTGTGTTTATTATTTTTTGCTATTTAGTCAATTGATGCTTCAGATATTTCCTATCATTTCGATTGTACGACTAACATTTGAATTATGGTATATACATAAGTTTCTTTTCTTCTTCTTGCTCTTTTTATGCCTCCATGTCTAAGCAAAAAGAAACGATACAGAAAGAATTAGAAATTCTTATCTTTTTAATTGACTTTTCCGAGCCTAGTTTCCTTTCCAAATCAAAGTAAAGATCTCCTTTTTTCAGCCTTCTTTATATTTTGGCAATTTTCGACAACTAATCCTGAGACCTTGACATGGCCTTTTCTTCGTCTCTATTATCCTTACCCTCTAAAATAACTCGACTGGAAGACATCAAAGGTATTTTGAACCACTTTGGGTTCATAGGCAATGAAGCTAGGATTCCCAAACCTCGCAAACGTATTAATACACCCCCTGATGGGTCTACTCCTCTATCCTCTAAGCATATAAGATGTGGGCTTTATCTTCCCCTAAATCATATTCTTCGGGAGTGGTTATTCGTTGTTGATCTTGTACCCATCCAACTCGCTCCTCTTTCTAATTCACTTATAATTGCAACTTTCATCCTTTACGTAGAGAATGGCTATACTCCTGCTTGTGAGGAACTTCAATTTTTATATGATATTAAGAAAAGCCATGTAGGGGGTGATGTCGGAGTTTATTATGCCCAAGTAAAGAAATCAATTCTAACATCTGTTCCACGCTAAACTCAAAGGTTGGTCGATCAGTATTTCTTCAATTTGAATTCTAATAACTTCCCCTCTTCTTTCCGTTCATCTCCTCATTGGCTTATTTGTTCTAATCCGTCCATCGAGTCATTTGGGGCTCGTAGAAATTGCATTTTGGGTTTAGATAAGAATGAGAGGAAAATCCAATTATTTCTTACCAAATCGACGTTAACAAAACACGAATTTCTACGCCTGCATCATAATTTCTCTCGCTCCATTTTTAAGTTTTCCTCAACCTCAGACGATCCTAGAGATATAATTTGCTAAAAATAGATTGACATATTATTATTTTATGCTTTTGAGGCATTTCTTTTATTATTTTTGTTGTTATTGTTGTTATTATTGTTATACTAATTTCAAGATTTTTTTATGTATAAGTGAAATGGATGATAGCTTTTCCTCCTTGTTTCTAAATCCCGTGAAGCCAGCTGCGACATCAAAGAAAGAGTGAAAGAGGAAACTTGTTGGAGATGAGACCCCTGGCTAACCCTCCAAAAGGGTTTTTGTGAGTGCTCCTCCTTCTTCGGATGCGCTTTCTATTCCGCCACTTTAGTCCGTCCAAGACCTACGCCCTCGATACTTGCCTATACCCGATGGTGCCTTAACCGACCTTGCTAAGAGGTTGGGAAGGGTTGCTCTAGATAATTTATCCAGCTTTACTTCGGCTTCTTCTTCCTTTTCCACTTCTTGAACTTTTCTCCTCCGATCTCATGGCTGAAGTGAAGAGGTCTTGGACTTAAGTAAGTGTTACTTTTCTTTTCTTTCTTTTTTAGTCGTTCCTTACCTATTATTAATTTATTTACTTCTTATTGTTGTTATTATTATTTATTTATTTTTAGCTTAGAGCCTTGACAGTTGAGGTTCAAAGAAGTAGGAAGGTGAGTCGATCGTTACCTCAATTTGTGTTGCTGGACTTGAAGCAAACCTCACTTCAACTCTTCTGAGAGGGCCAAAATTAAAGTGGATTTTAAGGCATATTTGGCCAAAGCTGAAAGGGAGGCAAAGGCTGTGGTAGAGGCTTTGGAATCGAAAAACTACGACTTGGAGGAGAAAGAGAAGGCTCTAAAGGTATCTCAAAAAGACTGTGATCGGATTGCATATTGCGTGCTTTATCAATTATATGTTTTCGTTCAACGTCATTTTTCCACCGAAGTTGACCTTAGCTTCTTAGGAAAGCCTGATAAAATTAAAGATGCTCCCAACTATTGTAGAAAACAATGAGCTGAGTAATTAGCTGCAGGAACCATCTCTCCTTCTGTTTCTGGGCATTCGAGCGAAGATGCATCGTTCAAGGGCTCTGGGGCGCATAATGATATTGAGGCATACAAAAAACTGGGGTCTCTTCACCTTGTCATGTAACTTCTTAAATTTCGTATGTGAATCTTAAGACCTTTTCAGTATGCAGATGAAAATTAGCTTGTTACTTTTTCTTTGTTATGGTATATTGCCTTTGTTATTGTTCTATTTTATTACTATCTTACGATGATCGTTTCGTCTTTAATTGCTTATTTTATTTGTTTTAGTCTTCTAAAGAAGTTTTGTTTACTAAACTTCTGAAGGAAGCGAGGACAGACTCAAAAATCAGATCCTATATCATCTTGGCCTTAGTGCAGCAGCTATTCGTCGGTGTGAAAAAGAGTTAGATGAGTCATCTACCCAATTTAGGGAGAAAACCCAAGGGTTGCTTTCCATGATTAATCAAGTCGTTAAAGAGAAGGGGATGCTCAGTGATTTTGTACTACATCAATTGCGGTATACTTTAGAAAGTGGACCTTTCCCATCTAATAGCCCTCACTTGGAGTGGTTTAGGTTTAAACTGAGTAATTTACGTAAAGATTGAGTGTTGCTTATCATTTTTATTTTTGTATATGAAGTCTCTCGGTTTATTGTGTGAAGGCGTTCTAGATAATATATATTTTGTTTAACTTAAACTTAGCACATTTTTATTTCCTTTGAATCGAGTTTTAATTATTGCCAACTAGGTTGGTCTCCATGAACCTTCATTTGAGTATATTGAGGTCTTTGAATCCAACATTCCTCCTGCCCTCTTATTCATGGGTCGATAACGCAAGTGTGCCTCAATTTTAGGTTGTGGTTATGACTCCTACCGCGTCCTTAGAGGAAGACAATACTCGTCTAACACTCATCAATGAAATGCTTGAGAAGGACTTAAAGGAAGTTTTTTTAGAGCTTAAGGATGCAAAAGATGCGCTAAGTCATCAATATCAACTTAACGTTAAGTTATGTGAAGGGATCATGGCAACTGAATCAAAGTTGAATGAATTGAAAAAATCCATAAAAGAAACAAGGCACTTTACGTTGTTTATGGAGTGGAGATAATGAAACTAAATAAAAGTATAGAAGATATATCCGCTTAACTAGCCCTCCAATTTGAAGAGAAGGAAGGTACTGAAGGAGGAAAAGCGGCAAAGGGGTCCAGTTGAATATAGTTCCTGCTCCCCCCGTGGGTGTGAACCTTTCCTTGGCAAATGAGTGGAAAAGGAAATTGGAACTCTATTTCCAGGGATAACTAAAAGAAATGGAGGCCTACTACAAGCAACAACTAGCATGGTTGGAACCGAAGGTGCTTTCCCCTTCACGGAGGGAAGGGTGGAGGACTGATGCCCTAAGGTATTTTGGTGGCATCTCTAGAAACACTATGAAAACTAGGACTCGGCTGATCGATACTTTAGGAAGCACGAGAGAGAAAGCTGTACCCAAGATATATGAGCTTGAAGATTCTTTGCGTGAAGCCTGGGCTACCTCCAATGAAGTGGCAACACCTGTTGATAAACCTGGGCAGGACAAGATTGCTGCCTTTACAAAGTATCTAAACAAGGAAAAGGTCAAAAGTAAGCGGGGAGAAATCGCCATACAGCGCACCATGTACGTTATTTTAGACTTTTATCCTACTCTTGACTTAAGCTTTCTTTGCAATTAGGAAGTTTTTGTGATGACTTCGAGGGCCCCAGTAGACCATTGGGCTGGTGCTACTTACGATCCTAAGAAATCATCTTATGCTAGAATGGAACTGCCTTTGGCAAGCATGCCTTAAGTGGTTTTGTATAACATAGTCTTATTGTTTCATAGGTTAGGAAACTTTTGTAAATTTATGCTGTTGAATAATTTTTGGCTACATACATACTATGTGGATTAATTTTCTTTGTGAGGTCAGTAAATTCCTTGTAAGTGTTTTACTTGGTTGAACTTCCTTTTAATTTTGTTTTGTGTAGGCTCATTTGACCTTCAGCCTAGTTTTTCTGATCGAGATCTAGAGAATGTTGGTTTGGAAAGAAAGCTCACCGCTGCTTTGAATGGAATTACTGAGTTGGAAGGTTTATTCAAGGATGCTGAAGGCATATATGGGGTTGTTTCTACGAACAAAATAAAATATCTTGAACGCAAAGTTGAGGGGTTAAATGAGCAAATAGCAAGACAAGTTAGCATTGAAGATGCCCCTACACCCCCACCTAGGGGCAGATCATGATGTTGTTCTTGTGTGGAAGAACAAGTTGAAAAGATGTTATGGGGCCAAGCTTATCGAGTTAACAAATTTTTACGAAGAAGGATCGAAGACTGCTGGGAGTAGCAACTTGCCTTATATTTCTACCACGGAGGAGCTTTTTGGACCATACTATAGGGTTACTAAGAAAACAAAGGACCAACTCTTGGATGAGACAGAGCGAGTCAGCATAGTGGTTATGGAACATGTAAATTGTCTTGAAAGTAGAGTCTTTACCTTAGAGTCTCAGCCCAACCTTGATGCGGCTGCCACTTCTCTATGTAGGTTGGATAGGGCTTCCTTGATGGAGCAACTCCACGATGAGAAGGTAATAAGGGTTATGGAAGACATTGCTGCGAAGCGTGCGATTGATGTGTTCACCCGCTTCTTTCCTAGACTTGATCTGACCTTTCTATACAATCACGAGGACTATAGTATGATTCACGGGACTATGGTGATGTTTGTGTTGGCCCTAACTACGACCCTCGTGTTGCTTTTGGCAACATGGCCTTTGGTCACCCATAAGTCGTAGTTACTGAGTTGAGTGACCCGTCTCTTGCTCTCCAACTTACGGACAGTTCTACTGATCATCCGGCATTAGATGCATATAGACCTTATCACCGAAGACGGATCATAATTGATTCTTTCTTTGAATCTGGGTTAGATTCGTGATGTTGTTTTGTTTTGTTTTAGATTGCAGTTTTTTGTTTTTCTTTGAAGTTTTTTTTAAAGCATTTGCGGGGGTATGGGTCATGTAATATATGTATAGTCTTCAATGAGTGTTAGCAGAACCAAATAAATACAAGGAAATTGTTTCTTTTTGATGTTTACCTGGCAAGCTTTTAAGTAGATTCTAGGTCGGTGCTTGATATGTTGATTGTTGTGCATCGCATGTGTTGTTTTCCTCTTACCATTTTTCATTTACTTTTTGTGCAGCTCATGCTTTTTGAACTTGGTTCTCTTAGCATTTATGTTTTGTCATGCACTTGGCACGGTCTACCCCACTATTCAAGGGGCGAACTGATGTTTGACTGTGAAGTCAGGTCGCGTATATACATCCATTTAAATTCAAACGCATGGTTTTTGTTTTTTGTACTGGTTCAGGCTGTCTAATATCGACGTCTGGTGTGGTTATGTCACATCAATTAACATGGAGGGAATTTTACATTGGGTTGGACCGTCTAATATCCCTACATCCAGTTTAATCATTTAGCTAAAAAGTTGGGCTGCACTTGTTAAGTTTGATTTTGATAGCTTTTTCGGGTCGTCTAATATCCCTACATCAAAGAGATTAGCACCGAGAGATTTTTATACTAGTCTGGGCCATCTAATATCCCTAATGTCTAGCTCATCGTATTACTACTTTTCATAATAATTACAATGTTTATTACATGAATAACATAGACCACACAAAATAAGGCCTAAGATGCTCCGAGTTCCATGTTCTTGGAACAAGGTTTCCATCAGGTTTCAATAGCCGGTATGCCCCGTTAGCCAAAACTTCTGCTATAACTAATGGGCCTTGCCAATTTGGGTCTAGAGCTCCATTCGTTGGATCTTTTGTGTTGGCCATTACTTTTTTTAGTATCAAATATCCCTTGTAGAAGTTTCTTTCCTTAAACCTAGCGTTGTAATTTCTAGCCACCATTTGTCGGTATGTGGCAGATACGACTACTCCTCATCTCTTCTTTCTTAGATGAGATCGAGGGTAGCTTCCTTCGACTTCCCTTTTTTTTCTATCGTATATGATATCCTCCTATGTGATAGGACCTCTACCTCGACAGGGAACATGGCTTCGTATCCATAGGTTAATGAAAAAGGAGTATGGTCAGTTAGAGATCTAGTAGAAGTCCTACAAGCCCATAATGCTCATGATAATTCTTCCGCCCACTTTCCTTTTACTTTCTACGGTCTTTTCTTAAGTAACTTGCACTACAAGGAATATTATTTTTGGTGGCGCACAAAATACGATATCAAAACTTATGGTAGCGTTTTGATAAACGCCGTGATAAAGCCCGCAACTAAAAATCTATGATTTTTAGTTGCATTTATTTCAACGCCACTATAAATCCTTTTATTGCAGCGTTTCTCAAACGCCATCATAAATCTTTTTGTAGCATTTTAAAAACGCCACCAAAAGGTTTTTTGGCGCTACCAATAGAGTTTCCAACTTTACCCCTACTTTACGGTTGCGTTTACTCAACGCCACTATATGTATTTCTGTAGCGTTTTTGAAACGCTCTAAAAGTTGTTGATCATTTTGCACCATTTTTTCATGCTATTATTTCATGTTAATGGTCTATTTTGTTTCTACTATATCAATAAACAATCAGTCACATAATCATCATATTCAAACAATTAAAAAAACATATTAATCATATAATTCTTTGTTGCATGCACAGGTGAAAGCTAGCACCATAAACGTCCAACCTTGCTCTCTTCGGAAATCCAATGTCTGCACAAGTGAAAGCACAACATATAGTCAAACAATTATGTTAATTCGTAGGACTTCAAATCAAATATCAAACATCTACAACATTGTATGAGTATATCATATTATAAATAATGTCATAAAAATAATCAAAGTTATAAACGAAATGAAATAAATAAAGTCCAATCTTACAGTTATATATAAAATGTTGTTAAATTAGTTATATTATTATTATTTATAAAATCCAGTTAACTTAAACTTAGTTAATTTTATAAAACTTGTTTAATTTTAACAAATCCTAGTTAATTTTTATTAACTTGGTTAATTTAATTTATTATTATTATTATTATTCAAACTCAGTTAACTTAATTATATTATTGTTATTATAAACTTAGTTAAATTTTATAAACTAAGTTAATTTATCATCATCGTCCTTATTTATAAATCTTTGTTAAATTAGTTATATTATTATCATTTATAAAATTTAGTTAACTTAAACTTAGTTAATTTTAACAAAACTTAGTTAATTTTTATTAACTTGGTTAACTTTGTTAATTTATTATTATTATTATTACTATTATTATTATTAAAACTCAATTAACTTAATTATATTATTATTATTATAAATATAGTTAATTTTTATAAACTTAGTTAATTCATTGTCGCCATCGTCATTATTATTAATAAAAAAATTAATTAGTTATATTATTATTATTTATAAAATTTAGTTAACTTAAACTTAGTTAATTTTATAAAACTTGTTTAATTTAAACAAAACTTAGTTAATTTTTATTAACTTGGTTAATTTAGGTATTATTATTATTATTATTATTATTATTATAAACTTAGTTAATTTTTATAAACTTAGTTAATTCATCACCACCATCATTATTTATATAACTTTGTTAAACTAGTTTATTAATATTATTTTTAAAATTTAGTTAACTTAAACTTAGTTAATTTTTATTAACTTGGTTAACTTAGTTAATTTATTATTATTATTAAAACTTGGTTAACTTAACTATATTATTATTATTATAAACTTGTTAATTTATATAAACTTTGTTAATTCATCATCATCATCATTATTATTTATAAAACTTTGTTAACTTAGTTATATTATTATTATTTATAAATTTTGTTAGCTTAACCTTAGTTAATTTTAAAAAACTTGTTTAATTTTAACAAAACTTAGTTAATTTTTATTAATTTGGTTAACTTAGTTAATTTATTATTATTATTATTATAAACTTAGTTAATTTTTATAAACTTAGTTAATTCATCGTCATCATTTATAAAACTTTGTTAAATTAGTTATATTATTATCACTTTTAAAATTCTGTTAACTTAAACTTATTTAAGTTTAATTAAATTGGTTAACTTAGTTAATTTATTATTATTATTAAAACTTCGTTAACTTAATTATATTATTATTATAAACTTAGTTAACTTTATAAACTTAGTTAGTTTTTATAAACTTAGTTAGTTCATCATCTTCATCATCATCATTATTATTTATAAAACTTTGTTAAATTAGTTATATTATTATTATTTATAAAATTTACTTAGCTTAAACTTAGTTAATTTTATAAAACCACTTTAATTTTAACAAAACTTAGTTAATTATTATTATTATTATTAAAACTCAGTTAACTTAATTATATTATTATGATTATTATTATTATAAACTTAGTTGATTTTTATAAACTTGGTTAATTCATCGTCATCATCATTATTATTATTTATAAAACTTTGTTAAATTAGTTACTTTATTATTATCTATAAAATTTAGTTAGCTTAAACTTAGTTAGTTTTATAAAACTTGTTTAATTTTAACAAAACTTAGTTAATTTGATCAAAACATTTCTTACTCAGTAAATATTTTGCGCATTATCCCTTCAATGACTGTAATACTGTAACATACATTATCATGAAAGTTTAGTATAATCTATACATATTTGTATAGCAACAGTATGGTTTACGCAACATGAACAACATGATGAAAGCAGAATATAAACGAACCTATTCTACTCACCTGCTACAAAATTTCTAAACGAATGTAAACAAAAATAAAAACAAACCTGAGTTTTGCCCAATAAGCTCAGCAGCTTTAACTAGTTCTCCCATAGTTGCCAATGAACCCATTATGTCTCTGAGATTGATTTGGTAACCAGCAATAGAGCTAGGCTTGAAATAATATAAGCAACAATTGGTCATTTAATTATTTTAAGTTAGAAACACACAGAAATATATTTGAATTTATGACAATAAACCATAAACAATCTCCCATGAATGGGCAAACCTAATAGAAGATGCCTAAGAACATAATCAGACATGAGCAGGTCATAAGGTAATCTCCCATGAAAAAATACCTGAAATTGTCATAGTCAAAGTTACAACCAATTGCCTATTCAACATTTAAATGAAATAATAGATGGTGGTAAATTTGATTTTACTACATTGCACTTTTTTCATGTCTCAGACCCAAAACAGCATGCTCTTTTTTAATTTTTTGTTTCAATTGTTTCGCCAAGCATGGAGTGCGATAGTGCATGATGTACAAAAATGAAAGTTGTACGATAAGCATGTAATTTTTAAATTTAGCATTACGTAGGATAACTTGTAAAGCCAAATATCATTACAGTTTTATTAATATCTCACATGTAATTAAGTGCATTAACTTTAGGTCCCAGAAATTGCAGCCACAACTCAAACAAATATAGTTCTATACTTTCTAGGCTTAAAAGTGAGGCGAGATATCAGCACCTTTTGATAGCCTGTTAACTAGGCAGTAGCAATATTAGCTTCATTTTCAGTTCTAGTCGACTTGTAAATAGCTTGCTCACCTTCTAGATGCCTTTTTAAGGGCAGCGACCATTTCAAGCATAGATGTGCTACATCCAGTACCTGAATTGTAAGCAACACAACCTGAAAGATGGGAAGAAGAAGGATTGTAAAGGAAAAGAACCTATATTTTCTATGCAATTTTTATCCTTACTTCTCTGTGCAGTTTATGCAAGTTACCCCAAACTTAAGTCCTACAGCTCCGAGCAATTTTTATCAAACTTAATTATTATTATTATTATTACAAATTTGTTAATTTTTATAAAACTTAGACAACTTAGTTAAATTTTTATAATACTTAACCAATTTTTATCAACTTATTTATTTTTTATCAAACTTAATTAATCTTTATAAATATTAGGTAACTTGTTTAATTTTTATAAACTTAGTTAGTGTTTTAATTATTATTATTATTAGAAACTTATTTAATTTTATAACGCTTAATTAATTATCATTATTATTTTATTATTATAAACTTGTTAATTTTTAAAAAACTAAGTTAACTTAGTTACTATTTATAAAACTTGGTTAAATTGTTTAATTTTTATATAATTAATTTATTATTATCCTTATTATTATTATAAATTTAGTTAATTTTTATCGAACTTAATTTATTATTGTTTTTATTATCGTTATCGTTATTATTATAAACTTGTTAATTTTTAAAAAACTTGTTAATTTACCTCTCAAAACATGCAAATATCCCTCTACCTTTACCTTGCTACCTAGCATAAGTGCATATTTTCTTATTTACAGCAGTCTGCACATTGCAAATGACATAGTGCTGACTATACATACATGTATCCAGTAAGAATTTCTGCCTAGTCTCATTGCCACCTCAATTCAGATCATGTTGTTCATCACTTTACCTCATCCTCCAACTGCAACATGATCACATCGTCTATAATCAACTATATGTTGTATGCCACACTTCCTTGCACCGTCTACCATTAAATGATACTATCCTAAATTTTGCAATGCATATAAACTGCTGCAAGCCTACAAGCTTCCTGCATATGAAAATTTTCCACTACCCTAGACATTAACTTTGTCCCCTTTGAATGCCATCACATCACCACCAGCATTTTGTCCCCTTTGAATGCTATAAATTCTTCCACTACCCAAGACTTTAACTTTGTATCATGCGCTGATCCATGTCAGCCCACCACTACTTCTAGAACTATGCATAACTTTTAATGCATGCACCCCCAAGAAACATACTATAGGAATTTAGCACTAGAAAAAATTCCATGTGCTTACACTACTCCCTCAAGCTCAAAATAACCTGACCACAACCTCAACACTTGAGCTACCTGCCTTCTCAACCCACCCGATAATGGCCAACAACTTTAACTTAACCCAAATTGCTGAGAACAACAACAAGAACAAGGGAGTGAACTGGCAATGATTCAAGAATCTGGGCAATATCTAAATTCTAATAATCAAGCATAATCCAATTCATCGCCAAGTGCCCTCTCCACTCTTCACTCATTTGCAAAACAGGCAACATGCATTCAATACCACACTAATGAAAGAGCACACTTATCTACTTCAATCATAGATTCAACTGACATTTCCATGCAAGCTATCCTTTCATCAAATCATGAAGTCATCATCCACTATTCCCTCACTCATACAAAATTAAATTCCTCTCCACATACTCAGCCTCTTATCCCATCCATGCGAACTAACACATCAATGAACAACCATCCTCCCCCAAACTTTTTGGAAGCTTCACTTCACAACCACTCAGATCTTCATCAGCAGACCTTCAATATTTACTTTGAGGAACATCTTAACTCACCTAACCACCTCCAAAAAGGAACTTATGAATCACAATCTGAAACGTCCCCATATTCTAACCAATCCCTACTTGACCACATCAAACTCCTTCCACAATGCTAAATTTTTTATATTTTGCAACCGCAAAAGAGCTTGCATAATTAATGATTATAGGAATTATGTGTAGATGGGTAGCTGTGATAAATCTTTGCAAGAATCGATATTTTTTAGAAGACAATAATTCTATTGTAGGACCAAGTAGAAGGAATATCAGTAAGAAATCTTATATTATTTTAATTTTACATTTAAGATGCACAAGAAAACCTACAGACATGAGTGAAAACACCCCTAATAAATATTGAGCATTACACTTATGAACAACAAAAATTACAAATGTATAATCTTTTGCCTTAGTTGAAGCTGAAACGCCTCCTATTTTATGCATGATCCTCTTTTGGGGGAGGTGGCCCTAAATTTACTCTAAATGCTCTTCCTTGAAGCTCCTGTTTCATTTTCATAGTACATTAATAGAAGGATGCATCATTATACGCATTTCTAAACTGAAGGGATGCTTTATAAGTTATTTTAGGAACACTTGCTATAGTATAAATATATCTATGCAAATCAAATTGCATTCAGAAAACTACATTAGTGTATAGTTGGCTCACAATTTAATCAAAGATGGAGTCAGAAACTGCAATTGCATTGGACAACTCAAGCTAGTAACCTGAGTTTTCAATTGATTCTTATTAAATGATGTATATAAAAAAGAAATCAATCTTGCGAATGGATAATAGCAAGGTTTCAAAAGTTGAACCAATGCTAATGCAGAGCACAAAATTTAAAAGAGACACACTCACATATCCATTGAACTGTTGTACAACCGCCATGACATCATCAACACTAGATTTTTCACAAATTCAAAACCTGCACTTCTTCATGTTACTTTATCATAGATTACCTGCTACACAAAGTTCCAACTTAAGTGGAAAAAAGCAAAAGCTAAAAACAATAATAAAATCATTGTCACATACAATAAAATCACCACCTTCTTAAAAAGAAGAAATTATTAGAAGTTCAACTACCCAAAAACATAAATTAACTCGTACTCATTCCTGAATATTATTGAAGTTCAAACATTGGATCCCAATAAAGGTAGCACAAACATGTTTATTTTGCTTCATTTGTTTATCAATAAAGTATTGACGGATAGATTAAACATTTGAGGAGAAATATAGTTCAACGTTAATAATTGAATTCAGTATATAAATATTAATCTTTTTATTCAAAGTTCAAACAACGTGGAAACTCTTTTAAAAAAGTCACATTTGATTTAGCATATAATCAGTGTATGGATATATGTATATGTATATATATATATGTATATATATATATATATATTTGTGTGCGTGTGTTGCTAAAGCAAGTGGCCTAGCTAGTTGCATAGCAACTGCAACTCTGAACTTGACAGCGCTAGCTCTAAAACTGATAATTAAGATGTACACTATATGTGAAGTGCCTCTGCAAAGCTTAATTTATAGTGCCATAATTAATTAAAACTTAAAGTGCCTTACCACTAAATATGCACCTAATTAGCAGGCAACATAAAGAGTGGTTACGGGAACAACACTCGTGACAATACTTTAAGCTCCAACATATCAGAGATACTTACATGAAATGAAGGGCGTGGTTCAGCATCAATTTCAGGAAGCATTATGGAAGATTAAGCTCGGTATTCTCTTCACTAGAAGAAGCAAATTCTACAAGGTTCAAAGTAGCAGTTCCAATAATAAATGGCTTTTTCTTGGATCCTTGTTTTGTCTCCTAAAATAGAAATATAAATAAAGATATGTTTTTATTAATGGTTTAGTTTTTGAAAATAACAAACAAAAATGAAATCTCAAAGAACGTTCATAGTTTTTCGTCAGATCAAGTTTCAAGTAGGTTACAAAAATTAAATACCAAAGAAGTTTAACTTTCTGATTTAATGCTTTTATCTCTTGAGAATTTCGGGTTCATCCACATCGATGTCCTCCGTCACTGCCAGCAAACTACATCGCAAATCCTCCAAATCGCCACTGCCAAACCCGCGGTCAACAGCATCATCATCAAGTCTGCGCCTCGTCTCCATGCCAAAGTCGCCAACACCAAATCCTCAGCCAATCCTCGCCGCAAAACCATCCCCATCACTCAGCCGCTTGTGCATGTGTTTTCTCCTTTTCCAATAGCGCTGACATTTTCCCCTGCATGTAATTATCATTTTTGTCTCTTCGTTAATCAATTTAGGTGAAGCCAAAGATGAGGCGATTTTGGAAGATAAAGATGAGGGAGAAAGAAAATCTGAAGAATAATTTTTTAGGGGGTTTCATCCTTCTTTTGAGAGGACGAATGTTGGTGGGATAAGTGTTAAAAAGATTGAGAGGAGGATAAGCGTTAGAAGGATGCATGAGCGGTCCTGTAAATTTTAGCAACACTGAATTGTTGGCGGGATTCATTTAGCATCGCTTATTTCTTAATTTAAAACATGCCAATGGTTGCATATACCTTGAAACGACACCGATTATTGTAACTAAAGGCAAATTTTCTTGTAGTGTTGTTTATAGTCTTGTATGCTGCTTCGACCTGCCTAGCTTGCAAGAGCTCGATGGAGGAGAAACTTTTAGTTGTGCCATTCTTTTCGCAGAGCTCCGTAAATTCTCTGCTTTCAAACTACATCCCATTGTCAGAAATTATTTTGTGGGGATTCTGAACCTTGTGATTATATTTTTTATGATGAAGGTGACTATTTTTTTGCAGTGATAGTGGCTAGAGGTTCCGCCTCCACTTATTTGGTAAAGTAGTCTATTGCCACTATAGCGTACTTTGCTCCCTCATTCAACATAGGAAGTGGAGCTATTAAATCCCTGCCCCATATATTGAAGGGACATGGGCTAGCTAGTAGGATGAGTTTATGGGATGGCTGTCTAGGGATACTTGCGAATCTTTGACATCTGTCGCATCTTCTTACCAATTCTCTTGCATGCTGAAGTGCCATGGGCTAGTAATAACCATGCCTTAGTGCTTTCTTTGCTAATTTGGCTTCCCCAAAGTGGTCACACATTGCCCTTCATGTACTTCTCTTATGACTCATATTCTTTCTTCTTTGAAAACTCACCTAAGATAAGAGGTGGAATACCCTTTCTTGTATAATGTGCCATCAAAGAATGAGTAGTACAGAGCCTGATACCTTATTTTTCGGGCTTTATTTCTATTTTGGGGTAGGATTCTATTTACCAAGAATTGTTTCATGGGGGTCCAAGTGTTCTCTTCAGTTTGCTAAAGCGGAGGCTCATTGAGGACTGCCCTTGGTTTTCCTCGGTTTCCTGGTCTTGAGATCCTTGGATCATTGCCCATTGGGCTTGGGCTAGGACCAGTATTTGTTAACCTTTGGGATGCTTGGATCTACCTGATGTCCTATTAGAACTGCTTTCATTTCATTTTCTACCTTGTGCTCGCAATTTTAGCTAATGAATCAACAAAAGAGTTGTTTTCTCATGGAATTTGCTTTATACCAAATTGTCATAACTGCTTTAGTATATCTTAGAAAGTTCCACATACTTGGCTAAGGTTGGCTCTTTCGCTTGGTAATTGCCCTGCACTTTGTTCACAACTAATTAGGAATCACTGCAAACTATAATATAGGTTACCTTCATCACCTAGGCCATTCTCAAGCCAACGAGGAGAGCCTCATATTCTGCCATGTTGTTGGTCACCTTGAACACCAACTACACTGGCCCATAGAGCTTCTATTTGTTTGGATTCACTAGTATATATCCAATTCCTACCTCCTATTTATTTGAAGCTCTATCAAATAGTTGCCAAAACTATGGGGCAGGCATTTCTTCCTCTGGTTGGGGCTTATTTGGGAGTGTGCAATTTGCAATGAAGTCTGCTACTGCCTGATCTTTGATTGCTTTTCTTGGACAGTTGGTGATTTCATATTGGCTGAGCTCCATTGCCCATTTTAACAAGCGGCCTAATGACTCTGACCTTTGTAGTATTTGCTTTAGTGGTTTGTCTGTGAGGACTTTGATGGGATGTGCATAGAAGTAGGATCGTATCTTTCCTACTATGAGGAGCAAGCTGTAGGCTAGCTTTCCAATGACCGAGTAATTCATCTTAGCTCCTAACAAACGCTTACTTGTGAAGTAAATTAGCCTTTGGGTTCCTTCGACCTCCTGAATCACTGCAGCACTAACAACTTTATTAGTTACAACTAAATATACATACAAGTCCTTACCTGTTACCGATTAGATAGTATAGGAGTGTTAACCAGGTGGACTTTCAGGTTTTGTAATGCGGCTTTGCATTCTTCAATCCATTCGAAATTTTGCACCTTCTTCACCTGATCGAAGAATGGTATGCACTTATTTGTTGCTTTAGAGATGAATCTGCTTAGCTCCACTACTTTGCCATTTAAGCTCATGAGATCCTTCGGCTTTGTTGGGATTCCCATCTTCCTTATGGCATTAATCTTTTCTAGATTTTCTTCAATGCCACGTGCGCTCACTGTATATCCTAGGAACTTACCCGACTGAATGGAGAAAGTGCATTTCAATGGGTCCAGCTTCATACTATACTGCCTTAAGACATCTAATGTTTATCCCAGGTCTTGTACGTGACTTAATGATTATTTTGACTTAACTAGCATGTCATCCACATATACTTCAATATTTTTTTTGATCTGGTCTGAGAACATCATATTGACCTGCCTTTAGTAAGTTGCCTCGATGTTCTTGAGCCCGAGCGACATGACATTGTAGTAGTACAACCCTTTGTCCATTACAAAACTAGTATGCTCCTGATCTAGCTCAAACATAGCTATCAAAGTTTGTAGTAGTACAACCCTTTTCCCGTTAATAAAAGATTATCGGAGTGGACATAGGCCAGAGTTTGCCGAACCACTATTAAACTTGCATGTTCATTTACTTTTCTACAATTTATTTTGTGGTCTGTGAATCTATACTTCTCTGTTTGGGTCTAAATATTGGATATTGTTGCTTTCACTTATAATAGGGTGTTTGTGCCCATTTTTAGTGCAAATATTTTGGTGCTTTCACTAAGAAAGGTAGCCCCTGCGGATTTGAAGTTCAGATTTGGAAACAACTAGAGAGTTTGGATTTAAAGCGATGGTAAAGCCAATAACAAGGAGATAGACGATAGATAGGAGCCATCATGAAGGAAGTCAAGAGGCATCTTCTGGAGTAAATCAAACCTCGATCTTTATCCCTAGATATGAGATGGAGAGGATGATGAACAACATGTAGGAACAGATGCTCAAAAAACAGGAGAAAATGATGCAGAATCCACTCCGATAGATTGGACAAGCCAGAATGCAAAACCACGGAGTTGGGGCAACAGAAATTGCTAGGAACTTGGATTAAGAAACTGGAGCAGATGAAGCTACAAGAAATCAGAATGGAGCGCGAGGAAACAGATCTAACAGGCAGCAAGATGGAGTGGAGCAACCGAGGGCAGTCCCTGGCTAACACAACGATCGATACCAATCGTCCTGTAATGATCGGCGCCGATCGATCTAGACTCGAGGGCATGCCCCCAGGTTATGTTGGAACGATCCCAAGTAGGGTGTTGGACAATGCTGAGCAATATGTTGTTGATCGAAATGCGGAGGTACGTTCAAAGGAGTAGGTTCCAGGATTCCCTCATGGACTCGGAGGGCAGGTTGGAAATAATGATCAAAGGTTACCACCGGATGTCAATAGAAGGTTTGCGGAGATGATCGGACAAGCTATGAGAGAGGGGATTAGTGAACGGAGATCTGGAAGATGTAAATAGAAGTCCTTTTGCTCCTAATATTAGGAATACTGGGAATCCACTAAAATTCAGACTACCAACACTAGAAGTTTATGATGGAAATTCAGATCCAACTATGCATATGATAAGGTATATATAAGGCTGTCAACGGATGCAAACGGATGCGGATATGGCTGTATCTGCATTCGCATCCGAAAATTTAAATCTGAATCCAAATCTGATATCCGTGGATATCTGAGAATTAACATCCGTATCCGTATCCGCATCCACGGATATTTTTCGGATATTCAAAAATATCCGCATCCGAAAATAAAAAGCGGATATTTCCGGATATTCGAAAATATCCGAAATTGAATAAGATTTTTATTATACTAATATTTTTGAACTAAAACAATCACTTTCTCAAATGACAATACACACACTACAATACTAATCATTTTTTCAAATGACAAAATGGCAACACACATAATATCAAACAAGTTTACACGATATTGCATCAATTCAAATGATAAAATAGCAACATACATAATGATAAAATGGCAACACACATAAAATTTCGAATCGGACGGATGTTTTTCGGATATGGATATGCCCATATCCGCATCCGCATTTGATTTTCTTTTCGAATATCGGATATCCGCATCCGCTTTTCGGATATTGGATAATATCTGTTTTTTCGGATACAGATCTGGATGGATTTTGGATTTTTCGGGTATCCATTGACATGCCTAGGTATATATGGCACATGGAAGTATTAGGGGCATCCGAGGAAGTCATGGCATGGTTCTTCCTCCTATATTAAACAGATATAGCTGCACTATGGTTCAGGCAGTTGGAAAGCAGTTCTACTGGCACATGGACAAAATTGGTCATAAGGTTTATGAGGCAGTTTAGGCTTCACATCTCGAGACCCAAAAATGTGATGAGTTTGGCAATACTGAAACAGAGGACTGGAGAGTCCCTGAGAAGTTTTCTAACATAGTTTAATGTAGCGATAACATCAGTGGATTGTCCAGATCCATCCATGGTTTTGATGGCAGTGGTATCTAGAATTGCTGATGGCCGAAGTTCAAGGATTCACTGGCGTGGGGTTCACCTATGGATCTCGGGTAGTTTTATCATAAAGCAGAAAGGTTCCTATGGTAGGAAGACATACGAGCCTATAAATAAAAGGTAAATGTTGTGCAAAGTGGAGGATCATCAGGAGATATAAACAAGAATGGTAAAGGCAAACGAAAAATGGATGATAGCATTAATGTGTCGAAAAGGTAATGGAGAGAACCAAAATTCTCTTCTTATGCTGATTTGAATGAATCTCTGGAAAGGATTTATTTGGATACTCGAGGACGCCTTCAGTACCGAAGGCTGGCAAGGAAGGAACCCTTCGAACACGAGTGAGCATAAGGAAAAAATTGTCTATTCCATGAGCTGGATGGGAATAATACAAACGACTACATGCATTTAAAGGATATAGTTGAGGAACATGTGAGGAGTGATCAGTTGCAATAATACGTGAGGACAAGGGTTGCGGTAGTGGAACATGAGCAGTCACCGTCCACCTCGAATGAAAATGGCACTAAATCAAGGCATCATTGTCAGCTTGTCATTAATTGATTGGGATGGCAAGGAATAAGTGATAAATTCCGCAGTAGTATGGCTAAGTCACTTACACATGTACGAGATCGAGGACGGTCCTGGGGCATGCTCTAAGATGATGATGAACCGTAGTACTTGGTTTTGTGAAATTTTGTTTTTTCATGTTTACTTCGAACTTTGGTTTTTTTGATATTTTGGTTTATTAGTTTGTTGGTTGTACGGACTCTTATTTTATATTTTGGCAAATGGACTTTGGAATGCTTAAATCTGGATTAATGTAATAAATACCACAAGTCACGGTTGTGGCCCCGACCTGAGAGACGGGGCAATAACCACAAGACGTGAGTCCTTTCGTCAGAGAGTGACATGATGGATTAGTACATGGGTTAAGTCCTCGATTGGGGATCGAGGTCGGAGAGGGATACCCTACGGATTAAGTCCTCGATTGGAGATTGAGGCCATAGAAGGATACCCTATGGATTAAGTCCTCGACTAAGGATCGAGGCTGGAGACGGATACCCCATGGATTAAGTCCTCGACTAAGGATCGAGGCCGGAGACGGATACCCCATGGATTAAGTCCTCGGCTGGGGATCGAGGCCAAAGAAGGACACCCCAAATATCGCGCTATGTCCCGATCGGAGAGACGGGACAGGAAAAGCAAGAAGTAGGTCGCTTCGCCGAAGAGCGACAGGATCAGCCTACTTATCTTTGTGCCCTTCTTGCCAGAGAGCGAGTGGAGTACAGTAAGAACTCAGAGAAGCTATGATCGACCCAAAGAGGTCGCGGATTCGGATATGGACCTGGAGCGATCCCGAATTTGGCTAATGACCTGGAGAGGTCATGGATTCAGATATCAGCTTAGAACAACAATGAATTTGGCTTTGGATGGATACAGATTTGGATAAAACGATCCGAAGAGATCGTGGATTTGGTTAACGAATTTGAAATGGATTCGGAATTGGATATCAACTCAAAACAATCATGGATTTCGCTAACGATCCAGAGAGATCAAGGACTTTGATTGGCAATGGATTGGATTCTGGACTGAATAATATGGCTATTCGATGGATTATGGATTTGGGATTTATAGGAATTCAAAACACGCCTTCCCATCGGAAGACATATTTTGCGAGGTAAATGCTATCCCGCCTTTTGGTCAGGCCGGGATACCACGGATTCAGCTAAAATAGATGGATTAAAATCGATTACAGTTGAAACTATGAACGATAGTTGAATGAATTTGGATGGACAACACTTAAAAAATGGCTAAGTATGGAATTGGCACTTCACTTAGGCAACGGATCAGATCGGATCCCCAGTTTCTGACCTAATCAAGGTGCGATTAGTATGGAGTGACAAGGAAGGCCACATAAGGTTACATTCCAAATTTCAAGTCGATTAGAGTTCGTATGCTCGAGTTATGGACAAAAGAAGATGGTTTGGTATCGATCAGATCAGTGGTAATTTGCCTGGAGTCGGACTTGGGAAAATTTGCTATTTGCCGAGAGTCGGCGCATAGTTCGCTTGGAGTCGCAGAAATTTGAACTGCTGGATTGTGCTTGGTGTCTGATACATGTTTGCTTGGAGATTGCTTGGAGAAAAATGATCGGTACCGATCGTTTTTCGTGCTTGGAGCCGATACATGTTTGCTTGGAGAAAAATGATCGGCACCAATCGTTTTTCGTGCTTGGAGTCAAAATCATGTTTGCTTGGAGAAAATTTCGATTTTACCCGAGTCTAACACTGTGCCAGAATCTTCAGCATCTGCTTCAAGTTAGAAAAGTGATTACTTGGGTCTCGCTTCGAGTCAACCCTGAAGTGGATTTTTCGTCGACCATTTTGACGATTTTCGACGATGATCGATCTATAACTCAAAATCTACGGAGGCAATCGACATGAAATTTAGAGGACAACTACACTACACTATTAGAGACCCACATCATCGATCGCTTGGCCCCACGATGAAGTTGGCTGGATCGGTCATGATCCATATGGATCGATCCATAAAACAATTCAAATCAATGATGATCGATCAATATCTTACAAATGCAAAGTCGGAATGACACATAATTTGAAGACAAGTAGCTAATATCATGGAGGACCCACAAAAACGATCGCATCCTCATTGGAGCTAATATGAACGATAGACACTGATCGTTCCAATGGTGTGCGATCAATCTGAAAATTGATGGATCGAGTCATACGGCTCGGGAGGTTCTTCTGATAAAATTTCAGCTCAATCTATGAACGTCTTCGTCTATAAATACAGCGGACTTGGTTTATTACAAAGGATCTTCTTCTCGTTCCAATTGGATCCAGTTGACGACTATCTACAATTCATCTATCTATTATTTTTATTTTAATACTTTTGTCATAAATTGTATTTAAATGTATCCGTTTTCTATAAAAAGAAAATTCACGGTTAAATGATTCAAGGTTTGGTCATGAAAAACTAGGATTGAAACAACAAAAATAAGATCAAGATTTTATCCTGATAAACACATTTGAGTGGTTAATGTTACTAAATTGTAGCCCTAGGCAAGAGTTAACCCACACGTGCTTCTCAAGAAAACCCTACTTTCTTCTACCTCCCTGTCTTTCCCAACCATTTCTCCCCATTCATTTAATTTATTCTCCTAAAAGAATTACTACTGGGCACCACCAGAAACACTTACAGTCTATTAACTGAGAAACAATGGATCAATCCGAAGGAAGCAACACCACCCCTGCTTTAGACTTGGTCGACCCTTCCATAACTAATTCAGCGCCAGCGGTGTCTACCACCGCAGCCCCAAAAAGATCAAACAAAGACCGGCATATCAAAGTCGACGGCCGTGGCCGTCGGATCCGCATACCCGCCGTTTGCGCAGCCCGCGTTTTCCAGCTCACCCGGGAGCTGGGCCACAAGTCCGACGGCGAAACCATAGAGTGGCTCCTCCACCATGCCGAGCCAGCCATCATCGCCGCCACCGGCACTGGAACCATCCCCGCCAACTTCTCGTCTCTGAAAATCCCCCACCGCACCAGCGCCGCCTCCTTCTCCGCACCTAATTCGTCCAAGCCCGCTCCACACTCCTTCCACTTCCCCTACGCCCTCAACCCCCAACTTCATCAGTACGACGGCGGAGGATCTTCTTTTGTGAGCTTCCACCAGCATCCGCAGCAACAACCGCCCTTGCTGACGTCTCATCCGCCCGGAGAGGGAAACGTGGATGGAAGTAATCGCACCAAAAAGCGGTTCAAAGAGAAGGAAAGGCTGACCTCGTCGGAGCGGGGGGAGAAGCGGACGAGGGCGAACGTGGCACAAGCAACCGCAATGTGGGCGGTGGGGCCCACAACGAGCGGAGGTGGAGGAGCCTTCTGGATGCTTCCTGTCTCCACTGGATCAAACTGCAATCCCACGGAAGGCAGTAATACTAGTGCTAATAATTTGCCAATGTGGACGCTGCCTTCGCTGCCTGTGGCCACTCCGTTCGGGATGTCGAACACTGTACAAGCGCCGGTGCAGTTTATGTCAAGAGTGGCTGCTATGCCGACCATGACCTCCATGTTGGTGGGCGTGGCTTCGCCTCAGGCTCATTTGGGTTTGGGCATGGATGCTAATTTTAACATGGTTGCTGCACTTAATGGTGCTTATGGCTCTGGAAGACTTAATGTGGATTCGGAGCAGGAGCAGCGAGGGAATGGTAGCATCGATGATCCTCAAACCGCTTCTCGGTGAACTTTTCGATTTTATTTGTTAAAATTGGTGGTTGAGTGCGTTAAATAATAGTTATAGTAATTAATTAGTAATATCAGTCCATTATCTGAGGTTATTGTTACTGTAATGAATATATATATATATATATATATATATATATATATATATATATATATATATATATATATATAATTGGAATTGATTAATGGAGAACATTTCAAAAGATAAGTGTCATTATCATCCGTATGTGCAAGAACATTTCAAAGGATAAAGCCATAAAGGTCATTATTTTCGATAAGGAACAATATTTCACTGTCACATACCAAAACAGGACGAGCACTTTGTATACATTGAGGCACGTGAAACGTCAAATTGAATGATTAAGCAAACTATAACGAATAAAATATATCTGTCCCAAGTGTTGTATGACTATGATTTATTTTATTAATTTTGGAATTTGAACCGTGGTTCTGTATATAGTATATTTTCATAGTCAAACTTTTAACTGAAACTATCTGCATCACATTGGAACCAACCTTTTTCCAAATAGCAGCTCATTGTCGTCTGTCTACTGCATGCAAGGTTTCTGTTCTAGCCTAGAAATAATGATTTACTTGAACATATTTAGTTTACGTTTCACGTACAAGAGCGGTCGTCCGATTTAAAGCGTTCAAGCAGGAACATCAAGTTAACTTATTCATATAGTTTTGATGGAGGAACTTCCAAGCATTCACAAAAAAAAGGATAAATTTTGTATTTAGGCCAAAGTTGTAAACAAATTACAAGAATATATCACATTGCAGACTATTTACAAAACTAGACCAGTTTTCACCACGTTGGACGCCACGTGTACTGGCGGCATCTCAAATACCGCCAGTACACGTGTATTGTGCAAAAGCACACTGACGGCATTTGAAATGCCGCCATTATGCGGCATTTGAGATGTCGTCTATTTTTTTGCTGTCTGTAAATTTTCAGCTCATTCCATCAATACTTTCTCATTCTTCCTTCTCTCAACCTCTCTTCGCAAAAAACCGAACCCACCCCTCCAATTCAGCAAAATTCAAATTTTCAAATAAAAAACTACTTAAATCTAGCTAGAATTTGAACTATGACTTCATTATCGTTTCAAGCACATCCTATAGGTATGAAATCTATCGATTTTGTCTCTAATTGTCATTTTTTCAATTTAGGGTTTCGGGGTAAAATTGTTCTATGATTGCAAATTTATGGTTGTATAGTACAATGAAGTTGAGTAGTCACCTAGAGCACATGTTTAATTGTTTTGTTATTGTGTACAATGAAGTTGTATAATTGCAAATCTATGGTTGTATACTCAATGAAGATTATGTAATGTTATTGTGGTAGAATATGACGAAATGGCGCCCGGACCGATTGATCCTAGTGTGCTTTACCTCCAACCTCAACGCCGCACAAACAACATCGATATGATGGAGGTACAAGGTCAAATAATTTGTCATTACTTCTGCAAAGTGCTAGTAATTACCATAATTGATTTCCTTTGTTATTATTTATCGACAGGGGGTTGAGCCGGACGGCTTCATTGACCATTCATCCCTTTAAAGCTCGTCACGTTAGTGCATCCAGGCGTGTTGGAACTGTTAAACAGAGCTGGATTTGGTGTTTTCAATAAGTTGGGATATACACAGCTCGACCGGAATGTTTTGACGGCTTTGATCGATAGATGGCGACCGAAGACGTCTACATTTCATCTTAGAGTAGGTGAGATGACAATCACTTTGAAAGACGTAGCTGTATTGCTCGGATTGCCAATTAACGGGGATCCCATCCTGAAACCGGATTTTCCAAGAAATTATATGGAATTGTGTGAGCCCTTGCTCGGATTGGCTCCTCCAGAAGACGTGAGGTGGGGAAATGAGTCGATAGTGGCCACGTGGTTTAGGGAGCAGTTGGCCGGTGATATTCCCCATCGTGCCTCTCCTTTGCAGATTGCCCAACGTGCCCGCGCTATTATGTTGCACATCATCATGCAATGTCTTTTTTGTGATCGATCGAAGACAAGAGTGGCCCTTCAATGGCTTCCATTGTTATAAGACTTCGATTCATATCGGCAATACTCATGGGGTAGTGTGGTGCTAGTTTTCACCTATACGGAGCTTACGAGAGTTGCTTTGGTCGAACAACGGTCCACCGGAGGTTGTATGACTCTACTTCAGGTACGGACATAGTCATTCGTTGTTGCATATTTGAGTTTGTCGTAAAAATGTAACTAAAATTAAGTTTCACACTTGCAGCTTTGGTCATGGACCTACCTTCTGGTTGGTCGTATTTCTATGAAGACGCAAATAATTGACAATTCAAAGCCATATGGAACGAGGTAAAACAGTGTTGCTAGTATTGTTGTATCGACACAGTAAATTTGAATACTTCGTATAACATGTTGTTATTACAAGTGGATTGGCCCGAAGAATACAAAAATGACCCCTAGACGCAATTTAGCCTTCTACCGGAACGAGTTTGATGTCTTAGATTACAATGCAGTAACATGGAATCCGTATTTCGAGACAGATTCAGGCTCTTCCGGCTCTTTGTACAATGGACAGGCCATTATAGCGGGCAAGACTTATGATTTTTTGTTTCGGAGATTTAGCATACCATCTGCCAGACAGAGTCATAAGACAGTTTGGTCTTCGACAACACCTACTGTATCCTACTCCATATTACACGCTTCCATACGGCGAAGATGAGTTTGAAACAATGATTGAGTTATGGAACAACCGTTTCATAGCTGGGGAAGACGAGTAGGAAGTCACTCTGACCGATGAGGAGTATCTTAGCTGGTATTGGAATATCACTCGTCGTTATGTGCTATGAAGACGAGCGGAAGAACCCAAGCAAGAGGTGGCACCTTACACTCCACGAGCTCCGCTAGAACGGAATGTGGTGCGTATTAATATTGACAACTTGTATAGTACTTATGGAACTCATAATGGTTTATGTTATATGCAGGCGGATGGTATGTATCATGTGTTAGACATAGTCGACGAGCTTGCGAAGGAGGTTCCTGAAAAGAGCAAGGCGAAATGCTTCTCTATCAAAAAAATTCTACTATCCAATTTGTCAAGAACAAGATGTCAAGGCCCATCCCACCTCCGCCTCCTCCTCCTCCTGCCGTGCTACCACTTATCGAGGATATTGCCCCTCCCGCATCGTATGAGGACATAGCTGCAGTCCCACCGGCCCCCTCACCGAAGAGAATGTATGGAAGAAGGAAGAAAAATGAGGGCAAGAGTTCCGGAGCAATATCTTCCCAGCATACACAACCCATCGAGCTATCGCAACCCACAATAGAAGGGATGCAAGAGGAGGGCAGTGAAGAGATGTCACTAGAAGAGGAGGAATTCATGCTCAAGCCGAGAAGACCGAAGAAGAAAACTCCTAGGGAATTAAAAAATTTGAGATGAAATTTTAGACTAATCGTAGTGGACCGTGGTTTCTATTTGTTGACTATAGTGTTGATTGATCGTTTGTGTGGGATGTTGACTGTAGTGTTGATTGATCATGGTTTCTATTTGTTCGTTTGGGATGTTTGGTTGTTAACTAATGTAGACTATTGTTTGTCGCTGTGATTGTAGAAGTAACTCTAGTATTTTGATGTTAGTGTGAATGTTATTGATTGTAGACTTGTATTTGTTGATGCTAAATGCAGTCATGAGGTCAGAAATTTGTAGTAGTCAATGTTCAGAAATTTGTTTACGTTGGTGTCAAAAAATTGACACTGTATTTCCGATTTGTAGTTTCTCTGAGTAAGTAACAGAGCGGCATTTCAAATGCTGCATGGGGATGTCGATAACTACGGCATTTTAGGTGCCGCAGTCTGGTTTTCTCAGGCATCATTTCAGAACAACAGAGTTCAACCAGGCATAACATACTTCGAACATATAAATATTATTTCGAATAATGCTTCAATAAGTTTGTGTAATTGTTTCAGATATTTATTCATCATACAACAAGTTTCTAATATCATTACGTTACATTTCAATTATCCTTCAACGATCTACGTGGCCACAATGCCGAATACTTGTACCCATGAACCAATAATTCGTTTCGGTATTCAAGGTTCAACTTTTCAAAACGACTAACCTCCGCTTACATCTCTAAAGCATATTCCACCCCTCTAGGACACAGTGGTGGATCGCGCCACTTAAAAAAATTGCAGCATTCAACCTGATGCGGCCGAATCTTGTGATCGTTGTATCCAGCACAACGGTAGAAACGACGTCTAGCGTTCCTATTATTTCTGCAAACGACTACTTCGCATTTCTCTCCACAGTCACAAACTGCACATGTAGCATAGGAGCTTGAGCTTGCACGATTTTGCCAACCAAGGACACCTAAAAGACGTGCATGGAGCGATTGTTGGACTGGTCTATCAACCGCGGCTTCTCCGCGTGATGTTCCACTATCCACAACCGGGGGTTCTTCTTCGAATTGTGTCTCTGATAAAAAATCAACTTTAAGGTCGGCGCCACTTGAAATCCCCTTTCCTCTATTTTGTTCGAATTTGTCGTACATCTTCATCATTGTTACGTCATCAATTTCCCAATTGTCCATTATACACCTATGAATACAATCAAATAATACATCGAGAAAACAATGTTGAAATTGAACGAGAAAAGTATAATACTTACCTTTGACGCGACAATGTTGAATTGAAATATGGGGAGGGGTAGTTGCAAATTGTTGAAATTGAATGAGAATAGTATACCAATATGAAACCTAGAGCTTTTGCTGAAATAAATTTAGTAAAGTTAGGGTGTGGGTGGGGTAGTTGCAAAAACTTAGCAAAAATATAGGCAGCAGAGCGACTTTCCAAATGCGGCCAAGGTGCGGCATCTCAAATGTCACCCACGGCGTCATTTAAAATGCCGCCTCACGCTGCATTTCAAATGCCGCACATAAGCGGCATTTGAAATGTCAGACTGTTAATTACTCACCAATGGCTTCAACTTTGTGATTAAGTCCACAATAAACTCTGAATACACTCTGCGTTAGTAGAAGGTTAACAACAAAATAAATAAGTGTCGAATAAACTTTGCGTACAACATCAGATTACATAAACAATTGTTCTCAGACAAACTAGAAAGCATTCGAATTAGGATTACAAACAAAATAAAACTAAAACATTAAGTTGCTGTATTGCAATGATTTTTTATGACCAAGAACACCACATTTGCTGCACCTATTTCCTTTAGGGATCTGCATCTCGTCCATTGTACATTTAATTCTAGTTGAACGTGGGCATCCTGGTTGTCTTTTAGCTATCGGAGGTAGGACCAATTGACTGTCACTTGAACTCCAATAGCGTTTATCTCGTACCGGGTGAAACTCGGGGGTGTAAGCTGCTAGGTATTTCGCTGTGGAATACCATGTTGAGGCGAAGTCGTGATGGGCTCTATTTGCTCCATTGGAAACCGTTGAGCAAGTGGCCATAACATGCATACACGGTAGGTGCTCTAAAAGAGGGATGTTGCACGTACAAGAGCAACTGTTACCATTGATTAGTACTTTGAACTCGTCGCCGAAATAGTGCACAACTTGCCACTCAGATTGACTAAATCGAATTATTCTTGTATGCCTAGCTTTGTTAGTTCTTTCAGCATTCTTGGCTTCCCACTTCGGAGTAAGACGGGAAGTTAGTTTTACTGCCGCTTCTCTTCGTTGACAAAAATAATCAACCGACCTGAAAAACGTGCATGCAACTAAAGCTTTGACAGGTAAAGACTTAGCTCCTTTAAGAACACCATTGAAACTTTCTGCGCAATTGGTGGTCATGACATGAAATCGACCGCCATCATCTTTACACAATGCCCAATTCTCCTCGTGCGCTCCCAAACTCCTTTCTATCCAATTGTGAGCCCTGATGCTTATAGTTTTGATTTCTTCATGTATTCTGATGTACTCGGCTTCTTCCGCAGCACAAGCTGCAGCATAAAAAAGTCCGGTTAGTCATTTTTCTCTAAAGCCTGCAGCTTGAAAATTAGCTTTAAGATGTCTAGCACAAAATCTATGTTTATGTGGCAAACACCATTTCAATTCCAAGGCTGATGGTATTACTTTCATTCGATCTGAAATGAAGGTAATTCGTGAATTGTTAACACTATGAATGAACCACCGTATGCAGGCAAAAAACCACCCCTAACTATCCCCAGATTCGAACTCTACAATTGCATACGCTAAAGGGTATAGGTGATCATCTGCATCAACAGCAGTGGCCATAAGTAGCGTCCCTTTATATTTTCCGTACAAATGTGTCCCGTCAATACATAACAACGGACAACAATGAACAAATCCTTCAATACAAGGTCCAAAGGCCCAAAAATCTCGATCGAAGACTCCATAATCATTGGTCGTAACGTGTCCAACACTTCCCGGGTTCGATCTAGTTATTTCAGCAAAATATTGCCTTAGACTACTATATGACTCCGCCCAATCACCATAAATTCTTTCCACCGCCTTACTCAAAGCTCTCCAAGCCTTCATATAACTAATTTTCACAAACAACTGTTCTTCCATCAAAACTTGTACCGTCCCGGGTGTAATGTTCTGATCGGCTTTCACAAAAGGTAATATTTTTCCCACTACAAAGTTAGACGTTGCCTGCTTGTGGGTGGAGTTCACCGTTGGGTTAACACAATTGTGTTCGCTAGGATATTTCCTTACAATCCACCACTTCTGCTCTGATTTTTTTGAGACAATAGCATGAATTCTCCATGGACAATTTGCATCTATATTACAAACGGCGGTGTATTTGGTTTTATTTGATTTTATTTCTCTAAAAGAAACGACATGCATAATCGACCATTCGCTCAACTGTTGTAACAACTTGGCTTTCGTCTCGAAAATCAAACCAACTTTAAATCCATTCTGAACGCTTACGGTTGAAAATAGCTCATTGTTGAACTCAAGATTTGCAACGATTGACCTTTCCATAATGTGTGCATTGCATAAATCATCATCCAAAGGAACTTCCATTTGCACGTCATCACTATCTTCGGAAATATTGTCTTCAATCGGAAAATCATAGTTCAAAGGTTCATTGTTCACTTGCATACTACCTATCCACGACATGTCATTCTCCACCATGTTCACTAAATCCATACTATTTACAGGAGGTTCGTCATTTACATCTTCACCTTCATCCTCGTTCATCTCAGTATCAACATCTTCGTTGTTTACGTTTACGTTTACATTCTCCAAATCAGCATTAGATTGCGTAGCAATATAGTGCGCGGGGAATCTACTATTCAAACATACGTATTACTTTAAAACCGGTCCGTAATTACTACATACCAAATTTTGATTCTTCATGATACATACCTCTGACTAAGATCATATAACTTGGACGGAGTTGGATACATAATTTGAGACATATGGCATTGTGATGGTCCAGCGGGACTAGGCAGTGTTGGTCGACAAGGAAGATAACTGCATATACAGTGAAAAAACTGTTAAGTAGCACACAACAATCAAATTAATACGACCTAAATTTCATAAATAAATGTTTCACCTTCCGAGAAAATGCGTAAAGCTGCCTTGACTTGGATAGGGGTACGTATACTGAACGCCCTGTGGATAGGTCATACACGGAAGATATCTATATAGACCTTGTTGTTGACCGTACATCGCTGTCATTGTCGGATTAATGAAACTCGAGGACGCGTTTCTACGACTGATACTTACTGCCTCAACCGTTCTTCTGTGCTCCTCAATAACACTATTAACTTCTTGTTCTCGTACGGATTCTTCTACTTGCAAGCGCCTAATTTTCCCAACAAACAGCTCAATTGATTTCGATGTCGCTGAAAACATTAGCTCCACATCGTCGTCATCGGCTATTTTAATGGCTTTCGATCCTGAGTCTGTCGGCCAGTTACACACTAACTCTATGTCAAATTCTTTAGATTTTATCTTGGTCGCTTTATAAATCGATTCTTTCAGCCGCACCAAATTACAACCTTTCAACACTTTAGCTGGCTTACACGAGCCACCGACATATTTTCCACAATTAAGTTCATCAACAACCAATTCGCCATCGAAATAACAGATCGTTGGTACACACTTGGGAGCCATTCTACAATTTATTCAGTCAACTAGCAACCTATTATCATTTGTTACCAAATAGCAAATGAAAAAAAATAAATTGAACCAGGGTTTCCAAAAAATCATACCTGTTATGGCTAATTCCTTGTTCAAGAGGAAGAATTAGATGTTGCTCCTCGTCTGTAGCTGAATCCAATCAAGATTAAACTACAATATGCAAATAATTTAATAGTTTGGAGTTTAGGATTTTTTTAGATCCGAGAAAACTTTGGAAGAAGGCAAACATAAAAAGGTGGCTACCTAATAAAGCAGCAGATATTGGCAACATTCGGGATGCCGCATACTGGTGGCATCTCAAATGCCGCCAGTGTGCTTTTGCACAATACACGTGTACTGGCGGCATTTGAGATGCCGCCAGCACACGTGGCGCCAACATGGCGAAAATTGGTCTAGTATTGTAAATAGTTTGCAATGTGGCCTATTCATGTAATTTGTTTACAAATTTGGCCTAAATACAAAATTTATCCTACATAAAAAGGACATGTGTCATCTCCTCACATACATGCAAATGTGAAATTATAAAACTGCTTTTAACTATTTTCTTTATTCAACCATGTTGTTAATGATTGAGGTGAATGTTTATTTACCACATTTTCATTCCTTTTGAGTATATAAATGCAACCTTATATATTTCTAAGTTTTAGTAAATAGTAATAAAAAGTATTTTAAAATCATATATATATGGATGTAAATATAGGTTTGACAAACTAATAAAGCGAATGTAATTATATTATTTACATGGTCTATAATTGTTCCTTTATAGTAGTGTGAAATTCAAATATACATATAATTTAAGTTTATATATATATATTTGACTATAAATAGATTAAATAAAATTTCATGTTTTATATTTATTTAAAGTAGCATTTAATCATATTAAATTATGAAATAATCCATATATGTAATAATTAGCTTTACAAACTATTTTGTGAATTTAAATGAAAGAAACTAGTTCTGAATGTTATTAGTACAAGTTTAACTATCTATTATTTTATAAACGGATTGAGAAATTATTTATTTATTTGTCGTAAATAATAAATTAGAATTCAAATTTTAGTTAATCCTAAAATATATTATTATTGATCATTTTTGCATGTTTCTTTCTTATATAAGATGAAATGTTGTGAATGATAATTTCTAACTATTGATTTGAATATTTTTATAGTTATACTTATTTATATAATAAATTTTCATTGTTTCCTAATTATTCTTTTCTTAAAACATTAAAGTCAATCAAATGAATGATTCACCGTTGATATCGATTTGATTGGTGATTTTAATATGATACGGTGAGATTTTATTTCTATGTGACGAGGAATTAAAATAAACGGTTTAGTGATACCGTTTGGTATGGGACTTTTGATAATACCGTTTCGATTATTCGTTGGACTTGTTATATAGAGATACCTAGTGTGGATTGAGTGTAGTTTATGAGCATTGAATAATTATTCGAGTAACATGTGGTGGTATGGGACGTCGTTATGTTATTCGTTTGATTATTCTTTATGAGTAAACACTCAAATGGGGACTCAATGTATGTGGTGATACACTCAAGCGGGGACTCAATGTATGTGGCGATACTTGCTGTGGTGAGTATATCATAGCCATGTGTTGGATTATGAGTAGAGATGTGTGTTGGTGAGGGATTAGAGCTCTAGTACATCATAGTCATATGTTGACTTATATGGAAAAGTGTGTCGGTTTACGTCTAGAGCTACATGTAGATATAAGATATGAGTACTATATGTCGTCCACTTATATCAAGCTCCCTTTATGGTGCGGGAGTGAACCAGTTTGACCAGTATCCACCTTGACGACCTGATCATGGGGTCGCACCTCAGATCCACGACACCTTAATTATATGTCCCTTTGATGCATGTCACAGTATTAGTAGTAGTAGATGGGTTGTTGCCCACAGCCCTTTGTGTCGCATAGGCCGGTAGTCTGTTGCCATTAGGGGCAAAGCTGGGTTATGATCGGGGCTATGCGTAGACAAGCCACTGGTGGATGGGCTCACGATGTCCGACGAGGTAACCAAAGGCTGTACGGATAGACTGTATTTTGTGGGAGGCAAGTAGTCCTGGTTCCCTAGAGAGTGCTGTGTGCTATCAGTCTCCCTTTCTAGTTGAGGGTTGTGAGTGTGTAGTGGATTGACATATATGTCTCATTCCTATAATGAGTTGACTAGACTAGAGACTGGTTGAGTCTAAAGTGTAGTCAGTCCCCGTTATATCCATATTGTTTGGTAATTTGATATTTTGAGATAGCCTTTATTATTGATTGTGATTGGGATTGATTAGGATTATATGATTTTATGATATCGTATTAGGACACTACTGTGTATTAACCATTCACTTAATGATTTCATTTTCTATAATGATATTTTATTATATGGATGATTCACCTATTTGATATAATATTCTTGTTTTCTGTTGAATGTTTTATATGGGTGATGACATCTTTATACATGATTTTGGTGATATTTATGATATGAGATACTTCGGTGATCTTTTAAGTTGTAATTATAAACGATGCATATGTCAGTCCGAGACATGTCAGGAACAAGGAGGACATGACCAGCATTTGTTTTATTAGGTTAGAGGAGATCTATATTCAGATCATGTATGTTGTTTATATGTCATTGATTCATTGTATATGTTTGACAATGTGACATATATTGGTTGTTATCATATTTATTGAGATATTAGACATACGAGATGTAATATACTCTTATGAACTTATTGTACTTTATACTATATGTTATCGCTGCGATTCTGGCCTGTATTCTTTGTTATTTCTTATATATTATGTATTGTTCTATCCTCCAGGCATACATGTTTATTGCTTTGTAAAGATACTGTGTACATATTGATGTGTTATTTATTTGAAGATTTAATACATACCAGTGTTAGCTCAAGGGATTATTCACATTTGTACCTCATATAGCCTCATTCTTTGTATTATCTAATAGTACTACTCTGTAATACTCTTGGATAGTATGAGTATAGAGATGGGGTGTTACAATTCTCCTTACTAATTTATGTGTTATACTTCATATATTTAATTATTGACAATTATAGAATTTTATGAAGTGATTTGGAGATTATTGAGTTGATTTGGGCTTATATTTGTGTTATAGACGTGATTATATTAACTCGTTAATTGTTTAATCCTTTAAATGGCTATTTTTGAAAATAATTAGTAACCTAAGAATTTGATTTTAGGTTAATTGAATGATATTTAGTTATATAATGATAGATTAGAGGCTAATTGCATGTAATAATTGAGAGCACGCCATTAGTTAGTGATAATTAAACTAATTTAAATGGTTTTGAAATTAGTTAGTAAGCTAATTTAGTTAGTTTTGAGCTCTATACTTATTATTAAAGTGATTAGAGGGTTAATGAAGCTAAATTGGTATTTATAAACATTGATTAAGTGGAAGAATGTTTTTCATAAGCAAAGAAGTATTTTATAAAATAATAGGATGTTTTATAAAATAACAAATGAAGTTCAATTAGTATTTATAAAACGATTGATTTGCTCACTTGAATGTATGTGTGTGTATACATGCACGAACGAGTATACATATACGTGTATTTGGAGCTAAGCGACAATTAAAACAAATATAGTATTGTAGTTATAACTGTTGTGTGTTTGATTGTTTTATACGTTTGCAATTGTTTGATTATATAGAAATATAATTGATTACAAGTCTGTTGCGAGCATTTCACGTAGGTATAACGACTATCAGGTGCGCAAAATTGCTTGAGAGTATACCGCGCCGAGCAATCGTCCTGGTGAAGTCCATAATGTGATTTATGTTATGGTTGTGCATTGCGTGAGCATGCATGAATGAGTATATCGACACACGTATAGGCTACGCACAAGGCGAGGCGCCTGGGTATGTCGTTTTGGCGTATTAAAGGAAGCCGGGTCCCTATAATTGCCCGTTGAACTCTCCTCGTGCAAAGAATGAGTTTTGGTATCGAAATAAAATTTTGTATACTTAAGAAGCTACTTCCAAAATGTCAACAAATGAAATCCGGTAGATAATCGATGGGATGGGGGCTGGCTCTAGTAAGGCGACTCATCGAGTGAAACGTCGGAGGAAACAACGCGTGAATTAGCGATCGTTTGGCGGGATTTGCCCCTGCCTAGGCTCATTGCTTAGAACCTGTCAATTCAGTCGATTGAATAGGTCCATTCAGTCACCAGTCGAGAGGAAACAGGCCATCTCTGCCCTGGTTCAATCAACTGAATGGAACCCCTGTCGATTGACCTATTGTGTGTCGTGCAAACTTCAAAACGTGATAACTTTTGCATATGAAGTCGGATTGAGGTGACGTTTGGACCGTTGTTCACCATTTTATGAGGCCAAACTGTGAAATTTAGGTAGCCTTTGGAGTACTTTGATTTCGATGTCCACGTGGGATCCACCTTGGTACGTATTTCAAAATCGTAGATTTTAAGGTAAACCGGGAGGGTATAGTGGAAGAGTATTATGACATTGAGGTTATGTGTTCCATTTGGAATGCGATTTGGGTTAGTACGGGGTTTTTATAGAGTTGTCAAGTGGGTTTTTAGGCCGTGGCGACTGGAGCCGTGCATGGCGATTCCATACGTTATATACAGAGTGAGTCCGTACGCTAAGATTTCTACCTTAGAGTAATATACGATTGTTTGGTGTTCACTTGTTGTGACAAACCAAGGGTATGGATTTATTCGACCTACCCTGGGTATAGACTTATGTGACCTACCCAGGTATCGACCTTGTTGTGGTGTACCTAGAGTGTTGTCGATGGCCATGACACACTCGACACGATCTTTTGGGACCACGAATAGCTTTATCTTGTTGTGATCGCTTGGAAGTTTTGGGTCCTACGTTTGTAATCTTATGAACGTTTTGTCATAGTAATAGTGACCATACACATTGTGGCGTACCTATTTGGTCTTAGCAGTATTGACTATATGCATTGTGGCATACTTATTTGGTCTTTGTAGTAGTGACCATACGCGTTGGGGCGTAGCATCGGTCTTAGCAGTAGTGACCATACGCGTTGGGACGTATCTTATCGATCTTAGTAGTAGTGATTGTTGTTTTGGGGTCACGGTTTGATTATGGTATATTTGTACTATATTATTAGTGGTTTTGGGCTAGTGTAGCACAATGGAAGATATTGTGCTAACTTGTCACAGGAGAAGAGCAGTTTATGGTATGATCTCCTGCTTTTGAGAAGGATTTACTATACTTGTTTATAGGCAGTCCGGATTACCCCGAGCCAAGTTTGTAGAGAGGGTCTACTGTGATTTAGTAGTTCTTATTTATTTGTATATAGTTTTAATATACAGTGTTTTGAGATAGTTTCCTTCACACCAGACTTTATGTCTGACCCACGTTTTGTCCTTGTCTGCGCCACTACACATAAAATACTTTTGGTAGCGTTGAAAAAACGCTACCATAACTTATGGTAGCGTTTTAGAGAACACTGCTATACGACATGCAACTAAAAGTCTAAAACTTTTTGTTGCGTTGTAGTAAACGCTACCAAAAGTCACTTTTAAATGCAACTATAGGTATTTTCTGTAGGATTTAAAAAACGCTACCAAAAGTCACTTTTAAATGCAACTATAGGTATTTTCTGTAGGATTTAAAAAACGCTACCAAAAGTCACTTTTAAATGCTACTATTTACGGTTGATGGTTTATACCATTTCCAGCAATCGCTTATATACTATTCATATTAAAACGAATGATCAATCGCATAATTTTCATATATTCAAACAAACAATTAAATCACATAATTAGCATATACAAACAATCAATCATATGATCATCATATTCAAATAATTGCAAAAACGTGCTAATCTCATAATCAAATATAATATCCATAATCAATTCGATAGTAGTTTTTCAACAAAATAAGTCACATACTACAAGCATTCACAGACAAGTTTCCACAAATGGTACAAACAAAATATGACAACATATATAACAATTAAATTCATGTTCGTTGCTTGATTACCAATAGTTCTTTTTTGTCGACAGTCTTCGCTTCGAAATAGCTAATTACCTGCAAACGAGTTTAACAATCAACAATATATATATATATATATGTGTGTGTGTGTATATATATATATGTATATATATATGTATATATATATGTATATATGAAAATCATGTAATCTATAACTCGATATTCTATATTAACACATATTAACAAAAATTGTTCTATTTTTATATGCATCCTATATAGTTCCCCAACGAATACACAATTTTCAATTTACACAGATATTCAGATCAAAACTGGGTTAGAAGTCTGACTGGATTTCATTCTATGTGCAGATTGTGTATTCAGTACTATGGGTAGATTGTGTATTCAGTACTATGGTCAAGTTAAATCTTATAAAATATGAAAAAGTATCTAGAACGTCCGTAATCCATCGATGATGCATCCATCCACTAATTGAAATGTACAATTTTCTTTACCCTTGTCGTTTTCTATCAATTGGGTTCTCTACAACAAAAATATTCCCTAAATTCACATTGCCGTAACTGTATTAGGCAACAACTGTAATGTCAGTTACTTCCATTTATTTGTGTTAGCCCTCTTGTATAACTACATTTGTGTAATACATGTGCAATGACATAACGATTAATCTGAGTAGACAGTTTTAGGAAAAATGGTTTATTTAAGTTTTAGTTTCAAGTGTATCAATTGTTGTGGCTCTGCAGATAAACATGTTTACCATAGAGGATATGTACTGAAATGTTGTGGCTTTGCAGATAAAAACTTAAATGTTGTGATACAGATTTTTTTTTAATACCCGAATAAACAGAACTAAAACTTAATGTTGAGATATGATGTACTGAAAAATAATACTTACTGGAACTTGATTCTCCAATGACATATGCTGCTGGCCAAGCTATCGTAGTACCAAAGGCATCTTCCATGTACATACACTCAGATGTAGGTCGCCATAGCAATGCGTCATTAACTCTCACAAAGTTTACCCAAACTCATGAAAATTATTAAGGAATCTCAAATCTCACCAAACTCACAGTTTACATAAGTAAAAGGAGTAGCAGGTAGGCCAAATTATTAAGGAAATTTGTATGTTGTGTACAATAGCATGTGCTGTTGTATACAATAGCAGCAGCACATGGCTGCTCTATAGTGTAGGGGCAATGCCACCTTTACTGCATAGTGGAGTGTACGTTTAGAGTGCTTTCATGTCAGGCGAAAACAAACAAATAGTTACCTGAGGAGTTACTTTAGCCTTGCAAGGAGAAGTCAAAATGTTTGCATATGTACAAGGCAATGACTCAGCTAAATAAAACTTGGTGTACATATGTACAAGGCAATGAATCAATAATGAATATCTTTTGATAGATATTGAAATACATGCTTTTCTTGTAGTGTATACTTTTAACAAGTAACAAGAGTCAACATCCAAGTGTCCCTAAACATTTTTGTTTGTATTGATCTTTGGATATGAGACAATCAACTCCAAAATATAGAGTGAAAATGTTATTTAAATTGATAGAGTAATAATTCAATTGCCTATCTAAACCAACATAATGTTTGTAATAATGTAATACTTTGTATTTTGATAAAAAATATGACCTTGGTATTCTTGAATCAAATCAATATGCTTCAGTCTTGGTACGATTTGCAAGCGCACCGATGAGATTTCCACATGGAAAGGTCTGCATATATATACCAATATATATTAGAAAATAGTTCTGCAAAAATGTACATGTACAAAAGAACAAAGTATTAAAAGAGATAAGTCCACATGTACAAAACACTTTGCAATACCCCCTCCCACTCGTGATTATTCTCCAGCTAACACGGATTGGACCCCATAACAACCACCTCTTCTGGATTGGAGTCATCGCAACTGAGCTTCGCTTTTTCTCACCTCGGCTTTCATCCGTAATAGCATTTATGTTTGCACCATACTTTGTTAACTGCTCATTTCAAGATGGCCGGTGCCTCAACAAATATCCACATTCTCTAGTCACACTGTTCTTAACCTCAGCATCCGCCCTTAGCTAGTAGTATACCTCCAACAAGCACACTGTTACTGCACTTCAACTAACTTAGTTTCAGCAAACTATATAACATATCAGCCATCACACATCAAAGAAAGTCGACCTCCTATCCTCAGATTGGATCCCTGCAAATAGTTTCAGCCAGCTCAGTGCTAGCTTCACATCATATCTCTATAAACCTCTCCCTTCGGACAAGCCTATCTCCGAATGTGTGCAGTGCAACTCAAACTTCGGTCAAGTCTTCTGACTAGCCACATTCAATTTCAGTGATCGGCCATGTCTCCCTTTTGATAAGCATTTACTGTTGTCTTTGAATCCTTGAAACGTGAGCTGCTTCATTTTGGTCTTTCCTATTTTGCACCTGCTTTAGTTTCATGGCATCTTATGCTGCAATAATTCCATGACCGTGCAATGCAATCTACTACATCTCTCCTCTGTGCTTTCCCATTTGCAACTGCCTTCATCATATATTATCACTTGATTAACGAAGGATATTATAATTTTCACCCACTAATTTTATATGAACTACTTATCTATACTTATTAATACTGAATATAACTTTGACTTTGCATCATATGTTATCACATGATTATAAATGTGCATTTCTAGGAACAAAATTATTTTTTCACTAACCTTCAAAGAATTTTTTTTACTCAATACTAGGTCTTTTCCACTCTATATGCAAGGAATCTAAAAAGGAGAAATAGCATATCAATATAAACTACTAACTCGTGTTTCAAACGTACAAAGCACAATTGACAAAATTTTGATTTCATATACACATGAACTCAAAATCAAACTAAATCAAGGTTTTCTCAACGTACCTCTCATCTATAAATGAAATAACCACTAACGATAACTTTAGAAGTAACCCAAACCATACATACTCCATGTAGCAATAGTAGACAGAGATGGGAGATCATATTTCATGAGTGACTAAGCAAATTATAGCAAATAATACAATAGTAATTAAAATTGGTGACAAAAATCTGGTGTGTTCTCTCATTATGATCTTTTTTTCTGACCAAGGTATAAAAATATAAGTCTTTACCGCTAGATAATACCATATGTGTGTATAAAGTCACCCGTTTCAGAAATAATAGTTGATAAATGAACAATCTTTCACAATAAAGCTCGTGTTTGACTTTGTATGGGTTTCTTAATAAACCAAGATGCAAGCACTTATGACTATATAGCAACTGCTATGTTAGTTAACAAAATAAAAGGAGGACATGAACATACCAAATAGTGCACTTGCAAGGCTATTATTTTCCATGTATTCGTACACAAGTAGTAATTGATTTCCTTTAATACCATATCCATAAAGTCTCACTAAATTCGGATGATGTAAAGCAGATATTAACCCAACCTCATTAATAAATTCACGGTTTCCTTGCCTTGACCGGGAAGAAAGTTGCTTCACCGCTATCTTTGAACCATCTCGCAGCACTCCCAGAAATTAAAATTAAGAACGTGAATTAAAGGATGAAGTGTACAAATCGTATCAATACAAGATTATAATCATTACCTTGTAAACAGGACGAATCTGCCTTCGCCTATTTTGTTTGCAATATCAAAACTGTTGGTGGCAGCTTTAATCTGTCTCAAGGTAAATGTACTAGTCTGCAACTCTAGACCTTCATGTTCGCCATGCATAGCATGTTTTCTTCTCTAGCAAATCCAAACTATGATTTGCATCTAGATTAAGTTGTATTACTTCAGTTAGAATAGTATGATATAATGCAATCATCTTGCTATGTAGCATGTATCGCACAAAATGTTGACATTAAACACATATATCTGAAGATTATTTGCTGTATATTATTCTCTTCATAAAAATTAACATGTATTGGTTTCCAAATTGAATTAAAAGGGAGGAATCCATCGTAAATAAACTAATATACTTTTAGAACAGCTGCTTTAGTGAATGTTCTTTGGTTTACATTTTACTAGTGGTAAGATAACTATGTGCATGTTCCAAAAATTAGATAAAGACATAAGAGCTAAATCTACCACTGTATGACTGGTGTGACTTTGACTAAGTGGGGTTTAGAGGACATGGTAATATAATTCAAATAAAAATAAAAATAAGAAATAGTGAAACAAACCTCTTCAATATTGACATCTGAAGAAATAAAACCAGGTTTAGTTTTGCCACTGAAAACAATTTCTGTAGATGCTCTAGATCCGTATAACTAAGGGTACTTTAGCAGTGTTTTTCGACTTATATCTTTGTCCAATATTCCAACTATTATTTTCGGTAGAGTATAGATGACAGAGTAATGATATATTGCCATAGCTTGTACACCTCTCGCTAGGAATAATAACTCAGTGAATATGAACACAAGAGATGGATGGTAACTAGTACACTAACAGTGGAAATTGCAAAGAAAGCTAATTATATCCAGTATACATAGTTTACAATCCAAAAAACAGCAAAATACAAATTATAAAGCAATAACATAGTTTACACTTCAAAATGTAGAACTAATGAAGCCAATAACCTAAGAAAATATACAGCATATAAATTCATACATATAACATCACACCCTAGTTTACAGACCTATGGACCGCATAATATAAGTGTGTCCCTATCAAAATATTTCTTTATAAATAATAGTATAAAACTTTGCACCAAAATTTATATGTTTGAAACTAGTATCATATTTTATAACTTGATCAGTTCTCCTATTTTCAATTTACAAGCTCACGCATTCACGAACTTCTCAACGTACATCACACTCAAATGCACACAAGAACCCAGGTTTATCAGACTTAAAATAAAATCCAAGTATAAATTGAAATTTGTCTTAAGGTGTTATTGGCATATATGTGTAGATAAGGACATGTGCAAGCAAAGATAAAATGAGGTATGGGATATACTACTGCAACCTGATGGTAATCTATCCATTTCAGTACGTTGGCATATATATTGGGGTTGCAAACTCACTCTCCTCATAAGCAAAAAAACATAGGCAGCAATTACCATTGAAACGCTGCCATTAAGTGCATCTAAAAGCATATTTTCTTGTAGTGCTTGTAATTATATTTTCAGAGAATACTCTAGATCTCATAAGTCATAATAATGATAAGAAGTGTAAGTTTGCTTCACTTCAATAAATAATACAACAATTAACTTAATCTATAAAAAATCATCATGATATTTAAAAAATTGAATAATCAAGAATTACCAACACAGTGAACAGCATATGACTACCGAAGAATAGCAACTAAGCCTAAATCACCAATATTAACTTCGCCTTGGTTGCCATTAATCAAAATATTGTCATATTTGAGGTCTTTGTGTATTAGGGAGGGTCATAGCTATGAAGATAAGCAAGACCATCCAAAATTTGCCTACACCAATTTTTCACTGCTCTAATATTAACCTTTCTCTTCTTCTATCTAAATCTAAGAGGGAAAAAAATAAAACAATGAAATGGGTTAATCAAAAACATTTATTTTCGAAAACCCTAAAACTAAAATTGAAAATTCATATAAACTTATTGTCTATGATTCCAGACGTAAACATATCAGTGACAAAATTGATGTTCCTCTTTGAAATATCCACCCATGGCAAATAAACCTTCATAATATTTTGTGTTTCAAAGTTTCCAACAAATGGATCTCTCAAATGTAATCTTTCTATGTCGTCTGGGCATTGAAGAAAATCATGAAGCTTCACTTGATTCCAAGCAACTTCAATTCCTTCATACTCAGCGAAAGCTTTATAGCTAAAAATTCATGAAAACATCAGTAAAAAAGCCATTAATTAGAAATTAATATTCTCATCCATGTACAAAAATATTGAAATGAAGATTAACCCTAACCAAACTTTGAATAAGTAATTGAACTTAATTTAAATTCCAAACTTATTACAGGAAAAGTTGGATCGAACCTTATAACAAGTAAAAATAAATCAGGAAGCATCAAATCAAGATTATGAATTCAAATCTCATTCAAATTTGAACGAATTTGATAAATCAATGAATCTATTGAAAGCTCACCAGCATGGCATGGAAGGCTGAGAAATGAAGCGATGTTGTGAAGGCATTCGGTTGGCAAGATACTAGTGGTGATGGATGAGGTTCTAAGTTGAAGATAAAGGAGGTATGCTTTTTATGAATCGGAGAAATTTTTTTGGTTTCAGACTCAGGAGAAGTTTATTTTACAGTTTTAGGTAGGGAATCGAAATAATTAAGAAAGGAAAGCGGGAAGGAAAAAGATTCACCGTTTCTAGGGCGGGATTAGATTAGTAGCGTTGATTTCTTGTACTTTTTTAATCTTTTAAGTCAATGCTTATGTCATGACAACTCTCAGGACTCGATTGAGTAGTTCAAGAGTTGGTGCTTTTTGAGATACGCTAGAAGAGTGTGCGACTGGAGCACTTTGGAGGCGTGACATCGAAATTTAGAGATATATACACCTGTTATATGTATATGAGACTGTTGTTTCATATATTCATTCAGAACCTCATTCTACTGGGAGTAGATATATTCTAATTTACTATATTGATATCTATTTATCAGTTGTTTCCGCTAGTGCAGTCTCTTATATATTGTCATCTTATTTTGTTTATGTATATTTAGTATATTATATGTCATCATTACGTTGTGAGATCTTATCGATGTCTTAATTTAGTATTTGGTTCTAATTTTACCCCAACAATATGTCCTTTGTGGTATTCGAAAGTCGTGCGATGATCTAAGACACATACTTTTGGGTATTACGAAGGACGGGTTGTTACGGTTGGTATCAGAGCTTAGACTCAACACTCGGACCAAGTAGACCAGTTTGAGTTAATCAGTCTAGTTGAAGGAGATACGTTGAGAGAGCGTACCTGTATTTTTCTACTATATAATATTGTATACACCGCTTGTCTTTTGGACTTGATTTGTTTCTGCCGCTAATTGCTAAGGTATATTCGTCAGGCTATCCATATAAGCAGACGAAATATAGGAGTGACTAAGGATAGGCAATCTGAGATGTCTGATTAGTTCAAAGACTATTTAGCTATCGCAAAAGATGTCTTGTCGCCCCTGAACATTTCCAGTTGATTTCGGTTAGTGCCAGAAGTGGTGTGGCCCTTTGGGCATCAGTATTTTTAGCTCCACTAGCTTTAGACTCTTCGAAACAGTGTCGGAATTTCCTTAGCCTTGGTGGGAAGCCATATCTGAGTCCTAAGACTGTTGTTGAAGCACGGTTTTGGATAGATGCATGAGAAAGCTTCCATTGATGTAAGTCTAGGGAATATCCACTTAAGGAAAAGTACTTCTCGGCATTTGGGGAAGGGATACTTTGGCTGGGTAGGGTGTAGTTTTTGTGTGGTTGATAAGCAGACCTATGATTCAGAATTTATTCAGATGTCGCTATAAGTTCTCAGTTCATTTCTAAGATCGAGACGAGCGTGTAGCTTGAGTATTCCATCCATCTTAAGCAGGACAACTTGTCAGTGAAGGAATGTTGACCAACTTAACCTTTTGTTTTTGAGGTGGTCGGTACTCCGTTGTTGTAGGCAAGGAGATTAGCCTTGGATCTTAAGCATTGGTTGGGGGTTCATTGCTTAGCCTTATGCATATTAGGGTTCACTTTCGACTATCTCGTTGGGATGGTTCTCCTTTGTGAGAATGCCCATGAGATACTGTGGAATTAATGAAAGTGAAAAGCAACCCAAACTCCGACTAAGGCGTAACGACTATGATACAAGGAAGATCGAGCTTGCTCGAAAAAGAAAAGCCGACCTAGTATGTCACTCCCGTGGCATATGGGAGGATTTCGCTATGGAATGTCGTCCAGCTAAACCGAAGCGTAATGCTTTGATTTCGACCAGCTTAATTACTTGAAGAAGGACCGTTCTACATTTTCGAAGGGTGTGTAAGTGATGATGGCTTATGCCTCTCAAGCATTTTTGAGTCTTAGCGGGCTTACGGCTCAGGAAAAGTGAAAGGAGCTTATGTAGTAAGATATGCTCTATTTTTGGAAACTTACTTATGTTCCTTCCGACACTTGAGCGGTATATTTTATATGTTGCTAGTTACTCGGTAGATAGGCTAAACTTGACACCTATAATAGTAGGTAAATTCTTCGGTAGAGATAACCTTATACGAGTCACCTTAGTTGCAAAACCGAGGTGAAGCGACTGAGGTGTTACCATTCAAACTTGATGCATGAGCTTTCAAGTTGAGTGGGATCGGTCGATGAAGCATGAATTATTTATATCCAGACTGGGTTCGGTGGTTTCCCGGTATTGAGTAGAGGCCGAGTGGATGACTTATAAGCGTTTGTTTAGAGTCATTCGTGTCATAATTGTTTTCCTTTGTGTCAGTAAACCTCAGGTGGTAGGAGTAATCCCATGTGCCAAAAGGGGTACTTTCTAAAGATTGGTCCATTCACATACCAGTCTTAACCTATAGTTCGAGCGTATATTTTCTAGGTGATTTGCACCAGTTAGGATAGGGTTTTTCACTTGATTCTGATAGATAAACACTTGATTCAGATTTTTGAGATGACTAGGAGATTTCCAAAGCATGACCTTAGTTGTGCAAGGAGATTTCTATAGTCGGACCAAGGAACTGGATCAGAGTTTGCACGGATGGAGTCAGGTGGCTACCCTAATTTCACAAAGAAATCTTGTGAGCAAATGTAGGGTTGGAGCGATATTGTGTCATTTAGAATGATCTTTAGAAATTATAAAATTTTAGTGTAGTATAATTATTGCATGGGAGAGTTCGAGGAAGGATTTCTTGACTATTTTTGTGGCAATTCAGATAATCTCCTAAGTGACGAGATGATACTCGCCTAGGCAAGCATCGTAGTACACTTAGTATATTATCCTTATTAACATTATGCGGTAGAGGTGCGTTTGAATCTAAGAAAACCCAGGAAATTGTAAATGATTTAGTGATGATTTAATTTGTATAATTTTCTCTTCTAAAGAATGAGTTTTGTTTGGAATAAAAGGAAAGTTGAAGCATTGGTTGATGGATTTATTCGAGAGTTCTGAGACTTGATGATTCTGCATATCATATAGGTTTTCCTTCTCATAGCGTGAGGTGTAATAGTCTTTCGTGTATTGTATTCACGAAAGGGGTTACACCACTTAGGCATTTATTCCTTTTAAATGACGGACAGACTCATTGGAGTTTATGGTTCAACATGCGCATTTGACTTTTAGATGGTTACCGGGTATGTTGGTATAGACTCTTTTAAATATTTCATTATTTTGTTGCTTGCTATTGCTTGTTGTTTGTTATTGCTTGTTTTTTACTGTTGTTACTACTGCTTATATTTTCTTGCTATTATTTGATGTTGTTTGTTGTTGTTTGATTTTTCTATTAGCTGATTTATATTGTTGGTTGATTCTTGTCGATTGCTTGTTTGCATGTTTAATAATTTGTATGCCAATTATTATTGCTTATTCTTGCTTGCTATGATTTGATCGTTGCTCGTGGCCTGATTGTTGTTTGTTGCTGATTATTATTGATTAATTAGAGGTTTATTATATGACATAATTAAGTGCATATAGCAATAATGAATTCCTACCGTCGGGGGTTACTCCGGGATACGTATAGTTAGATAAATTGTATCGGTCTTATATTACTAACCATACATTGTATCGACCTTATATTAGTGATCATGTACAGTATTGATCTTATATAAGTGATCATACATTGTAGTCTTCATGCCTATTATTGGATCCTGATAGACGTCTGGGTACGTTAGTGTACTGGCTCTATTTATAATTGAATCGTGACAAATGTTTGAGTACGTTAGTGTACTGGCCCTGTTTATCTGGAATCGTTGGATCACAATAAGTGTCCATTGTTGACTATACCCATCAATATGATAGGTATTAATTTGTATTCCTTAGCTATCTAGAATAGATGCATATCATCCATGCCCGCTATGGGGCGAGATGGGATCTGTACGAGTCCACTGCCATTTGATGTGACTCGAAGTTAGTGGTATAGTTTGGGACCAACTCACTTGAGCTTATTCTCCAATTGATTATCGTGTATGACTATAGTAGTACCGGTTACAACACTGAGGTTATACAAGTTTAAATTCTGTGTTTGTGAAATACTCTTAGTATAGTACAATTGGGTACTAGAAAACTGATTTATAGCAATTTAAATGCTTATTTGCTTTGATTGGCATTCGAGTAGTGAGAAGCTATCTTAAAGGAGGAATGGATTTTTTGAGAATGTGGGATGAGGTAGGTCATTGCATATTTCCTTATGTGTGATTCATTCTAATTTGGGAGTTCCGAGATGCTGATTACACAGGGGAAGGTACTGTTGGAATTTTCCGTAACTGAGATTCGAAAAGTTTGGTCCGTCCTGTTACTTTCTTGTATTCATAAGAATTTCGAGGACGAAATCCTTTTAAGAAAGGGAAAATGTAACAACTGGCATATTTAACAATAATATATTTAAATAGTTAATTTAAATATTATGTCGTTATTGAATTGGAAGTCTAAAATGAAATTTTTTTCCCATACGGTCGAATTAGGACTTGAGACCACTTCTGTTGAGTCCGGATCGATGTTGCGAATCAAAATTAGTATAAGTAATATATTTCGACCGATGAATTTTTAGCTAGTAGCATGCGTTCCATTCGTAAATCGTTCCAGTAAGCTAACTTTTTTATACGATGGGATTAGGTCCCGAAACCTTTTTCATTAAGTCCGGAATGGCATCCCGACTTTGGATGAGTATAAGGTTCGATATGTTTGGAGTTTGGAATTTCGGGGATGAATAGTGATTTCTAGAGGGGAATAAAAGTTGGATATGAGCCAATCTCATTAGCTTGCCCATAAGTTAGATTATATGAAGCTAACTCCTCATCCACTTTTCATTTCACGTTTCATTATATCCATCTCCTCTAATTACTTTCTTAATCTCTTCTTAAACCTAAGCCCCAAATCCAACCAATTCTCTTCATAGAAAATTCCTAAATTCATGGAAAAATCACTACAATTCTAATTAAGGGAAGACTCACCATCTCTCAAAGTATTGGAGCTTGATTCAAAGTAGAGAGCTTCATCCAAATTTCTCAAGAGAAGAAAAATTAGGATTTTGATGATTCTTGCTACTTGTTAGCAAGGTGAGTGGGATGATTCTCCTTACTAGTTTATGTGATATACCTTATATATTTGATTATTGATGATTATAGAATTTTATGTAGTGATTTGGAGATTACTGATTTGATTTGGGCTAATATCTATGTTATAGCATGATTATATCAACTCATTAATTGTTTAATCCCTTAAATGACTATTTTTGAAAATAGCTAGTAACCTAAGAATTTGATTTTAGGTTAATTGAATGATATTAAGTTATATAATGATAGATTAGAGGCTACTTGCATGTGTAATTCAGAGCATGTCATTAGTTAGTAATAATTAAACTAATTTAAATGGTTTTGAAATTAGTTAGTAAGTTAATTTAGTTAATTTTGAACTCTACACTTATTATTAAAGTGATTAAAGGGTTAATGAAGCTAAATTGGTATTTATAAACATTAGTTAACTGAAAGTATGATTTTCATAAGCAAAGAAGTATTTTATAAAATAATAGGATGTTTTATAAAATAACAAATGAATTTCAATTAATATTTATAAAATGATTGATTTAATCACTTGAATGTACGTGTGTGTATACATGCATGAGCGGGTATACGTATACGTATATTTGGAGCTAAGCGATAATTAAAAAAAATATAGTACTGTAGTTATAATTGTTGTGTGTTTGGTTGTTTTATACATTTGCAATTGTTTGATTATATAGAATATAATTGATTACAAGTCCGTTGCGAGCATTTCACGTAGCCATAACGACTATCGTGTGCGCTAAGTTGCGTGAGAGTATACCGAGCCGAGCAATCGTCCCGGTGAAGTCTGTAATATGATTTATGTTATGCTTGTGTATTGCATGAGCATGCATGAATGGGTGTATCGACATGTATGGGCTACGAATAAAGCAAGGAAGTTGGGTATGTCGTTTTGGCGTGTTAGAGGAAGCCGGTCGCAATGATTGCCCGTTGAACTCTATTCGTGCAAAGAGTGGATTTTCGTATCGAGAGTGGTTTTCGTATACTTAAAAAGCTACTTGTAAAATGTTAACAAATGAACCCCAGTAGATGTTCGATGGGATGGAGGCAGGATCTAGTAGCAAGGCGACTCATCGGGAGAAGCGTCGGAGGAAACGACGCTTGAATTGGCAATCGTTTAGTGGGATTTTCCCTTGCCCAGGTTCATTTCTTGGACCTGTCAGTTCAGTCGACTAAATAGGTCCATTCAATTAACTGGTAGAGAGGATACAAGCCATCTCTGCCCTAATTCAGTCGACTGAATGGAACCCCAGTCGACTGACCTACTATGTGTTGTGCAAACTTCAAAACACGATAACTTTCGCATACGAAGTCGAATTGATGTGAGGTTTGGACAATTGTTCACCATTTTTCAAGGCCAACCTATTAAATTTTGGTAGGTTTTGGTGTACTTAGATTTAGAGGTCCACATGGGATCCACCCCGGCACGTATTCCAAAACCGTAGAAAGGTTATATTGGAAGAGTACATGACATTAAGGTCATGCGTCCATTTGGAATGCAATTTGGGTTAGTATTGGGTTTTGATAGAGTTTTCCACTATGTTTTTATGCCGTAACGACTGGAGCCGTGCGTGGCAATTTCATACATTACATTGGAGTGAGTCCGTACTATAAGATTTTGACCTTAGAGTAATATATGATTTGTTTAGTATTGACTTGTTGTGACACACCAAGGGTATAGACTTATGTAACCTACCCAAGGTATGGACTTATGTGACCTACCCAGGTATCGACCTTGTTGTGGTGTACCTAGAGTGTTATTGATGGTCATGACACACTCGCCACGGTCGTTTGAGACCATGAATAGTTTTGTCTTATTGTGATTACTTGAACATTTTGGGTCCTACGTTCGTAATCTTACGAATGTTTGGTCTTAGCTGTAGTGACCATACGTGTTGTGGCATAACTATCGGTCTTAGCAGTAGTGACCATATGCATTGGGGCATATCTTATCGATCTTAGCAGTAGTGGTCATTGTTTGAGGATCACGATTTGATCATGGTATATTTGTACTATATTAGTAGTAGGTTTTAGGCTAGTGTAGTGCAATGGAAGATATTATGCAAACTTTGTGTTACAGGAGAAGAGCAAGTTATGGTACGATCCCCTACTTCTAAGATAGATTTACTGTACTTGTTTATAGGCTGTTCGGATTACCCCTGAGCCACGTTTGTGGAGAGGGCCGGTTGTGATTCAGTGGTTCCTTTTTATTTGTATATAGTATTAATTTACAATATTTTGAGAAAGTTCCCCGCACACCAAACTTTATGTCTGACCCGTGTTTTGTCTTTGTCTGCTTATGTCATGACAACTCTCGGGTACTCGATTGAGTAGTTTGGGAATCAGTGCTTTTGAAAATATGCTAGCAAAGTGCGCAGCTTGTGCATTTTGGAGGTGTGGTATCGATGTTTAGAGATATATATACTTGTTATTTTATTTGTACATGACAGGCCTGTTATTTGTATATGAGACTGTTGTATCAGATATTCATTCAAAACTCCATTCTATTTGGAATAGATGTATTCTGATTTTCTATATTGATATCTATTTATTAATTGCTTCCGCTAGTGCGGTCTCTTATATATTGTCATCTTATTATGTTCATGCATATTAAGTATATTATATGTTTTCATTCCGTTGTGAGATCTTATCGATGTCTTAGTTTAGTATTTGGTTCTAATTTTTCCCCGACAATCTGTCCTTTGTGGTATTTGAAAGTCGTGCGATGATCTAAGACGCATACTTTTGGGTATTACGAAGGGCGGGTTGTTACAATGACTTACGTTCAATATAACATGTCAACGTTTTAGCATAACTTATCATTTTTTTGGCTACTTAATGGCACAGACAAAGAAATCCCTTGTATTCAAAAACATACTTTGTAAAAGCAAGTTACTTTTAAACAAACCGACCTTTGAAAATAAAGTGATTTAAAATTAGAAACTTTATTTGATTAGTTAAAATTAAATTTAAACCTTTTACTTAATTAATAATTAAATAATAATTAAACCCTTACTTAATAAATAATTAAATAATAATTATCCTTTTACTTAATTAATAATTAATTAATAATTAAATAATAAATAAACATTTTTAATTAATAATTAAATAATAATTAAACCTTTACTTAATTGATTAATAATTAATTTTTTTACTTAATTAATTAATAATTAATTCTTTACTTAATTAATTTATAGTTCCCTTTCACTTAATTAATTAATAATTAATTATTGAAAATATTTTTAATAGTTTAAAATTCCTTTTTAATACTTATAATATATTTTAAAAGACTTTTCAAAAATATTTAAAGTAAAAACCCTTTTTAGTTTACACAAAAGTTGTCAATTCACGAACTACATCCATAACGACTATCGCTATATGGACCATAACTTTCTAACTTGCTTTATATATCAAAATATCATTTAAATATTTTCCTTTTATATTTAAATTACTTAAATAACTTTGTAAAATGGTTTTTAAACCCAAAAGTAAAGTTCGAAAACGCTTCGAAAACATTTTTTTTGGTAAATCATTTTGGAAACATTTTAAAAAGATAAGGAAATAAACAAGTTTTTAAACTACACGGACATCGATGTCGAAAATAAACCAATTCAAGTACTAATTTTCCATTCAACATCCAAATGTCCATATACATAAGCACCTACATATATACAAGGGTAAATAACATTCCTAAAGCAAGGAAAGGTTATTACTTGTACATTATTACTTAAATACATCGACCATATTTTCCATTCATCACAAATCATCACATATAAATATAAACAACGTTACTTTCCAAACCAAACAACTATTATTATCACCAAACATAAAGTTTAAAACATTTGGTTTTAAAACTGAGATTTACTCACCAAACTCCCCACGAATACAACCAAACCATTACCTCTTTTGAACCGACACACAAACTTGGTTTTTCTTTGTAAAAACTTGATTTTTAAAGCTTTGGAAAGGCTAGAGGGGCTTGGCCTAGGCATACATGGGCTCGGCCATGCCTTTGAGAAGGAGTTTTGGGCTTGTTTTTGGAAGCTAAGAGAAGTAGATAGGAAAAGGAAGGTTTTTAAAATAGGTTTAAGGATTTAAGAGGAAAAAAGAAAAGATTTTTAACTTGAAAATTTAAGGGAAGCCATGGAAAATAAATGGAAGCTTAGAATGGAAGAGATAGAAGTTTTGAAAATGAATGAATGAAGTAAACTGAGAATTGAAAAAAAGAAAATTGTTTTTATATAAAATGGAATATGAAATTTACCTATTTGCCCTTAACCCTATACCCTCCATATTTTAGTGCCACATCATCACCCCTTACCTTGCTCTACAAGAAAGCCATCAACCACCCCTTCATTCCATCATTCATCACTTTTACAATGTGAAATTACCTTTTACACTTTTTTTATACAAAGGAAAAGTCAAACTTACTTTCTTACTTAAGCAAATAAATTTAAACCTATTTTACTCTAACCATTTCGTAACCAATACATAGGTTATTTATATATGTGTATATGTATATAACCTAGTGTACACAACATGTCCCGACAACTTTTAGACGATGAAAAGTCGAAAATTCGGAAAACGATTTTTGGTCACATTTTCGATTATTCTCTGAACTAATTACTTTTGTAAACCAAATTTTAAAACAACTCCACCATCATTACTTATTATTTAAAAGAGGTTTGTTTAAGTTATAAAATCCATTAATTAATTATTTAAAAATATATCAAATATTCCTATTTAAAGAGATTAAATTACGACTCGCTACATCGTCCAAATGTATGATTATATACTTTAGATTATGTATTTAGATTATTGCATATATATATATATAATTTTGAAATTATTTAAAAATATATAAATAAACAAATATATAGTATTTACAAAATATATATATGCAAAAAATCAAACTCAAATTTTTTTTTTAAATTGAACGTGTATCATATACATATATCTTATGAATAATTTAGTAATAAAATTATATATATTTAAAGAAACTATATATGTATATATAGTATATAAAATAAATATATGGCTATTATTTTTCCCAGGGCAAAAGTTGGTTCTTTTATTTTTAAATATTATATATATATATAAATATTAATTTCTGTAATAAAATTAATATAAAATAATAATAAAATTATTTTCGAAAGAAAATTTCAAATTCAAGTTTTTCAGTAAAAATCTAAGTACTGTGTAATATTTAAATATCATAAATATATATATATATTATAAGTTAAAATCAATTTCAGATTAATTTTTTAATTTTTCTAATATTTAAATATTTAAATTGTATATAATTTTTTTCTTTATGTCGAAAGTATGTCGTGTGCTAAATTAATTTATAAAATACAAAACATATTTTATATAATATATATATATATATATATATATATGTTGATGTAATTAATTTATGTAATAAGTTGATTTAAATAGTTATACGAAAATTGTTTTATTTGTTCAAAAAATATTTGAAGTGTGAAAATAAATATGTAAAATTATAAAACCACATATTGCATAGTATAGGATGTTGTATTTAAATTATAATGTTTATACAATTTAAATGATGAATATTGAATTAAAATTTTATATAGTTTTTTTCCACGAGCAATAATGGCTGGTGTGTATCACAAAATAATTTATTTTTAATATATATATATATACAACCATTCTAAATGTGCCGACATATTGATATATTAAAATCGTCACCTAAGTAACAAAGTAGTATATAATTTATGAACTATTTAGACATTATATTATCATTGTAGATTAGAACATACCTTATCTCCAAAGCCTAAGTATGTCTAATAATGGTGAAATCAACTCCTTGAACTAGTTTCCAGTCCAACAAGGTGCTAGCTCCTGAACCGATGACCACCGGCTATCGAATAGTGTTTGTTTTTAAGTGATTTATGTTTGGAAATGAAGGGATGAATATGGATTATTTTCAGCTAGAGGTAATGTTGATGGAGGCTCTAAAAAGTTCTTTAATAGGTGTGGGTTGAGATGCTTATATAGAGAAGAGATTAGGGACAATTAGGATCTAAGTCCTTTTTTTATCATTTACCAATTTTCTATTATGTCCAATTTGTCGTTATATGGCTGGACCACTTTATGCCCTCGTCATGGCCGAATCAACCAGCCCCCAATATGGGCTTCAAATCCAATAAAGCTCGAACAAAATATTTTACATTAAAATCCAATTCAAACGCCTATTGATATCGTATATCGATTAATATATTTACAATATTATAAATATATTGAATAATATTTATTCATCAAATCAAAATAAAATTTTATAACAAATATTTCAAAAATATTAATTAATTTAATTAAGTTATAACAACTACAAATTAATTAAATCATTTCATTAAAGGAAGATTCAAAGTTTTGGTTGTGTGACCCTTAGGGTAAATTTGGTCAGCGATTAATATTGAACTATTCAAATATTAACCTTCACACGTCACTTAGCAGGCAGTATAACATTTTGGTAAAATTTATCTCTTACTTTGTTTTGGTAAAATCCAATTTTACTTTATTAAGCTTTACCCGATTGTGACAATTATTTACATCAATTCTCTTCGTCAAAACTATATCATTTTAGACTTATGAAACTTGGTAATGGTCAAAATTCAAATATTGTCCATGTTCAACTCTATAGTCCGAACACAAAGTCCTTGGTTCAATAATAATAATTATTATTAACCAAGATGCTATGGCCCAAGATTTTGAATTTGAGTTGACTTCAGTTGACCATGATACTAACCTCATATAACTAAAGAGACAAATCCAACTATAATTGTTCGATAGACACTGCGATAGGATTTTACTATAATCAAAGCGAAGCTTCCATTGAAGATCAATAGTATTTCAAGTTAAGAGAACTATGCAATTTTGTTACATTGATATTTTCCATATGACCTTAGTTATATTAACCAATAGGAAATTATCGAGTGAGTCATTCCATAGTTATCCAATAGCTACCAATACGTAACCCCTTGATGTTCTCAACTGCCATGAGTAATACACTGTACAACATTTGAAGAGCGCTACGTACTCTAGTCTCAAGGGATGCATCAATATCCAATCTCAATACATCTTGACTAGGAATATTTAAAAAGGGTATATTTATTTTTATTGTAATAAATTACTCATAGTTACAATACTTTATACCTACTATCACAAAATATACCATTTATGGATTTTCTATTAAAGATACTTTTAATTAAATTAATATCAAGTATATAATAGAAAGAAAACACCTTTTATTTTGAACAAGATTGTTTATTGACTTAGATATATGTAAGAAATTATATAATTGTCCTTAATGCATACCCCTAACTCTATCAATGTCAGTGTTAGACCATATGATATTTTGTCTATGCTTTGTTGGAACATTGTTAACTTTTTCGAATGAAGTAGTTTAGAAAGATGTTTTATTTTGTTTGTGTTTCATGTATATATGTTATTACGGTTATATTATTGTATTTCCTATAACACGATATTGAGCTATAATTGTAGCTTGGAAATAAGCTGAACTGCTTATACAACTTTTCAAAAAAGTCATTGTCAACATTTCACAACATTTAAAAATGTTGTAAAACCATGTACTACGACATCAATAAACAGTTGTAAAAAATGATTTTACAACATTTGTAAATTGTTGTAATACCCTTTTAGAGAAAAAATTATCAACGTTGTAAAATGATTTTTTGATATATATTAGTGATTTACAACGTCAGAAAATAGTTGCAAAAGGTTTTATTACAACATTAGAAAAAGGTTATAGTAAATTTATTACAACTCATTAACAACGTTGTAAAAGACGTCGATTCTATTACAACTTGGTCTAAGATGACGTTTGCAAAAATGTTGCGAAACCCCTATTACAACCTTTTTTGGTTGTTCTATTTCTGTTGTAGTATATGTATTATAATGAATATATCAAATACATTCATATGTGTGAAGTGTAAGGGTAGCATATAAGCAGTGTATATATATGTAAATAGACATGTAAAATTTTAGGGAATGAAACCTTTTGTTTCTTTTCCTTAACATACACAATTAGTTAAGAGAAGATGATGCAATAAATGTAGAGAGAGAAACCTTTCATTTCTCTCTCTCTCACTTTAATTAGATTAATTGACATATAATGGAATTTATAACTAAATTTACACATATCTTTGTTATCTAAGTTTTTACTAATAATATATATAATTATATACATACACGCACAGAGGGGTGTGTGTGTATATATATATCTATGTGTGTATTAAGATAAGAACTTTTTTTCCAATATATATATATATATATATGTGTGTATATATGTGTGTATATATGTATGTATGTTTATTGTTTACACTAAAAATTAGCACAAAGACCCAAGAGATTTGTAGTAGAGGAATAAATGAAGAATATTAAATGTAAATAGAGAGAATATAGCAATAAGAAATAAGCTAATAACAGAGACACAACAATTTATAGTGGTTCGGCGTTGTTTGCCTATGTCCACTTTGAAGAGATATCTTTATTAATCACTTTGTAAACTGAGTATAAGAGGGATCGGATGAAAAACTTTAGTTACAAAAGAATACAAAGCAACAAGCAGCGTAAAGATCCTGAAAACGAACAATCAATTCAATATTCGTAGAAGAACACAGTGAAATATCTCCCTGAAATTGGACATAAGGATCTCCAGAACCATAGGGGATCATAGGAGGGATCGCATGACCCAAATCCCAAGAAATTAGGCTCGGGACTGATCCCTATTTTGGAGGAGTTGGGGGTTGCGATCCCTATGGGAGCTTCTCCATGTTGTATTATGCTTGTCCTTCAAGTTTCATGTCAATTGGTCCTATACATGTTGAGTTACTGATCGATCTTTGTTGCATTGTGTTGTGTAATATGATTTTGGCCGAGCCCTCTAGTGGAAAGAGCATTGATCCCTGTTGCTTGCTCTTTTTGGGGTGCGATCCCTAGGGTAGACTCCCTAGGGTCCCCACTTCTTATTCCCAAAGTTTCATATGTATCCGACTTCTGGATTTTGAGATATTGATCGTTTTCTATTAAGTTGCACTGTTTAGCTGAAGTAATCCGATCCCTATGGTAGAGAGGGATCATACCCGATCCCTTTTCTAGATTAGATTATATTCCACACTTAGAATATTCTGTATAGTGTATCTCTTGATTCTGTTGGATCATGGCTTCATATCATCTTCTGTACTTGATTTCTGGACCTGACAATCATTGTTCTAGGCTATTCGCCTTGATGACAGTCGACTATAACTTGCTAGTCAGTTCAGATATATCAATAACACATACCCTCCAAAGTACATCTTTTGTCGAACATGACGTGCTTTGAATCGAAGCAAGTTAGAGTCATCGGAAAGAAATCCATTTAGTTTTCCCGAACAGTCTATCCTTCCGTTGAATCATATATTCCAAAGTGTTATATCTTTCTCTGATCGTCATAACGTTTGGTTGATTTTCAACAGTATAAATTCAGGATTGTATTCCAACAGTTTCTATTTAAATCCAGTTCTATAAGGCTAGTAAGCTTAGGCTATCTGATCCAGTTTTTCCTATGAAAGCTTCAGGTGAGAATTCAATTTCTGTCGATTTCAAGAAATCAATTTTTTGGGATGCACACGTCCCTATCGTTGGCTCCTAGACGTGATCGTATGCTCATAGGTCATCGCCAATTCCTTATAGATTAATCACAATTCCTTGTTTATATTTATTTTTTTTCACAATGAAATAGGGGTCCTAATAAGTCACTCGATGAGAAGGGACTTCAATTTCTACAGGGATGATGGCCTCGGAGTCGTAAGTAAGGGCGAATGGAGTATGGCCAGTCGTGGTTCTTTATGCCCATAATGCAGATGGGAAGTCATCGACCCACTTGCTTCTGACCTTTTCCAAACATATCTTCAAAATGGACTTTATGATTTTGTTAATAGCTTCGACTTGTCCATTAGCTTGAGAGTGAGCAACTGCCGCGAATCTTTTCTCAATATAATGTCAGCGGTAGAAGTTTCTGAATTCAGCACTATCGAATTGGGTCTCGCTTTCAATTACGATTATTCGAGGAAGACAAAAATGACTGATGATGTTTCAAACAACAAAGTTTATTACTTTTTTCCATTGTTATTGCGGCTAAAGGTTCGGTTTTAGCCCATTAGGTGAAGTAATCCACTGCTACGATGGCGTATCTCACACTACCTTTAGAAATCGGCAAGGAGCTGATGATGTCAATACCCCAAATGGAAAACGGCTATGCACTAGCCATATGAGTAATTTCGATCGACGGGGCTCTCAGAATTTTTGCAAACGTCTAGAAATTGTCGCATTGTCTAGCATAATCAGCTGCATCTCGATTGACAGTTAGCCAGTAACTCTTGGACCTGGCCCAGATAAGGAGTAAGTTGCTGCCCCTAGCCTGATAATCTCCTCTGACTTGGCATACTACTAACTAGGAATCGCAAAAGATTTGTAAAGTTTTCACTCCCAGTTATTTGGCAAGTTTGATCTCGGTGATGAAGGTTTCATACTCAGCCTTATTATTTGTTGTAGGGAAGCCGAGTTTCTAGGCATAGCAGATCGATCGTTCCTCATGAGTCACTAACACGACTTCAGCGCTAGAACACTGATCGTTGGATGCTCCATCAGTATACATTTTCCATCGGTTAGTCGATTCTCCACTGCTCTCCAGAGATTCGTCTAGTGCAGTGAATTTAGCTATGAAGTCCGCCAATGCCTATCCCTGGATAGCTCTCTGAGGGAGATAAGTGATATCAAATTGGCTTAGCTGATATTCCATTTGAGTAACCTTTCAGACGTCTAAGGTCGCTGTAGGACCTATTGTAAAGGCTGGTCGATGTAGACGTTGATGAGGTGAGCCTAGAAGTAAGGGCGAAGCTTTCGTGACACAATCAACATGCAGTACGCGACCTTCTCCAGCTTCGGGTAGTTTCTCTCAGCACCTATCAATCACTTGTTAACATAATGTGCTGGTCTTTGGATCTGATTCTCTTCGTGTAACAGTGGGGCACTTATGGCGTGTACCGATACCGCTAAATAGATATATAAGTCTCCACGATCCAGTGGCTTGGATAGGATGGGAGGTCTCTCTAAGTGATCTACCAAAGCTTGAAACACATACAGGCAATCCTACGTCCATTCAAAGTTCCTCTTCCCTCTCCTGATCAAGTCGAAGAAAGGAATACACTTGTCGGTGGTTCTGGAGATGAATTGGGTTAGGGCAACAACCTTTCCATTTAAGCTTAGTGCCTGCTTAATTGTCTTCGGTACTTGGATATTTCGAATTGCCTGAATCTTCTCGAGATTAGCTTCAATTCCTCAAGAGTTAATGCTGAAACCCATGAATTTCCCTAACGCAACGCCGAAAGAGCATTTCAAGGGATGAGTTTCATTCCATATTTTCGGAGAACACTGAACATCTCCGCCCAGTCATCAATATGGTATTTTGATCACCATGACTTCACGAGCATATCATCCACATATACTTCCATCGATCACTCGATCTGGTCTTTGAACAACCGGTTGACCAATCTCTGGTAAGTAGCTCCAGCACTCTTTAGTCCAAACGGCATCACACCATAACAATATAACCCTAGATCGATAATGAAGCTAGCATGCTCCTGGTTGAGGACGTGCATCGGGATCAAATTGTATTCAAGGTACGCATCCAAAAATGAAAGCAGTTCATATCTAGCAATTGAGTCTACCAAGCGGTCGATCCTTAAAAGTGGAAGGCTGTATTTCGTGCATGCCTTGTTCAGGTCTAAGTAGTCGACGCATGTTCGCCACTTTCCATTAGCTTTTTTCATAAGAACTAGATTGGATACACATTTTGGGTAGAGGGCGTCACGGCTAAAACCAATGTTTTTGAATTTATCCACCTCCTCTTTAAGTGCAGCAGATCTCCCTGGATCCATGCCACATCACTTTTCTTTCATCGGGACATGCCTTAGGTCGATATTCAATGCATGGCTTGCGATAGTCGACGAGATCCCACACATGTTAGAATGGGTCCAAACGAACACATCAAGATTCGCTCGGAGAAAGCTAGCTAATTCCTTCATCATCATTGCACTGAGCCGTGATCCGATCTTCAGGACCCATGATTGGTCGTCGTGGTTGACCGTAATGTCGATCATTAGCTCAACGGGTGCAGCCTTGGATTCTTTGGGCTCCTCTTCTTCATCTCTAGGGTCCATATCTTCATAGAACTGACTGTAGTGTTGTTGCTTGATATTAGCCTTATGTTGTGAGCTGATAAATGCTTAAGTGGATTTGCCCAAGTAATGGGATCGGTTCTGATCCCTTTTATATTGGGACTTAAGCAGTTTTTGGTTTGAAAGGAACATACTAGGCCATATGAACTCGAAATCAGACAATGGGATATGCCATATATGACTTGCATACTTGAACTAGCATATGGCCTTGAATCGGATGTTTACCACTTCATACTTGAATAGATTAGCATATATGTACTTGTACGGATTATGACACGTGCCCTGAATGAACTTGAATATGAATGTCATATTCTTATACATTGGTAGCCAATTCCTAAATCTAAACGTAACTGTTTCGCATAACCATCGACGTGAAATCCGATTGGAACGGTCAGCGATGACGGTCACTCCGGTCGAACTCCCAAGTATTTCCATAATTGCCATACAGTATTGAACTATATTACACTGCACAACACCACATTAAACTGTACTTAACATGGGGGACGTCTGAATTAGGTTTGCAAAGTCACCTAGGCGATGGGATCAATGCTGGCTCCTTGCCTAGGCAAGTCTTATAACTTCAACACTTAGGTGGTGTATGTAGGCATGAGGAACAGTAGTTGGATTGGATGTTGATCCCCATGTTCGAGCATTTCTCTAATGCTTAGTCATTGGCATGTTATGACGGTCGCTCTCTATAAGTTAGTGAGTCCGATAGTGATAGGTTAGGACGGCATGTTATGACGGTCGCTCCGGTGAAACTTTTGGATCTCGTTATAAGCTAGTGAGTCCGATAGTGATAGGTTCTAGATGCTTTGAGTGATTATTTGCAATCGCTGAAGATCAGGCTTAGAAACACGTCGAATCAAATGTCAAGTAGGGTTCAACCTTGTGTTGCATGCAACTGCTTAGCTGGCTCTTGCTTTGAGTTTGAATCCACTTATGTATTCGAGTAACGCGCTTTCCATTCAATGTATTCATGATTTGTTGCTCGTCGTTCAGGTTGGAATGATAGTCAGTCACCCATGAGCCTGGGCATCAATTTGATGATTCTATCTTTAAGCATCCTTTTGATTATAGCCTCAAGTCGTTGTAAGCACCATGTATGAGTCATAGTATCAAGTTATCATAGTCCGTTTTTGGATGATCACACTTCTACCCTGGGTCTCGGGTTGATAAATGTATTGCATGGATGGTCGAGTCTCATCCTAGTCGTGTTTACATTACCACCTCAGCTCTGAATACTTAGAGAAGATCGATGAATATTCGACTCACGTTCATCTTGAATCTCACTTGTGCCCCACAAGTCAGGGGTAAATGTCGATAAGTGGACAGGCATGTCACATTTGTTTTGGTTTTACACTATTATCCATTGAATCACGGGATCGAGTTAGTTGATGGAAGGATGAGTCACGCCTATTTTAAATTTTATTCTGGCTTTTCCTCCTGGGGGAAGACTTCAATGCCCATCGGATTTCGGGCATAAGCTGAGTACTGGATGGTCAACCACGTCCACTTTTGATGCAGATGTCACCATACTCTAGGCAAGGACCAAAGAACGGATGATTAAGTCAGATCCAATCTATGACTGATGCTTCCCCTATCAAACCAAGGGCAAGGATCAATGTGTGGATATTCAAGTCACGTCCATTTCGAACTGCTCTTCTAGTCGAATCATGGTCAGAGCTAGTGAATGAATGGTCGTGTTACATTCATTTGGAGTTGGACGATTAGTCACGTCTATTTTGATTTATGTTAACCTGTCGGACTAAGGGATGGAATTAGCTTAGGAATGGTCGAGTCGTACACATCTGGTTTCATACTCCTCCTGATGGATCAAAGGAGGGTGCTAGAGAATGAATGGTCAAGTCATGCTCCTTCTTGGTTTATTCTCCTATCCACGCTCTAGGGATCGGAGTTATTCGATGGACGATCGGGTCACATCCATCTTTGTTTCATATTCTTATCCACGCATTGGGGACAAAAGTCATTTGACGGCTGGTCACTCATACCCGCCTTTAGTTTATACTCCTATTCACTCTCTAGAGACCGGAATTGATCAATGGATAGTCGGACCGTGTCCATCTTTTTGTGTTTATACTCCTGTCCATACTTTGGGAACTAGAGTTATACGATGGGTGGTCATCACACCCGCTTTTATGAGTTTATACTCCACTTGTCGAATCAAGGCAGGAGTTATTGAATGAATGTCAAATCACATTCACTCGTTTGTTTATACTCTTAACTACACTCTGGGGATCAAAGTTAATTGACGGACAGTCGAACTGCATCCATGTTTTGGTGTTTAAACCGCGGTCTGCACTATGGGAGCAGAATTGGTCGATGGACGGTCAAACCGCATCCATCTTGGTATTTATAATCCAGTCTGTGCGGAGGGACCAGAATTGATCGATGGGTGGTCAGTCACACCCGTTTTTGATTTATACTCCACTTGTTAGGTCAAGATAAGAGTTGTCAAACGAATAGTCGAGTTATGTTTATTCGTGGAAAGGAATTTTACCCCAGTGTCTTGGACAAAAGTTGGCGAGTGGATAGTCAATTCATGTCCACTTAGTGATTAAGAAATGGATGGTCAGATCACATCCATGCTGGGATTGGACGGTTAGGTCTCGTCCAATTTGCTTCGTACTCTTCCCAGCAAGTCGAGGTAGAGAGTTATTGGGTGGATGGTCAAGTCGCATCCACCTCAAGCTGTAGTCGTGTCCTCGTGTCGTGGGCGGTGGTTGATGAGTAGACAGCCAGTCGCACCTACGTTTAGTCGAGCTCCCAAACCACCCCCTATGTTTAGGGCAGGAGTTGATGTGTTGACGATCAGGTCTCGGCCGCTTCTAGTTGAACCCTGGTCTCGCTGAGTTTCGGGAGAGGCATAAGTATTTCGATGAAGTTCGTGGGCTCTCTCGGGGATGGTTTCCTATACTGTTCTGAGTCACGAGTCTCCAAGTAGAAGTTTTTGATTGAATCGTTCAATGGAGTGTATGTGTCGAATCTTGGGACTCTGGGGTGCTTTCGAGAATCCAAGTTCTCATGTAGTGCCTTCATGCTGCCCGTCGCTTTGAATTCCTTCGACCAACGGGCCTGCATTGTTCTTTTTCCTAGTCCACTTCGCCTCCTCCTTGCATAGGTTCTACTTCACTTTGTAGTAGAAATGATTCAAGATTGTTGGAGACTCTCAAGGTAACCAATCGCCAAAGTGTGTCTTGGGGACGATTTCCCTTATCAATGTCATCAATATGATATTCTCGCTGGGATTGCTCACTTCAGCGATAGGGGTGTTGAATTTCTATAGGAAGTCTTTGAGCGGCTTGCTTAGCGCTTGGAATAAGTTGGATAATGACATTGCATCCTTGGGGCGAGTCGCATGTAGCTTGAATTGCTCGACAAGCTTCTAAGCTAGTTGATCGAATGAGGAGATGGACCTGGGCGGTAATCGCGTAAACCGCATGATCGCTACTCACTCGAGGAATATAGGAAAGCATCAGTATTTGATTGCGTCTGTTGCTCTAGAGGGATCCATGTGCCACTCGTACTTCATGAGATGCTGTCGGGGGATATATTCCTAGAATACACCGGCATGGTCGGCATGTTGAATCTCTTTTGATATTATGCCTGTAGAATGTCTTCAGTGAACGGATTTCGGCTGGGGGAGATGCTCCAATCGTCGTTAGTCTGGTCTTGGCTTTCTCTAACAAGTCGTCGTACCATAGCCATCAAGTCAGGTGTTTGGAAGCTGGTCAGTTGAGAGCAATCACAATCTACCTTGGGAGCTTGACCGGGTATCCCAGTTCATGTCGTATCACCTTGGTTCTCCTATTTCTGGGAATACCGTTTGAGTAGCAGTTCCTCTCTATTACTTTGCACTACACTACGGCACGGGTTCGGGTGTGGCAAGGGATCGGTTCTAGAAACCAAGAAGGAGGGATCAGAGACGATCCCTTTTTGAATGCGGACATAGCCAACATTCTCATGTGGTGGAACTGTAGCGAACATGGAGTTCAGTCTTTTATAAGGTCGGTTGTAGTTGAGTGTGGTGCAGGGATCGGTTGAACACGGGTTCAGTTGTGGACGAACGCGGCATATGGATCTGTCGAATGATGCTATTGGAGGGATTGGATCGGCTGACATGTGACAAAGTGATGGGATCCCCACAAGGCTGAATTGCCTTGGTGAGGGATCAGATGCGTTCCCTCCATCTAGGCATACTTAGCCATTTTTGGCTCTGCCAGCTTGACTATGAACTTTAACATTCGATCTTATGGACTTGCATATATAAGTGAACTTGATCCCTTCCAAATGAACACGAACACATGAACAACTTGGAATAAGAACACTAGCATAATCATTTTCTACAACAACACGGGAAGTAGACATTGTTGCTACAACTATGGCTGATAGTCTCCTCATATATCTCTTTCAAATTTGAATAGAATATGAAACTTGTCGGTAGAAAGCTGGATCTGTCTTGCTAATATGGGAATCCATAAGTAGATGGTAAGATCCAATCAAGATGAGATTTCAATTCTCAGTGAAAACACCAAAATGTTTGCACCAAAAATTGGCACAAACACCCAAGTGATTTGTAGTATAGGAATAAATGAAGAATATTAAATGTTAACAGAGGGAATATAGCAATAAAGCAATAAGAAATAAGCTAATAACAGGGACATGACAATTTATAGTGGTTCGACGTTGTTTTCCTACGTCCACTTTGAAGAGATAGCTTTATTGATCACTTTGTAAACTGAGTATAAAAGGGATCAGATGAAAATCCTTAAATACAAAACAATACAAAGCAACAAGCAGCGTCAAGATCCTGAAAATTAAAAATCAAGTCTGTATTTATAGAGAGAGACGGTGAAATATCTCCCTAAAAATTCAGCAAAAGGATCTCCAGACCAATAGGGGCCCATAGGAGGGATCGCATGACCCAAATACCAAGAAATAGGGATCAGGGCTGATCCTTATTTTAGAGGAGTTGGGGGCTGCAATCCCTATGGGAGCTTCTCTATGTTGTATTATGCTTGTCCTTCAAGTTTCATGTCAATTGGACATGTAGATGTTGAGTTACCGATCAATCTTTGTTGTAATGTGTTGTGTAATCTGATTTTGGCTGATCCCTCTTGCTTGCTCCTTTTGGGGTGCAATCCCTAGGGTAAACTCTCTAGGATCCCCACTTCTTGTTCCAAAGTTTCATATGTATCCGACTTCCGGATTTTGAGATATCGATCGTTTCTGTCAAGTTGCACTGTTTAGCTAAGGTAATCCGATCCCTTTGGTAGAGAGGTATCGTACTTGATCCCTTTTCTAGATTAGACTATATTCCATACTTAGAACATTCTGTATAGCATATCTCTTGATTTCGTTTGATCATGGCTTCGTATCATAATCTGTACTTGATTTTTGGACCTCACAATCATTGCTCTGGGTTACTGACCTTGATGATAGTCGAGTCTAACTTGTCCAGTCAGTTCGGATATAGCCGAGTCAAAATGCCGGATAACACTTGCCCTCCGAAGTATGTCTTGTGTCGAACATGACATGCTTTGAATCGAAGCAAGTTAGAGTCGCCAGAAAGAAATCCATCTAGTTTTCCCAAACAGTCGTTATCCTTCCGTTGAATCGTTTTTACCAGAGTGTTATATCTTTCTCTAAAATTAATTTAATTAATACTCAACAATTAAAAATTAGTTAAATCACATGGTTCATTTGGAATATTCATCATTTCGGTTGTGTGACTCAAAAGTGTAAATTCAGTTAACAATTAATATTGAGCAATTCAAATATTAATGTTCACGCATTATCTTAGCTAATGGTGTGACATTTCTGCTGAATTTATCACTTATACATCTTTTGGTAAAATCCTATTTCACTTATTATAGGTGGTACTCAGCAGTAACGATTATTCATACTAATTCTCTTCGTAAAACTATATCACATTTGGACTTGTGGAATTTGGTTTTGGTTCAAATTCCCACATCGTCCACATTCAACTTTGTTAGTCCAAAAACAAAGTCCTTGGTTTAATAATAACATTTATTATTAACTTCACTACTCTAGCCAGAGAATTTGACTTTGAATTGACTATAGTTGACCATGATACTAACCCCACATAACTAAGGAGATAAATTCTCAATCGAATAGTATTTCACTTCTAATGTTTCAACTCAGCCCCCACTATAGTCATTTAATGGACGCCATAACACGATTTAATCACTAGTACAAAAAGTGCATATTGCTTCGCCTCATTTGCATCAGTTGAAGTAAAAACTGATGCAAATAGAACTATTTGCATCAGTTCCATCTCAATAACCGATACAATTGGTACGTGAAAAGCAATAGGTAATAAAAAATCAAATTTGCATCGGTTGTCACCAACAACCGATGCAATTTGTACGTGCAAATAGTTTTAGTCGCATCGGTTTTAAATTCAACCGATGCAACTACATTAGTTTGCATTCATTTTACATCAGTTTGCTACTCCAACTTTCATTTTCCCTCCCCTTAACTTTTCATTTCCCGCTCTCGTAAGCAAATCTCAAAGCCAGTTACGATTTGAATTTTTCATTTCCCCTTAACTTTTCATTTTCCCTCCCCTTAACTTTCAATGTCTCGATTCGAATTCAAAAGCAAATCTCAAAGCCAAATCAAAATCTTCTCTCGTAAGCAATTCTCAAATTCAGTTGCGGATTCTAGGGGATTCGATGCGTTGAATTTGATTTGGGGATTTCAGTCGGTGGTGGGTTGGTCACGTGTAGTTGGTCTCAGTGAATTAGGAACTCGCGATTTGGAAATCGTTGTTTACATGATTTGGAACCGCTATCAGGAACCATCCATAAACATCTTGTATCTAAACCGAACAGAGCATTCAATGAAGCCCAGTTTAGGGTTACTTGCTAAGAAATCAAATGGCGGGGCTACTAAAAATCCAACGCAAAGCAGAAGCTTCAGCCGAGTTCAATTTATTCCTCCAATCTTCCTTCTAAATGCAGAGATACGTGCTAGAAAGTAATTTGAGTGTATTTCTTATGCAGCTTCGAGCTCCTAGGCGGAGAAGCAGACAAATTATATTTTATTCATATGTAGCTTTGTGCGTGTTCAATTCATCAAATTTAGTTTAGGAATTTCAAGAACCAGCTGTCTTAGTTGTTAAAGAACCAGCTGTCTTAGTTCGAAACAGGTAACACTTGCTTCGATTAATGTTTCTATATTAGTAATTATATTTGCTTTTTTCCACCTAGATGAGCTAACGGCTAAGACCACCGTCTTAGATTCTCCATTGTCACATATAGTTCAAAGGAAAAAGCTGTATAAATTAATTGTATATGTTTTTCAAATTATGATGGCTGCTTTACGCATATGTGTTGTACTGAACTGCGTATTGCTAACCTATATTGCTCTACAGCCTAGGTGGCTTTACAGCTTTGTTTGCTGCAGTAGATTGCCTCAACAGGTTGTTGGGCTTGCATTACTAAACTCTGCAGGACAGTTTGGAAATCCTGATGCTGAGCCTAACAAAAGCGAAGGAGAAACTTCGTTAAAGAAGTTCATAATAAATCCATTAACGTGTATACCAACTAGTATGGATAACTACCGAATCACATAATTCTTTTGTGAACCGAGTAGAAGATTTATGATTATTACCTTTTGATTCCGTGATGATAATCAACATGTGAATACCCAATGCATTCGTTGCCAATACCGTTGCCATTCATTAGAATCTTTTCGTTAGTGTTGTTATCCTGCATCATAACAGTAGAACATTTATGAGTTAGTATTTAAGGGCGACGACAGCTGTATTGTTGATGTTTACTTGCGCAATACTTGACGAGTGAAATATTTATCATAAACTTCCCTTCACTATCTACTATCTAGTGTAAAGTTTATCAATCAACTATTAAAGAGTGTGTTTTTAACTTCAGGATAAAAAATAAAACAAATATGATAAAAGAGTGTATAAAAGCACTAGATTTTAGGATAAATTTGGGAAAAGATAATTGGAGAACATATATGACTGTTTATTATAGGAGCAGAGAAATCTTACATGATTGGGTTCTAAGTCCACCTTCAAGCTGTCACTGGTTTGAAGATCTGATGCTAGTTGTATTGTTCTCCTACTCTTATTTCTTATGTTTACCATTGTTCCTTCTGATACTTTTAGTTTTGCGTTGTTGTCGTTGAGTCTTTTCTCTATTTTTGTAATAATATCTGCATCCTTCTTAAGATCTCCTTTTAATAGAACAACTTGTTTCCTTAGATTTTCTTGTTCTATTTCATCGCAAGACAGTAAATTCTTTAGTTCAGTATATTGTGCTGTGACTGTTTGTAACTTAGAGGTCAGAGTTTTTATCATGTCATCTTGTTCACCCTTCAGCTGCCTCAGTGAATGCAGTTCATCCATCGTTTTATTTACTTCTTCTTTCGGCACTGAGTACTCTTTTTCAAGCACGATGCTCCCATTGTTTCTTTCTTGCAACAACATACCAGTTTCTTCAGTTGTTAATTTAAGGTTTTTGAGATAATCTTTGCGTTCCTTCTGTAGCTTATCAATTTCCTTTGTTTTGGTATCAATTAGGCTCAGAAGTTGATGACATTTTACTTGTTTTGATACTTGCTTTGATGAGTTTTAGTTTACTGATGAGGCTGGTGAATTGTGGGACTGAAGTTGAGTCACAATTTAATTTGGGTAGTAATTTTCTAACCTGGTAGTAGTTTGATTCCTTTATAGCTTACTTGGAATCATAGCAGTTACTATTTACAAGGTAAATTATTATGGTTATATTAACGTTGGTACTTTGTAAGATGATTTTATTTTGTGTTAATGCAAATCCGGATGTTTGGAGAAGTTTAATAGGCCATCCTATTGATCCTTATGTATTGATAACTGTACCAGTTTAAATTACAACATGAGAATATACGCATAAGAAAATCTGTACCAGTTTAAATTCACAATCAACTTCAAGTATTTACTGACAACTGTAATGTGATATTTAGGCAAACAAGGGAGCACTAATCATGCTGATGGGATGGTGGCAGGTTGGAATGTGTATGAAGTACTGACTGTGCAGTGAGAATGTTTGGCGAATTGGGGTTGGGTAGGATAGTGGTGATTTGGGTGGGTTGCAGAGGAGATTGAAGTGTGTGAGGAGGAATGGTTGTATGTGGTTTGTTTGATGTATATAGGCAGGCAAGTGTATATGATGATGATGAAGTTTTGATGGAGAAGTGGCAAGGCTGTGGGGTTGGAATTGAACAGTAGTTGGTCAGTGTGATGCTGTGATGTTTTGTTCGTACAGGGGGGTGATGTAAGTGGTGGATGCAATATTGTCAGGGGTTGAATGTGGATATGTTGATGGTCTGGTGGAGCAGCTGTGGGTAGATGAAGCCGAGGCAGTGCAGTGCTTGTTTTGTAGAGGAATGACAAGTTGTTTAGTTGAGGCAAGTAATGACACTTTAATTGATATATGTTTATTTTGGTATTATGTTATTCAGTTTGTATTTGTCATCAAATTTAATTTTGAATGATTGTAATATTGCATGCAATAATTGTTTGTTATAATCAATAATATATATACAGTCTATTTGCGTATTGTAATAATGGTTTCTGAGAATGGCTTTTTTGCATTAGGTATAAATAGCTGATGCAAAAGAGGGATTAGTTTGCATCGGTTGTTATAAAAAACCGATGCAATATGGGGGCTGTGTTCAAGCTACCAACCATGATATTTTGCATCAGTTGTTAGTAACAACCGATGCAAAAAGGACCATTTTGCATCGGTTTCAGAACTGATGCAAAAATGTTAAGCCTGTTGCATCGGTTGCATATGCATCGGTTGTTGAACTGATGCAAAAGGGGGGTAAACAACCGATGCAAATGGCCTGTTTTGTAGTAGTGAATGATAATTAAAGTGGAGTATCCTTAGTTATATTAACCAACAAAAACTCTTGAGTGAGTCATTCCATTATTATCCAATAACCATCAGTAAGTAACCACTTGGTACCCCCAGCAGCCATGAGTAATACACTGTCTAACATTTAGAGAGCTTTACATACTCTAGTCTCAAAGGATGTCTCGATATCCAATCTCGATACATCTTGACTAGGAATATTTAAAGTGATATGTTTATATTATGACAATTATTCGTAATTACAACACATTGCAATTACTATCACAAAAAACATACCACTTATGGATTTTATATTAAATATACTTAAATTGAACAATTAATTTATTTAACACATTATATCAAGTATATAATAGAAAGAAAAGCACCTTTTGTTTCGAACGAGATTTTATTACAGAGTTAATAATTTACAATAAATTATAGAATTGCTTTTAGGGCACACTATTAACTCTATCAATCTCCTACTTGCACTTGGGGCTAATTATGGAATCTAAATCTCATCCCTTCGGTTAGCTTGATGAGAACTGATCGAGCTAGTCCCTTTGTGAATGGATCTACTATATTGTCCTTTGTATCTACCATTTGTATCATGACCTCTTTCTTCTTAACGAATTCTCTAATTAAGTGGAACTTTCAAAGTATATGTCATGACTTCTTGTGAGCTCCAGGTTCCTATGCGATCTGCATTGCTGTATGATTGTCACATGATATTGCCATTGGAGTCTCCATGTTGGGAATCACTCCAAGCTTACTTAAAAACTTGCGCATCCAGACTGCTTCTTTAGCTACTTAGAACAATGTACTCGGCCTTCTTCATGGAATTAGCCACTATCTCCTATTTGGAACTTTTCCAACTAACAGTCCCATCGTTAAAGTAAAGACGTAACCTGGCATTGATTTACTATCATCGATATCACTCTAAAAGCTAGGGTCTGTATGCCCCTTCATAAGGAGGTATCTGTTCCTATATATTAGGAATAAGTCCGTAGTATTTTTCAAATTCTTTAGTATACATTTTATATATGTCCAATGCTTTTCTCCAAGATTAGATTGGTATCGGCTTACACATCCTAATGTGTATGTCACATCCAGTCTAGTACATAGTATAGCATACATTATGGAATCAATTATTGAAGCATACAGTATCCTCTTAATACACTCTTTTTCCTCTTCAGTCTAAGGACCGTTCTTATTAAAAAGGTTGATTTCAGATTGTGTTGGAACATTTTCAGGCTTGGAATTCTCCATACTAAACCGTTTCAATATGGTATATATGTACAAGGATTGGGACAATCCCACCAACCTCTTAGATCTATCTCTATATATCTTTATATCTAGTATATAAGCTGCTTATCCCAAATCCTTCATGGAGAAGTTCTTGGAAAGCTAAGAATTCACTGATTGCAATAACAAAATATCATTGCCAATCAATAGAAGATCATCAATGTATAACACTAAGAATACGATAGCATTTCCACATTCCTTTCGGTATACACACACTTCCTTTATGTTCTGATAAAAACTAAATTGGTAGATTACTTTATCAAAAAACTTATTTCAACTTCTTGAAGATTTTTTAAGTCCATAAATGGACTTTAACAACTTGCAAGCCTTGCCTACACTCCCACTGACCTCGAAACTCTCGGACCGTGACATATAGATGGTCTATTTTAAATCACAATTTTGAAATGTCATTATTACGTCAATTTTCCATATTTCAATTTCATAGAATGCAGCAATAGCTAGCATTATCTGAATGGACTTAAGCATTACTATAGGTGAAAATGTCTCATTGTAATTAATACCTTGAATTTGATGAAATCATTTTGCAACTAGACTTGCTTTATAAGTCTCCACTTGTCCATCTGCATTTAGCTTTGTCTTAAAATCCATTTGCAGCCGATGGGTTTTATCCCTTCGGGTATGTCAGACAAAGTCAATACTGTTCTTATACATGAAATCTATAACAACCCGCATTTTTAATGATTGGATTTTTAAGCAATTAATTTAAATATCGAATGGTTAATTAACTAAAGGTCCAGAATGTAATTTTTGCATATGGTCGAATTAAGACTCTAGACGACTTCTATTGAGTCAGGATCCACGTTGCAAATTAAAAAGAGTATAAATATTGCTATACTTAGAGTTATGGTATTTTTATGATTTTCAAATTATTATAACGTAGTCTATAGAAATACGTGCGCAGTTGAGTCCAGTGGCATCTTGATTAACGGCTTGTGGTTCTAGGATGAGGACTTCATTATGAGTTGTACGATTGAGATATTTTTGAAATCGGGCGATCTAATGACCAAAACAACCTCGAAATGCCTAAAATTATCACCTTGAAGCGCCGTCTCAAATGGTGAAGAAATTTTATACCATCAGGACCGAAAAAATGAGGTGATGTACACCGACAAGTTTCGTGGTGATCCGATGTACTGTTTGTCGTACGAGCTCAAAACGTGTGATGATTTATTTAAGGAATTAATAAATTATATACACACACACACATATATATATATTTATATATATATACCCTCACCCTCGTGGATCTTTCTTTCTCTCCATGGTGAATAAGTAGAAGCCGCCTCCTTTTTTGAATTAAATGTAGAGCTCTGGACCACTTGAGACGACGGGGCCAGATCTGTTGGACTTAGAAGAGGAGGGCTACGCATCTGTAGTGGCTTGGAAGGGTCCGACAGTGGTTGGCCGAGCTCCTCCTTGGCTTTCCATGGATATCATGAAGGAGTGATGAAGCTAAAGGCATCAATTGGAGGAACGGAGTGATGGTGTAAAGTAAGGTGGAATGGCATGGGTTTAGGCAACTTTGATCGTGCTTTGCAAAACATGACATGAGGTGAGACGATTAGGGTTGTGAAGTCGCATTCTAGTGGAGGGGTGCATACTTTAGGTGCTTGGTATGGCCGAGTTCGTCGTCGCTCCACGAGAAGAATGGCTTAGGTTTTGCATGATTTACTAGACCGTAGCAGCGGTGGTGGAAGGAAGGCATGACCATAGTGGGTTCAAGCTTCAGGTAGGATTTTGAATTGAGGAAGAAGAGGGATTTAGGATTTCAAAGCTAATTAGTTGTTAATTAAATATTAATTAGTGATTAATTTTTGATCTGTATTTAATTCATATCTCTTGCATACGAGGTGCAATCGAGATGTAGTATTTGCTATTGCACTTATAGTATGATTATCTATGGTGTGTTATAGTTTTAGGCTAGATTCAAACATTTGAGAAATTACAGCTGAGGTGGGCGGAATTGTAACTCTAAATTTACATTTCAGTATAAATCCATGTAATATTATATATTGAAAAATATTACCTAGAGGAGGTAGAATAATATATATATATATATATCTGTATGTGTGTGTTATTATTTCCTCATTTGATTGGATTGTTTGAGTAAATATTCGGTATAATTAATTAAGATTCTGCATATATAGAAATTGTGTCATATTCGTATTGAATAGAGTTAGACAGAGTCGACATTAATTTATAACATAATTATAAATTAATTAAACTCCAATTTGTAGTTAGATCAATGATATAAATATTTTATTACTGATATTCGGGATAATTGATTAAAATCCCATATATATATATATATTGTGTTCAATTCGTATTGAATAGAGTTAGATGGAGTTGTTATTAATTTATAACATGGTTATAAATTAATTAGAACTCTAATTTATTGTTATATTAGTGATGGAAATATTATTATATATTTTATTACTACACGAAAATTAGAAGTATGGCCTTTAAAATAAGCTCTAAGGCTAAAATAATGATTTAGGTAGTTTAAATTTTATTAAAATGGCTTTGAAGATTATCTGGCCTCGATATTTGTTTATTATAGTGTAATCAATAATTAACTAACTGGTGAATTTCTACAAAGGTGATTTGAGAAGTTAGGAATTACAAGCATTGTACTTTTTAATAGGTTTGCCTAAGGTTATGAAATCCTGAATATTGTAATAACGTAATTTATTGACTTTAGACCTGATGTGCACGTAAATGTGCATATTTTTACCAACATATTTAATCTATTTAACTTAAATAAATGATCATATTAGGTATTTTAACTTGTTTAAACCAAATTCAAATTATTTCAAATTGTCACATATTCATCTCCATATAGGGGCAAAATGGTCATTTTTGTGCATATATTAATTTGAGAAAATTTAATTAGAAATTTCTATATTATTTTGTAGGAATTTGGCTTCATATGCAAGTGGTTTCATGAAGATATATACATGCACAAGAGTGAATACAAAGGAATGGAGATGGAAATAATTCAAAGCCTTGATCATGGAGGACCCTACCTACCCACCTTCCTTCATGTACAAATTAGAAGCTAATCCACATGCTAATGGCCATTACACTTTCATGCAAACTTAATGGGTGATTATTGAAGATAATGATAACTTGGCCACCACACTTCCTACAAGGGCATTTTGGGCATTCCCCAAAAATATGCATTAGGGTTTCTAACTTGTATAAATACCCTTTATGTTTCATGTAGCTCTTCTTCCTCTTAGTTAGTTTTTAAGTTTAGAAATAAAAGAAAGCTTCTCTTTTCTTTTCATGGCTACATAGCCATTTCTTTCACGTAACTTTCCTTTTTTTATGCAATGTTAATTAGTGCTTTCTCTTCATTTACATGCTTCTCTTCTTATGTTAGTAGTGTAGTTTATTATTCATGCAAGTAGATTAGTATTTACTTCTTTTTACTTAGATTTTCTTTTCATTTTGCTCTCTTTTTACTCTTGTTTTATTTCATGTTGCAAGCTACAAGTGTTGATATGATAACACAAATGAGAGGCTAATCCCTTCAATTTAGGGGTAATGAAGCCTCTAATCATGTAGCTTCAACATTTTGATAATTATTGCTCTCTTTGGTGCTTAAATAAATGTTGATGTGATTTATTGTTTCATGATGAATTTGATAGTCTATGTTGTTCATAAAAAATAGGCTATGCTTAAACAATCACAAACAAAAATTGCCTCTTCATCTAAATAAGATTATGGCAAATAAGTGAATGTTGAAATTGAAATTTGATGGTCTATATTTCTAACTAATAGTTAATATACCATACTTAAAATAGATTTTCCTTTCAACTTTGTTGTCATATTTCATGAGAATTAAAAGTGGTTTAAAGGTTGTGTCATAGTTTGATGGCTTATGTTGAGCTAATTAATAGCACAAATGAGCCATACTTATGATAAACACATCATTTAAACTCACTTATGACCAAAAAAGAGAGATCATAATTTCATAATTTGTTGAACTATATGATCTAGAGAGTGGAATTATCTCTAAATTGTCATTTAACTCTCATATTTTTTATCACTTTCTTTTTGTCATTTTTCTTACATTTTCTAGCTAATCACTCTAAATCTTTGATTAATTTGGTTGAAAAGAAATTTAAAATTAACAATTCCCTGCGGATCGACCCAGACTCGCCATGTACTAACAATTGTACGCCGTGCGCTTGCGGTTATTTTTATTTCAAAATTCGTTCGACTATTTTCTAACTCGATAGACATTTAGCCATCCGAACAAGACCCTAAGAAATGGTTTTAGATATATGTGTACACATATATATAGAAATTATATATAACTGTTAGATTGGTTACTTAGGTAAGATGCATTTTTGTTAAATTATTTGTATGATTGTATGTGTGAATTGTTATTGATATTGAGATGGTAGATTTGTTACTTTAGTTGTGTATTGCCTTTATTTATGTAAATGTTAACGATATGTGTTATATATATATATGCATGTATGTATATATGTATGTATGTATGCATGCATGCATGCATGTATGTGTTCAAGTATGGATATATAAGTATATATATACTGTATACAATTTATTTGATTTATATTTGTCTATATGTATAAATATAGTTCTGCTATGTCCGGCTTGGGGTTATTAAGAGATGCGCAGAATATTATATACATATTTATTGATATGCAGTTTAAAGTGTTTATATATAGTTTCGGTATATTCGACTTAGGCCTACCAACTTGTGTATGGAATCCATTGTACCATTAAGGTGCATGACCTATAGACGTGGTCCCGGAGCAAGGGTGGAGAGAGATTGGGATGCAATCTAGAGTAGGTCATGTATTATTGCGTTGTATGGATGGGGCTAAGATAGGACCTACAACCCAACTTCTTTTGAGGTTTTGGTTTTTAAGGGAGTCTACAAGTTAGTTGTGGCTCTTGATAGTCTCTTTGGTAGTTAATGGAAATTCAACATAATTTATTGGTATGCAATTTAAGAGCATGTATAGTTCGGTATGCCCGACTTGGGGTTATTGAGGAGTGAACAAAGTAAATTTTATAGATGCATAAACATGTGATTCAAGTGAATTATTTATGTATGTATGTATCTATGTATGCACAGTTTGGGGGATCTATATATATATATATATTAGTTTGGTATGCCTAACTTAGGACAACATGGTAGTGTGAGGCACTTCAAAAATGAATCATGATCCACACAGGGACGACAATACTTCGATGTTGTGTATACGTGTGGGAAGGGTGTACATGTGGTAGCTTGAATCCAGATTGTCTATCCATAGACAATTAGATGATATTGGTTTTGTAAAAGGAATCCATTGTATAATTGAGATGCATGACCTACAGACGTGGTCTTGGAGCAGAGGCAGAGGGAGATTGGGATGCCAATCTAGAGTATGTCATATATTGTTGCGTTAAACATACGAATGTTGCGACAAGGCCTACAGACCAAATTATTTGAGGAATGGTTTGCAAGGGAGTCCATGTAACACCCTGGGATTTTCCCGGAAATAAATAAGGAAATATAATTAAAAGATAAGAATGAACCAAAAAGGATAATTTTTACAAACGTTCGAATTTGACTACCAGACTTGCAACATCGTGTCCGTAGCAATTTTCTGGACAACTTTCATATATAACTTGTTTAAATCCAAGCTAAAACGAAAAAGTCATAAAGATTTGAATAAATAAGAAATTTTAAAAAACATATAAAAATGATTAAGGGCCAGGTCAACACACATTGGGCTTAGGTCAACCGGAGGCGGTTGACCTAGCCCATAGGGTGGTCGAGCCGACCCTGTGTCGACCGTAGGTTTGCGACTAGAGTTGGTTCGTTTTATGCATGCGAGATGTTACGTGTTGGCCACGGTTTCAGACGACGAACGAGATGATTTTGGACTAGGATCCGACTGCAGTGAGTTGAGGTGTTCCCTTATAAATTGATAGCCAGGGTTAACCTAAAACCTAATTCTCTCCATTACAGCGAAGCTCTGCCAAAATATAACCCCAAACCCTAATTTTCCAAATCAATTTCTAAACCCCAGTTCTTTTCTAAATCTCAACCTAAACTAAAATAAAAGGAGATATAGCAATTGAAGGAGAGGCCTAAGCGAATTTAGGGGAGAAAGCTTGCAGTGTCAGAGCAAACCTACAGCTTAAGACATAGGTGAGTGGGCATAGATTTAACAAGTTAATTAATTTAATTGATTTTAATTTCTACCCTATGTTGATTTGACTGTTAATTCTGAGATTAATCCGTTAATTATTAAATTGGAAATCTGGAATGATGGATCTTTTTATCTAATTGTAATTAACATATGTAAGTTGTAAAACATAAATCATGTGTTAAAATTGGATTTGACACCTATAATTTCCAAATTGGAATAATGTAAATGCTGCAAAAAATGTAATAAAAATAGAACAAATAGATTAGAACAATTGAAATAAAAATTAAACGGATTAAGACTGATAACTGAATGAAATGGATTAATTTGCTTAAAATAGATTAATTGAAAGATGTCTGGATTGTAGGCGATCGACCTAGACATTGGTCGACTGTCGTAAGTCACTTTAGACTTATCAGATTGTTTGGGGCCTTGAGCCGATAGGTGTATGAGCCTTGTTGTTCTCTAAATTGCTTGATTGGCATAGACACATTTAGGTGTTCTTATTTGAGGTGGTGGACTAAGTTCGTGTTTCCGTATTATAGAGTAGGATGCGGAGTGTCGTTTAGACGTGCAACTTATGTTGCAATAGGTGAGCATAGGTATTAGGATTGGATTTCGATCGCTAGTTGGGGTGTTGGGATCGGAGATTGTGCTGATTATGGACATTCCCATGGGCCCGTATGGGCATAGACTCTAAAAGTTAGGTGGTGCTCAGTACCAGCAGGAGTTAGGCATAGTACCTCCTGGGGGTACGTAAGAGGTATTTTGCCACTATGATCGAGGGGTTGGGCATAAGTGCACATGATGAGTCACTATGCGAGTTTACATGTGTGTTCTACCTCTCTAGGCCTTGTGTGAGATATAGTGGGATAGCAGTTCCCAAAGACTGGACGATCGTTTGGTAAGATATGTTCTGTTATTATCCCCATGATGTTAGGTTGTTGACCTTTGATATGTGACCTTAGGCATGTGACCTTAGGTGCATGGACACTATAAACACACTCTATATCACCTAGAGTATACTTGGAGTCGGTTGTATTTAATTTCCTTATTAGTCTTTTCCTCACTCACCGGACATATGTCTGACCCATACCATTTTTCCCCCACCACAGGTGGACAGAGCAGCCGTTGACAGATCCATTGCTGCCTTTGGATTATCGTGCCTGGAGTCTAGTTCTATTTTATTATTTATCATGTATTTTCTATCAGTACATTTGCTCTTTCGATACTTTGCTTGTGAGGGATTATTTTTATGATACTCCGATGTTGACATGTACTGATGATTTTAGGAGACTACGATATTATGATATTATGAGATCTAGATATTTTGATGCTTTGAGATTCTTATTACTGTTTTTTAGATCATCCGTATATTATGTATTATGTTTACGCTATGAGGACGTTTGGATTAGATAGATTATTTCTTCTTTGATATCTTAGTCTCTGTGATACTGCTTTTACCCGAAACCGATGATCCATGTTTCTTGATATAGCGGTGTTTGGCATGTCAAGAGACACGGGTTGTCACATGTGGTATCCTAGGGATAGGAGTGTATTTGACCCATATGGATATATATATGTATGTATGTGGTTTTGAAAAGAAAAATGATTTTTGAAATTGTTTTCAAAATAGATTTCCAAGGTATAACTATATGTACATAAGTATTTTTGAAAAAAAATTGTCAAGAATCCCTCAAATTCGTGCATGTGCTTATTACAATTCCTGCATGTGTTGTCCTTTTGTCTTGAATCTTGTTTGAGCTATCTGTGGAAAGTATCTAATTGAATCCTTACTATTCACAGATAGAGATGGTTGATCTCGCAAGATCTGGCTCTACTGAAATCCTTAATATTCTGAGCGTGAACATGCCTATGTGTTCCGCGGTTACTTATAGGCTAGGGGACCGGTTAAGCATCCGACTGGAGAGCCTATGAAGGTAGGGACTGATGGGGTTGCTATCCACCCACCTATCGCTCATAGCTTTGCTAAGCTATGCAAGGACTTTTCCAACTTGGATGAGAAGCCATTCTTGGGCACAGAGACTTTGTCGATGCTAGAGCTTGGATCCGCAACGGTGAGCGGATATTTGGACTTATGGGTTTAGCAGATGAGGTTAGTAGGCAGCTTGCCACCTGGCAGCTGTAGGGAGAGGCTTTCAGTTAGTGGGAGGTTGTTGAGGAGAAGACTGATGGTGGTATCCTGACTTGGAAGGAGTTTAGGCGAGTTTTGAGATGAAGTTCTTATCACAGGCCGAGGAGGAAGTTATGTTAGAGAAGTTTATAAATCTGAAATAGGGTGATTTATCAGTTAAAAAATATGTTAATTGGTTTAATGAGCTTGTACGATTTGGGATGGATTTGATCCATACCCCACATGAGAAGACGCTCAAGTTTGCTACAGGTTTGAATCATCCACTACAGGACTTAGAAGTGAGCCATATTCCTATGGGAGCTACTTATGATGGTCTGATTGAGATGGCGTTGCTTACTTCTATCGCTAAGAAATTGGAAGAGGCTCCAAAGACTGAAGTGAAGAACATTCTAAAGGGGAAGAAGAAGGATGGACCTCCATCTAAAGGGAAGATTCAGAAGAAGGAGTTGAAGTGTCATGGGTATGGGAAGACAGGGCATCTTATTAAGGATTGTTTGCTACCGAAGCCAAAGTGCTTCAATTGTGATCAGGTTGGTCGTGTTAAGAGAAATCGTCCGGCATCACTCAGAGCTGCTTCTTTAGCTTCTACTCAGGTGGTTCAGGCATATGTTGTGGAGGCCGTTCCCACTTCCAGTGTCCAGCCAGCACTGGATAAAGGGAAGAAGTTGGTGATTGAAGGTGTGTTAACTCTTTTCGGTCTTTCTATTCGTATTTTATTTAATATCGGGACTTCTCATTCTTTTATCTCTAGTAGACTTGTTAATGACTTGCACTTAGACACTAGTATTGTAGCGGACTCTATAGTCGTGTCAAATCCCATAGGAGGATCGACTTATTTGTCTATGATATGTCGGGATTTGAGGTCGACGTTACTAGGGGTCGAGTTTGAGTGTGATGCCTATGTACTGGGATTCTCTAGTTTTGGGTTGATACTAGGCATGGATTGGATGTCCATGTATGGGGCTATATTGGACTGTGATAGGAGACTGTTAGACTAGGCACTTGTAGTGGGCATAGCTTAGAGGTTTCTGTAATCCGCAAGGATCAATTATGTTGAGCTACCTTTACTCCCTAGACCTACAACAGGATGAGCTTGTTTCTGTCCTAATAGTTAGAGATTTTCTAGAGGTATTTTCTGAGGTTACTGTTCTCCTGCTCTAGATAGAGATCAAGTTTAGGCTCTATCTTCTAGAGAATGCTCGACCAGTTGCTTTTCCTTTGAGGCACATGGCTCGAGGGGAATGGCGCGAGTTGAATAAGTAGGTGAATGAGCTGTTAGAGAAGGGCTTCATTAGGAGGAGTATTTCTGAGTGGGGGCACCAGTTGTCTTTTCCACCAAGGCGGATGGTTCCCTTAGACTCCGCGTTGATTACCGGGAGCTGAATAAGTTGGCGAAGAAGAATTGTTATCCTTTTCCCCGCATAGATGATCTCTTCGATCAGTTGATTGGAGCAAGAGTGTTTTCCCAGCTTGACTTAGCCATAGGTTTCCATCAGTTGAGAGTAGCTTAGGATAGTATTTAAGACTTGCATTTAGGACCCCCGATGGTTATATGAGTGGTTAGTCGTGCCTTTTGGACCAACAAATGCTCCCACTTATTTTTTTGATTTGCTGAGCTGAGTGTTTAGGGAGTTGCAGCATAAGTTTGTTGTTGTATTTGTGGATGACATCTTGGTATGCTCGAGGAGTAGGGAGGAGCATGCTTTTCATTTAAAGGAGGTGCTTAGGACCCTCCAAGCACATAAGCTTAAGGCTAAGTTTACCAAGTGCCACTTTTGGAGAGATAAGGTTCGCTTTTTGGGGGCACATTATTTTAGAGAGTGGTTTGGTTGTAGATCCGAGTAAACTGACAGTAGTGTAGGATTAGCATGCTCCAAAAAATGCCACAGAAGTGAGTATCTTTCTTGGTCTCACAGGTTATTATAGGAAGTTCATTAAGGACTTTACTAAGATATCTGCCCTATTGACTCGCCTAACCAAGAAAAATCTAGCTTTTACATGGAATGCTAAGTGTGAGGATGATTTTGTTAAGTTGAAGGAGGCTTTGACCAGTGCACCTGTATTAGTGTTACCTGATGGGAGTAAATCTTTTATAGTTTATACCGATGCTTGTGGTATGGGCTAGGAGCAGTGTTGATGCAGGGGGTAGAGTGGTATGCTAGGCTAGTAGGCAGTTGAAGACTCATGAGAGGAACTACGCAACGCATGATCATGAGTTGGCAACTATAGTCTTTGCTCTTAAGTCTTGGAGACATTATCTTCTGAGTGAGAGATTTAAGCCTTTTACATGCCACAATCCTAGAAGTACTTGTTCTCCCAAAAGGACTTGAACTTTAGGTAGTAGAGATAGATAGAGTTCTTAGCCTTATATGACTTTGCGATTTCTTATACTGCGGGCAAGGGGAATGTTGTAGCAGATGCATTGAGTAGACAAAGAGCTACACTAAGTCCTTTATTTTTGGAGTCTAGACATTTGGAGTATATTTTCACCTGTAACTTTAGGCCATTGTCTGATATTACCTTTGGATTGTTAGTAGCCCTAGATGTACAACTGACCTTGGTGGAGCAAATTGGAGCTACGCCGAGAGAGGAAAGCGAGTCGGTAGACCTTTCAGATAGACTATGCAGAGGGGAGTCATCGAGTCATCTTAGGCGCTATGTCATAGACTCGAGAAGATGGTTGAGGAGAGATGGTAGGCTATGTGTTCCTCATAGTACGGACTTGGTGGATGTGGTGTTGGCGGAGTCTCACCGCTCTAGGACGACCATTCATCCCAGTGGAGATAAGATGTATCGGGATATGAGGAGATTTTTCTTTTGGTCTGGGATGAAGAAGCAAGCGGCAGATTATGTAGCTAAGTGTATGACTTGCCAGAGAGGGTGAATCGGGTCCTGGAGGATTTACTTAGGATGTGTAGCACTGATTTTGGAGGCTCTTGGGAGAATCATTTGCCATTAGTAGAGTTTGCCTACAATAATAGCTAATAGGCTAGCATAGGAGTGGCACCATTCAAGGCTTTATATGGCAGACCTTATAGATCGCCATCGTGTTGGTGGGATGCTACAGGTAGGATTATCTTTAGGCCTGATATAGTTAGAGAGACTTCAGAGAGGGTGGACTTAATTCGGAAGAGGATGAAGACAGCTCAGGACCGACAAAAGTCTTACGTAGATAGGTAGCGCTCTGGGTTAGAGTTTGCGGTTGGGGATATGATATTTGTGAAGGTCTCACCCTTGAGACATATGATGAGATTTGGGAGTTTGGGGAAGCTAGCTTCGAGGTTTGTCATTCTCGATTGTGGCTAGGATTGGGAGATTAGCTTATAGAGTTAGACTTCTGGAAAAGTTTGCTTGAGTGTATGACGTTTTCCATGTTTTGCACTTGCGAAAGTGCTTACATGATTTGGTTGTTATTGTTGAGTCTAGTAGTTTGTAGGAGGTTGAGGTTGAGTGTGAGTAAATTTTTCACTATGCACCTACCCGCATCTTGGAGCAGGACACTAAGCTGCTCCGCAATAAGGAGATCATATTAGTTAAGGTTCAGTGGGGAGACGACCTAACTAAGAGTACATGGGAGCCCAAGGAGAGGGTTAGAGCTTCCTACCTACAGCTCTTTTCTGGTACGTCTTACATTTTGATCTTTCTCTATTTAGAACCCTTAGGTAGAACCTTGGGGGAAGGGTAGACTGTATTAGGTAGAGACCTTTGGATGGTAGTTATGGTTGTAAACATGTCAATGAGACATGCTATGGTTGATGGATGCTGTTGTATGTACATGGATGTTTATGGATGCAAGTGGTTGCATTGCATGCACTAAGATATTGGGTCGCTTAGGCACACCAGTCGTACCTTTTGCATACTGCTTGCTGATTTTGGTTGTTATCCAAGGAACGTTTTTGCATATGGATTTTGATTTTGGATGTATGGCTGAGCATACATGTAGAGTTATCTGTTTATTTTAGGACTTGCACACATTTTGATGCATGACATAAACATACTTGCATAAATAGGAGGTCGACTGAATCAGTAGACCGACTACTCTTTTGAATTAGTTAGGTTCGTGTGCATTCCATGCTGCATAATTACATAATTGCACTAGAATTACAAAAGATTATGGTTGTCATAGATGATGGATGAGTAGATGGATGTAGATTAGGTTGTTGGTTGTTATTTGTACTCTTCCATCCTTAGAAATTTTGGGAACGAAATCTTTTAAGGAGGGAGAATTTAATATATCTGGATTTTCCAGGAAATAAATAAGGAAATATAATTAAAAGATAAGAATGAATCTAAATGGAGAGTTTTTACAAACATTCGAATTTGACTACGGGACTTGTACTATTGTTTCCGTAGCAATTTTGTGGACAGCATTCATACATAACTTATTGAAATCCGAGCTAAAACAAAAAAATTATAAAGGTTTGAATAAATAAGAAATAAAATAGAAATAAAAAAATAAAAAACTAATTAAGGGCCAGGTCAACCCATATTGGGCCCACGTCGATCGAGGGCGGACAATCTAGCCCCTAGGGCGATCGACCCGACCCTGTGTCAATCGTAGGGTCGCGACCTAGAGTCAGTTCGTTTCGTATATGCGAGATTGTTGCATGCTGGCCATAGTTTCAATTAACGAATGAAATGATTTTGGATTGGGATTTGACGGTAGTGAGTTGAGGTGTTCCCCCATAAATTAATAGCGGTGGTTAACCTAAAATCTAATTCTCTCCATTACGGCAAAGCTCTGTCAAAATAAAACCCCAAATCCTAATTTTCCAAATCAATTTCTAAACTCCAATTCTATTCTAAATCTCAACCTAAATTAAAATAAAAGGAGATCTAGCAATTGGAGGAGAGGCCTAAGCGAATTTAGGGGAGAAAGCTTGCAGCATTAGAGGCTAACCTAAAGCTTATGACAGAGTGAGTGTGTGACACCCCTAATTTTATTGACATTATTCAGGAGATTTAATTAGAATAAATTAAATAGAATAATGTAGATAAGAAGATTGAGGTCGATTAATAAACTAGGTGGTTGTGCTTAATTAAATCAAATGAACTTATATCAATGGATAGGATAATAAACACAAGAGCATTAGGGTAATTAGCCGTCCATATTTCCCACCCTTATACTATCCCCTTAGTCATACACGTTCATTATATCTCAAAAAAAATTTACACGTAAGAAGTGAAAGCAAGGTCGGCCATTAGGAAGGAAGAAGAGAAGAGAAAATCAACTAAAAGCTTAGGATTCAAGTTAGAAGGAATCAATCTCAATCATACTTCAATTTCCTTATCCAATCTAAGGTGAATAATAATTTCTACATCTCTATTTTGATTTATACATCATATGGTTTTGGATTTAAGGATAATTCTGTTTTATGATATATTGAATGATCATATGCTTGTTTATGATTTATATGTGTTTCAACAAGATTGTTTAATAAGGGATATACACGGTTTTAGGGCAAAACCAAGATGAAATGATTTTTAAATGCCATGGGAAAATTTTATGTGATAGAAAACTTAATTTTGAAGATGGGTTTCAATTCTCATAATTTTCTGAGCTTATATGGATTTTATATTAATTTTCTAGTGAAGAAAATGATTTATTGGGTTATAAATTATTTACAGCTAAAATAATGATTATTTGGGTTTGAAATTAGTATATGTTGGAAAACATATTAAAATAAATTTTTTGGAATTTTTCTAGATTTTCCTAAGTGTTTTGATGAATATATAAATTTATTTAACGTATGAGACTTAAATGTTTTATATATTTAATTAAGGATAAGGGGCATTTTATAAAATAAAATTATTATTTATTTCTGAAAATTAGTGGCAACATGTTTCTGAAAAGAAATTGTTAACCAATGAGAATTTGACAAACAAAGGCAGGTTAGTTGAAAAGTTATCTTTTGAAGTTAAAAACAAAGAAATCATACTTTTAGCATGTTTCAGCCATTTACGGTAGTAAACCTTCCGACCCGGATCTTTCGACTAAGTCGAAGGGTTATAGCTTTCGAAAAGGTCAAACCAATGCATATGGTATCAAGTTACTTGGTATGTAATGAATTGGACAGAGTCGAAGGGTTCTTAGTCGAAAGGTTGATGGCCAAAGAGATTGGGGTATGTTTGCTTTATAAACCAAAAGCTTTCACATGCTTTGCTTTCGAATTAGAGCTTTTGACTTGGTTGCTTTCAACCAGGTCAAATGTTTAAAAAGAAAGGTTTTAAACCTTTCGACAAAGTCGAAAGGTTACTGCCGCTTTACCACTATTTTGATTTGGAACCTTTCGACAAAGCCGAAAGGTTACTGCCACTTATCATTGTTCTGTTTTGAACCTTCCGACACATTCGAAAGGTTTAGCCGCTTTTCCCAACCTTTCGAAGTTGTTGCTTTCGACAAAGATGAAAGGTTTACTTGTTTTAAAAACTAGCCGCTTCTCCCAATGCTTTCGAAAGGTATCAAAGCCTTCAACTTAGATGATTTTCCTTTATTCTATAATTGAAACGTAACCCAAGCTTTCGAAGGAGTTTCTTTAAAAAGGCAGAGGTCTATTGTTTTAAATGAAATGTTTTAAAGCTTTCCAAGCAGACCTTCTGACAAGGTCGAAAGGTTGCTTCCATTGTAGTCGAAAGGTTTTAAAAGAGGACCTTCCGCATATTTTAACTTGAACCTAGTAAGTCTTCGAAAGGTCTATATTTTAAGAGTTGAATGCTTTCGAAAGATTTGAATTGCTGAATGGTTTTAATGGTTTCGAAAGGTTTGATTCGAAAGGTTGTTTTAAAGACCTTTTGACAAGGTTGAAAGATTTGGTTTTAAAAGACTTGAAAACCCATACTCTAATTTTTAAAGGAAAATCCACGGCTTATATAAAAGAGTTTTGTAAGGGTTTTAAGTATGTAATTTTGAAGAAGTATTGCCTTGATAAAAATATAAGTTAAAGGTGTTAACAATGTTTTATGATATGTATTTCAAGGACCTTAGAACCACAGGAGTGGTATTGTTAATTAATGTTTTACTTCTTCAAATATGAGTATATTCACATGATAACCCATAACTGTATTTTGGGAAAAAAGGGGTAGAAGAACCAGTAGGTTAACTCAAATAGTGAATATAAATTACTTAAACTCCTAAATGAGTAGAATTGCGTCCATGGAGTCGGGGTGACCAAAAATATAGGATGCCTAAACTTTGTAGTTATTGGAGGTAAACCAAAAGGTTCATAGTAAACCCATGAAAACTATGATAAGGTAGTTATTGGTGCATACCAAGAGGTTTATAGTAAACCCATGAAAACTATGATAAGGTAGTTATTGGTGCATACCAAGAGGTTCATACTAAACCCATGAAAACTATGATAAGGTAGTTATTGGTGTATACCAAAAGGTTCATAGTTAACCCATGAAAACTATGCAAAAGAACAGTTGGCAAGGGCTAATTGGTTTGTAGTGAACCCATGAAAACTATATCCGGATTAAGAATTGACATCCGTCAATAGGTTCCTAGTAAACCCATAAATACTAAGATAAGGATGTGGTTAATGGAAGTGTCAGTAGGTTCCTAGTCAACCCATGAAAACTAGGATATGCAGTGAGTTACTAGATTAGTCCATAGGTTCCTAGTCAACCAATGGAAACTAGGATAAGGTGATTAGTAATTAAAATGACTAATAGGTTCAGGAGGACCCATGAATTAATTAAGTTAACTAGCAGGAGCCTATAGGTTCTTAGTGATCCCATGGAAACTATGAATAGGACGGGGTGTCTATTAGTTATAACAAGGTTATTAGTAAACCCATGATAACTAAAAAGGTTAATAGTGACCCTAGAAACTATAACAGTGATAGGGTGTCAGATTAAACTGGGAATAGGAAAATCTTATTTATTTTCAAGTATGCATATCATCATAATGTTTTGAAATGTATGTTTTAACCATTGTGGATGTAGGAGCACAGAATTTGGTTTTATAAAGTTTTTAGGATACTAGTGAGGGGAAAACCCGTTCCGCTAAGCGGCATGATCTCACTAGATATCTAAAAGGATTGAGATGTTAGATTATTATTCATACTAGGCTTTATGTCTGACTTAAAGTTTTTGTTTTCCCCTTAAACACTCAGGTACTCAATTGATTTTGAGTAGTTTGAGATTTAAGATTCTCAGGTTTTTTTCTTTGACGAATAAAACTTCCAGAGGCATGCAGGAGGCAGATAATTATTTAGAGTTTTTCTTTCCGTTGTGTATTTTGTTATAAAGGTAAATTTATTAGCCTTACTATATTCTCTGATCAACCAAGGGGGCATCTTCATATGCCGCTCTTGGCGTATTTGTAATAATTATATTTTGCTGAACGTGGTTAACGTAATTATGGGATTATGTAATGAGTAAGAAATGTTTTGATTTGAATATGGAAATGTGTTTTTGAATTGTTAATTTTTTTACATATTTCTATGATCTTTGTATCAATGTATCTAACACCGTCGTATTTGGTCGTCGAAGATTAATAACTATGGATGACTGCAGCATCCATAGCCGTTAGTTTTGGGCCTCCAAGTATGGGGATGTTACAAGTTGGTATCAGAGCATAGGTTTATAAAATTTAAAAGAAAAGTTAAACGTAAAGGCTTTTTCAAACATAATCCAATGAATTTAAAAATAAGATCGGAGTTCGGGTTAACGCTATAGTAACGTACTTGTATTTGATATATAGGTATATATATAAGCATGTATTTCCCTCTCCCTTAGACCGTTCTTCTGTATCTTACTAAGGCTCGTATGCAGATATACGAGAAAGGGGATATGGAGGCAGGAAACGGAAGAGGAAATCTGGGTGGAGGTAGCACCACAACCAATGGAAATGCTCGACCTAATACTCGGAGAAACCAAGATCGACAGGCTAATGCTAACCAAAATGTTGAGGCCAATGTAGGTGCTGGAAATCTGCCAGTAGATGCGGGGATGGTGTATCAGTTGTTGGCTAATCTTTTGCAAGTGGGAGATGCTGGGAATGTTGGTGGAGCTAATCCTGTAGTTCCATTTGGATATAAAGATGTTAAGTTGAATAGAGACTATGTCAGCCTAGGAGGAAAGCCATTTGTTGGAACGGAAGATGCTGTTGAAGTGGAGAATTGGCTGTTGAACTGTGAAAGGATCTTTACAGATTTAGGCTTGAATGATGGAGAGAAGAGAAGGCTAGCCTCTAGACAATTGCAAGGGTTAGCGCTTCATTGGTGGAACGGTGTGACGACCTGAGTGCCGGAGGAAGAGTTGACTTAGGCTGACTTCAGGAGGAGGTTTGAGCAAAGATTCTTGTCTGAGGTTGCCAAATCGGCATTGATGAGGAAGTTCATGGACCTTGTCCAAGGACATATGTCTGTGATCGAGTATGCTGCTAAGTTTGATGGGCTATCTCGATATGGTTATGCTTTGGTTGACACTGATGTCAGAAGGAATGAGAGATTCATTAGATGTTTGAGGCCAGAGCTAGGCAGAATGGCTATGACTCATATTAGAGAGCCTTATCATGTGATGGTGGAGATGACCGTTTGCCATGAGGAGATGCTTGATGTTCCGGCTAGGGAGAATCCAGTTGAGTCCTAGGGTTTTCAAGGAAGAAAAAGGAAATTCTTTAAGAATAAAGGAGCCTAGAAAGGGAAGGTCGCTAAGAAGGCGAAGGTTGATTTAGTGTGTTATAAGTGTAATAAGAAGGGCCATTATGCCCACGAGTGCAGAACTGGTAAAGGAAAGAAGCCTGCTGAGAAGAAGAGTGTGAAATGCTTCAACAGTGACCAAGTTGGGCATTATAAGAACCAGTGTCCAGAGCCAATCAGGGCGGACAGAGGAAAGGTGTTTACTATTGGACCACCATCTTCTTCTAAACCCACTGCAGCAGAGAAAGGGAAAACTATGATGGAAGGTACACTTTTGATACAGAGTATACCTGTTAGGGTACTTTTTGATACCGGTGCATCCCATTCATTTATATCTCAGTATTTGGTTGATAGGTTATGTATAGAACCCACATACCTTATTACTTCCTTAAGGGTTGCGAATCCAATAGGAGGGTATGCAACTCTTGGGATGAGATGTGACCAGTAGGAACTTAAGTTGTTAGGTCATAAGTTTGCATGCAGCTTGTATGTTTTCGATTTCGTAGATTTCAGGATCATCTTAGGTATGGATTGGCTGGTTAAGTATGAGGCTAGGATATTTTTCCAGGATGGGGAAATATCATTGAGACACCCAGATAGTCATAACCGAATCATTTTCTCGGTGGAAAATTCCAGTAACAGTGTTTGTGCTTTGTTTAGTACCATGAAGGTTGGAGAAGAGCTTAGTCAGGTTTGGATAGCTAGAGAGTTTGCAGATGTCTTTGAGCCCGTTACTGGATTACCCCCAAAACGAGCTATTGAGTTTAGAATAGACCTTATACCAGGAGCTGAACCTGTCAGTATACCACCTAGCAGAATGACACCGACGAAGATGAAGGAATTGAAAGTGCAGCTAGTGGATTTGGAAGGAAGGAATTTGATCAGACCAAGTAGTTCGTCTTGGGGAGCAACTGCAGTATTTGTGAAGAAACAAGATGGGTCGTTAAGGATGTGCATCGACTATCGTAATTTAAATGAGAGAACGATCAAAAATAGGTACCCTCTGCTAAGGATTGATGATCTGTTTGATCAATTGAGTGGAGCCAGTGTATTTTCCCAATTGGATTTGGCGATGGGGTTCCATCAGTTGAGAGCGGCGGAGGATAGCATTCCTTTGACGACATTTCAGACTAGGTATGGTTCGTATGAGTGGTCAGTAATGCCATTCAGATTGATGAATGCGCCTGCTTTCTTTGTTGATTTGATGAATCGGGTTTTCGGAGAGCACTTGGATAGGTTTGTGTTGGTTTTCATAGATGACATTTTGGTGTACTCTAAAGATGAAAGAGAGCATGCGATTCATCTTAGAGTGGTGTTGGAGACCCTGAGGCAGAATCAGCTGAAGCTGAAGTTTTCCAAGTGTAATTTTTGGAAGAGAGAAGTTAAGTTTCTTGGTCATGTGGTTTCAGAGGAAGGACTATTAGTTGATCCAGTTAAGATCGAGACGGTCAATAATTGGAAGAGACCAGAGACGGTAACCGAGATCAGGAGTTTTCTTGGACTTGCTGGCTATTACCGGAGATTCATCAAGGATTTCTCGTGGATAGCAACACCTTTGACTAAGTTGACCAGGAAGGAAGTGAAGTTTGTTTGGTTCGACAAATGTGAGGAAGCATTCCTTAAGTTAAAGCATTTGTAGACCAATGCGCCAGTGTTAGTAGTTCCGGAGGTAACCAAGGGTTTTTAGTTTACACGGATGCATGTGGTACTGGATTGGGAGCATTTTGATGCAGAAGGGCAAAGTTATCACTTATGCATCTAGGCAACTTAGACCGCACAAAGTTAGATATCCTACTCATGACTTGGAGTTGGCAGCAGTGATCTTTGCCTTCAAGATTTGGAGGCATTATCTTTTGGGAGAGAGATTTGAGTTGTATACCGATCATAAGTCATTAAAGTATTTATTCTCTCAAAAGGAGTTAAATATGAGACAGTAGAGGTGGCTGGAGTTTTTGGCTGCTTATGATTTTGGTATAGAGTATACTCCGGGAAAAGGAAATAAGGTAGTAGATGCTCTCAGTAGAAAACATCAGAATGTGGTGTTAGCAATGTTGGCAGAATGGAATAATCTAGAAGCTTTAACCAGTTGTGGTATGCAGTTGTGATCTACTGCTAGTTCTAGTCAGGATACTGTCATGTTGTCTTATTTAGGAGTGCAACCAGTGCTAATTGAAAAGATAGCTTCTAAGCAGAGAGAAGACCCAGTTTTAGTTGAGAGGATTAGAAAGCTTGAGGTCGAATTAGAGATTGATGACCTAAAGGATTTTAACCTTGACCAAAGAGGATGGTTGAGAAAGAAGGGACGGTTATGTGTTCCAGGTGTAGAGAACTTAAGAAGAGAAGTTCTAGAAGAGTGTCATTGATCGAAGTTTACGATTCATCCTGGAGGAACCAAGATGTATCAAAATATAAAGAGGAGCTTTTATTGGGAAGTCCTGAAGAAGGATGTTGGCTTGTGGGTTAGGCAGTGTATTAATTGTCAACAAGTGAAAGCCGAACATCAGAAGCCAAGCGGGTTACTTCAGCCTTTAGATATTCTAGTTTGGAAGTGGGATTCGATATCGATGGATTTTATAGACGGGTTGCCAAGGTCAAATAGAGGAAATGAAAGCGTATGGTTTATAGTGGACAGGTTGACCAAGAGTGTCCATTTCATTCCGGTAAAGTCAACCAGGACGGCACCTGTTTTAGTAAAGTTGTTCATCAAGAACATAGTCAGACTTCATGGGATTCCTAGTAGCATAGTCAGCGACAGAGATGCATTGTTCACTAGCGAATTTTGGACGAGTATGCAAGAGATATTAGGTACCAAGCTCAAGTTGAGTACAACTTATCACCCACAAACGGATGGGCAGACAGAGAGAGTCAACAAGGTACTCGAAGATTTGTTGAGGGCTTGTGTATTGGACTTTGGTGGATCTTGGGAAGATCAACTACATCTGATTGAGTTTTCCTATAATAATAGTTATTAGACTAGTATAGGAATGGCTGTTTTTGAAGATTTGTATGGAAGGCCATGTAGATTGCCAACATGTTGGTTAGAGACCGGAGACAGATTGATTTTAGGTCTAGATTTGGTAAGAGAGGCGTCGGAAAAGATTGAGTTAATCCGAGAACGGATGAAGGAAGCTCAATCCAAGCAGAAGCGTTACACAGATAAAAGGCATAAGGACTTAGAGTTCTCAGTAGGAGATAAGGTTTTCATTAAAGTATCACCGACGAAGGGTGTGGTACGATCTGGAAAGCTTGCTTATAGAGTAGAGTTGCCGAGCAGTTTGGCAGGTGTCCATAATGTGTTCCATGTGTCTCATCTTCGTAAGTATGTGCATGATCCAGAGGCTACTATTCCATAGACAAAGTTAGAGGACTTAGTTGTGGAGACTGATTTGACTTCTGTTAGACAACCAGTTCGAGTTGTAGCGAGAGATGAGAAGAAATTGAGTACCAAGACAGTCAGGTTGGTGAAGGTTCAATGGAGCGACAATGAGAAAGACTGTACTTAGGAGACGGAGGATAGGATTCGAGAGGCTTATCCTGATATGTTTTGATGGTATGTCTATAGTAGATTTACATAGATTGGTTACTAGGAGATGTTACAGATGATTACTATGTTTTCTATTAGTCCATACTGAATTTTGAGGACGAAATTCTTTAGGAGGGGAGCCTGTAACACCCCTAATTTTATTGACATTATTCAAGATATTTAATTAGAATAAAATAAATAGAATTATGTAGATAAGGAGATTGAGGTTAATTAAGAAACTAGGTGGTCGTGCTTAATTAAATCAAATGAACTTATATCAATGGATAGGGTATTAAACACAAGGGCATTAGGGTAATTAGCCGCCCAGATTCCCACCCTTGTACTATCCCCTTAGTCATACACATTCATTTTATCTCAAACAAAATTTTAAACGTAAGAAGTGAAAGCAAGGCCGGCCATTAGGAAGGAAGAAGAGGAGAAAATCAACTAAAAGCTTAGGATTCAAGTTAGAAGGCATCAATCTCAATCATACTTCAATTTCCTTATCCAATCTAAGGTGAATAATAATTTCTACATCTCTATTTTGATTTATACATCATATGGTTTCAGATTTAAGGATAAATCTGTTTTATGATATATTGAATGATGATATGCTTATTTATGATTTATATGTGTTTAAACAAGGTTGTTTAATAAGGGATATAAACGGTTTTAGGGAAAAACCAGGAAGAAATGATTTTTAAATGCCATGGGAAATTTTATGTGATAGAAAACATAACTTTGGAGATGGGTTTCAATTCTCATAATTTTCCGAGCTTATATGGATTTTATATTAATTTTCTAGTGAATAAAATGATTTATTGGGTTATAAATTAGTTACGGCTAAAATAATGATTATTTGGGTTTGAAATTTGTATATGTTGGAAAAGAAATTAAAATGGATTTTTTGGAATTTTTCCAGATTTTTCCTATGTGTTTTGATGAATATATAAAATTATCTAAGGTATGAGACTTAAATGTTTTTTATATTTAATTAAGGAGAAGGGGTATTTTATAAAATAAAATAATTAATTATTTCTGAAAATTAGTGGCAGCATTTTTCTGAAAAGAAATTGTTAACCAGTGAGAATTTGACAAACAAAGGCAGGTTAGTTGAAAAGTTATCTTTTTAAGTTAAAAACAAAGAATTCATACTTTTAGCATGTTTCAACCATTTAAGGTAGTAAACCTTCCGACCCAGATCTTTCAACTAAGTCGAAGGGTTATAGCTTTCGACAAGGTCAAACCAATGCATATGGTATCAAGTTACTTAGTACGTAATGAACTGGACAGAGTCGAAGGGTTCTTAGTCGAAAGGTTGTTCGCCAAAGAGGTTGGGGTATGTTTGTTTTATAAACCAAAAGCTTTCACATGCTTTGCTTTCGAATTAGAGCTTTCGACTTGGTTGCTTTCAACCAGGTCAAATGTTTAAAAAGAAAGGTTTTAAACCTTTCGACAAAGTCGAAAGGTTACTTCTGTTTTACCACTATTTTTATTTGCAACCTTTCGACGCAACCGAAAGGTTACTACCACTTATCATTGTTTTGTTTTGAACCTTCCGACACAGTCGAAAGGTTTAGTCGCTTTTCCCAACCTTTCGTAGTTGTTGCTTTCAACAAAGACGAAAGGTTTACTTGTTTTAAAAACCAGCCGCTTCTCCCATTTCTTTCGAAAGGAATCAAAGCCTTTGACTTAGATGATTTTCCTTTGTTCTATAATTGAAATGTAACCTAAGAATTCGAAGGAGTTGCTTTAGAAAGGCAGAGATCTATTATTTTAAATGAAATGTTTTAAAGCTTTCGAAGCAGACCTTCCGACAAGGTCGAAAGGTTACTTCCATTGTAGTCGAAAGGTTTTAAAAGAGGACCTTCCGCATATTTTAACTTGAACCCAGTAAGTCTTCGAAAGGTTTATATTTTAAGAGTTGAATGCTTTCGAAAGGTTTGAATTGCTGAATGGTTTGATGGTTTTAAAGGTTTTGAAAGGTTTGATTCGAAAGGTTGTTTTGAAGACCTTTCGACAAGGTCGAAAGGTTTGGTTTTAAAAGATTTGAAAACCCATACTCTAATTTTTAAAGGAAAACCAACGGCTTATATAAAGGATTTTTGTAAGGGTTTTAAGTAGGTAATTTTGAAGAAGTATTGCCTTGATAAAAATATAAGTTAAAGGTGTTAACAATGTTTTATGATACATATTTCAAGGACCTTAAACCTATAGAGTGGTACTGTTAATTAATGTTTTACTTCTTCAAATATGAGTATATTCACATGATAACTCATAACTGTATTTTAGGGAAAAAGGGGCAGAAGAACCAGCCGGTTAACTCAAATAGTGAATATAAATTACTTAAACTCCTGAATGAGTAGAATTGCATCCATGGAGTCAGGGTGACCAAAAATATATGATGCCTAAACTTTGTAGTTATTGGAGGTAAACCAAAAGGTTCATAGTAAACCCATGAAAACTATGATAAGGTAGTTATTGGTGCATACCAAGAGGTTCATAGTAAACCCATGAAAACTATGATAAGGTGGTTATTGGTGCATACCAAAAGGTTCATAGTTAACCCATGAAAACTATGCATAAGGACAGTTGGCAGGGGCTAATTGGTTTGTAGTGAACCCATGAAAACTATATCCGGATTAAGAATTGACATCAGTCAATAGGTTCCTAGTAAACCCATGAAAATTAAGATAAGAATGTGCGTAATGGAGGTATCAGCAACTTCCTAGTCAACCCATGAAAACTAGGATGTGTAGTGAGTTATTGGATAAGTCTATAGGTTCCTAGTTAGCCCATGAAAACTAGGATAAGGTGATTAGTAATTGGAATGACTAATAGGTTCAGGAGTACCCATGAATTAATTAAGTTAACTGGCAGGAGCTTATCGGTTCTTAGTGATCCTATGAAAACTATGAATAGGACGGGGTGTCCATTAGCTATAACAAGGTTATTAGTAAACCCATAAAAACTAAAAAGGTTAATTGTGGCCCTAGAAACTATAATAATGACAGGGTGTCAGATTAAACTGGGAATAGGAAAATCTTATTTGTTTTCAAGTATGCATATCATCATAATGTTTTGAAATGTATATTTTAACCGTTGTGGATGTAGGAGCACAAAATTTGGTTTTATAAAGGTTTTTAGGATAATAGTGAGAGGAAAACCCGTTCCGCTAAGCGACGTGGTCTCACTAGATATCTAAAAGGATTGAGATGTTAGATTATTATTCATACCAGGCTTTATGTCTGACTCGAAGATTTTGTTTTCCCCTTAAACTCTCGGGTACTCAATTGATTTTGAGTAGTTTGAGATTTAAGGTTCTTAGGTTTTCTTCTCTGACGAATAAAACTTCCGGAGGCGTGCAAAAGGTAGATAGTTATTTAGAGTTTTTCTTTCCGCTGTGTATTTTTTTGTAAAGGTGGATTTATTAGCCTTACTATATTCTTTGATCAACCAAGGGGGCATCTTCATATGTCGCTCTTGGCGTATTTGTGATAATTATATTTTGCTGAACGTCGTTAACGTAATTTGGGGATTATGTAATGATCAAGAAATGTTTTAATTTGAATATAATAATGTGTTTTTGAATTGTTAAATTTTTTACATATTCCTGTGATTTGTGTATCAATGTATCTAACACCGCCGTATTTGGTCGCCGAAGATTAATAACTATGGATGACTACAGCATCCGTAGCCGTTAGTTTTGGGCCTCCAAGTAGGGGGATGTTAGAGAGTGGGCATATATTTAACAAGTTAATTAAATCAATTGATTTTAATTTATACCTTATGTTGATTTGATTGTTAATTCTGAGATTAATCCATTAAATTATTAAATTGGGGATCTGGAATAATGGATCTTTTTATCTAATCATAATTGACATATGTAAGTTGTAATACCATAAATCATATTTTAAAATTGGATTTGACACCTATAATTTTCCAATTTCAATAATGTAAATACTGCCAAAAATGTAATAAAAATTGGACAAATAGATTAACCCAATTGAAATAAAATTAAACAGATTAAGATTGATAATCGAATGAAATGGATTAGTTTTCTTAAAACAGGTAAATTGAAAGACGTCTGGATTGTAGGCAATCGACCTAAAACTGGCGCAGGTCAACTGTCGTAAGTCACTTTAGACTTAGTAGACTGTTTGGAGCCTTGAGCCGATAGGTGTTCTTTTTTGAGGTGGCGGACTTAGTTCGCATTACCGTATCATAGAGTACGATGCAGAGTGTCATTGAGATGTGCAACTTATGTTGCAAAAGGTGTGCACATGTGTTGGGATCGGATTCCGGTCATTAGTCGGGGTGTTGGGAACGGAGACTGTGCCAATTATGGACATTCCCGTGGGCTCGTATGCGCATAAACGCTGAAAGCTAGTTAGTGCCTAGTACCAGCATTAGTTAGGTGCAGTAAATCCCGGAGGTACGTAAGTGGTATTTTGCCGCTAGGATTGAGGGGTTGGGGATGGGTGCATATGATGAGTCACTATGCGAGTTTATATGCATGTTCTTCCTCTCCAGGCCTAGTGTGAATTATAGGATAGAAGTTCCCCAAGACTAGATGATCATTCGGTGAGGTATGGTTTGTTGTTATTCCCATGATGTTAGGTTGTTGACCTTTGCCATGCGACTTTAGGCATGTTACCTTAGGTGCACGGACACTGTACACACACTCTATATCTCCTAGAGTAGACTTGGAGTCGGTTGTATTTAATTTCCTTCTTATTCTTGTTCTCATCACCAGACAAATGTTTAATCCATTCCATTTTTCTTCATCCACAAGTGGACAGAGCAGTCATTGATAGATCCATTGCTTCCTTTGGGTTATCGTGCCTGGAGTCTAATTCTATTTTATCCTTTATCATGTATTTCCAATCAGTACATTTTCTCTTTCGGTACTTTTCTTGTGAGGGATTATTTTTATGATACTTTGATGTTGACATGTACTGATGGTTTTCTGAGACTACAATACTATGATATTTTGACATCTGGATATTTTAATGCTTTGAGTTTTTATTACTGCTTTCTGAGATCATCCATATATTTGGTATTATATTTTCGCTGTGATGACATTTGGATTAGATAGATTATTTCTTCTTTGATATCTTAGTCATTGTGATGCTGCTTTTATCCCAACTGGTGAACCTTGTTTCTTGATATGGTGGTGTTTGGTATGTCAAGGGATGCAGGGTGTCACAGTCCACAAATGGAGTTAATGTACTCTGACTTTCGGTATTGATATTTATCTATCAGTTGCTTCAGCTAGTGCAGTCTCTTGTATATTGTTTATCCTAATCTGTTCATGTATATTCAGTATATTATATGTTATCTTCTCGTTGTGAGGTTGTATAGATATGCCTTGGTATGGTGTTTTGTTTTAATTTTACCCCAGTAGACTATCTTTTGTGGCATTTAAGAGTTAGACATCATCATTCAATGTTGATTCACAGTATTACTAAGGGCGGATCATCATAGTTGTTATCATAATTTAGGCTCAACACTAAGGACCAAGTAAACCAACTTGAGTTAAGCAACCCGTTAGATGAAGATACGTTAAGAGAGTGTACTTGTAGTTTTCTACCATATAATATTGCATACACCACTTATCTTGTGAACTTTGATTTATTCAGTCGCTAGTTGCAAAGGTATCTTTGTTTAAGGCTATCTATAATCGCTAACGGTGTGCACGAGTGACTACAGGTAAGAAGTCTGAGATGCCTGATTAGGTCAGAGACTATTGGAATACTAGAAGGGATGTTTCACCATCTATGAACATTCCAACGGTTGCGGCAGGTGTTAGTGGTGGTGTAGCACTTGAGGCACAGTAGTAGAAGAAATTGGCAAGCAGGCTATGACTTGGATTGATTCTAGATGTCGCTTTGAGTCTCAGTTTCCTTTTGAGATTGAAAGGGATGTACAGCCTGAGTATTGCATCCATCGGTAGTAGGGTAGATTTAATAGAGTTAGGGGCATGCCCTAGGGGCAATTATGTAATTTATTGTAAATAAATTAACTCTGTAATCAATTCTTGTTCGAAATAAAGGTGTTATTCTTTCTATTATATATTTTTTCATAATGTGTTATAAATAATTAAATGCTTTACTAAAATATATTTAACAGAAAATCCATAAAGGGTATGCTTGTGATAGTAATTATAAATAGTAGTAACCATGAGTATTGTATCACAATATTATAAAACACATCACTTTAAATGTTCCTAGTCATGATGCATCGAGACTGAATATCGATGTATCCGTTGAGACTAGAGTACGTAACGCTCTTTAAATGTTGGGCAGTGTATTACTCATGACTATTAGAGGCACCCAGGGGTTACGTACTGATATTTATTGGATAACTATGGAACGACTCACTCGATAGTTTTATGTTGGTTAATATTACTAAGTTCAAATATAAACTATCGATGTGACTATTTACATAGTTCCATCGACTTGAGAATACTATGGATCTTCAATATGAAACTCCGCTTTGATTATAGTTAAATCATGGCACGATGTCCATCGAGTGGCTATAGTTGGGTTAAGTGGAAGTATTGGAAGTGAAGCACTATTCAAGTGAGGATTCGTTTTCTCGATTACATGGGGTTAGTATCATGGTCAACTCAAAGTCAAAATCTCTGGTCAGAGTAGTTTGGTTAATAATAATTGTTATCATTGAACCAAGGTCTTTCTGTCTAGACAATAGAGTTGAATGTGGACGATATTGGAATTTTGACCATTGTCAAATTCCATAAGTCCAAAGTGATATAGTTTTGACAAAGAGAGTTGGGGTAAATAAAAGTCACGACCAGGTAACGCTTATCAAAGTAAAATTGTATTTTATCAAAACCAAGTAAGTGATAAATTTGACCAAAATGTTACACACTTACTAAGTGATGTGTGAAAGTTAATATTCTAATAGTGTGATATTAATCGCTGATCAAATTTACACCTGACTAGTCACACAATCGAAAACAATGAACTCTTCTTTGATCAAATGATTTAATTAATTTACAACTGTTATAAATTAATTGATTTAAATAATATTTATGATATAATATTTATAAATTTGATTTTGATTTGATAAATGAATATTAATTGTATTTATAAAAGTTATAAACACATTAATCGGTAAACGATATCGATAAGCATTTTAAATTAAATTTAAAATGAAAAATATTTATTTGGGTTCAAATAGGTTTAAGGCCCATCATATGGGCTGATAGGATCAGCTGCAACATAAGGTATAGGCAGTTCAAAATATGGGTTAGAGGGATTGAAAATGGATGGCCAAGGTTAAAGAAGATAGAGTAAATGAAGAGATCCTAAATTCTCTCGTTTCTATCCTCTATTTAACCATATCTTTCTTCATATGACTAAGAAATTTTTAGAGCCTCCGCTTCTAGTCATTGCTGGTAAAATATCCCCTCTGGTCTCTCCATTTTATCAAGCCCCAATCAAGTCAATTCAATTGTTATTCTATAGCCGGTGGTCACGGTTCAAGAACTAGCACTCAATTGGATCGGAAACTGTTTCTAGGAGCATATAACATCATTTCAAGGTGTGCTTAAGGGCCTTAGATGCAAGATAGATTTCTAAATTAATTACAAACATTAATTTATAATTATAATGTTCATTACATGTATATAATATTGTTAATTAGATGATGATTCGAATATGTAGATATTTTATCACAAATTTAGTTGGTTGTATGTGTGTGTATATACATGGTTGTAAAAAAAACTATTTTATGACAATTCATCTTTAGTTAGGTGACGATTCGAATATGTAGATATATTATCACAAATTTAGTTAGTTATGTATGTGTGTGTGTATATTATTGTAAAATACTATTTTTATAACAATTCATCTTTAGTTAGGTGACATTCGAATATGTAGATATATTGTCACAAATTTAGTTGGTTGTATGAGTATATATATATGATTATAAAATAAATTATTTTTTGATAATTCAACTATGTTTAACACGGCTCAGAATTAAAATAAACATTTTTCTAGCATTTAATTAATATAATATATAATGTGTGTGTGTATAATTTATACTTTAAACACTATATTATACATATGTAAAATATGAAAATAAAATTTCATATATGATGTTTAATAATTATAATATGTTCTGCAGAAAGAAAATAATTATATATATATATATATATTGATAAAAGGATACGCGACCATATTCGCACATCCGTACGTGCATAAAATAAGTAAATATTCGACTAACAGGCTTAGTCAGTAGCCAATAAGTTCACATAGTCAAGTTACACCCATATCTACATACAAAAATAACCCTTGGATGAGAAAGTACAGCCGATATATATAGTTTGCTAGATAATGTACATATAAAAACCCCAACAAGATGAGCACTGTAGAGGACTTCAGATGCTTTCACTATTGCTGCCCGTCGACTCCTACACCTCCATGTTCGTCAGAAAAAACTACAGAGGGCCTACCGAAGATCCTGTCCAAAGTGCATAAAAGTACATAATTCTATTAGCCACAGTACAAAACTGAATTTAGAATTGAAGCACCAATCATTTCTTTCTGTCCAAACAGCCAAGCAAAGGCCAAGGCAAAAATAGCTTCGATTGAGGTTGGGTCGTAGGTTTCCCAAAGCCTAAGCCAGGTAAGCTCCGAGTTCAGGAAAGTAATATTTAAATACATGGCGCAAAACGACTATACCTGAAAGGAGAAATCACAGGAATAAAATATGCATGTGCAAGAGTCATTGGGAGCTGAACAAACGAAGAAGCTCTGGCCACCGCCCATTTGCTTTCGAGTAAGGTTGTTAGTAGTGGTTAGCTTGTTCAGCATCACCAACCACATATGGACCTTATATCTTTGAGGAGCCTTTAGACCCCATAAGTGTGTAAACTAAAGAACATACCAGAGAAGTTATAAAAGAAATACCGAGAGTTTACTGAGTGGGAGCCAGAGTTTGTACGTCCGCATATGAAAATGTCCTCCTGCTGATTGAGATGGATAGAGCTTGTGAGCTACAGTAGTGATAGGATCACAGGAATGTTTGGTCCTGTGAAAATGTTATTGAATTCAATATTGCACCGGCCATCCAGGAAAGCCTCATGCACTGATAAATCTTTATTAGAGGCCAGTTTGTACAAGTCTCAGAAGAGTGATTTGAGGGGCACACTGCCAAGCTATGGATCTATCCAGAAAGATGTGTACCTACCATTTCCAAGCTTAAGACCCGTGTTGATGTGTAGGTCTCTACAGTAGGAGAGGATATCCCTATAGAATGCAGAGATCATAGAGGGAGAATCCGAAAAGCAATTGGACAGGTTGAAATCCCCGTTGCAGCAGTGATTGATTATCTATGTGGCCTAAGGCTTGGAGCAACTAGAGATCATAGCCCATCCCCATTTCCCAAGAAGCGCCTTGTTGAAGTGGAGAAGATTAATGACACCCGGCCCGCCATATTTCTTTGGCTTGCTGACTTTCTACCTATCTAATAAACAATTCGTAGGCAAGACAGAAGGAGTGCCTTTCCAGAGGAAAGCTTGCCATAGAGTGTGAACTCTATTAATTGCCCAAGCCGGTTCTTTGTAGAAAGAAAACCAATATGTTGGTATGCTGGAGAGTACCGAGTTAACAAGAGTAATCCTGCTACACAGAACAGAGAGGAACCTTTCCACTCAGACAGCCTTAAGGATAGCTTCTCAAGGATAGTAGACCGGTCTTCTCGCTTAGGCTTAATGGGCCTTAGAGCTAACCCAAAGTAAGGTATAGGGAAGGTATGAATTGGGCATTTAAATCCAGAGGCTATAGAAGGTCTAACATGATGGAAAGGTTCAGTCATATAAACGGCACTCTTGCAAAAATTTATTTTCAGGCCTGATGCCAGTTCAAAGCAGTAAAGCAGAAGCTTTAGGGTTGTAATGGAAGATGGGATAGGCAAGGACATAAGGATGGTGTCGGATGGTATCATCATCAAACTGGTAGGAGTTTAACCCTAAGCTGATAAAGTCTCTCACAAGACAGACAAGTAATCCCGAGCTACATGCCATATCAATTATTCGAGTGAAGATGTCCATAGCTATTTTTAAAGTGCAAGGGGGAGATTGAGTTTCCTTGCCTAAGACCCTTAGATGGTGCAAAAATATTTCCCCTCTTCCCATTAATACAAATAGAAGAGGAAGAGGTGGATATAATTTGGTTAATCCAGTTAGTGAATTTAGGAGGGAATCCTCGAAACTTGAGAACGCTTAAAATGAAATTCCAGGAAATGGTGTCAAAAGCTTAGAAAAGCCTAATTTGACGAATGCACAATTTATTTGGTTGGAGTGACAATAGTTGATCACCTCCTATACGATAACTGCATTGTTAGTTACTGATCTGCCTTAAGTAAAGGCAGATTGCCTAAGGCTGATTATTGAGTCCAGGAGGGGTTCAATCGATTGGCAAGAACCTTTGTTTTTAGCTTAAAACTTGAATTTTGCAAACTAATAGGCCGGAAGTCCTTGGTTTCACAAGCTCCATCGACCTTAAGGATCAAGACGTTGTTGGCATAGTTAAGTCTGGAAATTAGATTTGGAAAAAGTTGAATTCGTCGAAAACCATTTAAATACTAAACTTAAGGAACCCCTAGTATCGTCTAAAGAAATAAGAAGGGAAGCCATCAGACCTAGGCGCCTTGCCGGGGGCTATCTCATTCAATGCCAGCCAAATCTCATTAATATCAAAGTCCTTGGTGATTGAGTCTTGAACTAGCAAGTGCTTTGAGAACAAAGAACCCTAGTCTAGGATGTCAAAAGTTGTTGTGGATTATTGAAGGATGGATTTGAAGTGAGTGGTGAAGGCAGCGAGAATTTCCTACTCGTCCTCTATCTCAGTGCCATTTACCTTGATGCGGGATATATGGTTAGATCCATGTCTGTCGTTTTCTATTCTGTGGAAATAAGAAGTGTTTAGATCTCCCACTCTCTACGATCGATCTTTGAGGACCATAATCTCTCAAACATATCATCAAACCTCGGTTCAAGTGTCCAAAAGTTCTCAAACTTGAAAGGAGATCTATATGGACTGCCATCCCTAGTTTTTACTAGGACAGGGCAGTGATCTGAAATAAGGGAAAGGAGTCCATGCTACGAGGAGAAAGGATACATGCTTTCCCAAGGGATGTTGATGAAGAATCTATTTGATTTGGAAAGAGAGGGAATTGATGGTTTGTTGGTCCAAGTGAAGACACGATTATTAATAGGTAGGTTGATAAGGTCAAAGTGAGAAATAAAATTGTTAAAGATATCCATATCAGGGATGAAACAAGCATGGTTATTTCTCTCAGAGGGGAACTTGGTAATGCTAAAACTCCCCTTATAATCTATGGACAGGAGAAAAAGAGAGGCAAATTCCTCGCAGTACCACCAAAGCGAAAGTCTATCTTGCGAGTTAAGAGGACCATAAAGATTAGAGAAGGAATAAACCACACCTGAGGTGTTATATCTCAAAATGACATGCAAGATGCACAAGGCCTTAACGGCCTGCAGTAAAGTCCAATTTGACTCATCCCAAAAGGTAATAACCCCACCTTTGGAACCCAAGGGCTCTAAAAAAGCCCAACTAGATAGAAAGCTACCCTCGACACTACACAACTTAGAGGGACTGGGACATGCAAGTTTAGATTCTTGGATAAATAAAATATCAAGATGTAAGTCTCGAATAAAATTTCTAATTAATGCACACTTATCAGAACTACCCAGAACTCGTAGGACATAATTGTCATAGATAACAGAAGCCCTCTCCTTTTCCAAGTTCTTAATAACAGAAACAAGCTTAGACGATAAAGCAACACCAAACTTAGTAGCAGCTGAAATAATAGCAGTATGATCAATAGAACTTAAAATATTCAGGAGAAAAACACTACCTTCCAAGGGATGTCCCACACTATGAGAGAGCAGATGGCCGCTACGTCGGACGGTAGTGGCATGGGTTAGGGCGGCGACAGGTGATGGAGTAGGAATAGGGACAGTACTAAACTGTTGGAACTTGGAGGCCTATTTCAACATCCATTAAGCATGCATTGTCCTGGCGAATTGCGCAACCCAAGTTCATCTGGAAATCTAAGTCTATGTCATGCTTTAGGTAGAACTCCCTATCCTCAGACTTCATAGGGGCAGATTCAATGTTTAGAGGTGGCCACCATATAGAAGGGCTTGGATTATTAGCAGCTGGAAACCTGACGTCTTCAGAGGAGGTGACGTAGATCACCTTTTTACCGACGGCCATCTCTTCCTTCTTCTGTTGAATCATTCCCCCATCAGGCATCACATCATCAACGAGGCTTAAAGGCGGCGAAGGGATATCCGCCCAGGTCTTAAGACACTCATCGTCAAACAAGTAAACAGGTTTTTCGGACCAAAATTTAAGGGTGTCAGCATCTCCAAAAATGATATTCTCCGAGGCAATAGAAGGATGGACATACCCGGTGGTCAAAAGTGAGCTTGAAGTCATGATTAAAATTTATGTATTATTTTTAAAAAATATTTAAATTAATTTATCATACAAATAATTATATAAATTGATATATTTATTATATAATATATTTTATATTTTAAAACTTTTTATTAATGCATATTAAGCTCGCGAAATTATTTTTTATTTTTAATAATTGAATTTAAAATTGAATTTTAAAATTGTTTTAAATTATGAAATAATATATTAAATTTTCAAATTATAAAACTACATATAAAATTTGCTGGAAATTTTAAACTTAAATTTAGTTTTAAAAAATAATATTTTTTATTTTAAATAATTTTATACGGTTTTATTAATATATTATATATATATTTAACATTTAAAGAAATATCCTAAGCCATGCGTAAGACCAAATCAATATATATATATATATATGTACATAAATTATTTTGTAATTTTATTTATATTAATATAATATATATATATATATATATATTTGGAATCTCAGAAAATCCGGCTTTGTTTGTAACAATTAGGGGGAATATGTACCGTTCGCCACAATTGAATCCCCAAATTAAGCCAACCCTTTCGAGCGACTCAGTGCGGTTGCCAAGACTCGAACTCTCAATCTACAACGAGAGAAGCATAAGCTCTTGCCAACCGCACTAGACAAGCAGACTATATATATAAGCATTTAACATGTTCATTAATATATACATATATATAAATATATGTGTATATATTTTAAAAATAATTATGTATTTGTATATGTACCATTCTCGACAAAAAAAATTATTATATTTTAAATGATATAAACATATTTATATAGCAGTATATATATATATATGTTTATTCAAAATTATATATAAATAAAATTTTAATCTATATATATACTGAAATATTTTATTATAAAAGCAAAAGTATATACATACATACATTTGGACAATACATTTACATATTGGATGAGCTAACGTGTTCGTTGCGATGTAAATCTCAACATCTATGTACGGGCATGTTATACCTTGCACGGATTTATATGTTACACATGCACACACTTATATATAAGTATGTGATACACATATATATTTAACATAACATAAAATTATATAATACAATATCATTTTATAAATTAAATTAAAGTAAAAGATTTTATTTAAATAAAATTTAGATATGTTTTTAATAAATTAGACTTCATAGACCCAATAAAGATCTAATAAGAGAATTTTTTGAAATTCATCCACAACTTCCACTACAGGTTGGCCCAGTTCCATCAATAGTATCAGAGCCCAGTAGCCTATGCCATCTAAATTATCCATGTTAGAGTTAACTAATTAATCTCACAACCCACTTAGTGCGATGTCTAGAAAGGTAATGTCGAGGATTGGAATAGGGTAATAAAGTGCTATATCCTACCTAGTTACCAACTCGACCTGAAAGGTGAAGTGTTTCCAAAAGCTAGTCCCTAATAGAAGAGTCCCAATTAGAATTAAGTCATGAGTTAATTTTCAAAATTGTTTGAAAATTTTAAAAATAAATTTAAAATTTATAAGTTAAATTTAAAATAAGATATACATATATTATAAGAGTTATAATATAATAAAGTTTATCACACTGTTTGAAAAATAATGCAAATTAATTTTAAAATTTTAAAAAATTTAATAAGATTAATAAAAAAATTAATAAAATAAGTTAATTGATAAATAAATACATGTATTATATATTATGATATATGTTATATTATTTTAAAATATTTGAAATGACATAAGTATAAATGTATGAATATTAAATAAAATTTAAAATTAATGTAATTTAATTAAAATAGTTTAATTAAATAAATTAATTAAAGGTTAATTAATTAAATAATATACACATGTATATGATATGTGTGTTATACTATAAAGGTTATAGTGTATAATAAAGTATTAAATATAAACATTATATATTAACATAACATTAATTAAAATGTTAATTAATTAAAATTAATTAAATAAGATTTAATTAATATAATATTATACATAATACTATTATGTGAGTAATATGAATATAAAAGTTATATAATATGAATGTATAAATTAAAGGTGGAATATTAAAGAAACCCTAACTAGACTTAAGGAATAAATACCATACCATGATTTCTAATGTGTCCGACACTTGAATCACAATAGTAATTCGTAAGAATTACATTATTCCATAAGTTGATAACACTCAATACAGTATATATTGAAGATTACGAATCTTCAATATAATATATATTGAAGATTATATATTAGTAAATTACTTGCATACTACTTAGTTGTTGAGCAAACTCAAGCTAGGGATATTATGTGTAGTATTATTAATATTTTGAATAGACAAGGTAAGATAACTTTATGTATTTGTTGAGCAAACTCAAAGTACATATACTATACTTAGGTCGTCGCGATATGGTAACAACGAGCAAATAATTTTATTTTGATTTGTTAAGCAAACTCAAGGTCGAAGTGAGATTAGGACAAGGTAGCAAAGGGTTAGGAGTTGTATATGATACAACCAATAAGGAATTATCCATCATCCATGTAGCTATGATTTGTTGAGTAAACTCAAGGTCAGAATTTCAAGACGGATGGGTCCTAACACCTACTAGTGAAGTTGAAAGACTTCTATGTTTTGACTTAGGGTTTGGCAAAATATAAAAAACTAGTTGCAGCTTATTAGTAAAATGAAACATAAAGTTCTAGTGGTCCAGTGGTAAAGACATAGTGGAGTTGCTACATTGTGTTGTAGTGGCACCGGTTCGATACCCAGCGGCCACAATAATGAGACATAGTGCACGGCCACTTATAAAACCGGCTTAACCAAAGGCGATGGAATACAAATGTATCCATGGCCCCAAAGTTTTCGAGTTTACACCGTTTCTTCTTTAATGGGGACCATTCCCCATTCAAGTTTTCCTCCCGCCAATCCATCTCATCCATCCACTTCTAATCCACCCCGTCCTTCTTCCCCTATTTTCGTACCCTCTCCTGCCATACCTACTACGTCTACCTTCCTTCCTTCTGACCCATCGTCCTTACTTTCAACTTCCCCTAGCTACTCTCCATCTATTCCTTTGTCATCTGATGTAACCCCTGTCCTTTCAAACCCAGTTCAACCTATAGTTGCATCATCTCCTCTCTTGTCGCAAATCTTACCGCCACCTCCTTCCCCTCCAGTTGCCTGGTCCTCCTTGTTTAAGTCCAGACCTAACAATGCTGGTAAGTATATACCGCGTTCTATTAAGTTAGTGTATGATGGTGATGCTATTGTACCCCCATCTGAAGTAATACAGACTGGCAATCTGAAGTGGAAAGAATATCTAGTTGGGTTCTTTCTTGATAAACCCCTACCATACACTACTATTCTTTATCATCTTAAGAGAGCATGGAAATTGCAGGGAACAATTAGTGTGAAATCTGACGGCTTTCTCTTTTTATTCAAGTTTTCAAATGAAGAAGATAAGAACAGAGTTGCTGAGTCTGACCCAATTGTTATGAAGAATAAATTATTTATTGTTAAACCTTGGGATGAGAATGTTGGTAACTCCTGTAGTAGTATCAAAGCTGTTCCAGTATGGATCAAGCTATTCAATATACCTCTGTTTGCATGGTCCACAGTGGGTATCAATTGGCTTGCATCCAGGGTGGGGAAACTATTATGTTTGGATGCATCAACAGAAAAATTTGATAGAATTTCGTATGCTAAATGTATGGTTGAAGTATCCCCTCTATCCGAACTACCTAATAGCTTTGCAGTCAAGCTTCTTGATGGCACTGAACAAATAGTTGAGGTAGAATATTTGTGGAGACCTGCAATCTGTTCTAATTGTAAGGAGTTTGGTCATACTATAACTGGTTGCAATAAATTGGAGATAGACAGTGAAGGGATAATAAGGAGGAGGGGAAGTGATGTTGAACAAATTCAGTGTGAGCATGTTCAGAGTAAGGAGACAAAAGGAAAAAAGCTGGAGAAGGAAAGCAAAGTGAAGCAAGTTTGGCAAAAAGTGAACAATAATAAGGTGAAAAAAAGAAATGTAACTGTGGAAGATAATACAAAAACAATGAACAAGTCTGGTGGAAAAGGGAAATTATTATTAAACTTGGATAAGGAAGAAAACATAACATCCGTAGATGACAGCACGCCTCTAAGTGATGGTACCAGAGAATTAAACCAATCTACTGGCAACAATAGGTTTAGTCTGCTTCAAGAAATTGAAAATGAACAAGGAATAATAGAGATAGTGGAGGTTGAGGAAGGAGAGATAACTAAAGATGAGTGCACCTTAGTAGCTGATGATACTCTGTCATTGTGTAATGGAAACTTGGTTGAAAGTAATACTGAAACAAATATAGAACCTTGTCAGGCAAAAGAAGGGACGGAACAACATAACCCAACTAGTACAAGGTTACTTGCAAGTAAATGTGGAGTGGTATCAGTGACACCTGATCAAACTGTGCATGTGCACACTGGTGAATCTGATATTGATGCTAGGTGGTGTCAGACCTTTGAACAACAAATTAAGCAGGTCATTCACAGCATGCACCAAACAATTTTGGAAAAGATTCCTGTTGTTCCCACTGATTACAACTTTACCATCGAATTACCAGGTTGGCCTAACAGTGTTCCCACTTCTGTTCATCTTGTTTCTCCAAATTCCCACACCACTATTCCCAATACCACTGAAACATCCATATCAGGCATTGTAACAAGGTCTCTTTCAACAAAGAGAGTAAAAAAAATTCTCCAATCCCTTTAATTTCCTATGAATAAAAAACTAGCTTTCTGGAATGTTAGGGGTGCTCATTCGAACTTGAAACTTGATCAAGTCAAAAGCCTCATCAATATGTATGATATTTGTCTATTTGCTATTCTAGAAACCAAGCTCAACCTTCCTTTATCTATTAAAGCTGCTAATTACATAAATCCTCAGTGGGATTACCACCACAATCTTGATTCAGCACCCTATGGTAGAATTCTAGTCATTTATGACCCCACTGTCTTGACCATAACTCCTATCTTATCCTCTAGACAATTTATCCACTTCCATGTCCTCCTCTCTCAAACTCTAACTTCTTTCTACTTAACTATAGTTTATGCTGACAATTCAACTCATTCCAGAAACTCTCTATTCAACTCCCTCCCTCCACTACGTCAGAACACTCATCCCTGGGTTGTTCTTAGTGATTTTAACTCTTGTTTCAGCCTTGATGATAAAATGGGAGGATCTCCACTTCTTCCAAATGACATTGCTCCTATTAATATTGCAATTACTGATTCTGACCTGATCTTGGTTAACAAAGCTGGTGCAAAATTTTCTTGGAACAATCGAAGCCGTAGTGGTGTTCGCATATTCACTACTATTGATCATGCTTTCTGTAATATTCCCTCCCTTAGTCAATGGCCTTCCTTATCTGTTTACCTTCCTCACCCTATTATGTCGGACCACTCTCCCCTAATACTTTCTCTTGATCCCCATTTAAGAAGAGACAGAAGAAGTTTTAAATTTTTTAATGCTTGGGCAAAACATGCTGACTTTCTTGACTTAGTAACTAATGTTCACAATACATATTGCTGTTTTGGTAACCCTATGTATAAGTTTTGCAGGAAATTGAAAAGTATAAAGCAAGCTCTCAAATTATGGGCTTCCTCCACCTTTGGGCATGGCAGCTTGTTCTCAACCTCTCTCATTGAACAACTTAAGGCAAAACAGGATCACATGATGGAAAATCCAGATGACGTCAATGCTGCTAATGAAGAATGTCGTATATTCTTGGAAGTGAATAAAGCCCTTCAGCTGGAAGCAAGTATGAAACGCCAACAACTTCGTAACAAATGGTATGAAGAAGGTGATAAGAACACAAAATTTTTCCATGACTCTCTAAGGGTCAAGCACGCCAGAGAAAACATATACAACATAATGGATGATCATGGTAATGAATTCTCTACTCCTGATTCTGTGGATCAAGCTTTTGTTGATTATTTCTCTAAGATTTTTAGCAATTCTTTGGGTTTCTCTCCTGACCTTAACCTCATTTCTTCAATCCCGCTGCCGTGTATAACTGTTCTTCAAGCTGAAGCATTAGTAAAGCCTGTTTCTGATGAAGAAATCAAGACTGCCCTCTTCTCCATGAACCAACAATCTTCTGCCGGTCCTGATGGCCTAAATGTAACCTTCTTTATTGCAACTTGGTCCGTGCTTGGCCAAGAATTTTGTACTGCAATCCATAATTTTTTCAACAAGTGTAAAATGCTGAGAGAGATCAATGCAACGAATATTGCTTTAATCCCTAAAGTTTCTCCACCTGTCAAAGTTTCATCCTTTAGGCCTATATCGTGTTGCAATGTTCTTTACAAATGTTTTCCAAAATACTAGCAACTAGGCTAGTTTGTGTTCTTCCAACAATTGTGTCTCACAATCAAGCTGCTTTCATTCCATCTAGAAACATTCTTGATAATGTTCTTATTGCCCATGAATTGATGAAAAGTTATGGAAAATGTACTGCAACTCCTGTTGCTGCGCTTAAAATCGATATATCAAAAGCTTATGATTCTATTCACTGGGAATCTATCGTGAGAATTATGGCAATGATGGGCTTCCCCAAAATTTTTGTTTCTTGGATATATACTTGTATTTCTTCCCCTTCTTTCTCTGTCATTGTTAATGGTAGGCCTGTTGGCTACTTTGGTTGCCAAAAAGGAATAAGGCAGGGTGACCCAATTTCTTCATATATATTTCTCTTAGTCATGGAAGTTCTTAATGTAAATCTTCAGAACAAATACACTCAAAGTCTTATTAAGTACCACCCGAAGTGTTCTCTGCACAATCTATCTTCCATCATGTTTGCTGACGATGTGATGATCTTTACAAAACCGGAAGCTACCTCTTTAAGTGAAATCCTGAGTGCTCTGCACTCCTTTTACCTTATGACTGGATTATCCATTAACAAGACCAAATCCTCCTTGCTTTTTGCAGGAATCTCTGATGTTCAAGCAGCTGGATTGTATCAGCTTAGTGGGTTCACTAGTATGCACGCTGACATGAGGTACCTAGGCCTTCCCATTATAACTAAAAGAATTTCCACAGCTGACTGTCTTCCCCTATTTAATAAAATTACTACTGTTATGAATGCTTGGGAAAATCGTAGATTGTCTCAAAGTGCTAGGCTTGTGCTTATTAAATCGGTTGTTTTCCCTTCCTTGGTATATTGGGCACGCTCTGTAATTCTTCCTAGCAAGCTACTGCACCTAGTTCGCTCTGCCATGATCAGATTTTTCTGGACAGGCAGCATGTTTAATAAGAAATTATTGCCTTGTTCTTTTGCTAAATGTGAAACTACGCTTCAGTTGGGAGGTCTGGGCATAATAAATGCTAAAAATTGGAATAGAGCTGCTTTCAGTAAACATTTCCATGATGTAATATCTAAGAAAAATAGTTTATGGGCCAAATGGACATGGACGTATAATATTAAGCACAGGAGGTTTTGGTTGATGGATATAGCACAAGACAGTAGTTGGACATGGAGAAATATTCTCAAGCTTAGGGAAGTGCTTCTTCCCATGATCCAGTACCATGTTTGCGATAATGCTAGTACTAGCTTTTGGGATGATCCCTGGGTTAGTCCAGGTTTGATACTATCATCACATATTGATCATGCTATGATAGTCCAATCTGGAATAAATCGTGAAGCTAAAGTCAGTGAGTATCTTAATGAAGGAAGAATCCATCTTCCTTACAATAGTAGCCAAGTTGTTAGGCAACTGTGGAATACTATCCAGAATACTAGCTTCAGTACAGATTATTCATTAGACGTGTCATGGAAAAAAAAGTCCCATAGTATCAAGTGGGTCTACAAACACTTAAGTAATGACATTGTCTACCCTGCAGCTAAATGGTTCTCTGTGCTATGGAACAATGACTCTCCCCGAAGAGAAAACTTAATGTTCTGGAAGGTTGTTAGCAATGCACTCCTTACCAGACATGTTTTAAACAGTTATGGGATTAGTGCTTCCCCAGAATGTGTATTTTGTGAGCAGAATGTTGAAACAGTAGATCATCTCTTTTTCAACTGCCCTAGATTAATTGCTCTGGTTGATATGATAGTGAGTAGACTTCAAAGAACTGTTGCTGTCCCCTTTTCAGCAATTGATTGGAATATTATTCTGATGGCTACGAAGTGGAAGAATAGTGGTAACAGAGTATTGATTATATGCATTAAAATCTATATGGATGTGATATGGCAAGAGAGAAACACAATAGTTTTTGAAAATAAAAGGAAAAGCTTTAGTACTCTTTGGTCTGAAGTTAAGAATAAAACTTACCTGCAACTGAAAAGGAGGGAGAGCCATATCCCTGGCATTATGATTGACTGCTGGAGGTGATTCATGTTTTGTTCTTGGTTTTCCTTGTTGTCTTCTTTGTTTTCCCTGTACTTTCTTTTTCGGATTCAAAGTCTGTTTTGAGTCTTTTTATTGTTCTGCAATAAACTGGTAGGGGACCAGTTAACCCCGCTGGCTTTGCCAAAAAAAATGAAACATAAAGTTTAACCTTACTAATATTATAAGAACATCTACTATGATTTTTTCTGATAAACTACCACTTAAACTTGCAAAAAATGATGACTCCAAAATTATTTTCTGAAAGCGACAAGCTTACCGGACCTAACTATACTAACTAGCTAAGAGCAATTAAAATAGCGTGGACTTACGGGCACCTTTGGACTGCTATTACATGTGAACCTAAAGAACAATCCGCCGATGATGCAGACCCCGAACTATGACTTGCTTATGAAAAATGTGTGTCAGACCTAGAGATCACTCATGTTTTCATGTTGTCTACCTTAGACAAGCCGTTGCAAAGGTAGTACAAACATATGCCTATCTGTGAGATATTTGATAGTCTCAAGGCATTGTTTGGTGAACAATCACATTCCGCAAGGTAGAGTTTTCGAAGAAGCTGTTCAATAAAATGACCAAAGGACAGAAGGCGAACGATTACGTGCTAATGATGAAGAGCTTTATTGATAGGATTTCGCAATAAGATGTACAAATAAGCAATGAATTGCAAGTAGATTTGATCCTTAATTCTCTTGCTCCTTAGTATGAACCATTCATATTGAATTATAACATGAACCAACTGAATGTGAATCTCATGGAGCTCCTCAATATGTTGAGGTCAGCGAAGTCTCAATCTGTGGATTAAGGGACTGTACTTGCAGTAAAGGTTAGTGCATCATCTGTGAAGAGTTTGAAGAAGCGAAAAAGAGATGGTAAGAAAAAGAAAAGTTGGAACACCGAAGACAATGGCGAATGTCACCACTACCACAAGAAAGATCGCTGGAAAAGGAATTGTCCTAACTACTTGAAGATTGTTAGCGAAAAGAAGCAGAATGGTTCTACGGCTCCATTAAGTACATTTATGATTTAAAATTATTTTGTAATCGATAAAATATTATGGGTCTTAGATACTGGATCTGGTACTCATATATGCAATTTGTTACGGGGGCTCAAGAAGTTCTCAAAGAAAATTAACAATGAGGTTGTAGATTTAAATATGTAGATATATTGCCACAAATTTAGTTTGTTGTATGTGTATGTATATATGATTAGAAAAAAAATTATTCTGTGATAATTCATCATGTATAGCATGACTCATAATTAAAAAGAAAACATTTTTTCTATTATTTAATATATAATATATACATATATTTATATAGTTTATAATTAAAATACTATATTATACGTGTGTAAAATATGGAAAAAAAAATTTCTTTTATAATGTTTAATAAATATAATATTTTTGGTAGAAAGAAAATATATTTTTTATTTATATATTATTTTTTAAATAATATTTAAATCAATTTATCATATAAAAAATTATATAAATTGATATATCTATTATAAAATATACTTTATATTTTATAAAATTTTATTGATGCATATTAAGCTCACCAAAAGAACTATTTTTTTACTTTTAATATTTAAATTAAAACCCGATAATTTAAAATTGAATTTTAAAAATTGTGTTAAATTATAAAATTACATATTAAATTTTCAAATTATAAAATTTCTTGTAAAATTTGCTGGAAATTTTAAACTTAAATTTAGTTTCGAAAAATAATATTTTTTTAATAATTTTATACTATTTTATTGATATATATATATATATATATATTTAAAATTAAAAAAAATATCCTGAGCCATGCACAAGACCAGATCAATATATATATATATATATATATATATATATATATATATATATATAATTTTGTAATTTTGTTTATATTAATATATATATATATATATATATATTATCATATATATATAAGCATTTAACATATTCATTATATATATTAATTTTTTTATGTATTTGCATAAGTACCATTTTCGATAAAAAATAGTTTAATTATATTTCAAATGATATAAACATATTTATACAATATTTATATAAGTATTTATATGTTTATTCAAAGTTTTATGTAAATAAAATTTTAATATATATAGAAATATTTTATTATAAAAGCAAAAGTATATATATACATACATTTGGACAATACATTTACATATTAGATGAGCAAATGTGTGTTGCGTTGTAAATCTCAGCATCTATATACGGACATGTTATACCTTGCATGGATTGATATGTTACACATGCACACACTTATTGTTAACCCAAAAAATGGATTAGTAACTTGGATTGAGTGTGAAAGCACCAGCCCTGTTCTTACAGAGCAATAATATAAAAAATAAATGTAAAGAGAGTATAAATAATAAAGAGACAAGAAGATTTTTATAGTGGTCCGGCTGTTAACGAAGCCTACGTCCATTTATAAGCTTTGTTATCGACTGACTGCTATTACAAGTTGAATTCGGTTACAATTTGTTGATATTAGAATAAGTCACAAGTGCAAGAGTTCACCGGAGAATCACAGTGAACTCCTAGATGACTGTTGTGTGGGCGAAGAAGTGTGAAGAATAATCTCTGCAAAGTTCCCGCAGCTAATCCAGAACCTCTTCGTGTTGCAGGTAGGATTGTATTTATAGGAGTAGGAGAGTAGTTGGGCCAAGGCCGACTTGTCAGAAGCCTCTACTCGATGCTAGGAAGAAGTCCAGAAAAACTCAAGGCGGCCCGAGCTAACATGATGGATCGCTAGCGATGGGTGATGGATCGCTAGTGATCCATGCCCTTAAAATATTTTTGAGTCTACCCTGTTGGGTTGCCTTCATTTTATCTATTTGAATACCTTGTCCAAATATCAAGTCGTTTGGAGTTTGTTTGATCATCCGCCTTCATGGGTCATCTGGTCCAGAAGATTCATCCATAACTCGCTCAAAACTTAACAAAATCATACGAAACTTTGCAAGTACACTCTAGAGGCTGTCTGGGACCTACCCTAAAAATTTCAGGTGCTGGGGCCCTTTCTACATAGATCGTTAGCGATCCATCTAGTTAGGTCACTAGCGATCCATCTAGCCTTATCCAATCAAGCCCATTTTTGGCAAGTGACTTCTTTTATGTATTCTAAGTGTTCTCCCAAAATTTGAAGTCAATCCGACTCCGTATAAGTTCTCTAGGTTCGTTTTAAGTTAGCTGCTTTGGTCAAAAAGCGGGTAAACATTTGCCCCCCAAAGTACGCCTTTTAAATGAAAGGCGTGCTTTGCTTAAGAATAAGTTCCTCTCTCTGGTGTTCGGTAGTTTAGCTTTCCAGCTGCTTCAGCCTTGGTGAATCGTCCAGTTCCTTCGGATTCTCGGGCCAATCAGAAGTCGTTACGAAACCTGTTATAGCCTAAGACTTTAGACTCTTCCTAAATGTATTCCATACATCACAATCATTTCAATTTCATTCGGACTTATTACATCACACATCTCTAACTATCTCGTGTCCATCCGGGATTTACATTATTATTATTTCGACTCTCATTCAGAGCTATAACATCATATATCAAAATCACATCACATCATACATTAAAATCACATCAAATATCGAAATCATCCTATGTTCAACCAGGATTTATCAGTTTTACTCTATTTATAAGGCATTCAGATCCTTTTATTATCGTTTAATGTTTAGTTTAATGTTTAAGTTAAGGGGGTTGATCTCTCCGGATCATTTGTTTGTTAAGTTAAAAGGGATTAAATAGGCCCATCTCACTCTCCGGTAAGGGACTTACTTCTTGCACTCCGGTCCCATCTCTTTGGTCGGGACTATAAGGTGATCAATAACGTACAAGTCCATCCAAGGGGACTTGCACTTCGGTCCCGTGTCGGAACTCTAAGGCAATAAATATCGTACAAGTCCATCCACTCACTTTTCTGATAAGGGGACTTGCACCTTGCACTCCAGTCCTGTGTCGGGACTCTAAGACGATCAATATTAGTCATCGTAATCAAAGTGAATTTTTTAAAATTCAAGTATTCAAATCAAAACAATGTAGCAAAAATCAAACAAGTAGGAATCAAAACATGCAGAAATCCTAAATGTTGAAGTTATTATTGTCTTAAATAGTCATCTCAGGCATCCGACTCAGAGCGTGCCCAGGGACAGTTCGGGATCCCTTACACGTGTAAGCGGCCTAAGGTTATTATCGTCTAAATACCAAAAGAAAAATGTGGAAAAAGAAATGAAAAAGCAAAGCATGGGAGCCGGATCCAACTCCCATCTACCCCGGTCATGGGATAATTTGTCTTGGCTAAAATCCTTGGGCGTTTCTCTATGCATTTGCTGCGGATGGTGGCTATTCTTGCAATTCTACCGCAGTTCTATTCCTCACGTCTGTGGCAGCTGGTTGTTCCAAACCAGTTCTTTTATCAGATCATGAAGGTGTCGACACTCATTCGTTTCATGCATATTCAGCTCATGGAAGATGCAAAACTTTCCATATCTTTCTCTCAGTTTCGTAGTAGAATTCCCCAAGAACCATCGGTGGATCCCTTTTCAATGCAGCGTTAAAATTAGCCTTACACGCGACTCCAGATACTGCTGCCACTAGGATAAACAACGGATCCAGCTTGTCGGCCGCAGCTGCCGCCACATTGAATCTTGTTAAATAACTTCTTAAGGACTCTCCAAGCCTTTGTTTTACGTTTGAGAGCGTAAGTACATTCCTCGGTCGTGAGACGTGTATGTGAACTGTCTCAAGAACTTGCTTACCAAGTCGGTCCATATGCTTATGGACCCATTCTCCAACTGTTTGAACCACATTGCAGCCAAATTCGTTAAGTATAATAGGAAGCACCGCCCCATTAGCTCCTCAGAAGCACCCAACACCTCCATATGTTAGATGTATCTCATCATATGAATCGTCGGATCTGTCTTCCCGTCGTACATTTCCAGCGTCGGAAGCTTGAAATCTAGAGGATTTCTTTAATTCTAGATATTAGCAGTAAACGGATTCATGTTCACGTCTTCCAGACCCTGATCTGAGGGTCCTCCTCTAATGAACCTTCGTACCAATTCAGCAATTTGATTGTCACCGTCCAATGAAGGTCACCATCCTAAAGCAATATTTTGCCCCCTGTTCCGGTAGGGGTATCCCGGGATGTACTCTTTCGGCCACATGCCTGTGTTCTGATTCATTACTCTAGCTTCATTTAGACATGTGTTTCGTCGAGGAAGTTCTGGTACATATTCTTATGTGAGTTGTATCCTAGTATTTGGATTAGCTCCCGTACCACCAGTTCATGGTGTTTCAACAGTCACTCCGACATTGGGATTGATTCCCATGTTGATTCCAGCGTTGCCCCCAAGTATCGGTTGCTCTGGGCATGGGGCAAGACTCCACCTTGTTTCAATCCAACTCTGGCAGCTTCTGCGTTGTTCCCTGGAGTTTGATTCCTATTCCCTGCAGATCTAGTCATCCCTTGTTGCTCCATCTTCTGGAAGAAGCCGTCCATCATCTCCAGTTGTCTGGCTAAGATTCCATCCTGCATCTCTTTCATTATCCTTTCCATCTCCTCTTTAATCACATAGTTGGGTTGATAAGAATTTGAAGACACATCCTGGCTGCCCCCAAGCTCTGGTTGATTTGCTCCGACTCTAGATCTGGTATTAGGCCTGCTTATCTTCTCCAAGACTTAGATTCAAAGTTCAAGTCTTCAGATCTAGCCTTGAGTTTAGTTTTCTCAGTGAAAGCACCAAAATGTTAACCTAAAAAATGGATCAACATCCTGGATTGAGTGTGAAAGCAACAGCCCTGTTCTTACAAAGCAATAATATGGAAAATAAATGTAAAAAGATCATAAATAGTAAAGAGGCAAGAAGATTTTTATAGTGGTTCGGCTGTTAACGAAGCCTACGTCCACTTTATAAGCTTTATTATCGACTGGCTGCTTTACAAGTTGAATTTGGTTACAAGTTGATAAGATTAGAATAAGTCACAAGTGCAAGAGTCCATTAGAGAATCATAGTGAACTCCTAGATGACTGTTGTGTGGGCGAAGAAGAGTGAAGAATAATCTCTACATAGTTCCCACAGCCAATCCAGAGGATCCTCTTTGTGTTGTAGATAGGATTGTATTTATAGGAGTAGGAGAGCGGTTGGGCCAAGTCTGACTTGTCAAAAGCCTCTACTCGGTGCTAAGAAGAAGTCCAGAAAAACTCAAGGCGACCCGAGCTAACATGATGGATCGCTAGCGATCCATGGGTGATGGATCGCTTGTGATTCCCGCAGCCAATCCAGTTGTATCCTAGTATTTGAATGCATTGTCCAAATATCAAGTCGTTTGGATTTTGTTTGATCATCCATCTTCATGAGTCATCTAGTCCAGAAGATCCATCCATTACTTGCTTAAAACTTAACGAAATTAGATGAAACTTGGCAGGTACAATCTAGAGGGTGTCTGGGACCTACCCTAAAAATTTTAGGTGGTGGGGCCCATTCTACATAGATCGCTAGCGATCCATCTAGTTAGGTCACTAGCAATCCATCTAGCCTTATAGAATCAAGCCCATTTTTGGTGAGTGCCTTTTTTATGTCTTCTAAGTGTTCTCCCAAAATTTCAAGTCAATCCGACTCCGTATGAGTTCACTAGACCCGATTTAAGTTAGCTGCTTTGTCAAAAAGCGAGTAAACACTTATATGTGTGTATGTGATACACACATATATTTAACATAACATAAAATTAAATAATACAATATCATTTTATATATTTAAATAAAATAAAAGATTTTTTTAAATAAAATTTAGAAATGTTCTAAATATATGTCCAATAAAGATCCAATATGGAATTTTTTTTTAAAAATTCATCCATGGCTTTCTTTACGGGCTAGCCCAGTTCCATCAAGCTTGTCAATAAAAGAGAATGTTTGCCCATTTAACCTTTTTGCTAAATGTAGAGTGAAGATGGTTATTACTCCTTAGAAGTAGGCAAGGAAGCTTGCCTAGGGTCTTAATGCATGGATTTGGGACTTATTGCTTAGTCATATCTCAGACTTGACCCCTCATAGTGTCGGTTAATTCCTTTGTAATGATCGAGGGTACGTCCATTCAAACTTGATGTACGAGTTTTTGGGTAGAGTGGAGTTGTTCGATGAAGTGTGACTTGCATTCTGTATCCTAGTAGGATACAGTGGTTGCCTGGAATGAGCAAGGACCGAGTGGATGACTTCTACGTTTTGCGTTGAGCATTTAGCTTTGTGTTAGCACACTTAAGCGGTGGGATTTAGTCCCATGAACTGCATTGGCGTTTTATAAGGATCAGTCCACTCACATACCAGTTCTTAATCTCAAGTTTGAACGTGGGATTTCTATGTGATTTGTACCACAAGGTTTTTTCACTCGAATCTTAAAAGGGAGTACTAGAGTCAGATGCTTAAGGTGGCTTGGAGATTTTTAAAGCGCGACTTTAGTCGTGCGAGGAAATTTCGATGGTTAAACTAAGGAACCGAACCAGAATTCGCATAAGAGGAATCAAGTGGCCGACCTTAGTTTAACAAAGAAATCTTGCGAGTGAACAAAGGATCGGATCGGGCATCATATATTATTTTGGATTACCTTTATTCGTTGTAACATTATTTATAGTATAATATAGTTAGGATTGCTTGTGATAATTCAGGGCAGGACTTCTTGACTAGTTTTGTGACTATTCAGATAATCTTCTAAGTGGCGATATAATACCTGCATGTGCAAGTGTTGCAGTATACTTATTATTTTATCCTTATTATCATTGTGAGTTGAGGTGAGTTTGAACCCGAGCAAGGCCAAACATTTGTAGATTGTCATTTAATAATGATTTAATTAGTAAAGTTTTCTCCTTTGGAGAATGAGTTCTGCTCAGAAGGAAAGGAAAGATGAGACTTAGATTCCTGGGTTTATTCGAGAGTCTGTAGGATCGGGGGTGAAGCATATCATACGAGTTTTTCTTTGATAGTGTTTCATGTATTGTATTCATGGAAGGAGTTGCGCCATTTAAGCACCTTAGAAGTCGAACAGACTCATGGAAGTTTACAGCTGGACATGCATGCTATGACTGTTAATTGTTACCATACGTATTGTTGCGCATAATGACATGAGCACAATGCAGTAGGCCTATCTCATGGTCTTTGTAGCAGGTTCATGTATGGGTACTTGTGCTCATATCATCAACATATATAGGGCTTATATGTATTGTTTTTGGTAGTAGTCCCTCACACCAAACTTTATCTGGCCCAAGTTGTTTGTTTGTTCCCTCTTGCTTTTAATTCTTAGGTACTCATGTTTACGAGTAATTTGATAGTTAGGTTTGGTGTGATCAAGCATGGTATCTCACAGAGACGAGTAGGAGGCTGACGATTCATATTACTAAAAATTATATGTTTTAGTTGTACGGTGCTACAGGCCATTAGTAGCTCTTTGCTAATGTACCGAGAAATTGAGACTAACATCATATATGTACTTATGAGATATTTGACTCTTATGACTTATTAATGTATGGTCATTGTTGAGATATTCTACACAATGTTTTATTTGTGTGTTGTATACTAAAGTTTTGGATAGACGAATTATAATCTCTAAACTTGCTCATTCTCCATTGAACTAGGGTCCGCTTAGCACATGTTTACGTGTTACTTTTGAAGCATCGAGAATGGAGGGTCGTATTATTTAATTAATCATCTAAATGAAATGGACGGCATTGACCCCATGAAACAAGGGGAATACAAAATTTGGGTATTCGTTATTTCATTTGATTAGATATTGATGGATAGCTCGAATGAAAAAGGGCTAACCTTTATGGGCATGTATGTATTTTGGGAAAAGTTTGTATATCTCGTAATGTTTACATTAGCTTTCATAATTGTTTTTTTTCCACCCGTGATTCCAACAAATGATTATAATGTTCTACAACTAGAGAAGGAATTCATTAACCCTGCCACATTTTAAAAAGAAAAAGGAAGCGTTCCACTTGTTTGTATTTAATATCTTATTGCTTTGAACTAATAAACCATTAACAAGCTTAAAATATGTTTTTCGTTTTGTCAATGGATACTCGAAAAATGTGATATACGTCCACATTTGCATTCGAAAAACGAATAAATATTCGATATCCAAAAAAATCGATATTGATGCGAATACGAAAAATCCGAGTTTGAAAATTATTCGTTCATTTTTTGTTAAGATTATACTTCATATTATGTGTATTTTAATATAATCAACGATATGTATTTATTGTTTTATTTAATTAATAGTTTGTATATTATGTATTTAATGCATATTAACTGTTCAAAACTATTAGTTATCAGATTTGTTTATTTTTCATACTTTCATAGCCAATGGGGTTGAAAAAATAATATGTTAAACAAAAAAAAATTATTTATGTTTACAGATTTATTTATCGTCGGCAGAGCGGATAAATATCTGAAATTCGTCTGTATCAATGGATTCGAATATCCGATATACATAAATAATTTCAAAAGCGGATGCGACTTTATCCAGAGTATTCATCGACAAGACTATTTTTGTTGGATTTGACTCGAAAGTACTCTGTTTTGGTTGTTTTACATTATTGTCGACGTCCCATTTAATTTAATTGGTGTGCTCGCTATTATGTCATAACAGGAAAATATTTTCAAGGAAAAACTTAAAGACTTTTTTTTATTATCTAGGACAGTCCATCAATATTTTATTCTCAAGAACAAAAACGTTAAAATATTTTAAAAAGTCGCAGCTGTTGTTGCGCGCTTTCTCATTTTCTTCTTCGATCTCGTTCTTCTTCTTCTTTAATTCTTCTTCGCTTTTTCTTTTACGTGTTCAAACTTAAATTCACTTCTTCATTCTTCTTTATTCTTGGGTACGATCATTCCGAGTTAGGATTTTTGTTTCTCGAGTTGGTGATTGTTGTTGAATTTCCGCTTGAGCTAGGTTTTCGTTTTCTATAGTTGGGCATTGCTTTTGAATTTCAGGCGGAAGTATGTTTTTCGATTTCTCGAATTGACAATTGTTATTGAATTCCTTGTTTTTGTTCATCGTTTGTTGATGTTTGAGGTTGTATTGGAGATGATTTACTTCTGGTTTCAGGTGTCATGGCTAAAGTGATTTTAAATTTTGAGATCGAATAGGAAGAAGAGTTTGAGAAGATGATCGAGTGGAATGAAACAGAAAGACAAAGGGAAGGTTTAAGTGACAAATGGACTTTGGACCTGTCCTGAAAAACAAAAAATAAAGCGCATCATAAATTTCTAATCATTATTAATTAATTAAAATGATCGCATTTGAATTATAAAACCATATAAATCAATATTAACAATTATTTACAATAATTGCTATTATATCGATAAAGTGATATCGATTTTTTCTTATATTTTCAATCAAATTTATATCTTTATAAAACTATTATAAATAATTTATTAACACTTTATAACTATTTAAAATGAATCATCATTTTTAAATAATTATTTGAATAATTATAATAATTATTAAATCATTAAATCTCAATTAAATTTAATAAATCAATTATTAAATATAAGGGCATTACCGATGATGTCATAAACACATTTTATTTTCCCAAAAATAAAATAATTAATTTTATTTTATATTCTTGTTCAATTATAAAAACAAGTGTATGTATCCAGCTCCGTGCGCGACGTTTTATGATTATAGAGCTGTTTATCGATAAAATGGTTTTCAACCATTTAGTTGATTTCTCTTGTCTACTTTTGAAATCAATTAGAACTCCCGCCTACCGCTTGTTTTCATAATTTATTACTAGTATAAAACGCACATATCTGCATCTAATAGTTGAAATTTTTTAATTTTTATTTAATAAAAATTTTAGTGGATGGATGTATGTTATAAATGCAAAATCTTTAATGGTCACAACACTTTTATTTCAAGCAATTTTATTGATGGCATTGATGGCAAACTGGATGGCAAAATACCGTTGATGGATAGTTGGGAAGAGGATGATGGAGCTTGCAAACCGATGATGAGATTAGTTTGATGGATGAAGGTATTTTTGAAAATCTTATTTATTGAATTCTTATAATCCGACTTGCAATTCTCACACTTCTACTAAAATACAAATCAATTTTTTATGTTACAAGACGATTTATAAATAATCAAGTGTACTTCAAAACAAGACAAGTCAATTTACTTACGATGCAAGCCAATTTTTATATACAGTGCAAACCAATTTACTTCATGCAAACTAATTAGGAACACAACGCAAGTAAATTGGAAATTAGTGCAAACCAATTTGAATATAGTGCAACCCAACCTTGAAAGTGAACAAAGATAAAGTGCAGACCAATATTAAAGTTTTTTCCCTTATTGGCTTGTATTGGCTTACATTACAGGATATACAAGCCAATTTCTATTTTAGTTTACGCAGTTCAAAGCTATGTTATGAAAAGCGCGCTTACACGTCGTTTAAGCATAAAAAGCAAAACGATTAAGCGATGAGTGCTTAAGCGCGCTTAATTGGCGCTTTGCTTAAATTTAAGCAATGCTTAAACAATACTTTGCAAAAAAATTACTATTTTTAAAATAAAACGAATTGGGATTATAGCAAAAAACCACATTCCTAACAAAATTTTCTCATTTTGTATAATATGAATGATGGATGATACGCATTAGGATATGATTATTTTATTTTACAAATGTGTACGGTTCGTACTCAACTCGAGCATGCTAAGTTTTAATGAATAGCAAAAGTCAAATCTAACTTTTGAAACCTACAAATTTATAAGTTAACTTCAAATTTAGTCTTTAATTCTTTATGATGAATTTGTACGTACACATATAGTATGCTTGCATACATACAATACACTTAATATAGTCGCTTTATAATAAATTTATATAAGTACGGATAATGTACGCTAAAAAATCAAGCAGCGCTTAACCGATACTTAAGCAGCACTTTAGCGACATTAAGCAAAGCGAAACTTCTATCGTCTCGTCTCGCTTAGCGTTTATTATAAAATAGGTGCAAAGCAATATTGATTTGCATTATTTACGGTATTATAATAAAAAACGATTTAATTATATGTTTAAATGTTTTTATAATCTATTTTAGCTTACATATAATAAATAAATTAGTCTTTTTACTAATCCAACTAAGGATATTTTGATTTTTTTTTTGGACGTTTGGCACAGGTTCTCAATAAGTTTCAAAATACACAGAAACCCCGGTAAAAAAAAATTTGTAAATTAGGTCCATAGAATTAAGTTACCGAATAATGGCACACACTTATGCAATTATTTAATTGCAGACATTTATGCAATTATATCAAAAAATTGGTGACATTTCCATAATTATTCACTGAAAAATTGCGGAAAATTCCGCAATTATTCACCAAATTCCGCAATTATTCACCAAAAAAATTGCGGAAAATTCCGCAATTATTCACCGAAAAAATTGCGAAAATTTCCGCAATTATTCACCGAAAAAAATGCATAAATTTATGCAACTTTTGAATATAATTGCATAAATGTGTGCAATTATTCAGTGAATAATTGCATAACTATATGCAATTACTTAGTAACTTAATTATAGAGACCTAATTTACATATTCTTTTTTACTGAGGTTTTTGTGTATTTTGAAACTTATTAGAGACCTGAGCCTTATATTTACTTTTTTTTAAAGGGAAAAGAAAAGGAAAATAATGACTGGAGTAACATCATGATAAGTAAGTATAAAGGTGATAGTTAGAGAGATTTTCAAACCAACCGTTAATGAGGTTTGTCCATAGGCTTGTTAAATCAAATTGTATGAAGTCAAAATAACAAAAATATGTTTGTAACATATCTTTTTAAATCTTTCGATTTTATTAATTTGTTCTCTCCATTAATTTCTCCTTAAATCTCTCCTATTTTAAATTTTTTTCAGTGTATTAGCATCTGATGTTTGCATAAAATTAATGAAAAAACGAGACAAATATTTTGAAAATTAGGTAATCTTACAGTCGATTCCCCATCGCTATAATAGCGGTCGTACTAGTATAGGCTGAAGTGGTGTAAAACAAAACCCTTCTGCACGAAACAGACCAGACTTTAGCCACAATTGCGATGTCCAGCGATAAATTGTAGGACTAGTCGAGTAGACCGAGTCAATCAAACAATTCGTATTTAAACCTGACATATTTGAGTAACAAATTTTCTATTATTATTTTTCCCATTTAACACTGGGTAGACGCTGAATATCAGTTTGATCAGTGTGTGGCAAATATGCATCCAGCTTATATTTTGCAATCAGTAAAGCGATTCCATTTAATATCATGGAAGCCATGAAACATTTCAATAAACAAATCAAAAGATTTTTACATGACCTTTCATAAGAAGTAATTTGATATAGTCATGACACATCAAGATATGCCTACTTTGTTTCAGATAATAAAACAATAACTAAATGTCACCACAGCAAACTGTAACAAAAAAAAACTCTGAAAGCATATTATGAGCAATGAAATAATAATATTATAATAATACAGTATAAATGAAAACAGTAAAAATAACCAGTTATGTGCTTCTTTTCACTTTCTGAAGCTCTGCTTCTGCTGTTTCTAACTGCGATCTCAACACAGAGACTCTCTGCTCCAACTCTTCAACACTTCCCCTAACCAAAGAAGGCTCATAAGGTTTCACAAAATTCTCAGAAAACTTCCTCAAAGCTTCCACTCCACAAACCTCTTGTGGAAGCAAGGGCAACTTAGTAATATTAAAATCATCATACAGCATATAAAACTGATCTATATACTTTTTCTGCATCGCCATACGAGCTTTAAGCAGCTTCGACTCAACTGGTTCCTCATCAAATATCACTTGGTTTATTATTATATTATGAGCATCAATCTCAAACTTAGCCAACTCTTGCACCAATCTTTCAGTTTCGTACAAGGAAAGAAACTCGGGTATACAAACACATACAAACGTAGTCAAATCCGGATCTTTGAATTGATTGTTCACTTGTTCGATTACACTCTTCATATCTTCAAGCTTACCCAACATAGATTCTTCGCTAAATTCATCACCTAAACCGAATAATCGAGTGGCCTGACTAATAAGGCCACCGAATCTATTTCTTAAAGTCAATATTTTGTCCAAACCCTTCTCCAAAGTAGAAGGAAACTGTAGTAATCTCAATGTATGCCCTGTTGGAGCTGTATCAAAGACAATGACGTCGTAGTTCATCGTTTGCACCAACTTCAACATTTCTGCAAAGCTCATTGCTTCATCGATTCCAGGTATCGAATTGCTCAAGTCAGATAAATAACTACCGATGCCATCATTGGTGGTTAGGTCATCGCTTTCAACTTTTGGGTCTATTTCCATTGCAAACAAGTTGGTGAAACCATTGACCAATGTTGGTATTTTGGTGAACTTTTGTTGAAAGGCATCACTTAAATTATGAGCTGGGTCAGTTGATATGATCAAAACGGATTGACGAACGGAGGCCAGCAAAATTGAGAGAATCGAACTGCTGGTTGTTTTACCAACTCCACCTTTGCCGCCTACAAAAACCCACTTTAGGGTTTCTTGATTTAGTACGTTGTTCACTGTTCCTTCGGGAATCTCCATATCTTCTTTTTCTCTTTAAGCTCACTTGTACTATTCTGCTATCAAAATCTGCAATAATTTAATCTGTTATCATATAGTACCTTCAATTTTCAAAAATATTAGAGATTAGCAGCATATAAATGTTCTTATATGACTGAATAAAACCAAAATAAATGGCACTTGAACTTTACATATCCAAGCTAAACTTAATATAAAATCATGGAAACTATCACGATATAAGGTTCCGGCCGGAACTAGGGCTGTCAAAATCAGAACTAACCCAAGTACCCAACTCGTTTAACCACTTTTTACAAGGGCTGGGCTAGACCCCACGAGATAAATAGTTTAACTGGGTAAAATCATTTAACCAATTTACAAATCAATTCAGATGGGTTTAGCCCGCTTAACAATCTTTAAACCATTTAACCCGATATAATTTCTCTATCCAACAAAAGATCTACGATCCAATATCTAAGATTTTTTAATTTCTTATGTTGCCACCTCTTTGAATACCAATCGCTGGCTCTTTCTAATCCATGGTCGCCAATGTTGCCTCCATCTATTTCTGGCCTATTCTTTGATCTTTTCTTCTTCTTCAATGCTTGGAAGTCGTAGTAGCTTGATTTCGGTGATCTTGATACAAATCCTACCATTGTTTTTCTTCCTGCAAAAATTGGTGTATATCTAACAACATTACACATTAGTTTACCTTGAATGTTTTTGTTTTCTGTTTTGTCTCTATTGTTTGTATTCTCTTTTATTTTGACATTTTTCAATTTTGGGTGTATTGGAGTTTTATCCTTATAATATATCCTTTTGCTATCTTATCTTTCATGATAATCATATATTCATAATAACCATCGTTTCATATGGACATTCATTATAATATTTACTTTTAAGAAACACTAAGTTAGAACAATATTTACTTATACCACTAGCTCTAGTAAACGAAGATAATTAATCTTTTTGGACCTGGATTCTAGTTTATTGACCTCTAGATCATGTTTAAATTTGGGATGTTATGGTTGCAGTAATCATCGTTATCACCTCCACCCGTAACCGCAACCATTGTTGACGGTATAAAATTTTTCTAACTTTAACGTAACCATTTATGATGGTTGACAGTTACATTTCTGAATATATTATTCATGTACATTATCATCGATAAATATCTCTAGTTCAAATTTTTTTCCATGAACTGGTTTGTTTGTTTATAAAACAAATCATGCATGCACCGATTGTTAGGGCTTGAAAATCACATCTTACTAGTGTAACAGTCATTTCTTTAATTTATATGATTAAATTGCATACTTTATTGTAAAATACAATATAAAAAATCGTGTATGGTTGTTATGTCTTAACGCGGTTCTCAAAATCTAAAACCATTACCATATTAAATGGTAATGTGTGAACAGTTGATGGCTCAACCGTAACAGCCCTAGTTTAAATATAAACTTAAATGCACTAAATATTCTAAACCACCATATCTTAAATATTTTTTATGGACTGATATTTGATTTCGTTTCCAATTAGATTAAATGATTCATAATAATGTAACTCATGAATTATATCCTTAGTTTTCTGTAATAGGCATACTCTATGGTTTCTAATATTATTGATTTCAAGACAACTGTCAACTGCTTCTGTTTCCTTTAGTATGTTGCTTTCTGTTCATATTCTTCTCATCTGGATGCTATATAAGGCTTTACATATTAGTTTTAATACCAAATAACCCACCCTACACACGGTATCAATTAGCCGGTGGAATTATGAAGCTAGTGTACTTGTTCTACATTATACTCTACTACGTATCGGTGGCATCAACTGCTGGTAGTAGCCTTCAAATAGGCTTTTATAATCACAGCTGGTGAAAAGATATATTACAAATGCTTCACTATCTCATGCATTTGCTTTGCCTACAGAAAGAAAAACTAATGTGCAATGTTGCTCAGGAATCATATAGAAAAAAACATGAAATTTAAACCATATCTTATACTCAGATTAATATATTATTATGATATAATACTGAATTGATATGAGCATATACTTGGCATAAGTTACTTGTGTTATTTACATCTTAGTTAATGTTGTTAATATTCAATATTGTATATCGTATAACATGGATTCAATTGATTATGGAAACAGATTATGGAAACGGAGAAACGAAAGGTTTGATCGTTCAATAAAATTCATTGAGTAGTTCATTTGAAAAAAAAAAACATCATAGAAGCCCATATTCAGAAGTTTGGGATTACTTTAGAAAAAAAAATGAAACTATAGTAGGAAAAAAACACCGACATGCTTTTGCAAGGAATGCAAGAAAACATACTTTTGAGGGAAAAGCATGAGAGTTGGGTTTAGAACGTCGTGAGACAGTTCGGTTCCTATCTACCGTTGGTGTTAAAGGGAGAACTGCGAGGAGCCAACCCTAGTACGAGAGGACTGGGTTGGGTCAACCTATGGTGTACCGGTTGTTATGCCAATAGCAGCGCCGGGCAGCTAAGTTGGTATGGAAGAACTGCTGCGCCGCGGGAAATCCTTCTCTATACAAGTTCTCGTACGAGGTTTTTGAACAGAACTTCGATAGGCGAGAGGTGTAAGCACCGCGAGGTGTGAAGCGATCTCGTACTAAACGAATTTCACTCCAAAAAATGAAAGAGAGTCGAACCGATTCCTGCAATTAGGGCTCGCTACCTCTTAAGTGAAGTTGCCGCCCAGCAAACTCATTTCAATGTCTCACATATTCCACGTTTCCGAAATGATTGGCCAGTTCCTGTTACTAGAGGACCATCGATTGTTTGCCCTTATCATCCTTTTTTATGCCCCTATCATCTGGTTATCCTCAGGAACTGGGCCAGTGGTTTCAATAGGATTAGTTAAGGCTAACGCGAAATAATATAAGGCTGGACTCGATTCTTCGTTTCAATAAGGAAGAGGGCCCCAAGGTGGGATTTGTTTACCAGATTTCATTTGGATGGTTTGGGAGCAAGAGGTGCTTGCAATGAATTATTGTAATTAAACGGTCTAACAAGTAATACCGGTCCAATTAATATTAATATAGTAGACGAAGCGGTTTATAAGACTGATGATCATCTAGCAACTGGAATAGCCCCTCGTTATCTCCCGGCTCGCGCAGATGAGCTTAAAAGAAGTACAACCTCTGGTTGACTACCCATCTTTCCTTCAGTCTTACGACTAGCTTAGCAACCGCCTGCCTATTACTATTACTATGAGTTTCCTCCCTATGGTCGCCTTAGGTCGAACCTTCTGTCGGAGTTCATACTGGACCTTAGCTTCGCTACCTTGGCTAACTAATACTCTTTCAAGGTCGAGGACCAATACTGCTATACAATTCTGGCTCTATTAAGACTACCTGGGCATTCTCCCTCTCACGGGAGTCGTTATGCAGTAGCTCTTAGCTATATCATAGACTCTCGGAATACGAATGAGATCAGTCTCCAGAGCCATTGAGCCAAGGCCGAGAGCAAGAGAATCATAGGAGCAGCTAAGTTACCTAAAAGTGGGCACTTACTCCGGCTAGCTGTCTATCCTTAACATGGGTAAAATCCCTCCCCGAAACATATGCACCAGTGTTTTAGCGAGGAGGTGCGAAGCCCTTGTTGTTCCGAGGTGCGGGAGCTCTATTCGTAAGTAAGAGAACATGAATGCCACCTATCATGCCTTATTCCATCTAGAAGCCAATACTCGGCTTTTACAGGAGACCTCCAATCAAACCCAGGCCTGTTCCGTACTCGACAGTTCAGAGGTGGTAGACCAATCCCGAAGAGGAGGTTGTTTACTTGCTTCCGAAGGTATCCGGTATTAATAATAAGGCGAAGTGCGAAGCATATATTAATTGGGACGGGGAAGCAACTTGAATAAGTCGGGGTGCGTGTAGCGAACTAATGAACTACTGTATAGCTGTATGTGTATTGACTTGAGGTAGACCAACGGGGGGACTTGAGGTAGTATCAACGGGAGATGGAACAAACAAGGGCTACGACGGCCTGCTCGGGGAATCCTATTCCAATCTGATCCGTCAGAGGTGCGAAGCTTTGTTTCTTATGCGCTGGGGGAAGGAGGGAGCTGCAGACTCAAGGTTTCGATACTTAACTTAGGCCCCCAATTCATTGTCCTTCTCATGATCATCCGGGATAGAGGGTTATAAGTGTGTAGCAGTTGAGTTTGAATAATTCTTAGATAGAAGTCATTGTGATATAGCGTATATAGCTAGAAGGAAGGCGCCAGTATATTAATTGGGGACCGATCCAAACTAAAGATTTCCCTCCCCGAACTAGAGATCCCCGGACGAGAGAAGAATGAAGACTACAATGACTCCGTTCCAGTCTATCTACCAGACAGTTCCTTGCGGGTACCCGTTGGGCAGGCCACAAAGACAAAGAAGAGCTAACTGGAGATTGGGACATGATCTAATAAGGCTAGTTTGCTTGCTATTCTTGCTTACAAATTACGATTCCATTTATGCGCCCCCAATTAATATACTCGGAGCCCGAACTCTCGAATCAAAGGACGAAGTCCAAGCCACTAGTTCACTAAGGTGAGTTTGCCATGTGAAAGACGCACGTTGCATCCATTCGGATTCCATTTCCTCCCTTGAAGACGCGCTCGAGGGTTGGCGTAGAGAAGTCGCCTCACTTCGCTCGCCTTGCATCCGTTAGTTCGCCTAGGCTGCCAGTAAAATTGATTCCATTTGGATTCTTGGTTTTGGGAAAAAGCCCCGGAATGTGGTTCTGAGAGCCCAATTAATCGGACATCTACTATGCTAAAATATATACCTAAATGTCAATCCACTACAAAAAAACGATTAGGCTTAAGCAATAAGTAAGTTTGATCAAAATAATTACAGATAATTTGGAATTAAGACTGTCATAAGGCGTAACCTGCCATTTATGTTTGTCCAAGGTGAAAACGTTTGTGAACTACATTCTAATTTGAACAATAGAGTCCACCATATTTTCATGAAGCTTTACGAGAAAGAAAACCTTAAACCTAAAGCATTTTCTAAAATCAAGATCGGGAAAAGTAAGATTAACATTCAATCTACGGATATCAATCAACAATACATATGGTTTTATATCATTGACGGGGCACTTCATAAATAATGATTTGATTTACACATTGTTATTAATAACGCACGATGCAATAAGACGCAAAGCCTCCCTGGGTTCTCAGCACATGGCTCGGGCATGCCTTTTTAATTTACTACACATGTTTACATTATTATTATTATTATTATTATTATTTGAATTGTTGGTTTTATTATTACTCAACACAAACGCAAATGAAAAAAAAAACTTTAAAAACTAATTCGAATGACCGTTGCAAAATTATTAATTCCATATACAAACCCATTGAAGGTTTGTGATATACAAGCATAACTAACACATTTAATACGTTTTATGACAAACAAAGTATGCCAAAAGAGTTGGTATGGTTCGAACTGCGAAACCAAATCTCACGTATTTGAAACTCAAAATTGATAGCTCTGTAACAAGTACCCAAGTATGTGTTTGACAGACACACTTCTTCAGAGTTTACAAGTGAAGCATGGTTTTCTGGACAATTCAAAAAAAATAGTTTAAAAGGTTCGATATTATGTACATTTTACAAAAAACATAATCAAATATAATATTATAAGCATATAATTCCAAGTATAAAATCTTCAAAATCCAGGATAATAATATATATTGCTGATAAACTAGAAAGAATCTGATGCAACAATTATATTTTCTAAATCAATATACGCATCATCAGATTTACATGCTTCAGCATCTTTTGCATTTGTCTCATTTAGATTCGTTATTTCTTCATAAAGATGTAAAAAAACTGAAGCAGACGCTGAAAAAACTCTTGATATGAATGTTTTTCACTTGGATATCTAGCTTCCTCCGCTCATGCTGTTCTAGCAGCAATACCCTAAGTCAAATCATTATTATCACCACAAATATAAGCTCATCTACATCATCAAATGCATCATCCATATTTTATGTTAATCATTCATTACAATCATCAATATCTTTAAATAATATTTGATCGATGGTGCTACATATGTTGTACTTTTTAACAAATACCAAATCATAGCTTAAGCTTGCATATTCCTCTTTTATGCAGTTTGGATATAAAAAATGATAATGAAACAAAAAAAGTAAAAAACAATTAAATAACAAGAAGGCGCGCAATTTATGCGTCGTGCGCCATTTTTGCTTCGTGTGTCATTTGTGCCTTAAGCAGTATTTATGTTATTCGTTGTCTTTCTATGTGTACCGCGCTATAGGAAAGAAAGGAGCAAACACCGCGCTACGCCTTCATCATGGCGCGCCTTTCATAACTATAGTTTTACAAAATAAATTGCATAGTTTATCTTTATTGCCTCCCCACACAAGAGTGGCAATATTTTAGGTCTCTAATTTGTTGATTGAATGAAATATTGAATATAAGCATTTTCTTTTAAACTAGACAATGCATCTTCGAATGATAAATTCATCGAACTGTTGGAATATCATCTCGCTTTCAAAAAAAAATCATTGGTTGCGAATAGAGCATTTTTACATGTTCGTTGCACCGCATACATAACTAAACTTAATGGTACAAGATGGTCTAAAATGCATTTATTCATTTTTAGTAAATATAAGGAAAAAATATAAAATACGTTAAGAGCTTCCGGTTAGAAAAAAATTGGTTACGAAATGCATAACCTATCTTTCTATGGATGAGTAAAAAAATATTGCAATAAGATGTTCCTGCGAGATGTAACACGATATTTTTATGCTCAAAAGTGCTATTTAATTCCAACAAGGCGCTAAGTCATTTGAAAGTCGTTGATCGGAGCTATATACTTATTTCCAACCCCCGATGAATGGATAACTGCAAAGAAAATTGCAAATTTCTTATAAGTTTTTACAAAGTTGCATTTTTTGTAGAATTGGGTATTTAGGTGGTAGTACAAAAGTTGTACTACAAGTCCTAGGTAGTATATATAATATACTGCAAGTCAACGTATGTCAAATGATTCGAATTACGCGCTACGCGGGATTCGAGCATGTAACCACATGGACTAAAACCAGAGCGTCTAGCAACAGTGACGGTGACATTGGACAATAATTATCCAACATTGAATTTGTTTTTTCAAAGCTTGTGACGGTTTTTTCTAACCTCAGAAGCATATGAAAGACAATAATTTTGTCCAAATGAAATACATAAAAAAAATTCAATAAATATTAAAGAATTTTAGTGTGAAGCTTTTGATTACATGTATTTTATCCACGACATAAAGTCGAATTTGTTAGATATTGCTATGAACAAATTTATGGAGCAGATTGTTTTTTATAGAAAAAGATACTTTATTATATACAACACTCATATATTTTCATAATATGCCTCGTTAAAACCTTACAATCCCCTAACTTAAATGGTTGTCTTGCAAGAAAAAAGAATACATTATTTTCGTATATTGACTTACAATGAAGTTCAAAAAAAGACGAAAATTTAAGGACAATTATCAAATATGTAGGAGTAAAAAATAAGGGGAGCACTCAAGACCACTCATACAAAAATTGCACCCTAAAAAAACCAAACAAAAGACAAACAACAAAAAATACAAAGAAACGCGGTGGACCCCACACGAAAACTAAACTCTAGCAATTCCATAAAAGAACTAAAATAAACAACCATGGCGACTAATCAATGAGAACTGCTACGAAGACGGAAGGGGAGATTAGTTAATCTGGTCACAGCTAGGAAAGCAGAAAGGAGATCGACTGAGAGAAGCGTTGCTGGCGAAGAGATAACAAACTAGATCTGCGTCACCGACTGATTTGTTGTTAATCTAATCCAAATATCAGTAAAGACAAATTCTTTTCCTTTGATATCTTCTTGATTGATTTTGACTTGCATGAGTAGATCTTTACAATCTTTCATTATTAGGCAGTTAGGCATCTGAATGTTATTGAAAACCCTCGAGTTTCTTTCGGACAAAATTTCCAGATCATTGTTGTAATGGTTATGCTAATAAGATGTTTATAACACTTAGAACCCTGACAATTATGTAGCATGTCAAAAATTTAGGTAATATCATTAGCGTTAATTTGATGAAATACCCAACTAATGCTTGATATTTTTTCAAATTTAATTGGTGTATGGTTAATTGAAAAAGAGATGATCTCTATCTTCATTATGTAGTAGACATAAGCTACATTTTAGGTTGATGTTGTTGTTTCATTTGCTGATTTCATTCTGGCCAGCAAAGCACATAGTGACATTTTAGGTGCACTTTTATTGTCCTAAATAATGTTACCCAGGAAAATTCTGTAGATCAAGTTCGAACATGCTCCCATGCAGATTTTAGATCAAAGCATCCATTGTTACTAGGTAGCCAAAACCAAAAATATTTGTTATTATTATAGTGAATGTTGATGTTTTGAATTGTTTGTACTATATTCGTAGGCAAATAGTTCAAGTTTCCTCTCCACTCGTCGTTATTTAAGAGGTGGGAGACTTGTTTGTTGGGGCCACCACTATTTGCTAGGTACTGCCAACCTACCTTTGTCAACAAGAGATGAACCATGAACACACGGATCAAACCACAAGTCAGTATCTTAACCATTGACTATTCCTGTCAATTAATCATTTACATCATTGTCTAGCTTTATGATTTTCCATGTATTGGAAATTTGGAAGCATTATCATCCATCAGCCAGAAATGTTTATTAGCATAGTGTTTATTGTGCATCCATTTAGCCCAAAGGCTTTCTCCTTGCAAGAATTTCCGCACCAATTTAATTGACATTGATTTGGCCACATCATCCAATCTCCTAATACCCAAACCCCCTTCAGATTTGGTTTTGCACACTGAGTCCCATGACATGCTATGTGACTTAGATTTCCATATGAAGTTAGAACACAAAGAGTTTATCCAATTAATAGTGGATGTTGGAAATTGACATAATTGCATCTAGAATTGAATCATTGGGTAGATAATTGTCTTTACTGACTCAATTCTACCACTTATATTCAATAGCCTACTAGACCAGTTATTGAGCTTCTTGTTGATTTTATCAATGAGAGAAACAAAATCACCGGCTTTCAATTTGTTGTGAGATAGAGGAATTCCTATTATCCTAAGTAAGTAATAGGCAAATTCCTAATTTTCACCCTTAAAATGTCAATAATGTCATGTTAATTACTTGCCCTTCTACTGAGAAAAATAGATGATTTACGTTCATTCATAGATAGGCCTGTGTTTAAGTCCAAATTTTATCAATGAGCAGATTGTTATGAATTTGATAAGGTAGAAAGTAAATTGGAAAACCATTTCAATGAGTATGCAATGAAGTATAAAAAAAAGTGGTTGATGAAGCAAGTGACTCAAAAGATATGGAATCTGTTGATGTAGAGATTGCCCCGTATTCAAAGGAATGTTAAGATATGTTGGAATAATTTTATAGTCATCGTAAAGTCAATTTACTATGTAGTTCTCGCAAGTTGGAATATTTTTATAGTCATCGTAAAGTCAATTTACTCTGTAGTTCTTGCAAGTCCGAATTTAACTAATATCTTAAAGAATTATTAGACCCTAAAGCATCATTTGACATTCTCTCTTTCTGGAAATCTCACAAATATAAGCATCTAGTTCTTACTCTTATGACAAAGGACATTTTGACCGTTTTTGTTATGTTGTTACTACTGTTGCATCCAAAATATTTAGTATTGGAGGTAGAGTTCTTCGTGATTACCAAAGTTCTATGAAGGAAGATATCATTAAAGCATTGTTGTGCTCATGTGATTGGTTGTATGAAAACGAGACAACATCAATTGTAGAGGAGCTTGACACGGATATTTTAGTCTCACATAGAGGTGGAGTTGGCAATTTAATCATAAGTATGACTTATATGTATGCTTGATTAACGAAGTTTCCCGGTCCACGTAGTTTTAGTATTTCATATATGTTAAGCTTATGTCCATGCTTCACCGATCAATACGAGCATCACTATACAAAATTAAAAACCCATAATGCCATGCAAGAACGCTTAATTGTAAACTTTAATAATAGGAATCTTCTTCATTAAATTTCATAATCGAATGGACTATATATTAAGAGATTTTTCTTAGTTTTTCCACTGCAAAAGCAAAATTTTATATGATAAAAGAACTAAATAATGATACTGATATAGACACAACACAACATAACTTTCAGCTCAAGTATGTAGTAAGAAGGCAGTGGCTACTGTAAGTTATTTTTCTCACATTAAGAATTCACATCAAACTTTATTTTCTTATAAAAGAAACTACAGATAACAAGACACGGAATAAGTTTAACAAACTCCTTATTATGCACAATCGGACTATACATACACCGTATCTTGTTGGCTACACTTTTACATGGTGTATTCCGTTTGTATCCTTTTTATATATCATTAATTTTTATGCACTTAAATTTTTCATTGCTAGTGTTAATATATCGTTAAAGATATTAACCATGGGTTTATAGAAAAAATTAGGTATGTGTGTGTAATCTAAATTTATGGATTAATACCGCAGATCTCACACTACTTGGAAAAACATTAAATGGCTAATATGTTAATCTATAGCTTCCAATACAAAAAATTGCATTTTCCAAAAAGTAATTCTTTTTTTATTAGTTGGATTTGATGTAGCTTTGTTAATTGAATTTATCTTTTCTAACTATTGTACACATTAAGTTTATACGTATATGTTGCAAATATAATATCTATCCATCTCAGATCATTCTTTTACATTTGATGGATGCAATGTGCTTGAAAAATATGCACATAAACTTCAGAATTGTAAATGTTACTTTATTTTTATCAGTTTCTTACTTTATTCCACAGATTTTGATTTAGTTAGCATATTTCTAAACACAATTAATGAGTTTAATATATCTAATGGAAGGAGCCGTTGTGTATGAATTGAATATAGTTGATTATGGTAACTTGACTAGTGAATTATTAGATTGAAAGACGATTTAGCTTCAATTTGTTGATGGTATATTCATTATTTCAGATTTTATTTCCCAAACTTCACTACTTGACCAAGTTTTACATCTAAAATGTTAATGATATTTTTTCCGATTCAATGACCAATGATTTTCTATATATTTAACCATATGATATTTTTACTATTACTGTGATCTTTCCATGAAGTCGTGTTGCAAAAAACTATATACAGTTTTTAGTTTCTTTGTTAGCATTTTGTTCGCGTTTCTTCAGTTGAGGCATGTTATGAAGATACCTTTCAACTAATTAAGTTGGTTTTTGTTCAATATGATCATTGTATATTTTAATTGGTTCACATGATTTTTTTATATGCATTGCAACTTTTGAGCAAGATTTTACCTAACAAGTAAAACTGTATTTTGTTTAAACTCATTTAGAAAGGTACTATATTTGCACTACACTCATTTCTTAATTATGACAAGTACATACTCTTTTTTAACATATATTTTGTATTTTTAACAGACTTCTGTTTGTCCTTGCTATAGTTTACTGGTAAAATGGTGGTACGAGGAATCGAAAAAAAAGGACTTTTGTCTACTGTTATGATAATACTTCATGCATTCATTTCTGTTATTACGCAGTTTTTGAACGATATTTTGATCGATGTTGATTAAATGCTGCAAATGTTGCAATTTTATACATAAAAACTATGAAATCAATGCTGCAGTTTTTACTATATTAGATCGATTGTTGCTGCCATTGCTAATTCTACGTGGTTATTTTTGCTATATTTTACGGTCTTTTGTTGCAATTTCGTCATGAATGGGTTCAAACTTCAACGGATGGGGTTGGATGATCCAATAAATTAGCGGTTGGGTTGAGTTAGCCCTTTTAATAAATGGGCCTAACACGTTCGACAACCAACACATCTACACCTAATCCATCCAGGTTTGGTTTCGACCAGAAAGAGGAAACAGGGGAAAATATCGATTTCGGTCGAAATCTAGAAAAAAGAACCGGATTTAATAATTTAAGGTAAAAAAATTAAACAATTAAAAAAACTACAGATTTCAAAATCAAACGGCAAACATAGTTGTCAAGGTGAAAAAGCCTCAGGCTCTCGCCTAGCGTTTTTTTGCGCCTAGAACTTTTTTGGGCGCTTTGAACATCATTTTTTTTTGTTTTTCAGCAAAAAAAAAACTGCACTTAGAAAATGCACTAAAACTCAATTTTTGACTTTAAAAAATTGCATATAAATACAATATTGAGAATAAGACATCATACGGTTATCAAAAATCAAACTAAGAATGCACAAAGTCATTCAAAGTCGAACAGCTATGGCAAAAGTCGGACGGCGGCAACGATTTTGAATCTAGGGTTTTTGTTTTATTCGAGAACGGTGTATTTTATTTTCGATGTTGAAGCAAGGTTGAAAGAACACTTTTTTTGTTTGTGTTTGAATTTTAGAATGCAATTGGACTTCATATTGAGCCAAATGCTAAAAATTTATTTTCTCCTCAATAATGCTGCATAAGGCGTGCTTTTTTAGCACTTCACGAGTCGAGCGCTTTGGCGCCTTTGGGGCTTTTTTAGCGCCTTAAGCATTGTCGGCGCTTTGAAAGATAAAAAAACCGCAGACTGGCGCCTAGGTTTTTTTGGCGCCTAGACGCGCCTAGGCGAGGGCTTTAATAACTATGACGGCAAATAGTTGAAATCAATGAATTATAAAAAAGTACAACAATTCATCATCATATAATAAAGGTAGCTTGTGCCGCAATAGTTCCTCTCTTGCCAATTTTAGTTGTTTGCTTATTGCATATGGATGCTAACCCAAATTCTATTATTCTCTGCTGCTTAAAGTGTAAATAGGCTAGAGAGTAAATCAAGATGTTGAACAGTACTGATTAGGGGTGAAGAGTCACTAATGAGCTACAATTGGACATGAAATATGATTGACATTTATCCGGATTGGAAATAATATGTAATTTCTATTTTTGGGTTGAAATGAGTGTGTATGCCGCTTTTGTATTTGAATGTATTTTATTCCTCAAAGCTTCTTTTTTATATTTTATATACATAAGGCATTAACGTATTTTTAGTACAATAACATCGAGATCCAAATCTGGAACCAAAACCAAAACCGAAATTGATTGAAATTTCAGAAATTCCAAGTGACAAAACCCGGGTTCAAAACTGAAACCTTGGTTTATACCACTTTTTCTACCTTTGATAGGGTTATTCTATATTTGGATCTAATTGGCCTTCCTGGTTCCTTTTTTATAATTTTTCTTTCCATCTAGCACAAAATACCACTACACGGTACAACGATGGATTAATCTACAATTGTCAATCCAAAACATGTATTAAAAAAACTATGTCCACTTTATCTACCATTTTACCGAACTCGTATGAAACGCTAGAACTACAATTTCATTTGAGAATTTATATTCAATCAATAAATATGAAGTAATTACACTAAAATGTAATTTGGAATGTTGAATTAGTTCCATTCTAATATTTCGATTGAAGATTTTATACCCCTCTTGTGGGTAGCAATAATCTTGAAAACTTTATATTTGAAAACACTGAAGCTGCTTTAGGCTTTAGCTTTATCTCCACAATGAAAATACTCAACTAAAACAATTATAAGGCACCGAAATTGTGGCGATGAGGCATGGAAATTGAACAAAAATGTGGTGGCAAGTCGAAGGGGTGACGATGGCCAAATGGAACACAGTCTCGATATGTAATCTTAATTCCTTTTCAAAGTTTTTGGATCTTAATTCTGTTTTAGCGTTGTTTTTACAACTTATATGTTAATAATAATCTATGTTTATCGTATTTGATTTACAGATTGATTTCTATTTTTTCTTCAATGGTTTTTGGTAGTATATTTTTTTACTGAAACTGATCTAAAATTGTGGTCATCCTTCTCTTGATCTGGTTTTTTCATTTAATATCATATTTCATGTGTCTAAGTTAGAGCGATAATAACAAGTTCTTTGAAGAATTTTGCCTCACATGTAAAAATAAATTATTGGGGATATAAAATGATAATAAAATGCATAGAAGTAAAATGTGATATTAGTTTTCCTTTATTTATTTCAAGCTCTCTTCAATTTATCCATACGACTTCAAGTTTCTCTATTTATTTTGTTTTTCAAACTTTAATTTTTTAATTTGCATACTAAGTCGGATCAAGAATTCACAAAATTCACAACTAGTTCGGTTTCAATTTGAAATGATAAAACCTCATAAGTGATTGTTTCAAAAGTTAATGTTCTTCAAAACTGTAATATTCTTCAAAAGTTTTGGCGGTTTCATGTGTACAAGGCCAAAAAGTTAATGTTCTCTTAGAAATTTGCAAAAATACTAATATACAGTTTTGGGATGTAAGTAGCATGTGGAGAAGTAAAACAATATTAGTAGTTCTATATTTACTTTCAATGATTTTGGTATTATATCTAATTATATAATTAGTCAAGATTGTAATATTATTCAAATGTTTTCGCAGTTTCATATGTATAAGATAAATTGGAAAATGTTAAAGTTCTTTAAGAATTTTGCATCATATACAAATACGAAAGTTTGTATGTAAGATGATAATAGCATGTGTAGAAAAGTAAAACAATATTATTAGTTCTTGATTTACTTCCAAAAGTCTGCCTATTATTGTTATCTTGTTTATTGGAACTTACCTTAGCAATGAAAACGCTCAATTTTGAGGTTTAGCCATTTGAATTACATATAAATTGATAAGTTTATGATCTGATAAACTATGCAAATCAAAAAATTGTGGTTTAAAAAATAAAACATAAAAGAAAAACCCTAAAAGCAAGGTAATCAATAGAAAATAGCGCAAAATAGCACATGGATTGCGCTATGCGCTATAGCGATGTTATTTTGCTCACTTTTATAGATTCTGCATTTCTTTTATATTATATATATATATATAGACTAAAGTAGTCGTGATCCATATTTACTTAAATACCAAATCACTCATATATGATTATTACTATTATTTTATTAAATTTTACATTGTAATTTAATTATGAATTGGAATTTACATTTTAATTTACACTATAAATTGTTGGTTGGTGCCTCCTATTCAAATTAAAAACTCTACAACTATGCTTAAAAATTCTTAACATTGTATCCTGAAGTAAATTCGTTTAATAAATTATTTATTATTTTCAAGGATTTACCATTTTCATCATCTTTATTTTTTCCTAATTGAGATCGACTATTTAAATTGTTGTTTTTTATAATCTCTATGTTGAATCATAATTTTTTTAAATTTAATATATTTTTAGATTATATTTAATATAACTTTTCAATGTTGATTTCAATTTTTTTCCATTTTTTTAATATAAATTCAGCATGAAAAAGAGATTTGAGTCATATATGAATCTACACAATAGCATTATAATATTTTGTAGTTGTAGATCCTAAATTAAAATATTTATTAGTATGTAAAATGACTAATTTTTCATGGAAAACAAATTAGAAAATAACGTCATTAATTATGCATCCAAATTTGGTATCTTGTACTGAATAATTTGATTTTTTTCGTACATCTAAAATAAAATAAACTAGTCTATAAAGTCATTTTCAAAGTATTTGTTAAGTATCATTTTTTATATATGAAAGATGAAATTTTATGATGTTTTATTAAAATAATTTTGCTTTCAAGAGTTTATTCAAAGAAACTTAACGATCAGGATGTTCAACCTTCATATTTTTGCTTTTTAAATATTAACAACAAAATCCAATATTGTAAACTATTAAACTAAAGTAAAAAAGCATTATGAGGTAAATAACATCACTAGCAAATTAAAAATGAATTTATAATGAATTATTAAGGTTATAAAGTTTCTACATATTAATATAGACAAAGAAAAACATAAGTATTAACTTTTTCTGCATAGACGTTTTGAGTATGATACACATACCAAACAGCGAAATTCAATTTTGAAAGAATCGTTGTAATTGTCCGCGGGTGCGGCGCAGTGGAAAGAAGGCTTAGGTTCTGATAAAAAGACCCAGGTTCGATTCCTACCATGCGCTTCCCTATCCTATATAAATTTACCCGAGGGTATGGGGGCTTGGATCAGCGGACGGCTTTACTATACCCTCTTCAGGAGTTTACCGGTCCGCCGGATTCTCCTGGGTTTTCAAAAAAAAAAGAATCATTGTAATTCTTTGACAAACGATTTTGATTTGTTATTGAAGGTATATGATTGGTTAATGTACTCATCTCTTAGTTCGTGTCATTCAATTTTATTAGGCTTTTTTAAATGTACATACCTAAAATAAATAAACAAATAAGATAGCGCTCTATTTTGGGATATTTTTATTTTACAGTTTGACAAAACAGCATGCTATTTTGCGCTATAAATGACACGTGCACTAGTAGAGATTAAATAGTGCATGCCTTATGCTTTGGATTATTTTGCGCTATAGCATACGCTATGATAACTCCACTTAAAAGTAGACTGGGCAAGATGAAGATGATGAGATAAAAAGGGCGAGATGAAGAGAATGTCTACAAGTAAATCAAGGAATATTAGTATCATGTTTTACTTTTACACACACTATCATTTACACCCCCCAAACTTTGCGTATAACACAAAATACTTTGATAAGTTGTACATTTTCTCCTATCTTATACACATGAAATTATAATAAACACATAAAATACCAAATCATTTGAAGAATGATCACAATTTAGACCAACTGTATAAAAAATTATGCTTCAAAAAAATTAAAGGAAAAACTATATTTATAGATCAAGCACAATAAGAATAAACCATCAATAATGAAGCCGTAAAAGTTATAAGATTAATGGTTAACCAAAGAGGGAGAAAGGGAGAAGAAAATTTTGAGATCTAAAATTTGAGATGGTAAGCATGATTTGGATTAAGAATCAATTTGCATCTAAAAGAACGCAATCGAGAACAATTTTTTATAATAACAATAGTTAGCATAACCAATGGTGAAGGTATGACCTTAAATTTTTTTATCCATAATCAACAGAGGAAAACTATCGTTTAGAAGCCGAATAATTAAACTTCAACCTTAAAAATCTATATACCATGAAGGAACAAAATAAAGTTGAAAGACAACATAAATAAGATTTAACATTAAAACCCAACATCTAGAATAAGTGTAGGAACAAAATTAATTTGGAAATCAAAACTCAAAATAAAAACAATTAGCAAACAAAAAACCTTGACCCCTAAAATGTTGAGCAATGCAAGTTCCAAATAGGAAAAGAAAGAGATCAAAGTTGAATATACAAAATTAGCAAGGAAGTTATAAGGGGATCCGAATAAATTGTGCAAAAGAAGAGAGCGATTTAAAACAAATCGTGACAATGAACGTAGGGAAGAAGAAAGGAATTAACTAATCATGTTTCTCTCTCCGTTAAAATGATGTAACATGTTACACCGACAACCTTTGGATATCTTTTCCAAGGGGTAATCATGATCTCCCCATTACAGTGAACCAACTTGTCACACTAAGTACCCACTGCATGAACCATGAATTATTTATGCTTACAAAAGAGTCTAAAACCGATGTTAACGTCAAGCTTATCTGGTGTTAAAAAGAGCACTATTGATTATAATATAATTGTAATTTTACTTGTAAAAATTTGCACATAGACGCACACAAATTTGTTCCTTGTTAGTCCATTTTACTCATATCAAACCTTTGACATATTCAGGTACAATTATGCTCTTTGGCCCAGTAGTGATTTGCAAACAATAAGAACTCAAGTGCATTAACAACCAAATTTCGATTAAACAATGTTGGAGATCATAATTAAACTTTAAGAAATAACAACACAGAGAGAGAGAGAGCTAAGCATTCTAATTAGGCGTAAATTAGAAATTTTACTTCACTCAATTAGCAATCAGTTTTAGCAATTATATTCAATTAACTTAATTTAGCAATCAATTCTAGCAATTTTATCCACAACTAGATCATAAATCAGAAAGTATATCATAGGTTAGAAATTCAGGTGGAAGAGGAGCAATTCAGCAGTCTACCAACATGAACTGAGTTGATCAACAAACAATTTTAACAAACTCACATGTTTATTTCTTCAGGTAATCTATTCAGACCAGAGGACCAGAGCCTAGAGGAGCTCGAGATCGCTGGCGGCAACCCAGGAAGCGGTACTGTAGGTGTCGGAGGCAGCGGCAACTGGCGCGGCAACTATGCGGACTGCGGTGAGAAGAGAACGGATGAACCCTAGAAAACTTAGGACGATAAAAAAATGTCGACACCCCGTTATTTCTTACTCTAGCCAGAGTCAGTAGACATGGGCCGGGCCTGTTAATGGTCTTCAAAATTGTAAGGTTCATTTCGACCCGTTTCCACCTGAGGGAAACTGTATTTTTCTCTGTTTTCCTAGTCATTTGTCATCGTTATAGTTATCGTGCACCGAATAAATGCATGCAGATAATTCAAAAGTTTACAGGTTCAGCTTATTACACAAATACATACATCCATAAACTTATTAACAGATCAGACCCTGCTTCAGAGTTTTGATCTAACAAGTTCTGATCAACCTGTTCATGTTTAAACCTGTTACATACAAATAATGCATGTTTCCAGTGGCAAATCAAACTATTTTAACTTTATTTTCATACACATACTTAATTGAACAAAATCCAAACTCATTTCATTTCATTTTCAAACAAGTTGCAATGATGCACAATATGAGAACATAGTTTGCAAGGATTTCTCATTCTGTCCGCACTATCAAGTATGCATAAAAGGATCTTAAAGCTTACCTAGGCACACTATAAACTAACATAGTATTATTTTCATGTAATTTCTTGTATTCTATCCGCAGGAAAAAATGGGTGGCACATGTTAACACATATGCTGGCCTCCCATAAAAAATTATATTAGAAAACTAATAAACATAAAGGCAATGTAACAATTATTAATCACAATGATATAGCATTTCTGCCACCTTTCCTACTAACAAACTCACACAATCTACAGGGCAAAGTATCAAGACTCGCCTCACGAACCCTGCCATAGTTACCCAATACGCCACACCTTCTCCATGCATGAAACTCGGCATAAGCTACAGGATCATTTGCAACTTCTTTCACGTAATTCACCAATTCTTCCATGGATTTAAACTTGCTTCCATCAATAATTGAATTTGGAGGAACAAAGTCCCACACGTTAGGTGCACCAAAATATATGGGTACAGAACCAGAATCCAGAGCATAGAATAGTTTCTCTGTAACATAGCTTTCAGTGACTGTGTTCTCAACGGCGAGAACAAATTTATAGTGAGACATGGCACAGTGGAGGTGGTCGTACCAATGAAGGGTAGAACCATGATTTGAGCATTCGGGGTATATAGATAGAGCCATGTCTAGACCTCCTACGTTGTTCAAGCATTTTCCGAATGAGTGATGTGGGATTAAGGAGAGGAAGCTTTTGGCGAGTTTGTTTCTTTGAGCAAGGCACCTTGAAGATGACCAGTATACTAGGGTGTCCTGAACAAGTGAAAGGGTTTGAGTAATAAAAATCTATTAAAGGCGCTTATATTGTTTAATGTTATTCCTAAGCAGAAACGTGCGAATATGATGATGCTTTAACTTAGAGATTTAAACATAAAATGAGATCACCTACTGTGATAATAAGCAGCACGGAAAAGTACGCAGATTATCTGAACAGTTAAGCTTATGGTAGGACAATTCAGATTTATGGTAGTTTTTAATCACTGTAGAGTTGATCTTAAGTTAAACTCTGAATTCATGGAATTTCTCTGATTTGATTTTGATCAATCATCTAAGTCATACAATGCATACAGTTATTGGGTGCTGAAGTGGCATAGTATCTTGGTTTTCATTCTTTGCCACTGCAAATAGGCAAAAGGGAAATCTTGCAAGAAACATCTTGTGAGAAACTGTATATACCTTTCTTATTGGAAATTCCTATCTTAGCTCAAATTCTTATTGGATTATTCAATACCAATTCCCATCTTAGCTCGAATTCATGACACTTTGAAATGGTGAAACAAATAGAAATTTGATAAAAAGTAATCAATTTTTAAACCTACTAACACAACTAGACAAAAGTGCAAATTAGAGTTACAGCTTTTTTTACGGTCAGAACAACTTACATTCAGTTTTTGTGGCGATATGTAGTAGTTACGAGTGTTGTGAAACATGGCACCTGCATATGTAGATTGAACATCATCATTGGCATGGTAACCAATAAAAATATCCTCAAAGCCTGAAGGTTTTCTTGAAGCCTCTAGGTCGATATAAACTCGAAGTGGATCACCTTTTCTTCGCTGCAAAATCACATGATTTTTCTATAATCTTATAACAATAAATCAAATCAAAGTTTGAAGAATGAAAACAACATGCACAAAGATACTGCAAACATGGCCCAATGTCAAGGATCTAAAGGTTGTTTATGTACTTACAAGTGAGCAAATTAAGTAACATTTTTTTCCCAACATTTTTGTAGCAATAAGTTTCAAATAACCCATTCAATTTTATAGAGATTGTGCCAATGTGGCAAATGCCGCCTCACAGTGTCAGATTTATTTTATTTTTTCAATTCTTTTAAAAGCCCTTTTTTACCATCTTGTTACAAATAATTATAGTTCTAGCAGTTAAATAAAAACTTGTGTGTTTCATTGATTGAGCTATAGGAATTATACCCAAAGATTGGGGTTCATATCATAATGACAACACTATTTTTATGTTTTTTAACAAATTTTCAAGAAAAGTATTCCAAAATAAAGATTTTATTTATAACATATTTAAAAGTCAATATTTTAAATTTCACTTTGGGCTCAAATTTGCACAAGTCCCGCCCAGATCCCATTTCCCATGATACTTTTGGATCTTTTGGTAACAATTTTGTGAAGGAAATAATTTACTGAATGTAAACAAAGATTATGATAATAAACGCATTTGCATATACAAAAATATTAACCAAGATACTTGAAAAGTCTAGTTTATATGAACATTGCTCTTATCTTAGTTTCTAAAATAAGATAAAAATCACATAAATTTGCAGTATCAAGTACTTAAATTCCATGTCACTACCAAAAAGGTTGATGTAAATCTAAAGTGCCTATCTATTAAAGTTTAGAGGCATATAATTTATATCAGATCTATTATAGTATTATATCCAGTGGCAAAACATGGATTTTTCTTTGTGACGGACAGAATCATATAAAGATCAATTGCGTTATGAAAATAATAACAGCATTCAACTAAATTACATTGATATAGATAATTCAAGAAAAATCTTATTCGCATTATGGATGGCAAAGACCCGTCGGGTCGAATCCGACAAGTCTCGGTTTTGGACGGGTCGAGTTTTGTTAAGTCTAAACTATACATTTTGAAACCTAGACCTGACCCGACCCGATGTTCTGTTCGATTCAGGTACGGTTGGGTAAATTACACATATAATACACATACTATTATGTTTTGGGTCGGATCTTCGGATGGGTTAGTTCGAACCCGATTTGATCGGATCTAAATTGTATTTTTCATCACCTAAACCCAATCCAAAATCCATCGGGTTCGAATTCGGGTCGGGTTCGGCTCTTCTTGGATCGGTTTGGTTTGGATTTGCAAGTCTCGATTCCAATTGACAGCACTAATTCACATGAAAAAAGCAAAGCTTACCTAAATTGCATTAATATGAATAATTTTGGTAAATTTGCATGCAAATTGCAGGAAGTGGCAGGTCTGAATTTTACGTAGGGTGATTCGAACCATTGAACATATGTTCACTTGTAGTACGCTCTATGCTACCTAAGATTTATTGTACAACTACGTGCTATCACCAAAATACTCAATTTTTTTTAAAAAAAAAACACATGCAAATAGCATATTTAAGTCATGCTTCATGGATTTCACGGAAATCAAATTCATCTATAATTGCTTCACAATTGATATACAGCATTTTCCTTTCAATATATGCTATTGTTAACCCGCCTTTTGGCAAGGTCGTTGGCAGGCGGATTCAACTAAATCGACTGTTTGTTTATCGAGACTGGAATACAATGGGTCCGAGTCAACTAGATGGATAGACTATCAATCACAAATGATAAATATGATTGCGAAGCCGGGGTTCAGCGTAGTCGATGGACAAAAGTCGAGGTAAGTCGGGATGTTTGGAGTTTACTTCGAGTCACACCTAGGTCCGCTTCAAGTTTTCATGGCATTTGCTTTGGGTCCCAGTGAGTTGTGCCTCGAGTCGCTTGGGTCGGTAGAAGTTCATTGGATCGGCATTTGAGTGGGTCGGCATTGGAGTGGGTCGGCATTTGAGTGGATCGGTATTGGCTTTACTCTTGGTTGACTCCAAGATGGACACGGATCGGTATAGGAAAATCACCGGTTCGGCTATAGTGAAATTAGCATTGGGTCGGCATGTTTTAGATCACCTTGGGTCGGCACCTCTTTCACTTCGGTTCGGTTAGCCATATGCTTCGGGTCGGTGTGATATTCTCCTCGGGTCTGCAATGGGAAACCGGGTCGGTGCAAAGGCAAGGGGTAGGCAATTATTTTGCTTCGAGTCAAATGGTATGTTACTTCGAGTCAGATGTAAGGCTACTCCGAGTCATTCCCAGGGCAATATTGGATCGGCACGTTCTAGACTCGGGGTCGGTCGTGACGAAGGATATGGGTTCGGCTATGGTATTGATGGGCCCGGACCGCTCAGGAAGCCCAGTAACTCGGATTTTGCCTATAAATACAGCATGTGGAGCTTCGGAAAAGGGGATCTTGATTTTGTTTCCCTTCTTCTTCATCATCAAGGCTACTCTACCATTATTGTTTTTAAAACTCCGGATTGCAACTGTAATTGATTCTCATATCAATAAAAAAGAAATTTCTGTGGAGTGGACGTAGGCCGGAGTCAGCCGAACCACTATAAATCCTCTGTTATTACTGCTTTCTTTTTAATTTGAACTTTTCTTCATATTTATATTCTCTACATACATTCTATCTGTGATCTGTGACTATGATTTGGTGCTTTCATCTGGATTTGGGTATTAGTGATTAATTTTGGCGCTAACCGCTATTATATGATTTTCATGCAAATCATCATGAGCATGGTTGAAACGTGCCCACGGTAAAAAAAAGACATCGATCTATGAACGAGAGGTTATATTTTGTTTTTATTTGTTTTTCTTCTAACCAAGTCTCGGTTAAACTATGAAAGTGTGGCTGCATTGCAGAAGTAAGGATCAAGAGATACATCTCAACTGAAAATATATGTCCAACTCACAAATATCTTTAAGATAGAATAGTTTACCTAGCAAACAAACATCGTCAATTTTTAGTGATCCAGTTATTTTTTCGCTCCTAAACCGTGCTGAGATTGTCTGATATCTATCTGATAAGTAGGCAGAATCAAGCCAATTTAGAACAAAGATAAATTAAGAAGATGAATATTCATTTATCGAGATATATTACCAATTTTTAAAAATCATATCACATTTGATATAAAATATAAGACACGCATGGATATGGATATGGATATGACATGGGTTTAATATTTAGGTATCACGCAGATTTAAGCAACATATATCCTCATATGTGAAAAGTCTACTGTAACAAATCATATAACAATCACTAAACTAAGAATGTATATAAATAAAAGCAGACATAATGAGGAAACACCGAATAGTTTATGTTCAGCGTTTCACATTATAACTTCCTAAGTGCTGCCTAAATTAAAATCAAAATAAAGCATATAAATTCTAAAAGATATCCAGTAAAAAAAAGAAACTAACTATTGCAGGCGGCATGACATTCTCAAACAGTAAAGCATCAGGCTTATCAGCAAGAATCGAAGACTTGGTCCACAAGCAAGCCAACCCACATCGACATTGATACAAATTATCCAAATTATCAGGAATCCAAGTCCACCCCTTTACCAGAACACTGACAAATTTTGCATTTACCCCCTCGCACTTTACGTCATTCGCACTTTGCACCGCAGACTGATTCACTTGCCAAGATCCAAACTTCTCCCTGAATTCGACACAGCCAGATGCTGAATCCCATGCGTTGAATGCTAATTTAAGGTTTGTGAAGGGCTTCTGCGAAAATTTAGTAGGAAGTGGGAGAGGAGAGGTTGGAGTTGGGAAATGGATTAGGTGGGAGAGAAGGAGGAGAGTGGCGGCGAACGCGATCATTGGGATGAGGTAGTTGGCTGGCCGAGAAGGGATAACGAACATGGGAAAGTTTTAAGGGGGTTTTGTAAAAAGTTTACAAGCGTTTGCGGGAGAACATATGCGAAGATCAAAGTAAGAAAAGCGGACTTTTGAATAATATTTAAGCAGCGACGAAGTAGACTGAAAACAAAACATATTCCATGATAGAAAAATAATTTTATAAATATTTATAAAAAATCTATTCTATTTTATATAAAAATCTCTAACAGTAATAGTTGTAACAGATTTGGTGTCACGTTTTTGAAAACGCTTTTAAAAATAAAATCTAAAATTAAACTTCTTTTTTAAATTCAGAATACTTCTTTATAAATATACAAATATTAATATCACTTGAAAATAAAAATAAAAAATTTTGACGTATTTAAACATATACAATGTATAAGAAAAATAATTGACGCGCGAAGCGCGTGCCGTGACACTCGTAATAATAATGACTTTTGTTATTTTTATCTCTCGTCCACTCTCACTAAAATACTCTTCTATCATCAATTCAAACGTAAAATTTCATTTACCCTCATAAAATTAGTTATTCTCATTTAGAACTAAAGATATTTCCATTATTATAAAATAATAATAATACTTTATCCAATATATAATTTAGTATATTATATACCATACTCCATGCGTTCATTCATATTAAGTAATCTAACTAACATTCTCTTTCTACTCTTCGTACTTTCAGTATGAGAAAAAAAAAATTCTTGCTTATTGCACATTTCACTTTCTTCTTCATTCTTCTTGATTATTTCACATCTTCACTTTTTTCTTTGTCCTCTCCTAATTTTTTTCTTTCCATTCTCTAGTTAGTTATATAAAAAAAATTCAATCACTACTTCGTTTTTTCCCCTTCTCCAATTTCATATTAACATACTTCAATTCTCAGTACAAAACAAATTAGAGTTACTTTTCAAATACCATAATTATCTTAACATGACTATAATTTGATTGAATTCATTGATAGTTCTTCACACATTATATTTATTTTTTATTTTATTCATGTTTTACATTGGTTGTTTTTCTGCTTGGTGCATTTAGGTTCCAAAATTTAAAGAAAAATATATCTAAAAGCCGCTAAAAACCTTGGTGCTAAATCGACTAGCTCGAGTTAAAGGTTACATCTTTATTTTATTACCTAATTTTCTTATGATTCGAGTTTGAATCTGATGTTATCCTAAATTAATGACTTCAGCCTCTGATCCAAACTTTCTGACCAAATTCTATTTTTCTCTTCTTTTTTATGATTAGTATGCTTTTTAATATGGGTTTCTTCATTTATTTTGTAGGAGTTTATTGGATTTATTTTGCTTTTTGTTCCTAGTATTTTATATCAAATCCATTTTCATTTTATTTTTGTTTTTGTTGAAGATTATGACTTTGGTCTTTCATTCAATTTGCAAAGAATTATAATGTTTATTGACATACAGATAATAAACCTTAAGTTGTTCTATATAAGTAAATAGAGGTAAAGTTGTTTTTTTTCCATTCTTAAACATAAGTATATAAGAAAATTCAAGTCGTGAGAAAAAATTTATACCTCAAGTAAAAGAAAATATAAAAAAATTTATCATAAAATAGTCTAGGGAAAAATATAAATGCACATACGGCATTTTTAAATATCTTCACCAGACAACTTTTAAATTTTGTACAAGTTTAGTTTTAAATACATATATTGCAAACTTACTTTTTTTTTAATTATTTTTGTAGTCTTAGTCACTTGAACCTACCTTTTGTAAATTTTGGTATTATCCTTCTTAACCAATCTGCATTATATATATTTTTCTGTTGTGCTGTGTAATATACTATGGAATGTTCATAAAAACTCACATTCATGGTTTCCACCAAATTATTAATGATATTACAAAATGATGATGAAATTATCTATGATTTTTTCATGAACTTTTTTATCTTATGATGTTTTTAGTTTCTGTGAAAATGTAAATGTTCATTCATAACTATACGTTGAATATATAATGTAACGACCCAGAAATTTAGTTATTTAAAATTAGAATATTTAATTAATTTAAAATATTGAAAAGTTAATTTTATAGATTAAATAACCAATTTCAAATATAGTGATTTATTGGATAAATGAATTGTTAAATTTAATAACTGAAATTGGTTAAATAATGGAATCTTGATTTTAAGTTGGATAAAAATGGTTTAAAAGCTTATCAAATTTTTATTTAATAAGAATGAAAATAATAAAACTTTTAAATTGGATTTAAAAGTGATTTGCTCAATTTTAAAAATAACTCGTTTTAATTAACATATAAAAATAGCCTTTCAGGGCACAATCTCGGATTTCGATGAAACCAGTATCATTGGGTCCGTAATAATGAATTATATTACACCGTCAAATTTCATAGAGATCAGACGTATCGTTTGATCGTACGGGATAGAAATGCGTTGAAGTTAATATCGAAATTTGATATAATAATTGAGTTCAAAAAGCTAACTTCTCTGTACGATCCAATTGGGGCTCGAGACTTGTTCCGTTGCATTTGGAATAGGGGTATAACATTAGGAACGCTAGGCGGCACGCCTCGATTGGGGTTCGGAATTAAATATATAGATATTTTGAATTTTTAATAATATATTTTTATTCGATCTAACTTTTCACTACCATTCTTTTCAACCGACCTACTTGTACAGAGCCCACACCCTCTCGTTCTTTCCCATCGTCCCTCTCCTATTTAACCGCTTCCGGTTTAAAAAAAGTTTAAAAAGAAAAATAAAATAAAAGCTTGCTTCATTGGGTTGCAATCAAGTAGATTTACATACTAATACTAGTTCTGAGGGGTGCGGCCATGACTGGTGATGTTCGACCGTGTACAATAGCAACCTTGAAAACTAGGGTTTTGATTTCTTCTTGATAGGAATGGAGTTTGGCGATTTCGGCCTTGGATTCGAGTTCATCGTGATTTGCAGCGCCTACGGAGGAAATTGGGTGGCTTGCGGTGGCGGTTGGTGATACGCGACATGCGTATGGTCAAGGTGGAAATGGGTTTGGTCGCGATGGAAGGGAGGAGCTTGAGTGTAGGGTAATGGTGATGGAGAGGTAGAGGTGGAGGAGAGGGAGTTGGTGGCGACGTCGTTGAGGTGGTTCGTCGATCAGAGAGGAAGAATGGTGAAGGCAAAGGGTTCGGTCATGGGAATCTTAGGAGCAGGCAGTAGCGGGAGGATGAGGAAGAAGAAGGAATAAGTAATTAAAGTTAATTATGTAATTAGTCATATTATTTAATTTAAAAATATCGATAACTTATAAAATTCATAACTCTCTCATACGAGGTCTGATTAGGACGAAACTTTTTGTGTTGCGATTGTGATGACGAGAGCTTCACAATGGAACTGATTTGAATGCATTTAGAGACTGTTGGATTTTGGGCTAAAATCGGAGTCGTTCAGTTTTAGTTCCAAACCCGAACGCCTCGGCGATAACATAAATTTCGGTGAGTTAATCTCACCTTTTTGGATAACTAGTATGGTGTATAGTTGATAAAAAAACTGTTGAATGGTTGTTTGGATAAATTATTATATTTATTAGTTGGTTTGGATATATTCCCGCCTATTGGAGCGGATGAGACCCTATTACGTTCCCATGTAAGAGATGATGACTCTTTATATACGAATCCCGCCTTAAAACGGTTGATTTATATTTTATGATTATCTAACATTTGTGATGCATGAAAACGGGTTGGAGGGATCCAACATGATTCCTCGCTATTATTGAATTATATTGTTTCGTTGATATTTCCTTTATATGAATTATGGGATAATAATATGATTATGGACACTATAGTTATAACATTGTTATATGTTGAAAAGCCAAACTTGGTAGTGACAGAAAACCAATATTGATATTGGATAAGTATTGGGTGGTTATTGGCCTCAAATTAGTATTTTGAAAATACTATAAATTGCCGATTAAGTCGGAATTGGTTTTTGAGACCAGAAACGATTTTCAAATCCGAAATTGGGTTTCGAAAATATTTTGTTTAAGGATTATATAATTAAATATATAAATACTGCTTTTAAATTAATTTATTTTATATAAATATTATTTTAAAGTTATTTAATATTGATTTTCTTAAAAGCTATAGAATTATATTTATATTATTTTAAGGTTATATAATTATATTAATATTATTTTAAAGTTATTTAATTATTAATATTGTTTAAAAGTTATTTATGCAGAGTTAATATGTTTTAAGAAATTATAAAAAGTTGAAAAGTTGAAAGTTAGTTATCTCAAGAATAATTATGGTTTGGGATTACTATTAACGATTATTAATAAGGTTTTAAAATAAATTATTATTATTTATGAAAATGGTAAAGGTTATTTATTATTGTTCTTAAACAGTATTTTGAAGCTATTAATTATCACTTTTAAGATGTTTTAAAATTTATAAATTTTAATATAATAATCATTATTATATGATGATGGTGTTTGAAGTAAAATATTTTAGATCATTATAATTATTTCTGAGACACCTGAAACATACTTGAAAGACCTAGATTTTATAAAGGAGTTATAAAATAGTTCGAAGAATTAAGGAAGGGTTATTTGCAGGATGAAAGAGTTTATAAATGGTTAGATATTTATAAACAAAATTTTAGAAGCGGGTTTATAGGTTTATAAAAGAAGTTTATAAATGGTATATGGGTTCATAAAGAGTTATAAATGATTTTGAGATGTACAAGTTGTTTATAAGAGACTGAATTCTTGGTAAAGGAATTTTTAATGTTTTTCGGAGGTTTTATAAAATGGGTTATATACGATCTTGGAGAATTGTAAAGGGAATTATAAATGGTTTGAGAATCGAATAAAAAGGAAACTTTTCTAAGTTTTGTGGATATACTTATATGGCTATTTCTAAATATGAAAATATAGGGATTTGCGAGCATATTTTTAAAGGTGTTTATATACAAGTAATTTACAGAGTAATTGTATGTATAAAGACTTATTAAACGGGCCAGTGATTGCTTATATACTGAGCCAATGTTGTTTTTCCAAATGAAATAAAATCCTGGTTGAATGTTGTTATTCGATAGTTAAATAACCAACTATTAGAAATTAGACCCAAACGTAACTTTGGAAATATCTAGGAGAAACATGTGAGTTATATGGCACAGTCATCTCCGATGATGTTGTACTATGTGTATAAAGCTCGTTTCGTTCTTCTAGGATGAAGATAAGGAAATCCGTCCACTAACGGTTAGGAAGTGATCTTCGAACTTATCTTTGTCTGTTTATTCCTAGAGAACCGGGGTTGAGTTTACCCAAAAATTATCGAACGTTGTTTCGAAGTGACCGGGATCGGGTATGTTATCCGAAAACCACTTCGATCCAACGAATGCGTTTCGAAGTGAAGAAATCGTGAAGAGCATGGAATCGAAGATAGAGATGTGAAGTGCAAGGGCTAATCGCTACTAATCCTAAGGGTGATTCCAAAATGGATGTAGTGGGAATAGTGCCTTCGGTTTCGTTCAAACCCAGAATGGACTTGTATTGATGAATGTTATCAGCACATTGTCATTGGAGGGCAATGAGCATTCTAAGTGTAAATTTATTGAAAGGTAATTGTAGCCTCAAGCCTTATCAACCGATAATGACTGAAAATTAAGGGAGATGCAGCAAGGCTAAGTGGGTCGCACCCATTAGGGATGTTGTCACACTTCTAGATACATCTACATCTTAATGGGTTGGTTGTGCATGAGATCTCAAATAAAAAGGGTTGCAAAGCAACCGGGGTGATAACATATTCGGTACTATCCAGGTCAGGAGTAGGCCAGTCTTGTGTTGGTAGGGGATCCATGCGAGGTCCTCGGTACATTTTCTAGACGTGTACCATGATAGGTGGTACCCCAATGCCTAGTCATTCTATGAAATCCATTCTCTAATAAGCATCGTACGGTTTTGATTGTGCCCAACGATGTTGAAATGTGAGATGCAAGCATTTCAGCTATTTTCATATTTTACTTTGACCTCTAGACATTATTATAATATCATTGAATTTTCTATAAAAGTGTTTTTGGTTATCGTAAGGTAAAAAGCCTTCGTGTTTATGTTTGGCGTGGTCTTACGAGATACTTTTGATTTCAAAGATTTTCTTATAACTTTAAATCCAATTGGGTGTGTTTTCTCATGCTGGTTTTCCAGACTGACTCGGGTGTTATTTTATTATAATGCTCGGGTCAGACCGAGTATATTACAGATTAGTTTGAATGCTTGGAGCTTAAAGAGGTGAGTTGGAGGCCCAGAGACGTATTCACGTAGATGGTTATTTTCCGCTGCATTCATTATTGTGTTATCAGCAATTGTGAGGACAGGCTGTTATAACTGTCCAGACTGAAATAGGTTAGTGTACTCTTATTGATGTTTGTATATACACATATTATAGTTTTGCTTTTGTGTAAAGATTTGTGATATATTATAGATTATTCGTTATGATGTGATATTCTATGTTGTTTAGTTTTCTTCTTATATTCTTTCTTCTTCTTTTCCCCTAACAATCGGGTTTTCCGACATTCGATTGCTCGGCATGAAATACAATGGACGTATTAGTGTCGACTTTCGAGGGTCAAAAATCCAATTCGTTACATTTGGTATTAGAGCTGAAGGTTAAGTAAGAACCTTGGTTTTGGTGGGACAACTCATTAAAAATAGGGTCAGTAACACCCTAGAATGAGTTTGAGTGTGTGTGTATATATATATATGAGCGCGTATTTGTTAGTGATATAAAAATTGTTTTATATTGTGTTGGTTTGATCTATTAAGTGGCTTATGGATTCTGGTCAATACGAGTAATTAACGTTATTAATATGGATCTCTAAACACTTGAACAGAGCAACTCGACATGGTATCGTTTTGAAACTGGGTAAATGAAATAATTTTAATTGGATTATATTTTATATATAAAGGAATAATTTTTCAGAAATTATTATTATATGGTGTGCTTGGATGTTAGAGAATGATGATATTTGATTATCATTTGTTGTTGTTGTGTTCTAATAAAGTGGTTGATATTATAATATAGGCAAGACCAGCAACAAAGAAATGATTTTATATAACCAAATGGAATTATAGTTTATAAATGTGATTTATAAATCGAAAGGAAATGATATTTTAGAAGTATATTATAAATATGATTTATAAAAAGGATTTAAAAACTGAAAATTTGGGAATTGAAATCCCGTTGGTTTTGGAAATGGTTTTTCAAATTTTTGAAAAATAATAGCGATATTATTTGAAAAGTATTTCTTACTGGAAATGTTTTTTAAAAAAAAGGGGGTTTTAAACGGAATAAAAGCACTGAACTCACTTCGGTCGCTGGAAAATAATTTCGGTGATGACTGCAGCATCATCGATGTTCATTTTCGAGTTTCCAAGAGGGGAATTGCTACCATTGGAGTTTTGTTTTTGTAAAACTAGTTTTGATTTTAAAATCCAAAAGAATGATTTGATATACCAAGGAATTGTGAGTGTGTGAGTGTGTGTGTGTGTGTGATTTCAAAAATGAGTTGAAATACTTAATAACAAGGTGTTTAAACTTTGAGATTTTCATTTAAATGTTTTATTGGAAATATGAGAAATTTGATAACTTATAAGATTTGAAAATTTGCAAGTTAAAGCAATGTTTTAAATTATTGAATGTGAATGCAAGAAAAGTAAAAATTTGAAATTGAATTATGGAATGAAATTTAACTTAAATTAAGTTAAATAAAGTGAATTTTGAAAATTTAGCCTAAGTTAGGCTAAATGAAATAACCTTTGGAAAGGGAATTGATTGAGATTTGAAATAAATTAATGAAATGAGCTAATTCAATTAATTAGTGAATTGGATATGGTTTGGAATGTTGATTGATAAAATCAAATGTTGAAATTTGAGAATGAAATTGAGTTTGGTTAAAAATGGATAAGGACTTAAGTTATGGAGTGGTAATAAACATAAGAATTTTTGTATAAAATGTTTATAATAGACTTAAGAAAAATTGATGGAATAATTCTTAAGAGATAATTTGTATTGGAAGGAATATACTAAGTAAATAAGGGAATGTGAATAAATTTAATATAGATCAAGTGAATGTGAATAAAAGGAATTTATTATAGTTAAGAATCAATTGAAATAAATACGTAAGTTGTACGTATATTATTTTATTTGTATAACGGGTTGATCTGGATTCGAGCACATAATTTCGAGATAAATTATATCTATTCGAGTTAGGATTTTTCACTCGATTCTCGACGGCGAACACTGGATATGGATTTTTTGTTGATTCTAGAATTCTATATCATAGTATATGGCTATGCAAGGAGAATGGCAGTTTCTAATCAAGGACCAGATCTGAGTCCGCACTAGATTGGTCGTGTGAACGATACTAGTTTGGAGGTGAAATTGTGTGATCGAGCGAGCGATCAAATTTGATATGGCGTATGGATGATATATGTACATCGTACGGTTTTAGTAAAGCAAAGGTTGGAAATTGAAATTTGCAAATGATTATGAATTATATGATTGGATATCATTGGTAAATAAGATGCAGCTATATAAAAACAAGGGCTAATTTGATGCCTTTGGTTTCATAAATAAAATTGGGTTGCCCAACAAAAAGGTACGTGTTTAAATTGTTGTTTGAATTTGATGGTTTTATGGTTGGACAACTTGGCTTTTATTTTCTTTTGCTGGTTTGGGCCCATAGTGGTGATTTATGATTGTTCTGATCGATCCGCGCAAAGAAGACGCTAGCGAAAATTTTCGAAAATTTAAAGAGTTAGAATTTTGAAGAAAATTTTTAATAACTAAAATTGGATTTGAGTTAAATGGAATGGTATTAGTTGAAATCCATGAATGAATTGGGAACTTAGTAAAAGCAATAGTAGAGTTTCAACGTGTTGACTTTGGGAAAAGTTAAGGACTTAAAATGATTTGGTAATCTATTTCAACTAATTTATTTCAAAAAGCAATGGGTTTGGGCATTTTTCCTACCTTGGCAATTTCGAGGACGAAATTCTTTTAAGGGAGGAAGAATGTAACGACCCAAGAATTTAGTTATTTGAAATTAGAATATTTAATCAATTTAAAATATTAAAAAGTTAATTTTATAGATTAAATAACCAATTTCAAATATAGTGATTTATTGGATAAATTAATTGTTAAATTTAATAACTGAAATTGGTTAAATAATGGAATCTTGAGTTTTAAGTTGGATAAAAATGGTTTAAAAGCTTATCAAATTTTTATTTAGTAAGAATGAAAATAATAAAACTTTTAAATTGGATTTAAAAGTGATTTACTCAATTTTAAAAGTAACTCGTTTTAATTAATATATAAAAAATAGCCTTCCGGGGCACAGTCTCGGATTTCGACGAAACCAGTGTCACTGGGTCCGTAATAATGAATTATATTATGCCATCAAATTTCATAGCGATCAAACATATCGTTTGGTCGTACGGGATAGAAACGCGTTGAAGTTGATATTGAAATTTGATATAATGATTGGGTTCAAAAATCTATCTTCTTCGTACGATCGAATTGGGGCTCGAGACTTATTCCGTTGCGTTTGGAATAGGGGTATAACATTAGGAACGCCGGGCGGCACGCCTCGATTGGGGTTCGGAATTAAATATCTAGATATTTTGAATTTTTAATAATATATTTTTATTCGATTTAACTTTTCACTACCATTCCTTTCAGCCGACCTACTTGTACAGAGCCCACACCCTCTCGTTCTTTCCCATCTTCCCTCTCATATTCAACCGCTTCTAGTTAAAAAATGTTTAAAAAGAAAAAAAATAAAAGCTTGCTTCATTGGGTTGCAATCAAGTAGATTTACATACTAATACTAGTTCTAAGGGGTGCATCTATGATTTGTGATGTTCGACCGTGTATAGTAGCAGCCTTGAAAACTAGGGTTTTGATTTCTTCTTGATAGGAATGGTGCTTGGCGATTTCGGCATTGAATTCGAGTTCATCGTGATTTGCAGTGCCTACGGAGGAAATTGGGTGGCTCGCGGTAACAATTGGTGATACGCAACAGTCGTATGGTCGAGGTGGGAATGGGTTTGGTCGCGATGGCAGGGAGGAGCTCGAGTGTAAGGTAATGGTGATGGAGAGGTAGAGGTGGAGGAGAGGGAGTCGGTGGCGATGTCGTTGAGGTGGTTCGTCGACCGGAGAGGAAGAATGGTGAAGGCAAAAGGTTCGGCCATGGGAATGTTAGGAGCAGGCAGTAGCGGGAGGGTGAGGGTGAGGGAGAAGAAGGATTTGAATAAGTAATTAAAGTTAATTATGTAATTAGTCATATTATTTAATTTAAAAATATCAATAACTTATAAAATTCATAACTCTCTCATACGAGGTCCGATTAGGATAAAACTTTTTGCGTTGCGATCGTGATGACAAGAGGTTTGCAATGGAACTCGTTTGAATACATTTGGAGACTGTTGGATTTTGGGCTAAAATCGGAGTCGTCCGATTTTAGTTCCAAACCGGAACGCCTCGGAGACAACAGAAATTTCGATGAGTTAATCTCACCTTTTTGGATAACTAGTATGGTATATAGTTGGTAAAAACTGTTGAATGATTATTTGGATAAATTATTATATTTATTAGTTGATTTGGATATATTCCCGCCTATTGGAGCGGATGAGACCCTATTACGTTCTTGTGTAAGAGCGAATGACCCTTTGTATACGAATCCCACCTCGAAGCAGTTGATTTATATTTTATTATATTCTAACATTTATGATGTAGGGAAACAGGTTGGACGGATCCAATGGGATTCCTCGCTATTATTGAATTATATTGTTTCAATGATATTTCCTTTATATGGATTATAGGATAATAATATGATTGTGGAAAGTATAGTTATAACATTGCTAAATATTGAAAAGCCAAACCTGGTAGTGACAGAAAACCAATATTGATATTGGATAAGTATTGGGTGGTTATTTGCCTTAAATTTGTATTTTAAAAATACTATAAATTGCTAATTAAGTCGGAATTGGTTTTTGAGATAAGAAACGATTTTTAAATCCAAAATTGGGTTTCGGAAATATTTTTTTAAGGATTATCTAATTAAATATATAAATATTGCTTATAAATTAATTTATTTTATATAAATATTATTTTAAAGTTATTTAATATTGATTTTTTTTGAAAGCTATATAATTATATTTATATTATTTTAAGGTTATATAATTATGCTAATATTATTTTAAAGTTATTTAATTATTAATATTGTTTAAAAGTTATTTGTGTAGAGTTGATATGTTTTAAGAAATTATAAAAAGTTGAAAAGTTGATGGTTAGTTATCTCAAGAATAATTATGGTTTGGGATTAATATTAACGATTATTAATAAGGTTTTAAAATAAATTGTTATTATTTATGAAAATGGTAAAGGTTATTTATTATTGTTCTTAAACAATATTTTGAAGCTATTAATTATCACTTTTAAGATGTTTTAAAATTTATAAATTTTAATATAATAATCATTATTATATGATGGTGTTTGAAGTAAAATATTTTAAATCATTATAATTATTTCTAAGACACCTGAAACATACTTGAAAGACCTAGATTTTATAAAGGAGTTATAAAACGGTTCGAAGAATTAAGGAAGGGTTATTTGCAGGGTGAAAAAGTTAATAAATGGTTAGATATTTATAAACAAAATTTTAGAAGCAGGTTTATAGGTTTATAAAAGAAGTTTACAAATGGTATATGGGTTCATAAAGAGTTATAAATGATTTTGAGATGTACAAGATGTTTATAAGAGACATGTAAAGGAATTTTTAATGTTTTCCGAAGATTTTATAAAATGGGTTATAAACGATCTTGGAGAATTGTAAGGGGAATTACAAAAGATTTGAGAATCGAATAAAAAGAAAACTTTTCTAAGTTTTGTGGATATACTTATACCGTTAGGATAAGTATATGTCTATTTCTAAATATGGAAATACAGGGATTTACGAGTATATCTTTTAAAGGTGTTTATATACAAGTAATTTATAGAGTAATTGTATGTATAAAGACTTATTAAAGGGGCTAGTGATTGCTTATATACCGAGCCAATGTTGTTTTTCCGAATGAAATAAAATCCTGATTGAATGTTGTTATTCGATAGTTAAATAACCGACTATCGGAAATTAGACCCAAACGTAACTTTGGAAATATTTAGGAGAAACACGTGAGTTATACGGCACAGTCATCTCCGATGATGTTGTACTGTATGTATAAAGCTCGTTTCATTCTTCTAGGACGAAGATAAGGAAATCCATCCACTAAAGGTTAGGTGGTGATCTCCGATCTTATCTTTGTCTGTTTATTTCCTAGAGAACCGGAGTTGAGTTTACCATAAATTATCGAACGTTGTTTCGAAGAGACCGGGATCAGATATGTTATCCGAAAACCACTTCGATCTAACGAATGCATTTCGAAGTGAAGACATCGTGAAGAGCATGCAATCGAAGATAGAGATGTGAAGTGCAAGGGCTAATTGCTACTAATCCTAAGGGTGATTCCAAAATGGATGTAGTAGGAATAGTGCCTTCGGTTTCATTCAGACCCAGAACGGACTTGTATGGATGAATACTATCAGCACATTGTCATTGGAGGGCAATGAGCGTTCTAAGTGTGAATTTCTTGAAAGACAATCGTAGCCTCAAGCCTCATCAACCGGGAATAACTGAAAATCAGGGGAGATGTAGCAAGGCTAAGTGGGTCGCATCCATTAGGGTATATTGTCACCCTTTTAGATACATCTGCATATTTATGGATTGGTTGTGCATGAGATCTCAAATAAAAAATGTTGCAAAGCAACCGAGGTGATGACATATTCGGTACTATCCAGGTCAGGGGTAGGCCGTTCTTGTGTTGGTAGGGGATCCAGGCGAGGTCCTCGGTACATTTTCTAAACGTGTACCGTGATAGGTGGTACCCCAGTGCCTAGTCATTGTATGGAATCCATCCTCCAATAAGCTCCGTACGGTTTTGATTGTGCTCAACTATGTTAAAATGTGAGATGCAAGCGTTGCAGCTATTTTCATATCTTGACCTATAGACATTATTATAATATCACGGAATTTTCTATAATGGTGTTTTTGGTTATCGTAAGGTAAAAGCCCTTCATGTTTATGTTTGGCGTGGTCTTACGAGATACCTTTGATTTCAAAGATTTTCTTGTAACTTTAAATCCAATTGGGTGTGTTTTCTCACGCTGGTTTCCAGACCGATTCGGGTGTTATTTTCTTATAATGCTCGGGTCAGACCGAGTATATTATAGATTAGTTTGGATGCTTGGAGTTTCAAGAGACGAGTTGGAGGCCTAGAGACGTATTCACGTAGATGGTTATTTTTCGCTACATTCGTTATTGTGTTATCGGCAATTATGAGGACAGGCTGTTATAACTGTCCAGTTTGAAATAGGTTAGTATACTCTGATCGATGTTTGTATATACACATATTACAGTTTTTCTTTTATGTAAAGACTTGTGATATATTATAGATTATTCGTTCCGCTGTGAGATTCTATGTTGTTTAGTTTTCTTCTTATCTTCTTTCTTCTTCTTTTCCCCTAACAATCGAGTTTTCCGACATTCGATTGCTCGGCATGAAATACAATGGATGTATTAGTGTCGATTTTCGAGGGTCGAAAATCCGGTTGATTACATATAATTATTTATAATGTTTATAATCGAACTATTTTAAAATAGGTCGGATGATATCGCATATTATTATCATTCAATTGTTAAAACAAATTAATTTCTTTTGATTTTAACTAGATTAAATTCAAAGTAATTAAAAAATCAATTACAATAAACTCTATTTTATTTGTATTTCAATTGAGTGAGAAAATTAGTTACATGTTAATTCTCTTTAATACTAATATATTATAAAATTAAACTACAGTCGTCTAATTCCTTATAATTATCTCCAAAGGTAATTCCTTAAAATTGGCATTTTCATGTGTATTTATTTACAAGTAAATTTTTATTGTGCTACATTATTTCACTTTGAATTATTTTAATTTTTGTACTATTTTAGTTATTACATCTATAAGTATATTTGAAGTAAAGGAAATAATTATTTGGTTGTTCAAAAAATTAATGACTTCGGTTTCTGATCCAGATTTCTACTAAATTCTATTTTAATTAGTATGCTTTTTAATATGGTTTTCTTCATTTATTTTGCGAGAGTTTATTGGATTATTAGTGCATAAACATCTTAGAATATTCAGTTGTTTTGAAAAATTCTTATAGGTAAAGCAAAACTATTTTTTATTCCTTACATTTTATGTCAAAATCTATTTTCATTTAATTTTTGTTTTTGTTGAAGATTTTGATTTTGATCTTTCATTTATTTTGCAAAGAATTATCGTGTTTATTAACATATAAATACCAATATACCTTAAGTTATCCTATATAATAAAATAGAGATAAAGTTGGTCTTTTTTTTCGTTTCAAACATAAGTATAGAAGAAAAATCAAGTTGAAAGAAAAAATTTGTACCTAAAGTAAAAGAAAACATAAAAATAATTTTTCATAAAACGGCCTTGGGAGAAAGTATAAATACACAAGCAGCATTTTTAAATATCTTTAGTATGCAACTTTAAAATTTTGTACAAGTTTAGTTTTAACTACGTATATTCCAAACTTTATTTTAAATTCTTTTTGCGGTCTTGGTCACTTGTTGCTTTTTAAATACCATAACTATCTTAACATGACTATAATTTGGTTGAATTCATTAGCAGTTCTTCACCTTTGTATACGCCACAGTTACTTTTAAATATCATGATTATCTTAACATGACTATAATTTGATGGAATTCATTATTAGTTCTTCACATTTGCATACTCCATAATTACTTTTGATTCTATTCATGTTGTGTAGTGGTTGTTCTTCTGCTTGGTGCATTTAGTTTTTGGAATTTCATGAAAAATATATCTAAATGCCACCATAGATCTTGACTTGCTATATCAATTAGCTAGAAATAAAGGTTATATCTTTATTTTATTACCTATTTTTCTTATAATTCGAGTTTGAATTTGTTGTTGTTTAAATTAATGACTTAAAATTTTGATCCATATTTTCTGAGCATATTCTATTTTTCTCTTATTTTTGTTTTGATCGGTATGCTTTTTGATATGATATTTCTTATTTATTTTGCAGAAGTTTGTTGGATTTATTAATGCATAAACATCTTAGTATATTCAACTGTTTTAAAAAATTATTATAGTTAAAGTAGAACTTTTCTTTGGTCCTTACATTTTGTATCAAAATCCATTTTAATTCAATTTTTCCTTTTGTTGAAGATTATGATTTTGGTCTTTCATTTAATTTTGTGAAGAATTATTGTGTTTATCAAAGTATAGATAGAAATTGACCTTAAGTTGTTATATATAATTAAATAGAAGGAATTTTGTTCTTTTCTTTCATTCTCAAACATAAGCATATAATAAAAATCAAGTTGTGAGAAAAAATTCATTCCTAAAGTAAAAGAAAACATAAAAAAATAATTTTTCCTAAAATAGTCTAGGGAAAAGACACAAATGCACAAGAAGCATTTTTAAATATATTTAATAGGCAACTTTAAAATTTTGTTCAAGTTTAGTTTTAACTACGTATATTGCAAACTTACTTTTTTTAATTTATTTTGTAGTCTTAGTCACTTGAACTTACTTTTTGTAAATTTTAGTATTATCCTTCTTAACTAATCTGCATTTTGTATGTTTTTCTAATGTGTTGTTTAATATACTATGAAATGTTCACAAAAACTCACACTTGTGGTTTCCACCAAATTCTTAGTAATATTACAAAACGACGAGGAAATTACTTGTGATTTTTTGTGAAGTTTTTCTTTTATCTTATAATGCTTTTAGTTATTATGAAAATGGAAATATTCATTCATAACTATACATTGAAGAAGTAATCATCTATAATGTTTATAATCAAACTATTTTATAATAGGTCAGATAACATCAAATAGTATTACCATTAAAATTTTAAAACAAATTAATTTCTTCTGATTTTGACCAAATTGAAAACAAAGTAATTACAAAATCAATTACAGTAATTCTAATTTATTTGTAATTCAATTTAGTGAGAAAATTAGTTACATATTAATTCTCTTTAATACTAATATATTATAGAAATAAACTATAATCACCTAATTCCTTATAATTATTTCCATAAGTCATTCCTTAAAATTGGTATTTTCATGTGTATTTATAAGTAAATTTTTATGGTGATACATTATTCGCTCTGAATAATGTCAATTTTTGTATTGTTTCAATTATTATGTCTATATGTATATTTGAAGTAAAGAGAAAAATTATTCGTTTGTTCCAAAAATAAGCCAACACAAGGTTTTTGTTCTATGTGCATTTACTATTTATGTTATGATATATGTAATAGAAAATATTACATTGTAAGATATAATAATATTTTCTAATTATGTTTGCATTAAATAGTGACAAAATTATAATTAGCTCTTTATTTCACATGTTTCTCCTTGCAACATTCTTATTTCCATCTACAACCCCATGTATAGTCATAATATTTCTATCATGTTTGCTATTTTTATTTCTACATAATTACATAGTCTCAAAATGTATCTTTATTAAATATATGTTGTGATGTTCCTTTTCATGTTATTTGCACATTTTCTAACAGGCCATGATTGTGTTCAAGCAGTTGAAATCATCATAGTTGGAAGATACAGTAGTTCACAAGTCAATTTACTTTTGGAAGCTATTATAATAAAATGATTTATTAATGAATGATATATTAGCCATAAAAGTTAGTAGGTCAAGTTGTGAAACTATTAATTCTCATTTGTGCTTTCAGTTTTAAAAAACTAATGTTAGATTTAGTTTTTTTTACCCTTTTCGTTTTTATACCTAAATGCTTAACTTATAAAAATAAATCGTTTTTATAAATCCATTAAAATGTATTTGTAATTTAATTGATTTGAAAATCTAATAAAATGTTTATTATTTAATTGTTAATATTTAAAATGAATATGCTTATATTTTTTGTTCTTTAGTGTTCAGTAAGTTGATTGTAATTGAATGAATATGCGTAATTAATTCATTTAATTAGCATCGAATAGAATTAATTTAACAATTAATGTGTAATTAATCCTCTAATTAAAAATTGAATCAAAACAAAAGGAAATATATTAGAATACAAGTAATGATTCTCTTCCAATTAAAATATAGCATAGTAAATGTATTTATCTCAATTACTTCAACTTTCTATTGCATATATCAATAAATATATAATTATATATTTCTATATATAATTTATTTGTAATAATAAATATATTAAATTTTATAGTTTTATGTATGTGAAATCATTATAAATGATTTTATAATCTACAAATTGGGATGCGTTTTATATAATTATTTATTTTCTTTAATTAGCAGGATGAATTTAATACATCATTTAAAAACTTAAATATTCAAAGCATTAATTATCTATGCTTTCAGTTTTAAGAATTATGTTAGTTTTGATTTTTTTTATAATGTTTTAAGTTTTTAAAACTCTTACTTTTAACTTTAGTCAATTTTAAAACTATGGACATGCACACTTAGGATAGGATTTATGTAATTTGGTTCATTTAAATTTTTACATGTTTGTTGTTGGGATGAATGTGGTTACTGATATTACTAGTGATTTCTGGCTAAGTTTCAATGTGATATATGTTTTCGTATTATTTTTTTCCGTTTTCAATATTCGGTTAATTATATGTAACTGTTAATTTTAAAAATATAGACATGTACACTTGGGGTTTTTTTTTTAAAAAATGTATAAATATTATAGAATTTATGTAATTTGGTTCATTTAGATTTTTGCATGTCTATTATTTGGAATGAATGTGATTATTAATATTATTAGTGATTTCGGGCTAAGTTTCAATATGATGTATATTTTCATATATATTTTTTTCATTTTTAATATTCGGTTAATTATATGTAATTGAATTCCCAAATTAGGGGTAATTAATTCATTTAGCTAGCGTTTATAAGAACTTATTATATAACCAATGTGTAATCAATTCTCTAACTTAATTTGTAATCAAATATATCATAAATTTTTATTGTAAATTATCCTACATTAGTTTGAATTAAAAAATATCTTTAACATAATTCACTTTTACTCTCAGTTCCATATGAAACTAACTACAAATTCATTCCCAAATGGTATCTGTGCACATATTAATTTATTTGGGATCATGTAGGTAGTGTGATATTTTTAACACTTTAATCATCATTGTTTTCGTTAGTTGTTCACAAACTAATTTTTTCACATCATAGATGCCACTTTCTCAAGATGCACTAATGTCGAATTGATGATACTTCTCCTTTTAAACTACTTTTAAACTATCGAAAAATATGTTTAGCTTAAAATTTTAATTTCTATATATTTTTTAGAGAATATATACAATTTATTAATGTTGATCTGTAACGTTTCATCGGGGTTGACTATTTTTTCTCCATCCTGTACCCGGGTGCATTTATTCTGACCTCTGGTCTCCGGTTCTGTTCGCAGCAACTCCAACTATTCCTGGTCATTTCGTTCTTCTGAAGAATCCCTCCTTCATTTCTTCCTGATAAGTTATCATTATGTCTTGCATTTCCATCATCATCATCTCCATCTCATCTCTGGTTATGTAGATGGAAGGGGAATTATATCCCGAGGACACTTTTTGGCTGCCCCCACTCCTTCTTGGCTTTCTCCAGCAGTTCTCCTGGTTGATGGTCATCTTTTCCGATTTCACATTTCAAGTTGTCAAGTACAAGCGTTCCTTAATGAAGGCACCGAAATGTTTGCGTAAAAAAGGCACAAACACCTAATGAAATAATAAATATGAAAATTTCAAGAAAAGGCAAGAAAACGAAAAGGAGAACACATAATTTTTATAGTGGTTCGACAAATACTATGGTCTACATCCGCTTAAACTTTGTTGTTCGATTTCTATCGAGTTTTTTCGAAGTTGTTCTTATAGATCAGTGATGATCCTTGAGATTATGGAAAAAGCATAGAAGTTTGTTAGAAGAGCCAAAAAGATCCCTCAAACAATGCCTCTTCTCCTCTATTTTTAGCCGTTGGTCACCGGAATTCTCTCCATCATGACCTTGCCCATGTTCTCTACGTCCAGGAAGTGCTAACCGAAAAAGATCGCGGCCAAGTCATCAAAATTCAGGGAACCCTAACTATTGTTCAGTACCGTACCCCAACTATGGTTGAAAGACCTTCCTTTGATCCTTGAAAGTTTCTTTGCTGACTTGCATCTCCATGTATAAGACTTGGATGTATTGATATCAACTTACACTCGGGTAAATTCCTTGGTTTGAAAGATAGGAAAAAGCACTCGACTTATGCATCGATTGTTCGAGTTGATATGGGCTTATGATCCATCCAAATTTGCATGGGTTAGCATGTAATTGCTTCATCTTGATTTAGATGAGGTAAATGAAGGAATAGAGGAAAGTTTAAGAATCAATGCTGAATACTAACTATGGTTTGGTACTAAACCCTAACTATGGTTCAGGGTCGAATCGTGACTTTACTTGATCCTTGCACTTTTTCTCTTAAAACTTTAGTGGGTGGTTTGGTGATTCGATGACTTCATTTCCTGATCTTGTTTGATATCTGAGTTTGGCATTTATCACTCTAGATTCCTACTTGGTAATTTTTCTTTTTTATCGATCTGATTCATCCGATTATGGCTTGGTCACAAGGCTGGATAACAGGGTGTCATTAGGGAATGGTACATTTTAGAAGTTCAAACTACAAAAGATATCCTAAATGGATTTGGAGTTAAGATTGTGCAAGGAATGGATAATTCAAGCATTTTGGTTCCCATTAAAATAAATATTTCTTTTTGCATGCACTGGGAATGCAAAGGCAATTTTCATAGAAAATAAGACTTGGAAATTTTTGGTAAGCTTTGGAGGAAAGGATAATATGATTCTTTTCGATCATCCTTTATATTAGAAGGAAGTTATTTCTTTAAGGACGTTCATGAAATACTGAATTTGGATACATAGTTTGTATTGCATAACAGTTGCACGTGAACGTTGTGTCACCTAGTTGATTGTCGTCAAGACTAAAATAATTTTAGGTTACAAATTCATTTTTAGGATTTCACTTAGACTTAAAATTTTAATTGTAAGGTTTGAATAGGAATATAGACCAAATTTACCTTACTAGAATACTTGAGTATTTACTTACTTGTATACTGAAGAACTTAGGATAAACTTCTAAAGACTATAAATGTTATACCGAGGTACCACAATTGATAAAGGATTAGAGAAACGAACCATATGCGAAATGAGATAGCTTTAGTTGAATCAAATTGGAAATGAAGTTATGCTATTTTCAACAATTTAAGAAATCGCCAAGTTTGGATATCCTTGGCTAAAATAGAGGAATGGCAAAAGATCTAAGTTAGTAGATACTAGGGGAATACCGTTCACTTTCGGATTGTCTTACCTTAGTATTTAGAAGTGGAAGTAATCACTGTACTACTTGATGGTTTAAGTCATTGGGTATAGGCATGAGGGATCCATAAGGCTACATTTCCGTTAGAGCATACTTATGCTCAAGTTATCTGTTATGATGCATGTCGACAACTCTTTACTCAAGTTAGTAGCAAGGATTGTAGAGGTTTGTCTATACACGTACATTTGGCTTGAAGTTATATGCCAGTGGTAAAGTTAATAAGTTGAGACTGAAAGAACAGATCCAGTTAGAAGTACCTAGAGTGTGGATATGAAAACCATGCGAGATAGGCATAAGTCTTATGCTGATAGAAGACGCGTGGAGTTGGAATTTGCAGTAGGCGATATGGGCTTTGTAAAGGTTTCACCGCTTAGACATGTTATAAGAATCGGTAGTTTGGAGAAGTTAGCACCAAGGTTTGTAGGGCCTTTTTCGATCACTGGTGGAGTAAGGAAGTAGCTGATGGAGTGAAGCTTCCTAAGAAGTTAGTGGGAGTAGACAATGTTTTCCATGTGTCACACTGACGAAAGTGTCTACATGATACAGCCGCTGTAGTCGAGCCAAGCAAGTTAAAGGAGGTGGAAGTAAAGATGGAGTCACTTGTTCATCATGCACCCGCTCTTATTCTTGAGCAGGGTACAAGGACTCCGCAATAAAATTATTAAGCATGTCAAGGTTTAGCGGGGAGATAATCCAGCAGAGACATGGGAGCCCATGGAGAATATTTGAGCTACCTATCCAGAACTCTTTTTTGGTACTTTCCATTTTACTTTATTAAGTATAAACTACTTATGTGTTTAGGTCCTAGCTTAAACAATTGGATGCTAGGAATGGTTGCGAACGTGTCAATGGGATATGTTTTAGATGATGGATGCTAATGGATGTATTTATTAAATTGATCTTTACGCACTTAGGCAAATATATTATTGAGTTAGCATATACTCACACCATCACTTATTTTACTGAGTTATGTGCATATGGTTGTTGCTTATGGATTGATGATTGCGCATACATGTAGAATTGCCACTATATTTACAAAGGATGTTGCATATATTTGGATACATGGCATAAGCACTTGCATTTTAGTTAGTCGACTAGATCAGGAGACTGCCTAATTCTTGCATCAACATAGGTTCATATTCATTCCATGCCTATATATACATATTGCATTAAAATTGAACTAAGGACAATGATTACCAGTGGTTGATGGATGAGTAGATGGTTGTAAGTATTCATTTCCGTACGTACGAGTTACATTTTTCCATCATTGGAGATTTTGGGGACGAAATTCTTTTAAGGAGGGAGAATGTAGTACCCCGCAAAATTTAACCGGAGATTTTAAAAGAAATTAAATTAAATCTAACAAGGGTAAAAATAGAATTCTCACAAATGTCTGAATTTGGCTATGGTACTTACACCTTTGTGTTCGTAGCGATTTTCTAGATAACTTTCATATATAAAGTTTTGTAATCCGAGTTTATATGAAAAGTTACTAAAGTTTAAAGATTTGAATTCAAAAATAATTAGAATATATATATATATATATATATATATATAATAATTTAGAAATTAGAACGTTAAAAATAATTAACATTAATTACTCAACCGATCGACGCCCTGGTTGGGTCCGGTCGAAACCTAGCGGTTGACCACCCTAAACCAAGCAGTCGACTGTGGGCACTTGCCAGCTAGGGTTACCCTAGGCCAGACGACTTGAATTTAATCGTATTAAATCGGCGATCGTCATCGTTTCATGAAGCTATAAATAAGACGTTAATCTAAACCTTAATCTCCTACCTACCAATAGTACATCCAAATTATTCTCCTCTTTAAATCTGTGTCCCCTCTTGAAAAATTTCTAAAATAAAATAAAATAAGTTGAAGACAAAATCAAGCAAAAAGGAGATACTAACAAGTATAAGAAATGGCGATTCAACACGAATCAAAAAGGGTAAAGCTGATACGAAGTGAGTGTGTTCATAATTAATATGATGATTTATATGTAATTAATTTTGTTATATTCTATTTGATCTAGAATTGGTTTAGTTTAAATTAAAAATATTGTTTATCTAGTGATTGTAATAGATTGAAAATTGGATAAGAATTTAAACCATTTGAATATGGTCCTTCTTTAATCTAAATTTGGTTAAAGTAAATCTGTTTGATAAAAATTGGTTTAGGTTAAATACACTTTTATTGATAAATGGATATAGACTGATATATCAATACCATGTTAATTCTAAACCCGATTTAGTTTGATTTGATGACAATCATACTTCTAAAATGGTTAGAACTGAAATTAAGACCATTGAAAACTTTAGATTAACAAAGTAGGTTTACAATAATTAACAGAGAATGATAATTTGATAGAGAATGATAATTAATATAGGACAAAGAAAAAGGGAAAAAAATTAATCAACTACAATCAGTCAACAGGCTCACTGGAGCCGGTCGACAGTAAGCGGCCGACCGCTCCAGCAGCCGGCGGTCGACGGGTTAATGGTTTACAGGTACAATCTGAACCTTGGCCTATGGCCCAGGTTATGAGTTTATATATACATATGCCTACATACATACATACATGAATCTTAGTGTATATGAAAATTGGTTCCCTAAGTTTATGACTCATGGATGTTACAGGACTGGATAAATGTGTATATTGGCAATTTGGCCTAGACACTATTTATTCGGCATAGTCGATTTTCAATGAGGGCGATTCAATTGCAAATTGCACTTACATGAGGTTCTACGGTATACGCGCAACACTGACAAGGATGCTTGGAGAAGTGTGTGGCTTGATACTAATAGGAGATTTTTGGTATATATAACGATGAAGATGTGATACTGTTGTTGTTGATGGATGCTCGATGCTGCACTATAAGCAGCGTTATGTTACAATTTAAAATATTGGAATAAACTTTGACTAAGTCTACAAAATTTTGATTCAAACATGATGTCCAAAATACCTAATATTTACTAAGTGAACTATTTTAAATTTAAAATTTAAATTTATCAAACAGTAAAAAATATCTTTCAAATATTTGAAATAAATTTGTTTATATATATATATATTATAAAATAAGCATATTGCTGAAAATAAAATATTTTACTATATAAAATATTTAAAAATACATAAAAGAATTATAAATCCCATAATTTTAAAAAAGGATGTCATCACTACATCGTTGCTAAATTTCGTTAGTGTCCTAAATGCGTAGGTATTTACTACACTATTTTGTTTCCATAAAAATTTCAATATAAATTGAAGATGGCGACAGGGTTTCATAAAGACATAGGTACATCCCTACGCCTTTGAGATGCGTGGAAGTCATAAAAAAACTAAAGATGATTTCGTTAAGCCATCGCAAAGGTGTAGATAATTGCATACACCATTGTGACGCCAAAAATATAAATATAAATATAAATATATGAAAACGCTACTATGGTATTGCTAGATTACAATGGCATCACAAAGGCATAGGAAATTATCGATGCATTGGTGATGCATATCATAAAATGTCTTAACATTCACGGCATTACTAAGTTGTAGCTAGTTAGCGATGCGTTTATGACACCCTAGCGATGACTGTAAATTTAGTGATGCCATATCATCGCCTTATTGCCATGGCATCGCCAATTTATGTCAAAATTCGACCCTCTCTCTTGTAGTATATATATACACATTTTGTAATAAACAATTATTAAGATAATTAAATATAAAATATTGTCTTTTCGACCAGGTAAGTATCCTATTATTTAAATTTGGAACTAATTTTATTAAAATAAATATACAATATTTTTTGATAACAAGAGCGATACTTTATTCAAGCAAAACACTCATTATGATGTCTCAGGGGCTCGAGCCATAACCTCTAGAACAATTTTTTAAAGCGCCATACATCTAACCATTTGAGCTAGAGATCCTTGATTAAAATAAATATACCATATATATATATATATATTTAAGATATTTAAAACAATGTTTAAATAATTCTTAATTTAAATATATTTGTATTATATTTAAAATATAAGTTTTAAAAAGTATTATTTTTTGTTTAAATCCAAACTAATTTTTATTATTATTAATTTTATTAAAATAAACATACAATATATATACACATTGTTTAAATAATTATTAATTTAATATAATTATATTATATTTAAAATATAGGTTTGATAAAAAAATTAAAGCTGAAAGCATTATATATATATATATATATTTGAAAATGATTATATATATATGCATTTCAAATAGATTATATATATGATTAAAATTAGTATAAATGATTTTAAATTATTTGAATACTTTTGACTATTTCGAAAAATTATAAATAAATTATAAATAAAATGCATGGCCGAAAAGATTTTTATTATTGTGATTTTATACGAAGATCTAATAACAATTTCAGCTAATACAAATGATTTAATAAATATACAAAACAGATAATTATGAGTGACAACAATTGCACATATAAACTTGTTCTAAAATGGAATTATGACATCAAATGATTGACATATAGGTAAAATAAGGATATATCTAGAGAAGTTGCCATAAATCCACTTATTGATCTAGTTTATCTACTTGATCTATCAGATTTACACCCTCTCCTGCAAGGCAGATGATGTGCCAACACTAGAACTAACTAATTTTAATTGAATTGATGTGAATGTGATGAAACCAGGCTAGTCGGAAGCAGATAAATAGGTAGATTTCAAACTTTTTTCCTATTTTTGATCAATTGGGCCTATAAAGTCTAAAAAGATTTTAGATCCAATCTAATATATTTTAAATAAAATCTTTATTTTATTTAGTTTTTTATAAAAGGTTTTATTTAATTTATATGAGTGTATCAAATACACTTTTATGTGCATAATGCACATGCAACAAATACGAAGTATACATGGTAATGTGACAGTATATAGATGCTGGATTTACACCGCAACAGACACATTTGTCCCTTTATATTTGCCTCTGTTATCCATAGTTTTTTCTTAAAATATTTAAAATAACCGTATATGTATTTATATAATTTATTTATATTTACATATATAAAATTTGTTATAAGATTATTTTAACTAATCAAAAGTTGACGTATATTCAAAATGACAATCGATTATGTTTAAGCAAGTAATTAATAAGGAGAAGAAAAGGTGGAGGACTGAAGGAGTTAACTCCTTTCAATTACTCATCTTTTAATGTAAATTCAAAACAACGTTGAACATTGAAACACATCTTAATTTTGACTAAAATATTTTGAAATCTAAAACTAACAATTTTGAATCTAATTTTAACTTAGGAAGGATTTAAAATCAAATATTTGATTTTACACAAAAGTACATTTTATAAACTTTGAGTTGAAATAACAAACACACATGCACCTATATACATTTATGAATAATTGTAAACTATGTTCTAAATTTAAAATAGCATATATAAATATGTATGTGTATATGTATGTATGTATGTATATGTATGTATGTATGTATGTATGTATGTACGTACGTATGTATGTGTGTGTGTAGAGTTCGTAATTTAATATATGTTTAAAAACTAAAGCAACAAGCTGAAATATATCTTTGACTTGTGAAGGATTCAAAAAGTTTTTGATTTTTCTGCACAAAAATCCACTTATTAATTTTGAATTAAAATGAGTTTTAAGAAAATGATAAAGATTACCAAATGAATTATATTTAGAAACAACAAACATGTAAAACATATATTTAATTTCCAAAGTGATTTCATATAATTAACTTATGTAACTTTTTTATATTTATGTATATAGTGAGTTGCAATAATGTCAACTAATTTAAAATTAGTTTCGAATGCAAATTCTTTTAAAAACAACAATTGCTTAAAAAATGGAAAATAATAGATCGAACAACTTAGGCACATATAAATTCATTGTAAAAAGAATTAAATCTAAACTATACAAGAATATGAACATAAGATTAAATAAGATGTAGCAGTGTAGGGTCTATACTATATTAATATGATGAACATATAATCTATTAAAGCAGCATGTATAGGATCTAAAATTTAATAGCATGATGAAACTAATATCAAACAAAATTAGAAAACTATGTAATGATGAAGCTAAAATTCACATCTTGAATGAAGAATAAAACCCTTAGAGTAGATTGAATCATTCTAGAAGTTGCAACGGTCTGAAGTAACACCTTTATATTTATTTAATTTGATTTCGATTTATTCTAGAAAATTTTCATGGTTGGGAGGCCATGGATTTTCAGCCATGGATTTTTGGCTATGATAAGAGAGGGAGAGGAGAGCAAAAGAAAAAATAGTGTGTAGAATCAATGAATGAATGAAGATTTGTTTTGAATGAAATATTGAAACCTTTCATTTCCCTCCTTTAAAATCTACCCTTTTGAATTCCTTAAAATCTCATCAAATCCTCTTTCCCCATCATTAATAGAGTTAGGGGCATGCCTATGGGCATGTAATTTGTTACATACATCTAACTCAATAACCAATCTTGTTCGAAATAAAAGGTGTTTTCTCTATTATATACTTGATATAATGTATTATATTAATTAATTTATTAAATTAAAAGTATATTTAATAGAAAATCCATAAATGGTACATTTTGTGATAGTAGTTGCATAGTATTGTTACCATGAGTAATTTATAACAACTGAAACAAATATACCATCTTAATTATTCCTAGTCAAGATGCATCGAGATTAGGTATCGATGTATCCGTTGAGACTAGAGTACGCAACCCTCTCCAAATGTTGGACGGTGTATTACTCATGACTGCTAGAGGCACCTAGGGGTTACGTACTAATAGTTATTAGATAACTATGGAATGACTCACTCGATAGGTTTATGTTGGGTAATATAACTAAGGTCGAAAAGAAAATATCGATGTGACTGATTTACACAGTCCTCTCGAATTGAGAATATTATGGATCTTCTGTATGAAAGCTCTGCTTTGGTTATAGTCAAATCATAGTATGGCGTCCATCGAGTGACTATAGTTGGGTCGAGTTGAAGTACTGGAAGTGAAGCACTATTCAAGAGAGGATCCGTCTCCTTGGTTATATGGGGTTAGCATCATGGTCAACTCAAGTCAACTCAAAGACAAAGTCTCTGACTAGAGCAGTTCAGTTAATAATAATTGTTATTATTGAACAAAGGACTTTATGTTTGAACTATTGAGTTGAATATGGGCGATATTGAAATTTTGACCATTACCAAATTTCATAAGTCCAAAGTCATATAGTTTTGATGAAGAGTATTGGTGTAAATGAAAGTCACAACCGGGTAACCTTAACAAAGTAAAATTGGATAGTACTAAAACTAAGTGTTTGCACCAAAAATTGGCACAAACACCCAATAGATATTTTTTAGAGGAATAAATGAAGAATGATAAATGTAAACAGAGGGAATATAACAGTAAAGCAATAAACAATAAGCTAATAACAAAGATACAACAATTTATAGTGATTCAGCGTTGTTTGTCTACGTCCACTTTGAAGAGATAGTCTCATTAATCACTTTGTAAACTTAGTACAAGAGGGATCGGCTGAAAGTCCTTAGTTAAAAGAATACAAAGCAACAAGCAACGTAAATACCTCAAAAATGAACAATCAAGTTGGCTTTTATGACGAAATACGGTGAAACATCTCCCTGAAAATTTGGCAGAAGGCTCTCTAGATCCATAGAGGCCCACAGGAGGGATCGCATGGCCCAAATCCCAAGAAATAGTGATCGTGGCCGATCCCTATTTTGGAGGAGTTGGGGGCTACGATCCTTATGGGAGCTTCTACATGTTGTATTATGCTTGTCCTTCAAGTTTCATGACAATTGGACCTGTAGATGTTGGGTTACCGATCGATCTTTAATCTTTATTTCAATGTGTTGTGTAATCTTATTTTGGTCGATCCCTCTAGAAGGAAGAGGACCAATCCCTCTTGCTTGCTCCTTTTGGGATGCGATCCTTAGAGTGGACTCCCTAGGGTCACCACTTCTTGTTCCCAAAGTTTAATACGTATCCAATTTCTAGATTTTGAGATATTGATCGTTTTCTATTGAGTTGCACTATTTAGCTGAAGTAATCCGATCCCTTTGGTGGAGAGGGATCATACCCAATCCCTTTTCTTGATTAGACTATATTCCATGCTTAGAGCATTCTGTAGAGCATATCTCTTGATTCTGTTCAATCATGGTTTCATATTATCATCTGTACTTGATTTTTGGACCTCACAATCATCGCTCTATGCTACTGGTCTTGATGACAGCTGAGTCTAAATTGTCCAGTCAGTTCGAATATAGCTGGGTCAAAATGCCGGATAACACTTGCCCCTCAAAGTATGTCTTATGTCAAACATGACGTGCTTTGAACCGAAGCAAGCTAGAGTCGTCGGAAAGAAATCCATCCAGTTTTCAGAATAGTCGCTATCCTTCCGTTAAATTATTTTCCCAAAGTGTCATATCTCTCTTTGATCATCATGATGCTCGATCAATTTCCAATAGTACAAATTTAGGATCATATTCCATCAGTTGCTATCTGTGTTCAGTTCTACGGGGCTAGTAAGCTTTGGCTATTTGATCCAGTTTCGTCTTTGAAAGCTTCAGTTGAGAATTCAATTTCGGTCAATTTCAAAAATTGAATTTTTAGAATATACACATGCACATTGAGGTACATGTCTTTGTCGTTGGCTCCCAAATGCGTTTGTATGCTCGCAGGTCGTCGCTAATTCTTATTGAATTAGATGCAACCACATTGCATTTTTATTTATTTATTATACATATTCTTCGAAATAGGAATCAGAATTCATTTAACCGATCCGTTTCTCTTCCATTTTTTATGTTTTTAGGGATCGAATTGGATCCCCAAGTCGAGGGATCATACCCGATCCCTTTTTAAATTGGGGACTTAATCTTTTTTGGCTTCATGGAGAAAAGGAAGGTGTGCCGATCCCTTATGTGACGACCCAGAATTTTTGGATATTTGAAATTGGAATATTTAATTGATTTTAAATATTTAAAAGTTAGTTTTTAACTTGAATTTCAAATATCACTGTTTATTGGGTAATTTATATTATTGGATTTAATAATTGGAAATTGGCTAAAATATGAAATCTGGAGTTTCGAGCTTGTTAAAAATAATTTGAAGGCTTGTAAAATTTATATTAATAACATTGAAGATAATATAACTTTTAAATTTGAATTTAATAATGATTTGTTCGGTTTTGAAAATATATCGTTTAAATCGATATTTAAAAATAGCCTTCCGAGGCACAGTCTTGAAATTCGACGAAACTAGTTTCATTGGATCCATAATATTGTATTATTATCGGATTTCAAATTTTGGAGTGTTTGGGTTTGTCGTGTGGCCGTACGGTATAAACGCACTGTAATCTATATCGAAATTTCAATATAAGTACTAGGTTCAAAAAGCTATCTTCTCCATACGATCGAATTAGGACTCGAAACCTTTTCCAGTGTGTTCGGAATAGGGGTATAACATTATAATCGCCTAGCGGCATGCCTCGATAGGAGGTCGAGATTTTGAATTGCGTAATTCGAGGCAATTTAAATTTAAAATTTGAAATTTAATTAAGTATATTTATATGCATCCAGTCAGAACCCAGCTGAATTCTAATCACATCACAACTTTTCCCTTTCTTTTTGAAGTCATTGTAGCCTGTTGATTTAGGCACGTTTACATCTCATCCTTGTCTCCCCATTTCTTTTAAAATCAACCAGCCGAGAGAAGAAAAAAAAGATAAACGAACGATTAAAATTAACTTCTGCTCAAAACCAATTGCATAACTCTTTCCATACCCAGTTCGAACGAATCTAAATTGAAATTTCTTTCCCTCATAAATCGAAGAAAAAGAATGAACAAACCGAGTTCGTTCGAACAAAAATCGATGGCGGTGAAGTCAGTGGGTCGCCTGAGTGAGGACGGCGATGGTATCGATCGAGGAGACCGGGAAGCAAGGGCTGACATGACACATCGTCGTGAAGAGGAAGTCGCGTTTGGGTTTTTGTCGGGGCTAGGTGACAGGGCATCGCGACTCGAAGTCGCGAGGGCAGAAGGAGATCTCGGGGAAGGGAAGGCGCATGCTCGTGGGTGGCGAAGCGCGATGGGAATTGGTGGCGTACGGCAACAGCTAGGGTTGGCCGAAGTGACTGTCGAGCGCGGCATCGAGGGATGGTTGCAGGGCTAGGGTTTCTTGTTCGATGTCAGGCAGTGAGGTATCGATTCATTTCTTCTTTATTTATTATTCTTCTCAATTTAAATTTAGAAATATATATATATATATATCTGTATACATATACAATAAGGAAAATTTTAATATAAATATATACACACACACATATTTTAATATATATATATATATATTGGAAAACATAAATTTATTTTATTAAGATAAAGTTTTGGGAAAAAATATAGGGATTTTAAAATCGTATAGAGCTTATACAAAAATTTGATTTTTTTTAAAATGTATATAGGTTATTTTCTTAGTATATGTAGTTTCAAAGAAAAATAATAATAAATATACATATATAAATAAATTCACTTACTAGTTTAATTTAAAATAATGTAGTATGGAGATAAATTTGTTTAATAAACTTATTTAATTATTTTAGTTACTAAAAATAATTTATTAAAGGGAAATTAGTTTAAACTAAATTATTAAATGGTAATTGATTGTTCGATTTATTTCAAAAGTTAACAAACCGTATAATGTTATACAAGGTCTGAAATCCTAAAGAAAACAGGCTGGTTTGGATCGGTTTGCAAATAAAATCAAAGGTGAGTTAATCTCACTCACATCTGGATTATCAGTTAATTTAAATAGTTAAAATTTAAATTGTTGGATTGATCGCTTGAATTGATGATTTATTATCAGTCTGGATGTGATATTATATATAGTAGTATATATATTGGAGTGATTGATATTCCCGCATTATATAGCGGATGAGACCCTATGCGCCCCGCATAATAGCGGATGACCCTTTATACCACGAGATCCCCCTCGAAGTGGGATTGGTATTTTATATTGTGCTAACATCTGTGGATGCAGGGAAACAGGTTGGAGGGATCCAACTGGATTCCTCAAAATGTTGAATTTATTTCATAGTCTGTGATGTGATTTATTTGTTAATCTATAATAGATTATATTGGTAATTGAATCATTGAAGGCTATGGGTTGGCTGAATGTATTACAGTATTTTAAGATATCAAAAATACGAAAGTGGGATTTTTAAAGGAAAATAAAATGGGAGTTTTTAAGTAAAATAAATGTGGTGAAATTGGATAAATTTAAGGAATGGCTTTGGAAAGAAATAAGGGTTTGATTTTAAAACCCTAAATTCCGGAATATGTGGAAATAGAGTTTGTAAATAAATGTGATTTAAAGGATTTTAAAAGTATGGACTTAAGCAAAAATTGATTTGAAGTACAAAGAATTATTTTAAAATTTTAAAGATTTAAATGGTTTGGGGAGAAATAAAGGGAGAAATTTGAAATAAAGTATGAAATTTGTATTTAAGTTTTAAATAAGATTTTAAATCATAAGTAAAGGAGTGAATATAGAATTAATGGGTTTTGGAATAAATTTGAGTAAGTAAAGAAATTTATTTTAAAATGGAGATAATTTTGGAAATCGATTTGAAAATCGACTAAGTGTTTGAAATTGGGATTTAAAGGGAAATGAGGGTATGGAAATTATAAACTGGGTTTATAAAGTGAAATATTGATCAGTGGATAATTTTAAAGTATAAATTCACGGTGGAAATTTATAAGGAAAGGGTGATTTGTTTAAAAATAAATAGTGGTTTATTTTTAGAAGTGTGGAAAAGTAAATTTACGGGATTGGGACGTAAATTAATCTGGAAATAAATCGAGAAGGATTTATAAATGATTAGACGGTTATGTTGGAATGGAAAGTATAATTTTCTGAAAAGCCAAGTATAATTTCAAAGGAGATTTTAAGTATAAATTAAAAGTTTTAAAAGTGGTTTGAAGAATGTTTTAGAAAAATTATTATTTAGTTGTTTTAAATTTGTTAAAGTATATATTTATTTAAGTCAAGTATGGTAGTAATTATTTTTAAAGGTTTAATTAATATTTTGAAGTAAAGGATAACTATTAAATATTTACGCCTTATATAACAACCTTATTTTAAAGTAGCTTTTGGTTAAAGTTTTACTTGGAAAATTATTATAGAATTTCATAACTATTATTTTGAATTAAGCGATTTAAGTGGTTTTATTTGAAATGTTAAGCGTATATTTTTGGGAAGTGATTTAACTTCTTTAAAAATCTAATTTTAAAGGACTTGGTGCTTTTCAGTGGAAAGAAAACAATTGGTTGGATGATTGTTTAATTTGATAGTTAAATAACCGACTATCAATATTTTCCAATGCGCTAATCGTTTCGAAGAGACCGGGATCAGATTTAATTATCCGAAAACCACTTTGATCCGATTTAAACGTTTGCGAATGAAGACCGTGAAGATGATGAAGACGATGTTTCGGTTTGTCCAGACCCAGGGCAACTTGTACGGATGAATGCTATTAGACCATCGTCAGGAGGACGATGAGCATTCTAAGTGAAATGTGTTCTAAAAAGGTAACGCATAGCCTCAAGCCTCATCAACCAGGAATGGCTAAAACAAGGGAGGTGCAGCAAGGCTAAGTAGCTAGCAACCAATTAGGGTAAGGTCATCCCTGTCTAGATGTCCCTTTTTTATTTCGGCTTAGTGGTGGTTGCTGATCCTAACCACGGGGTGATCTTATTCGGACTATCCAGTAAGGGGTAGCTCCGGTCTTGTGTTGCAGAGGGTCGGGAGTGATCCTCGGTACTCTGATCTAGGCCAGGTACTGTGACGGGCGGTACCCCAGTAGCCCTGCCATTATATGGAATCCAATCTCCAATAAGCGCCTGTACGGTTTTGATTGTGCCCAACTATTGCTGGAACGTGAGATGCAAGCATTTCAGCTAGATTCTATTTTACTTTCTATAGACACTATTATAATATTAGACGGTTTTAATAAAAATGTTTTGGTTATCGTAAGGTAAAAACCCGACATGTTTATTTGTGGCGTGGTCTTACGAGATACCTTTGATCTCAAAGAATTTTGAAAACTTTAATAATCCAATTGAGTGTGTTTTCTCACGCTGGTTTTCCAAACTGACTCGGGTGTTATTTATTACAATGCTCGGGTCAGACCGAGTATTACAGATACATGATAGGATGGTGTGGAGCTCAGGAGACGAAATGGATGACGAGGCGTATTTCCATAGATTTGTATATTCCGCTGTGTAAGGACAAGTTACTAAACTATCCAGATTTGATGTGATGATTGTGTACTCTGATGATTGTAAGTATTAAACTGTTACAGATTCTTTTGTATAAAAATCTGTTGTTGTATATTATATTTTGTTCCGCTGCGATTGTGAGATTCTGATGTTGTTTTTATCTTCTTCTTCTACCTCTTTCTTCTTTAACCCTAATGGTTTGTATTTCTGTCCACTTTGAGTTGAACTGATGGAGAATATTATCGACTCAAAGGGGTACAGATTTGCGGGCTGTTACACCTCAAGCCCATATAAAAGCCAATATTTCTCTTCTTCATCCCTCATTTGTTTACTTTACTTCATTAGCTCAGTTTTTTTTGTTTCCTCCAAGCTTGCCCCCGAACCCACTCCTTCCGCTTTGCCTCCGATCCCTCTCCTTCTCCTTTCAAACCAACTACCGCCATCGTCATTCAATCCGCCTCACTTCCTTTCCTCGATCGATCTTCACCCCCATCCATTTGCCCGACGTTCCTTCTTCCATTTGATTTTAACCCTTTTTATTATTCTTCTCCCCGCACATCTCGAGTTAAATCTAAAGGTGGGTTTCGGTTTTAATTTTGCTTGATTTCATGATGAGGCATATGGGTTTGTTTACGTTAATTAACACGAGCGTGGGTTAAATTTGGAGAAGATGAGATGGACTGTGGCAATATAGGGTTCGGTGAGGTGGTAAAGGAGGAGAAATGAGAGGAGTGAAATATGAAGGAAGTTGAGGGATCGATTGTGGAGCCTCTTGGTTGAGGGACCGGTTGTCAAAAATTACGGAGAGGGATCGGTGGTATTAGAGTAAGGAGGGATTTGATGAAACGTTGAAGTGAAGTATGGGAATGGCTAAGTAAAGGGATTGGTTATGCCAAACAATAGGGATCGGTTGTGGCTGGTGAGAGGGATCGGTCATCATTAGGTGTAGGGATCGGTCATTAACCAATTTGGAGGGATCAATTATAGAGCACTTGGTTGAGGGATCTTCTAAGGCACAAATAGCTTAAAAACTTGTAATCTTCGAACAAACCAAACCATATAAATACGTATGAACAATCAAGACCAATCCTGCCCAAATGCACTTGAATATATGAACTATTATGGGCGATTATCATATCTAACTTTCAACTTGAAATCGAACGATTACATTTCTGGAACATAGATATGAAATGTAACTTAGCATAAAGATTTCAACAATGAACTTCAAACTTTAACATTCCAATGGTCGATCCCAAAGCTTACAAAACCGATCAATTTAAACGCTAGTTGAGACGGTCAGCAATGACTGTCACTCTGATCGGAATCCAAAGTCTTGTCACTATTTTTGCTTTTAATTCTGAATTATTTTCTTTGCACTATATAACACTGCATCAGACTAGTTTACACTTAGTACGGGGGGCAGGTTGATTTCTTTAATCTTGATTATCTACTGAGTTTAGTTGATATGGGCTCCAGACATTCAAGGCACTTAGCAGCGATGTCTTCCAGCCAACGTTCACAGCATAACAACCTAGGTGCCCAATCGAGCTTCGTGACCGCATCTGGTAGACTTTCTCCCAAACACCAAACTGAGAAACCAGAGAGTTCTGATCTGCTGGTTGACCTTTTTTCCGACATTCCTATTCTTTCGGTGGAAGAGATTGATCCTGCCCCTGGCACTTTAGAGGGTGCTATACTTTTGAATAACCTGGTGTATTCCCCGGCCTCCAGAATTGGTGAGGCCGCTCTCCGTAAGCTGTACTCTAGACATGGAATTCCCTTTGGAGATGTATTAGTCCCATTAAGGAATGGCAGGGTCCACTTGCCTCCGGAGGGATATATGGCATGTAATAAATTTATGTGTTGGGCCGGATGTGTGCCGCCTTTTAATTTATATATCCGAGAGATGCTAAATTATCTAAGAATAGCTCCTACTCAGCTGTATCCGAATAGCTATGCTTTTCTTCATGACACTATCTTGTTATTTATGGATGTTCTATTCCGCCCACTATCTCCCGAAGACATCAGGTTCATCTTATATTTTAACTGACAGATGGGAAGCCTTTCCTATACTTTCCTCGAGCCCATGCCTAACTGTCAAGTTCTGATTGGTGCTTAGAACAAGCTCAATGTCTTTAAGCATGAATGGTTCTATGTTCGTTGTCCGTCTGGTTTTGCGGGGCGATGGTTGGAAGGACGTAAGTATTGTCCTCACTTTATTTTCAAATTCTTAAGTCCAAGTCGTATCCTGAACTAACAAATACTTTGAAAATTTACAGGTACCCATCCATAATCCAAAGGCAATAATTATTCAAGGGCAGTCTCTGCGAGCCGCGATACCCTAGTTGAAGACAGGGACATTAGATCACTCGTAACAGATGAGTGGTTATCTCTTTTCGGGTTGCTGAAAGAGGGTCACAGCATCAGACTTCCAAGAAGAGTTGCACCATGAATGAATGTGGTCGGACATGAAGGTCGCACTGATAGCCTTTTCGTGCTCCGGTCGAGGAGGCTCGGAACGATGCCGAAGAAGGCAAAATTAGAGGTGATGACGCCAATGAGGCTAGCAATGATGATGTAGGTTCAGACAACACGCCTGTGGTCGAATCATCACTAGGTATGCAATCTCATGCACTGACAAGGAAAGGGAAAGGGCTTGCTTATAAATTATGTAGGAGAAAAACTGCTAAAAAGCCCAAGTTCACTATCACCTCTGTTGAAGAAGAGTTTCCTCCCATCCTCTAGATAGTTCGATAAGAGGATTTTCAAGTCTCTTGATCCCTGAAGACAACGTGACCTTTGACTTTCCCAAGTAAACCGCCGAAGGGCTTAATTCTCTCGCTAGGACTATTGATGACATTCCTCCCACTAGTAAAGGGGAAATCACTCCTATGAGCAAGGCCAGTAACTGGTCTGTCAGGGGTACACTAGGACACTCACAATCACGTGCACTTTACTGCAAGGTTTTTGTCTATCATTTATTTGATTGTCACTTATATGATTTTGCTTGGTTTGCAGCTGCTATGTCCCATTCTCGTGCCTTTGATCACTTGAGCGGCTCCTCGACACATTATGGATCCAATCATGGTCCGGACTCGGGCAGCCATCGAGAAAGGGGTGACAACCGGGAAAGGGACCGTCATTCAAGGGAATCTTCATCCTCTAAGCACAAGTCAAAACCTCAATCATCTCATCACCATGAAGTTAGCCCAATCCTTCTATATATAGTGGTGATCGGATCTCTTCTCATGTTTCCCCAACCGTTGTGCCACCCAAGCATCATTCTGGTTCATCTGGGTTTCGACAGCCTCACGACCGCTAGTCGAACAAACGTCCTATTGTTACATCTAAGCCTGCTTTAACTACTACAGCTCCCGAGGCCTCTATAGTTGAATGGTTGGCCAAATTTAAGGTCAAATTTCCAAAAATCTGCTTTGATGGACAAAAGTTTCTTCCTTCTATCCATACAATCTTGGGAAATATCAAAGCGTGTTCGCTTGCATGTGTCAATGATGTTTTTGTGCAGCATGAAACACTCCAACACTTAGCTAAGAAAATTTCCGAGGTGACTGTTGAAAGGAAACATGAAATCAACCGCCTTAAGCTGGAGACGATCCATGATAAAGATATAATTAAACATCAAGATGGCAAGATTATAGAGTTGGCCACGAAGTTAACCATAGTAGAGAAAAGTGATAAAGAAACATCTAAAGTGGTAAATCGCCTGGAAATGGCTCATGGGAAAGAACTAGACACTGCTATTCAACGCAATGGTGCACTTGCCTTAGAGAAAGACACTCTTTAGAAAGAGAAGGACATTCTAGCCTTTCACATTAAGGAGCTTAAAGAACTGCTTCTAAAAGAGAAGGATGATAAATATGCCACTCAGATGGAACCTAAAAGTATTGCAAAGAGGTCGTAGAGGCTCGTGAGCTGAAAATCAAACTCAACAAAGATCTTGCTCAGATTGAGACCCTTAAAGAAGGGGCAAGGGAAGCTGATCATCAGGAGGTCAGAGGGAAAATTAAGGCCCAGTTGGAGGAATCAAGAGAGGAAGGCAGAAATGAGATCAAGGACATATTTGATCCTTTAATCGTTGAGTACAATGCCAAGGTCCTTATCTATCATGTCTTAAGCTTTCTAGGAGAGGGTTACCTCCAATTATTTGGCAAGGCTTGGGACTATATCGTCGATATGAAGAAGAGGACTCCCGGCAAAGCCGAGGTTGATGAGGATAAACTGGTGCAAGAAATTCTATGTGGATCCAAACCTTTAGATCATGCTGCTGCAAGGCTGATAAACTTTGATATTTTGGCACCTTCTGGCAAAGGAAAAGACATCACTGAAGCTTCATGGTCTAAGCCCAAAGGTTCCTCTTCACTTCTACCGGCTAGTGCATCGGTTTCTTTTGGCCCGGGACAAGATCCAAGCTATGATTGGGATAGACCCGGTTATTATTCAAAGGCGCTGACTCCTATTCAAGAAGGAAGCACTCCAACAACAACCGAAAATCAATCAGATGTAGGTATCCCACTCTATTCTCCATTACTCGAGAGGTTTTGTTCTTCATGCCCAATAGTTCTGGGCTTATTCACTTGTTCCCGCAAATCTGTAGGTCTCCTGGCTCCCAGTCAAAATCTGAGAAGTGGTGCCACTGTGGAGCAACAACCGACACTTACTAACATTCCAATGGCTATCAAAATTCCATGGCTCTATGCTCAATTTATTTGAGCTCATGTTGATGAAAGGGCCGATGATCAGCTGCTACATGATGAATCTGATGATGTTATGATTACAGGAACCTTCGAACACACCAATAAGCTCAACTTGAAGGATCGCACTGAGAAGGAGGAGTTGTTGGAAAAGAAATCCAAAACCGAGCCTGTTGATGTTGACGTCGATGATCCCCCCAAACCTCATCTCATTACAAGTCATTCCACCTGGCGAGTTGGTTCTCGAAGGACTCCCTCCAACATCTGAAAGCTCCCCTGCCAAAGGTGGTAAAGGCAGTGGCATGGGATCGAAGAGAGGAACATACAGGCTCGAGTGGGCCCACTCCCAAGAAACTCAAGAAGGAGAAGAAGCAAAAGAAGTAGTTGTCATGTCGGCTTAGTTTGTACATAGCTTATGTAGTTGTTTATCTTTTTGTTAGCCGTGTTTGTGTGGGTACGGCCCTAGCTTTTGGATAAACACATGTACTATGATTTCTGAATTTTATATAAATAAAAAATTCTTTGGTTTTTGTTGAACCATTATTTGAATTTATTTAAGTAGCCGAGCTATTATTTTTCCATTTTAATGTACTTATAATTCATTGTTCGTTGATTCAGGTAATCATTCGTTAATTTTCCTCAAGGCCTCCATGTGGTCGTGGCCTCAAGTTGTACTGAACACTAGGCTTGAGCCCTAGTGCTACGCTATCGAATTCAACAGCTTAAGTGATTATACTCCTGCCCCTGGTCTTGGGTTAGACGAGTTAGATAGTGGATGGTCGAATTCCGTCCTTAGTGAATTTATACTCCTCCTGTCAATTTCAGGCGAAGTTTATGGAATAGTGAGTGGTCGAACCGCACTCATCTATTTGTTTATACACATATCCGCACTTTGGAGGTAAGAGTTTGTTGGCGGTTGGTTGAATCGCTGTTTGTATTTATACTCTAGTCCATACTCTAGAGACTTAGAGTTATTTCGAAAAATAGTCAATTCGTATTTTCCTTTATTGATTTATTTGCCCCTAAGCCCAGGGTTTAACTTGGAGCGATTAGTCGTGTTGCAATCGCTTTTTGATTCATGTTTGTCGCATCGCTTGGTGGGATTAATTTGATTATCAGATGGTCAAGTCACATCCATTTTTCATTAGGTACTTCGCCCATCGGGTTGTGAGCAAGAACCATTAAATGAACTTGTGCAATAAGTTGGCTCCAAACTCTGGGAAGCTGCTCGGACATGTCAATATTAGTTAGTCAAGTATCTTAACTAATATGTAATGCTATAATAATCATGGATATGAAGGAAATTTCAAACTTTATTTGCCAAATGGAAAGAAATAAAATAATATGTCTTATTACGTATCTAGAAAATCAAATGCTAAAGCAAATTCAAAAATTAAATACAATTGAATGAAAAAGAACAAACTAAGTGAAATAACGTCATAAATGCTCGTTATTCCACGCCTTTGGGAGTGCGAAGCCATTAACAGTCGCTAGCTTGAAAATTCCTTCTCCAAGCCTCTGTTCAATGATGTATGGTCCTTCCTAAGCAGGATTCATGTGTGACGGGTTACGAAAAACCTATTTCAAGACGAGATCGCTAATTTCAAAGGTCCTAGATCAGACTTTAATGTTGTAGTATCAGGCGACTCGTTGTAGATGTGCAACTGCCCTCAAATCAGCTTCTTAACGCTTCTCATCTACCAATTCTAGAGATTTTAAGAGGAGATCTCTATCTGTACTGGGGTCATAGTAGGTTACTTGATGAGAAGGGACTTCGAATTCAATAAGAATAACGGCTACGGAGCCGTAAGCAAGGACGAATGGAGTATGGCCAATAGCAGACTTGTGGGTGTTTCTGTAAGCAATGTTGTTGGAGTTCATCCACCCATTTGCCTCTAGACTTTTCCAAACGTTTCTTAATATGGACTTTATGATTTTGTTCACAGCTTCAACTTGTCCATTTGCTCTAGATTGAGCAATTGATGCAAATCTCTTTTTAATATGATGCCGATGATAGAAGTCTTTGAATTCAGCGTCGTTGAATTAGGTTCCATTATCAGTTACAATGGTTCGTGGAAGGCCAAAATGACAAATGATGTTCCAAATAATGAAGTTGATTACTTTCTTCATTGTGATCGTGGTTAAAGGTTCTATTTCGGTCCATTTGGTGAAGTAATCAACTGCTACAATGGCGTACTTCACATTACCTTTAGAGATCGGTAAGGAATCGATAATATCTATGCCCCATGTGGCAAACGACCATGGACTGACCATTTGTGTAATTTTCGTCGATGGACCTCTCGGAACCTTTGCATACATCTGGCACTTCTTGCATCGCTCAACTTAATCAATATTGTGACGACCCGACTTTTCAACCCTCGAAAATCTATATCAATACGTTCACTGTATAGCATGCCGAACAATCGAGTGCTGGGAAGACAGATTGTTAGGGGAAAAGAAAGAAGGTAGAAGAAAGAAGAAACTAAACAAATATAGTATCTCACAGCGGATTGAATAATATATAATACCAATAGCTCTCTACATAAATCAAAACTATAATATACATATCTCAAATTAGATTACATAAATCAATAATTATCATCCTGGACAGTTATAACAGCATGTCCTCACAATTGCTGATAATTTCAAACAAACATTGCAATGGAATTAACAAGTACGAGAATAAGTCTTAGTCTTCAGCTCGTCTCCTGAGCTCCAAGTAATCCAGATCTAAATCTGTAATATGCTCGATCTGACCCGACCATTATTATAAAATAATAACACATGGATCAGTCAGGTAAACCAGCGTGAGAAAACACACTCAATTTGATTTATTAAGTTATAAAACCTTTTCAAAATAAAGATATCGTAAGACCACGCCACACATAAATACGACAGATTTTTACCTTACGATAACCAAAACATTTTTATAGAAAATCCGGTGATATTATAATAATGTCTAAGGGTCAAAATAATAATAATAATCATGTAGATGTGATGCTCGTGTTGTGTACATCACAATAATACTATACTTAAAATCAAAACTCGATAAGGCTCGTTCGTTAATTATGTAGGATTTCCATGGAGATTCCCTCAGTACTTCGAGAACGGTCCTCCTACACAAGGATCAGAGTTATCCTTCCAAAGCATCATACCCGTCAAGCTAGGGTATTGTAGGAAAAACATAACCGGTCTTGCTAAGATCGAGTGCATCGCTCCGGCATGCCAAAATCAACTAAAGATATTCGTATTTTTAGAAAAGGAGCCGATTACACCTTATGGGTTTGCCAACCCTACTGGCCATGCATCCTATCTCTGGTTTTTGTCATTTCCACTGATGAGGATACGTCCGGCGTTCCAGCTTACGCATCGCTCCAAAATATATTATGGAATCCCATATGGACTCCATACCTTAACAGGTCACAGAATTACACCTGAATTCCACATCTCAATAGATCTTGGGATCTCACATAGATTCCCACACTCCAACAAGTCACGGAACCACATATGGATTTCAACATCCTAAAATATAACATATCTCCTCCATTTAACTGTATATGGTTTCGGAGTAGGTCATGGTTTCCGAGTCATCTCTTACGAGTACACTCTCCATTTCTCGGGTGCTCCAAAAGCAATTCGTCGATTTTTGGAATGCTCAGTACCGGTTCTTTAGGAAATAATCAAATAATACATAAGAGCGAGGATCACCCCCTAACCGTTTAAGTAGACGGATCTCTTTATCATTTATCCTAGAAGAACAACGAGTTTATACGTACAGTATAGCACCTCGAATGGTAACTGTACCATATAATTCCCGTGTTTCCCCTAGATATTTCTAGAGTTAAAACCCCTCGGTGTTAAGTAGGAAATTGTTTCCTACCACCAAAATTAAGAAGGATTACATATTTGGGCCAAGATTTGATAGTTGGTTATTTAACTATCAAATAGACAAACATTCAACCATAGATGACATTTCCCACTGAAATCACTAAGCCTCATTTAATTTGATTTGAATAAATCAAATCTTCTTATTTAAAACATTCATATACTTATATCATCTGAATAAGTATATTCACAAATCCTTTCTTTCAAAAATACTTGAAAACTCATTAAAATAGATACGGAAGTACCATTCGGTATCGACCATGGATCGCAGCTCAATGGTTGCGTCTCTATCCCAAAAAAACTAAACTTAACTTAGGAAACTCCGCCTCCAGATTTCCGCCATGCAATCAATCATAGATTGCAGTTTGCACAATGGTTACGTCGCTATCCCAGCGAAAACATCCCAAACTGTAGGAAATATCCGCCCTCGAATTACGCTATGAAAATATACCATTACTTCCCAAAACTTACTTTATTTCATAAATATTTCCAAATCCATTTATAAACTTCTTTATAAATTTAAAAGTTTAACTTAGAGGAATATTCTTTTACAAATTTCAAACCTTTTGTAAACTCCCTTTCCAAATTTCAAACCACCTTCACCTTTATAAAGTCCTTTAACTAATTCTTCACATAAGGATTTCTCTTATAAACCATTTATTTTCCCATTATAATAACTAAGATTTTTCTAACCGTCACAAAAATATCTTAGCCATTTTTGATAATATAAAAATACTTTTAAAAACATTTTATTAATAATATAATCATTCAACATTTAACATTTTAAAATTTAATAAACTAAATCAACCTTTAAATAAAATTAATCAACCTTTGAATTGTATTATTACTTAAATAACTTTCTACTTCTTAATAATTAATAATAATAAATAATTTATTATCTTTAAACAAAATCAATTAAACAATGAATTTTAAAACATAATTAATTTACTAAATAAATGATTTTTTTCAAAACATCTGTAAATAAAAATTTAAACAAAATAGTTTGTATAATAATTATTAAATAAAATCTTTTACTTCAAATTATAAAATTTGAAGTTAAACAGAAACCATAACCTTTCCATTGTTATACTGAGGCCAATGTTATACTAAGGCTTGGAAATTCCAATGGTACTTATCAACTACCATTCAATTCAATTTAACTATCAAAGTTAAATTTGATGCATTTACATAACAATCATATGTGTAAATCATATCCAAACTTAACAATGAGTTGTTAACACATCAAATTTTCAATATAAATCCATTTACATTGAACAGTGTCCAAATTAATCAAATAGAAGAATAAAAATTGATTATGCTAACCAATTATTATTCAAAACCAAACTCCTTCATTCATTATCCAACGGTGTTTATTTGACCAAATATATCACACCAATATATATTTAAATTCAATTTACGTTATAATTTAACAACGAAATTTTTAAACAACCCGTTTATCAATTTCACACATACATGATCAAATACTGGAAATAAGCTTAAAAACAACATAAACAGTTTAACAGCAATATGAGTTGCTATATCGTCACCCTAGATCCGGTTCAACCAATCTAATAACATTTCAAGATGTTATATCGTCATCCTAAATTAATTTCAAAAATCACCAATTCCAATAATCCATAACAACATAAATAAATTTTTTTTGCTATAAAACATTACTGATTAACCAAATGAGTGAGTTTAACTCACCTTGAGTTTTCAATTTTGCCAAACGTTCCAATTTTAAATTAAATCGAATGACGTTCGATTCAACCTAAAATTTTAGCTATTCCCAATCGTCTCCAAATCAGTTCTAGGATGTAGTGCTCGTCGCCACGATTCCATCACTGCTTGTTTCGTCTCAATCGGACCTCGTATGTGAAAGATATACAATTTATAAGAATTCACGAATATATATAAAAATAAATTACACCTTTTTTTTTATTTTCTAAACCAGAAGAAAATCTGGGTCGTTCATATTAAAACCCTCAGATTCAGGCCGCTAATTCCTTTTCTCCTTCATTCCCAATTATACGCACGTGAAACCCACTCGCCGCCGTATATAAATTGTTCGCCGTTCCTTTTTCTGATGACTAGAACTCGATCGAGTTGCCCCACGATGACGACACGAACGCCGTGCACCACCAACCCATCTTCTACCCTCCTTATCCTCATCGATGACCAAAAAACGCGCTCGAACGATGTCTAGAATGTGGCCAAAATTTGTCATCGTCGGTGAGCTTCAGGCGATTGTAGCCGTATGGATAGATAGATCTCTCCAACCCCTACGATTTTCTAGTTGGATGTTTTGTCTAATTGTTGATGGATCGAGGGGAAAACGAGGAGGAAGTTTTGAATATTTCTGACCATTGAAACGTGGGTGGTAGGGTTAGGGTTAGAGGGCTGAGAGGGGTATATATACATATATAATTAACTATTTAAAAACCGTGTTCACACTTGATTTTTCCCGATCTCCTAACGAAGCATGCCGCCTGTCGTTTATAATGTTATACCCCTATTCTGAACGTGGTGGAACATGTTTCGAAAGCCAATTCCAAAGTATGCTGGAGTTATGGCTTTAAACGACCGATTTTAAATTAAATTCCTTAAATTAATTTCTGCTCGTTTTCAGCTCCCACGAGCAAACGATAAATCCGATTGCTATGAAATTTGAAATCCGATAATAATACACTATTATGGATCCAGTAGAACTGGTTTCATTGAAATCCAAGACTATGCCCCAGAAGGCTATTTTAACATGTCGATTAAATCGAGCGATTTTTAAAATTGACGAAATTACTTGAAATTCCAACTTTAACTTACCAACTCAATTAAAATTCAAATAGAATTTATATTCATATTAGAAATTATTTCGATTCATATTAAATCACAAATTCAATTATTTACACTATTCCAAATACTAAATTTCACTATTAAATTGATTAATATATACAATTTCAAATTTTAATTTATCGACTTTTAATCCCTTTTAGAAGTCCACTATCATTAATCTAATTCAAATAGGGTTTAAATCAACTTAGAAATCATTTCCGTTTACATTTAACTCCAGATTCACATATTTACCCAATTTCAAATATTAAATTACTATTCACCAAATTCATTTAATCGCTACATATTGAAATTTTAAACCATTTCACTAACTCATCCAAAATCTCCATATTAAAAATAAATTAATATTCCAAATTCAACATTTAAAAATAAATTAAACGTTCAATTTAAACGACCAAAATTTCGGGTCATTACATTCCTCCCCCCTTAAAAGAATTTCATCCCCGAAATTGCTAAGGTAGGAAAAATGCTCCAAACCCATTTCTTTTCAAAACCCATTTGGTTAAAATTATGTAATTACCATTTCCTAAGTCTTTTACACTCACCCAAACCACTAATTCCTATTTATTCATCAAATTCCATTTTTCAAGATATAATTGCAAATCAAACTTAGTTAACAAAAAATTTCCAAAAATTTTCTAACACCCTAAATTTCCGAAATTTTTTGACAGAGTCTCCCTTGTACGGAGAGCCTTTTACAATATCACAAATATGATAAATATAATATACATCGACCCACACGGTCGGAAACACAATATATATATCAATATTTCTCTCATTTTTCGCTTTTAATGCGTAAGCGTTTATATTAGCGTTATTAAGCGAGTTCACTTAATTTATATGCAATTACGCAACCAAAATCTATCCTAACAGCTCCATGTACCTGTACTTACTCAAATGAAGCACATAAGTTTCATAACCATGAAATTTTCATAACATTCCATTCCTTTAACGAAATTAAACACATGTATAAAACAAACATATTATAACATGTATATTTCGAATGCGTAAACAAGTACAAGGTTCAAACATTCATTTATCCATTTCCAATCAATGTATATTCAATTTTAACTTAATTCACAATAAAGTCATTTGCATTCCATTCATATCCACATTCACTATATTCAAATCCAATTTATTTATCTCGGAATCATTCCATGTAAATCGATTCTCGAACAATTCGGCTCAGGTTTATGCACATGCATTTAATATTAATTTCACTTCCAACTTATATCACTTCTTTTCCATTCACTTTCATTTAATTCACATAGTGTTATTCACTTTATTTTATTGTGAACGACATTCCATTCCATGCTAATTTATTTATAAACCATTTCATAAAATTATCTCTGAGGTTTATTATAAACATTCCATACTGCTACTTAAGTTCATATTCAGCTTTATAACTTAAGTTCATACCCAATCTTATTCAGTCTATAGTCCAAAATCATATTCAATTCATTTACTCTTAAATTGAATTCATTTCTTATTATCAAATACTTAACCATTTTAACTTGGTCATACTTTTCCACTTTCTCAGTTTAATAAGTTATACAAACTTATTTATTCACATTTCCCTGAATTACCACTTAAGTTTACTCACATTCTATATTTATGACATATAGTTATAAAATCACTTCACAATTCATGTTTATATTCAATTTACTCAATTCCAATTCACCCTCCATTTAAAATTCAAAATTTTGAATTTCCATTCCTTTACCATAATATCAAACCATTTTAATTTTGGTTTTACCATTGCATTTCTCAATTCATAAGTTCAAGAACTTATTTACTTAAAATCTCATATTGCTTACTTGAGTCCATTCACATCTTATAATCATAACTCTAGATTGTATATATCACCTTTATAGCTTAAGGGTATCCATTCCATTCAATAATCATAACTTATAGTTATATAATCATTTTACATTTCAAATTTTATATTTAATTCAGTTCAAATTCAATTCAATTTTATTTAACTTATCTTAGGGTAAATTTCAACCCATATTATTCATTTTAACTTACTCAAGCTAAACTTTAATTCCAGGGTTAAAATTCACACTTTTCTTTCTTATCTATATCAAATCCAAATTATAAGTTCAATAACTGATTTTCTTCTGACTTCACAAATCATTTAAAAGGGAAATCCCAGAATTCAATCACCGGTTTTATTTCAAATCATTTTGAAATCATAAATATACATATATCCATTTTTGTATATCAAATCATACTTTTGGAATTTTAAAACAACTTAGTTTTGCCCAAAATAATTTCATTTTGGAATTTCTAAAACAAAACTTGTTTACCAGTTAAGTCCAAAGCAAATAATCATAGCCAATCACTACGGTAGTAATCCATCACTTAGAAACTCAAAAATGAACACTGATGATGCGACCGTCATCACCAGAATTATTTTCCAATGGCTGAAGTGAGTTTAGTGCTTTCTTACTTCCAAAATCCAATTTAAAATAATTTCTATTCAGAAATATCTCCAAAATAATACTCCATTTTTCTTCACAAATCACTTTGGAAAACATTTCCAAAATCTCTAAGATTTAAAAATTCCCAAATACTTAGTTCAAATTCATTTAAAACATTTCCCAAAATTTCTAGGATTTAAATTTTCCAAATTTTGGTTTGAATCCACTTTTAGTTACAGCTCATATGTATAATCATACTTATACAATTTCTATTTGGTTATATAACCCATTCCAAATTTTATAATCTTATTTAGATTATAATAATACAAACCAAACACTCCAAATATATACAATATAATAATTTCGGAGAAATATTTCTTTTATATGAAAATATAGTTTGGGTAAAATTATTTCATTTACCCTTTCAAAACAATACTGTGTCGGTTTACCATGTTTAAGAGTTTGAAAACCCCTATCGATATGGTTGTACTTCTCGTACCGACCAAAATTCATACACACTCAACCGATAAGTCAACGCAATATAAAATATTTTATATTCACTAACAAATGCGCACTCATATCTATTAATACACTCAAACTCATTCCAGGGTGCTACTGACCCTATCTCTAATGAGTAATCCCTACAAAAGCCTAGGTATATCATCAACCTAAGCACTGATACCACGTGTGACAACCCGACTTTTTGACCCTAGAAAATCGACATCAATACATTCACTGTATAGCATGCCAAATAATCGAGTGCCGAAAAGACAGATTGTTAGGGGAAAAGAAAGAAGGTAGAAGAAAGAAGAAACTAAACAAATACAGAATCTCACAGCGAACTGAATAATATATAATACCAATAGCTCTTTACACAAATCAAAACTGTAATATACATATCTCAAATCAGAGTACATAAATCAATAATTATCAGCCTGGACAGTTATAACAGTCTGTCCTCACAATTGCTGATAATTTCAAACAAACACTACAACGGAATAAACAAGTACAAGAATACGTCTCAGTCTCTAGCTCATCTACGGAGCTCCAAATAATCCAAATCTAAATCTGTAATATGCTCGGTCTGACCCGAGCATTATTATAAAATAATAATACATGGATCAATCTGGTAAACTAGCATGAGAAAACACACTCAATTTGATTTATTAAGTTATAAAACTTTTCAAAATAAAGATATCGTAAGACCACGCCACACAAAAATATGATGGGTTTTTACCTTACGATAACCAAAACATTTTTATAGAAAATCCAGTAATATTATAATAATGTCTAAGGGTCAAAATAATAATAATCAAGTAGCTGTGATGCTCGTGCTATGTATATCACAACAATACTATATATAAAATCAAAACTTGATAAGGCTCGTTCGCTAATTGTGTAGGATTTCCACGGAGGTGCCCTCAATATTTCAAGAACGGTCCTCCTGCACAAGGATTAAAGTTATCCTTCTGAAGCATCATACCAATCTAGCCGGGGTATTATAGGAAAAACATAATTGGTCTTGCTAAGACCGAGTGCATCTCCCTGGCATGCCAAAATCAACTAAAGATATTCTATTGCTAGAAAAGGAGCCGATTACACCCTATGGGTTTGCCAACCCTACTAGCCATGCCTTCTATCTTTGGTTTTAGTCATTTCCGCTGATGAGGCTACGTCAGGCGTTCCAACTTACGTATCGCTCCAAAATATATTATGGAATCCCACATGGACTCCACACGTTAACAGGTCACGGAATCACACTTGAATTCCATATCTCAATAGATCTTGGAATCTCACACAGATTCCCAAACTCCAACGAGTCACGGAACCACATATGGATTTCAACATCCTAAAACATAACGCATCTCCTCCATTTAACCGTATATGGTTTAAAAATAGGTCATGGTTTCGGAGTCACTCTTACGAGTACACTCTCCATTTCCTTGGTGCTCCAAAAACCATTCGTGGATTTCCGGAATGCTCAATACCAGTTCTTCAAGAAATAATCAAATAATAATAAGAGCAGGGATCACCCCCTAACCGTTTAAGTGGACAGTTCTCCTTATCATTTATCCTAGAAGAACAACGAGTTTATACGTACAGTATAGCACCTCGAACGGTAAGTGTACCATATAATTCCCGTGTTTCCCCATGATATTTCCAGAGTTAAAACCCCTCGGTGTTAAGTAGAAAATCGTTTCCTACCACCAAAATTAAGAAGGATTACATATTTGGGCCAAGATTTGATAGTCGGTTATTTAACTATTAAATAGACAAACATTCAACCATATATCACATTTCCCACCGAAATCACCAAGCCTCATTTAATTTGATTTCGATAAATCGAATCTTCTTATTTAAAACATTCATATTTATTTCATCTAAATAAGTATATTCACAAATCCTTTCTTTCAAAAATACTTGAAAACTCATTAAAATAGATATGGAAGTACCATTCGGTATCGACAATGGATCGTAGCTCGATAGTTGCGGCTCTATCCTAGAAAAACCAAACTTAGGCAATCTCTGCCTCCCGATTTCCATCATGCAATCAATCATAGATCGTAGTTTGCACAATGGTTACGTCGCTATCCCAGCGAAAACATCCCAAACTGTAGGCAATATCCGCCCTCGAATGACGCTATGAAAATATACCGTTACTTCCCAAAAATTATTTTATTTCATAAATATTTCCAAATCCATTTATAAACTCCTTTATAAATTTCAAAGTTAACTTAGAGGAATATTCTTTTACAAATTTTAAACCTTTCGTAAACTCCCTTTCCAAATTTCAAACCACCTTCACCTTTATAAACTCCTTTAACTAATTCTTCACATAAAGGATTTCTCTTATAAACCATTTATTTTCCCATTATAATAAATATTTCTTTTCAACATCACAAAAATATCTTAGCCATTTTTGATAATATAAAAATACTTTTAAAAACATTTTATTAATAATATAATCATTCAACCTTAAACATTTTAAAATTTAATAAAATTAACTAAATCAACCTTTGAATTGTATTATTACTGAAATAATTTTCTAGTTCTTAATAACTAATAATAATGAAAAATTTATTATCTTTAAACAAAATCAATTAAACAATGAATTTTAAAACATAATTAACTTACTAAGTAAATGATATTTTTTCAAAACATCCGTAAATAAAAATTTAAACAAAATAATTTGTATAATAATTATTAAATAAAATCTTTTACTTCAAATTATAAAATTTGAAGTTAAACAGAAACCATAACCTTTCCAATGTTATACCGAGGCTCGGAAATTCCAATGGTACTTATCAACTACCATTCAATTCAATTTTACTATCAAATTTAAATTACACACATTTACATAACAATCATATATGTAAATCAAATCCACACTTAACAACGAGTTGTTAACACATTAAATTTTCAATATAAATCTATTTACATTGAACAGTGTCCAAATTAATCAAATAGCAGAATAAAAATTGATTCTATTAACCAATTATTATTCAAAATCGAACTCCTTCATTCATATCCAACAGTGTTTATTTGGCCAAATATATCGCACCAATATATATTTCAATTCAATTTACGTTATAATTTAACAACGAAATTTTTAAACAATCCATTTATCAATTTCACACATACATGATCAAATACTGGAAATAAGCTTAAAAACAACATAAACAGTTTAACAGCAATTCGAGTTGCTATATCGTCACCCTAGATCCGGTTGAACCAGTCTAATAGTATTTCAAGATGCTATATCGTCATCCTAAATTAACTTCAACAATCTCCAATTCCAACAATCCAAAACAGCATAAATAATTTTTTTTTGGTATAAAACATTACTGATTAACCAAATGAGTGAGTTTAACTCACCTTGAGTTTTCAATTTTGCCAAACGTTCCAATTTTAAATTAAATCGAACGACATTCAATTCAACATATAATTTTAGCTATTCTCAATCGTCTCCAAATCAGTTTTAGGATGTAGTGCTCATCGCCACGATTCCATCACCGCTTGTTTCGTCTCAATCGGACCTCGTATGTGAAAGATATACAATTTATAAGAATTCACGAATATATATATAAATAAATTACACCTTTTTTATATTTTCTAAACCAGAAGAAAATTTGGGTCGTTCATATCAAAACCCTCAGATCCAGGCCGCCAATTCCTTTTCTCCTTCGTTCCCAATTACACGCACGTGAAACCTACTCGCCGCCGTATATAAGTTGGTCGCCGTTCCTTTTTCTGATAACTGGAACTCGATCGAGTTGCCCCACGATGACGACACGAACGCCGTGCACCACCAGCCCATCTCCGACCCTCCCTATCCTCGCTGATGACCAGAAAACGTGCTCGAATGATGGCTAGAATGCAGCTAAAATTCGTCACCGTCGATGAGCTTTAGGCGATTGTAGCCATATGGATGGATAGATCTCTCCAACCCCTATGATTTTCTAGTTGGATGTTTTGTCTAAGTGTTGATGGATCGAGGGGAAAACGAGGAGGAAGTTTTGAACACTTCTAACCATTTAAACATTAGTGGTGGCCATCAGTTTAGGGTTAGGGTTAGAGGGCTTAGGGGGGGTATATATACATATATAATTAACTTTTTAAAAACCCTGTTCACACTTGACTTTTCTCGATCTCCAAACGAAGCGTGCCGCCTGACGTTTATAATGTTATACCCCTATTCTAAACATGATGGAACATGTTTTGAAAGCCAATTCCAAAGTATGCGGGAGTTACGGATTTAAACGACTGATTTGAAATTAAATTCCTTAAATTAATTTATGCGCGTTTTCAACTCCGACGAGAAAATAATAAATCTGATTGCTATGAAATTTGAAATCCAATAATAATACACTATTATGGATCCAATGGAACTAGTTTCGTTGAAATCCGAGACTGTTCCCCGAAAGGCTATTTTAACATGTCGATTAAATCAAGCGATTTTCAAAATCGACGAAATTACTTGAAATTCCAATTTTAAAAATCTTACCAAATCAATTAGAATTCAAATTAAATTTATATTCATCTTAAAAATTATTCCGATTCATATTAAATCACAAATTCAATTATTTACACTATTCCAAATACTAAATTTCACTATTAATTAATATATAAAATTTCAAATTTTAATTTTTCGACTTTTAATCCCATTCAAAAGTCCACTATCATTACTCTAATTCAAATAGAGGTTAAATCAACTTAGAAATCATTTCTGTTCACATTTAACTCCAGATTCACATATTTACCCAATTTCAAATATTAAATTACTATTCACCAAATTCATTTAATCGCTATATATTGAAATTTTAAACCATTTCACTAATTCATCCAAAATCTCCATATTCAAAATAAATTAATATTCCAAATTCAACATTTAAAAATAAATTAAATGTTCAAAACCAAACGACCAAAATTCCGGGTCGTTACAAACATCATCTCGGTTGACAACTGGCCAGTAATACCCATAACGGAGTATTTTCTATGCTAGGGTTTGCCTCCCAGTGTGATCGCCACGTTCCCCTTTATGAACTTCCCTTAGGACTCGTTTTATTTCATCATAAGCAATACACACGAGCAAGGGAACGGAAAAACCCTTTCTATACATAATTTCTTCCTGAATGAAATATCGTGAAACTTTGCGGAGGATTTATCATCTTTCATTCCTCCATTCGAAAGGATCCCCTATAGCAAATAATCTTTAATTGGAGTCATCCATGACTCCTTCTCAAGCTTCGTCTCTAGTACCCAGTCAATGTCCATCTGGTTTATGCTCAGAGCATCTAATACTTCAACCAAAACCAAGCCCATTTGTTGTGCATCTCTGATGCTAGCAAACTTTGCCAGTGAATTGGCCCCTTCTTTCTGATCTCGGGGAATGTGCATGATGTCATAATACTCAAAGCTCAGTCAATAACTCTTGGACTCGGATAAGGTATGGAGCGAGTCATTGTCCTTTAGCCTGGTAACCTCCCTTGACTTGGTATACCACCAACTAGGAACCGCAAAAGATTTAAAGAGATTTTATTCCCAATTCTCTGGCAATTTTAAGTCCAGCAATCAGAGCTTCATATTCGGCTCCGTTATTCATTACAGGAAAGCCAAGCTTCAAAGCGTAGAAAATTAATCGATCCTCCGGAGTTACTAGTACAACTTCACTCTAGAACAACGACTAGTAGAGGCTCCATCCGTATACATTTTCCATCGGATGGTAGGGGCTTCACTGCTCTCTGGAAGATCATCCTATGAAGTGAGCTCAGCTATACAGTCTGCTAATGCCTTTCCGTGGATGGCTCTCCAAGAGAGATAGTAATGTCAAGTTGGCTCAACTCAATCTTCCACTTGAGTAACCTTCTAGACGTCTCAGGTTGCTGTAGGACCTATCCTAACGGCTGGTCCATGTAAACGTTGATGGGATGAGCCTAAAAATACGGACGGAGCCTTTATGACAGAATCAACATGTAGTATGCCAATTTCTCTAATCTTCGGATGGTTCCTTTCAGCTCATGTCAATCGCTCACTAAGGTAATAGACCGGTCTCTGGATTTGATTCTCCTCGCTAAGTAGTACGACACTTATGGTATGTACCAACACGGCCAAGTAGATATACAAATCTTCATGATCCACCAGATTTGACAAGATGGGAGGTCTCTTTAAGTGGTTCACCAGAGCTTGGAATGCATCCTCACACTCGTGTATCCATTAAAAGTTCCTTTTCCCTTTTCTAATCAAGTCGAAGAACAGAATGCATTTATTAGTTGCTTTGGAATTAAACCGACTCAGGGCGGCAACTTTCCCATTTAGGCTCTATACTTGTTTGATAATCTTTGGCACTTTGGTGTTGCGAATAATCTTTCGGGATTAGCTTTGATGCTGTGAGAACTGATGATGAAACCCAAGAACTTTTTCGATGCAACGCCAAAAGAACATTTCAGAGGATCGATCCTCATTTTGTAATATCCGAGGATGTCGAACATTTCTGCTAAGTTTCTAATGTAGTCGCTTGATCGTCGTGACTTCACAAGCATATCATCCACATATACCTCATTCATCTTTCCAGTCCGACCTTTAAACATTCAGTTAACTAGACATTGATAGGTTGCTCCAACATTCTTCAATCCAAATGACATTACCAAATAGCAGTACAATCCAACGTCGATAATAAAATGGGTGTGCTCCTGGTTGGGGATGTGCATTGGTATTTGATTATATCCAGAGTACACATCCATGAAAGATAGCAATTCGTGTTCTGCAGTAGAGTCCACTAGCTGGTTAATTCTCGGAAGGGGAAAACTTTCTTTTGGGCATGCCTTGTTTAAATCCAAATAGTCAACGCACAACTGCCGTTTTCCAATCGCCTTTCTCACAAGTACAGGATTTGTAACACCCAACCTCAAGACCAATATTATCCAAGAGTATTACAGAACTGTCAGATAATACGGAGAATAAGGCATATGAGGTACACACATGAATATTCTCTTAGACTAACACTAGTACGTATTAAAACATCACGCAAATATCTCTCCTATACGTACGCAGTATCCATGCAAAACAATAAACATGTATGCCTCCAAGAAGAATATTACATAAAATATAGTACATCATAAAAAACACAGAGTCAAACGTAGTGATAGTATGTAATTCAATAATATATAAAGTATATCTAATATACATTACAAGAATATACATACATGGAATCATTAAATACACAGATAGTAAACTATAGTGCCACAACTTGGTCCCCTCTGTGCCCACAACTCAAACTGGTCTCTGTCCTTGTACCTGAAATGTCTTGGACTGACACGAGTATTATAAAATAACACGCGGGTCAGACTATGTCTAATCAAGGATCATAAATAAGGATAATAGTGAATACTAAAAATAACAATATGATATCACACTCAAAGAGATTCAAATCATCAACTAGCACGTCAAGTTAGACAAATAAGTATAGAAATGTATGTCCGAGATATCAATATAACATTGTAGATATTTATCAAGGCATCACGTCTCTTAAATAACTCAATTCCATATAGAACAATCAACATTAATATCAAAGATGTCATCACCTATATAGAATACATCAAATTGGAAAATCACAGAATCAATACAAATGGGTAAATCATACATATTCAGAAATTAGCATCAATTCCAAAATAATCAGTAATTATTTTACATTTTAATGATTTTAATATCAATTCCAAATATGTATGATTTTATCAATTTAATGATTTTAATCTCATATTATAAGAGGCATCCTCATATTACATTCAAAATAATATGAGGATGCCTCTTATCAATTTACATGTAAAATAATTAAAATATCAATTCCAAATATGTATGATTTTAATCTCATATTATCAGAAATTAGCATTAATTCCAAAAATCATATAAGAGACGTAATATCAATCTCATATTATAAAATATCAATATCAATCAATAAAATCAATAACAAAGATTTGAGGCAGCTCATAACAATGTCGCAATGTGCAAAATCATATATCTTGACCCACAACCCTTGGAGAGGCAAAACTCTTGACTGAAAGGTCTAAGAGATAGAAACAACAAATAAGTAATAGGTAGGACATCTGCCTGAGAAGGATATAGGGTTGACTATACTCTGGACACAGTCTCAGGTATAATCTCAGCCATACATAATATATGTCTATCTACAATCAACATACATACACCTACGCCAGAACCAGACGGGAGACCGATAGCACGTCTGCTTGCCCCAAAAGCCACATGTGGTCCATATGACATGTATCCTACACTCATTGGTTACCATTATCTCTTCCCTCTTGATATCGTGACAATGATCCACCATAGGCTCGACAATACGTTGCCTCTTTGGCCACGACTACCGACATGTGCCCTTATGGTAACTGACCGCTGGCCCATGGGACACAAAGGGCAACCAATACAATTCTCGTGATGTGCATCAGATAACATAAACAACAATGGTGTCGCGGACCTGGGGCTCGACCATACGATCAGGCCGCTAGAATGGATATTGGCCAATCCGGTTCACTCGCGAAACATAAAGGGAGTTGGACAAAGGTAGACAGACACATAATGTACACAACATGTGACTAACTAGTAGCCACTATACGTGCTCACCGCAACGAGTCACTCACGCACTACATACCCCCGTATGAGTGTCGTCCACGAGCAAAGAATAACTGAATAAATAACACAATGGTGTCCTATACCACCGCGTGTTACTAGTCCATTTATTCAGTGCTCATATATCACACTCGCCTTTCTTTATTCTATATAACGAGTTCAAAGAATAACAGAAAAAGTGTTACCGAAAGTCTCATACCAGACGACATCGCTAAACCATTTATTCTAATTTCTCGTCACACAGAATACATATTAATAAACCAAATCAAAATGATGTCATCACCGTATTATATTAAAACACTAAACAACTCATTATCAACGGTGTATCACTTATGTTGTCGGAATCAACAATAAGAAGATAAGAAATCAGAAACTAGAAACTAATGTAGAAAGAAAGATTATTCAATTAAATAAATAATACAATAAATACTTTATAATAAAACATTCGAAACATATAAAAAAATTATACAATAAAATAAATACTAGTAAATGAATAATAAATGTATATATCCTAGAATTAATTGAATAATTAACTTAATCGAAATCAACAGGATCAATATAGAAAAGAAAAGAGTTGGAAAACATAGAAAACCAACATATGAGATTATTCTAAAATAAACAAATATATAGCAATCTAATATAGTATTTAAATATATTATTAATTACCCATATTTATCTATTGGTTCATTTTACATTTTAATATTATATTATATATAAAAATAATTGTATATCAGTACGTTGCCCATACTTTCGTTTATATAACAGAAAGGAAACATGCATTTCATTAAGTAATATATATACGTTTAAATATGAAAACCAAGAAACCTAGCACGCCTTGTTTAAAATAAAGTCAGCACACAACTTGCAAATGGAAAGTTAACATTCTCCGGTTTATATATATATTAAGCAGACACAAAATCTTTAATTGTAATGAACAGTACATACATAATAACCTTTGCATATTCACTCAATAAGCACATTATACCACCCAATCCAATACGCAGATATACATACTCATCACAATATACTGCATAGGTATATACGCATGCATATTTTCACACTCCTGCACTTACAAGAACCCAATTGTTCATATATAAAGGTTTATAGCAGCAGGTATAAGCACAAAACACACGTATGTATAAAAATATGTATAGGCATAAGAATAAAATCCTAAAATACATCAAAGATTAGAAAGCTAATGGAATATATATAAAGAAGAAGAAAACTTTGATTTTAGTAAAAGAATACTCTCATTAAAACCAAAAATCTGTTGAACATAACATGAGATTAAACGTGAGATAAAATTATAGTTGTTTGCATCAGCCAACAATTTAGTATAACAAAATCAGAGCAAAGAAAATACGAGTATATATAAGGAAAACCATTCAACAATAGCATTTCTGGCAATTCACAGTGGACTGTACAATAGGCGAGAAGCGTCTCTGGCTGCCATTGTTGACTTGCAGCTCGAGCACTAATTAAAACTGAGTATCACTGAAACATGAAGCATGCATGAATTGAAGTTGAGCCAATGCTAGTTCCTAATTTCTGTTGTCTAGAAATGGTTGTAACGATTTTGAGGCATGAAGGTAGCAAGTTGAAAGCTGAACAATGGTGAATTTGTGTGAAATTCTATGTATTTTCAAATGACGTAAATACCAAGACTTTTGCAAACTAATATAGCTTAGAATATTGTTTAATTAGCCATTGCTTTTGTCAATATAGAACAATGTTCATTGGCACATGCGCACCAAATACATACGTACACAAAAATAAAAAATAACATACACAGAATCATACATACACATGCAAATTATGAAACAGAGAGAAGTATACTTTTGATGCAGCGCGAAATCGAAATAAGGAAATTACCTTATGTCGCGAAGAAGAAGAAGCAGCCGATCCCCTAGGCCGCGAACGCGAGCTTCCAGCGTCCCTAAATCGCGAAGCCCAGCTAGGTCGCAAGTCGCCTCCCTCCCTAAGTCGCGAACAACCTCCACGACCTAACGCCAGCCTAATTCGCGAGCGACCTAAACCTAAGTCTCGAAGCTCCATCAAAACCCGACCTAAACTTAAGTCGCGAGCAACTTCGTTTCCGCTAAGTCGTAGTTCGCTCCTCCTCCTACAGTATATATTTTGATGTGGAGGATTCTTCATGATGGTTTGCCACTGGACGAGAACCTCCAAAAAATCGGCGTCCCTTTCGTCTCCCGTTGTAATTGCTGCGGCAACGGGGAATCAGAATCCTTGAATCATTTGTTCTTTGATGGGTTCTCGGTCAGATCGTGCTGGAATTACTTCGGAAACCTTCTTTGTGTTAGTCGGGTGGCCTGCTCGCCATCTGATCTCCGTAGGTCCTGGTGGTCTGGGAATGCTGGTAAATCTCTTCGTTCTATCGTTTTCCGTTTGATTCCCTGTCTCATCTGCTGGCACCTCTGGTGCGCGCGGAACAAGGCAATATTCGATAGTACTCGTATGGACCCTCCATCTATTATTCGGTGTGTGAGGAAAGACGTCTTCCTTGCTTTCCGTGGTAGACCTTTCAAGGACCGTTTGAGCTCCCGATCGGAGCATTTGGTCGGTCTACTCTCTATTTCGTGTGATTTGTCTCACGCTAGACTGGGAGTAGGTTGAACTTCGCAATGGAGCGCTGGCCTTCACCCAACGCTCACTTCCCCTCCCCCCTTTATTGTTGGTGTTTAACGTTGTTGCTTAGTTTTCCAGATTCAGATTTTTCTGGCTTCTTCATTGGTCCGGTTTGAGCTTTGGTTGTCTGGTTTCGGGGCCTGGCTCTCCTTTCTTCACTATTTCTTTGTGGTTCGGTATGGTTGTATGGCTACTTCGTGCATCTTTTCTGGGCGCCTTATTTCCGTCGCCAAGTGCACAATTTCTAGGAGTATGCTTTCCTTAGATTGGCTGGCGCTGTGGTTTCTAGATTGCTGTATTTATGGTTTGACTTGGTGGTCTGGCCTTTTCCTTTGGATCAAGGCGGGTTAGTGATTGGTGGTGGATCTATTATCCTATTTCCTCTTCTGTCCTAGGCTGGTTTTGTCTCTGATAGCTGTGGTTCTTCGCCCCTGTTTTTTTGGTTCCTTAGTTTCATCTGCTATTCTGCGGTTTTGGTTTTGGGAGGCTTTCGTCCTTCTGTTGTTTCGTTATTTCTTTGTGAGCCATTGGAGAAAGGCGTTTTTTCTCCTATTGTTATAAAATTTTCTTTTTAAAAAAAAAGCCTTCCAGAACCCTATGTCGCAAATTCCGAGACTAGGTCGCGAACGACCTAATTGATGTCGCGGACGACCTAATTGTACGTCGCGCTCCAGCTAAGTCGTAGGTCGCTCCGCCTCCAGTGATGCCGCATTCCTTTTGTCGAGAAGTTTAGGTCGCCGATGAATTGTAAGTCGCGAACTTCTTTAGGTCGTGAGATTTTCTTAAGTCGTTGCTGTATTTGTTTGCTAGGTCGCTATTGTATAGGTCGTACTTTCTTATGTCGTCTGTATAAAGTGTTGTTGAGTCGTTTGTACTGTTAGCTTGTTTTTCGTTAAGTGTTGTAATATTTCTTTGTTTTTAAGTCGCAAATATTAGGTCGTTCACGACCTATGAGTTGTGTTGTAAGTGTTGTGTTGTAAGCCTATAAATAGGCCGAGTGGATCATTTGTAATGGTTGTTGATTTTGAATAAAATTCTTGTTTGTTAGCTTTGTGCTTTCAATTAAAATCGGTAGTTGAGTGTATCTCCTATCTCCACCTTCGACATTCGAGTGCGCTCGAATTTTCGATCGTTGAAGCCAATTCGCGGAATCAAGTGCGCTTGATCAACGCTCGAAGAATTGTAGATCTCTCTTCGCGGTATCATGCGCGATCAACGTGTCAGAGATAGCTAGAATTTGGCATCTTCAGATCAACGAATTTGGGCATTTCAGTATTTCTCAATCCACCGATTGCTACTTTCATCGTATCATCAATTTTTGTATTCCGCCGCTGCGTCATTTGGTATCAGAGCTAGACTTAGCCAATCATAGCTAAGCCGAGTCTTGGAGCCAAGGAGAAGAGTTTGTATTGAAGTGTTGAAGTGTAGATCCGAGCTAGTTGAAGGCCGTGCATCACTTTTGTAAGATCAATCATGCATCCGAGAAGAGGTAATCGTCATCAGAATATTACCGATGTGTATAGAAGAGAAGATGCTAAGGCAATAGAGCAACGAATTAGTGATAACCTCTAAGAGAAGTTCAATAAAGGTTTTGGAAAGTTGGAGAAGTTGATGATGGATTTGAATCAAAGTCAAAGAGGAAGGACACCAGTCTTGAACCATGGAGGAAACAGAGTTTCGCCATCGGTTACGGAAGCAAGGAGGGTGTCGCCACAAATTTATCAAGATAAAAGGGAATCATCAATTTCAATGAGACGAGATCACCATGGGGAAGAGAAAAGAAGTCAACATGGGTTGGACGATAAACCATGTCGTGATGTCAAAAGATTAAGTAGAAGAGACTTGCATGATCATAGAGACATACGTGGTCATAGAGACGAAGGGTGTCATTTGCCCAAACACGAGAATGATTCTATTTGGCTAAGGAACAATATTTTTCAGTCTACCTGTACTATCTTGGGAAAGGCTTGTAAATTCGTTATTGATACGGGAAGTTACGATAACCTTATTTCTGAAGAAGCCGTTATGAAGTTGGGGCTGAAGACTGAAAAACACCCTAGACCATATAAACTGGCATGGATAAAGGAAGGGAAAGAAGTGATAGTGGGAAGACGAGCATTGATTAAATTTTCTATTGGGAAAAAGTACAAAGATGATATATGGTGTGATGTGGTTGATATGGATGTGTGTCACCTACTATTGGGAAGTCCATGGCAGTATGATAGAGCTGTACAACATAATAGTCACGCCAACAGCTATAGTTTCATGTTCGAAGGAACCAAAATTACCTTAGTTCTTAAGAAGCGTGAACAGAGTGACCGCAAGCCAGAGAAGAAGGAGGAAGTAACTAATTTAATATCTCCGAAAGAATTTGTTGAAGAAGTGAAAGATAGTGTTGAAGTAGAAGACAAAGTAGACTCTTCTCAAACCGCGAAGTTGGAAGACTCTAAAGTTGATTACTCACAATCCGCGAAGTTAGGTACAGATGAAGTTGATGTTTTTCAACCAACAAAGCACGATGAACGTAAAGTTGAGAATGTACAACCAGCAAAGTTCAATGAGGATGAAGGAAATGTGTCAAGAGATGAAGGGGATAATTTATCAGTGAAGAAGGTGGATTCGATTAGTCTATTATCTACAGAAAAGTTTGTTAAAGAATTGGAGGATAGAGCGGAAGTGTTTATGTTGAATAGGAATGAAACCAGTAAAGATCTCGAGACTCCTGAGGAGGATGAGCCAGTGGTAAATGAATTCGAAGATGTACTCCCTGTAGAGTTGACCAAGGAGGTACCGCCACTGAGGGACAAACAATATCATGTTGATCAAATACCAGATGTTATTGTTCCACATAGACCACGTTATCATATGTGTCCGACGGAGCAGGAAGAGTTGAGAAAACTGGTTGATGGGTTGCTAGTTGAAGGAAGTCAGTTGTCTACTACAGATTGCAGTTGGCAAAGAAATTTTATCAGAGACTTACATGTAGGCAGACACTTGAGCTGTGATCGTACTGTGCAGCTAATCTCAAAATCTTATTTTGAATCGTCACTGAGGCAGGAAGTTGAAAGGTCAGTTCAGCAAAGTCATAATCAACAAGTTTCAAAGAAGACCACGACAAATGCGAGTTTATGTATGCCGTTGCATGTACAGGCTAAATTACGGGAGGATGTTAGTGTGGACTTTGTTTTGGGATTACCGCAAACACAATATGGCAATGATTCTCTTCATATGTTGGTTAACCGGTTTTCAAAATTGGTACATTCCATTGCCTATAAGAAGACTGCAGAGGCCGTTAATGTCGTTCGGTTATGTTCCAGAAAGGTCTATCGATTTCATGGATTACATGGGTCTATTGTTTCGAATAGAAATACTTGTTTTCTGAACCAAATCTGGATGAGTCTATGGAAAATGGCTGGGAATGAGTTGAAACCTAGTAACGCTGAGCATACACAGACAGATAGACAAGCTGAAGTTGTGAACAGATCCCTAGGTAATCTATTGCGATGCCTCGTGGATGATAATTTGAAAAGTTGGGATTCGAAGTTATGTCAAGCAGAGTATGCACACAACCGCACAGTTAATCATAACACTGGGTTCAGTCCAGTCCAGGCTGTTTATTCAACAATCTCTAAAAGAACGTTAGATTTATCAACAGTGCCACCGCAGAGAGGGGTGATTAAACGGATTAATGTTTTTGTGAATGAGTTGCGAGGATGCTACAAAGTTGTACGGGAACGATTTCATAAGGCAACTGAGAAATATAAGCAATCAGCAAAGATTAAGCAACGAAGCATTGAATGCAAGGAAGGAGATTTTATGTATGCAGTGTTTACCAATGATCGATTTCTTTTTGGAACCTACAACAAGCTAGAAGCTAGAAGGAATGGTCATTTAAAAGTCGTGAAGGGAATTAACGAGAATGTTTATAAATTGAGTTTACCGGATCATTTTCCTATTGCCAACGTTGACAATATCAAACACTTGGTTCCATTTCACGAGGATAAGAGTGTCAAAGAAGAAGAAACTTTAAATTCGAGGACGAATTTTTCTCAACCAGGGGAGGATGATGCAGCGCGAAATCAAAATAAGGAAATTACCTTATGTCGCGAAGAAGAAGAAGCGGCCGATCCCCTAGGTCGCGAACGCGAGCTTCCAGCGTCCCTAAATCGCGAAGCCCAGCTAGGTCGCAAGTCGCCTCCCTCCCTAAGTCGCGAACAACCTCAACGACCTAACGCCAGCCTAATTCGCGAGCGACCTAAACCTAAGTCGCGAAGCTCCATCAAAACCGACCTAAACTTAAGTCGCGAGCAACTTCGTTTCCGCTAAGTCGTAGTTCGCTCCTCCTCCTACAGTCGAACGAGACTAGGTCGCGAACAAGCCTTCCAGAACCCTATGTCGCAAATTCCGAGACTAGGTCGCGAACGACCTAATTGATGTCGCGGACGACCTAATTGTACGTCGCGCTCCATCTAAGTCGTAGGTCGCTCCGCCTCCAGTGATGCCGCATTCCTTATGTCGAGAAGTTTAGGTCGCCGATGAATTGTAAGTCGCGAACTTCTTTAGGCCGCGAGATTTTCTTAAGTCGTTGCTGTATTTGTTTGCTAGGTCGCTATTGTATAGGTCGTACTTTCTTATGTCGTCTGTATAAAGTGTTGTTGAGTCGTTTGTACTGTTAGCTTGTTTTTCGTTAAGTGTTGTAATATTTCTTTGTTTTTAAGTCGCAAATATTAGGTCGTTCACAACCTATGAGTTGTGTTGTAAGTGTTGTGTTGTAAGCCTATAAATAGGCCGAGTGGATCATTTGTAATGGTTGTTGATTTTGAATAAAATTCTTGTTTGTTAGCTTTGTGCTTTCAATTAAAATCGGTAGTTGAGTGTATCTCCTATCTCCACCTTCGACATTCGAGTGCGCTCGAATTTTCGATCGTTGAAGCCAATTCGCGGAATCAAGTGCGCTTGATCAACGCTCGAAGAATTGTAGATCTCTCTTCGCGGTATCGTGCGCGATCAACGTGTCAGAGATAGCTAGAATTCGGCATCTTCAGATCAACGAATTTGGGCATTTCAGTATTTCTCAATCCACCGATTGCTACTTTCATCGTATCATCAATTTTTGTATTCCGCCGCTGCGTCAACTTTAGTCTTTTATAGTTTATCGTCCTTTCTTACTTCGCATTTGTTTCAAATAATCTAACTCTTATAAGGAGTGGGTGGAGTATCAAATTAGCTCCAAGTTGCATGCATGTGTGTGTAGAAGCAACAAAAAGCTGGTGGATAGCAAATGAAGTACAAGTTATAAAAGCATGTCATTGCGCAATATATACATCCCATGTTATTAGGTGATGTAGAGCGATCTGCCAATTCATCAGAATGGAATCGTTCAAGATCCTTAGGTCGCTCACGACCTAGTGAAACCTTAGGTTGCTCACGACCTAGTGAAGGTCGCTCACGAGTTAATGGAATCAGTGTTAAGTCATGCAAGCAACTAAGCGAGTTAAGCGAACCAACATTAGGTCACTCCGACCTTTCGAATATGGACTATTTCGAGTTACGACCTAAGTTAGGTCGCGGAAAGATAGGTCGCTCGATCTTATGTCGCTGGAAAGATAGGTCGCTGGATGTTAGGTCGCTAGAAGATAGATCGCGTGAAGGGTCTTGAAGCTGGATTGATTTTGTTGCCGCTATTCTTTAGGTCGCTCGAGCGAGCTAACGACCTTATGTCACATATGCTGCTTTGACTTAAGTCGCATGGAGCTTAGGTCACGTGTGTTGTATTTTAGGTCGTTATGTGTAAATATGTTAAGTCGCATGTGTTGTAATTTTCTTATGTTTGTTAAGTCTTAGGTCGTACCTGGTTAGGTCGGCCGTGTGTAACTAGGTCGTTTCTTTGTTGTAACGTGTATGTTGTTAGGTCGTTGATCTTTTAGGTCGTTGGCGACCTATGTTAGGTCGGTGAAGGCTTTGTGATGTGTTGTGTTGTAATGTTTAGGTTGCAGGTGTTAGGTCGTCCATGACCTATGTGTTGGTGTTGAGTCGTGTGAGATGTAAGCCTATAAATAGGCGGGTTGTGTCATTTGTAAGGATTGATTGATTTTGAATAAAACTTTGTTTGAGAGCTTTGTGCCTCTTCTTAAATTGGTAGTTGAGTGTGATCTCCTATCTCCACTTTCGGTATTCGAGTGCGCTCGAATCAACGACTGCTGAAGCCGATTCACGGAATCTAGTTCGCTAGATCAACGTACGAAGAATCGTAGATCTTCCTTCACGGCATCGTGCGCGATCAACGTGACGAAGATAGCTAGAATCCGGTATCTTTGGATCAACAGATTTGGGCCTTTGGTATCTTTCAATCCACCGATTGCTACTTTCACCGTTTCATACATTTTCATTTAACCGCTGCTGCATCATTTTGTATCAGAGCTATACTTAGCCAATCATAGCTAAGCCGAGTCTTGGAGCCAATTCTTATAGAAGAGTTTGAGGAGTTAGTGAAGCCGAGCTACATCAAGCGAAGCCGAGCTAAGTGAAGTTTTTGAGCCGTGCATAGTTGTTCATTTATAAGTCAAGGCCGAGAGTTGAAGTTTGATAATGCCGCCGAGAAGAGCTAATCGCCATCAGAATGTTGAAGCGTTGTATAGAAGAAGCCGAGCAAATGGAACAACGCATCAATGAAAAGTTTGATGAAGGCATTGGGAAGTTAGAGAAACTGATGAATGACATGAATCAAAGTCGAAGGAGGAGATCACCAGTCTCGAACCATGGAGGAAACAGAGTTTCACCATCGGTTACGGAAGAGAGGAGGGTGTCGCCGCAATCTTATCGAGAAAGAAGAGAATCTTTAGTTTCATTGAGAAGAGAACATCATGAGTATAGAGATGAAGAGAGAAGAACTCCACGTGAGTTTGAACATGAACCATACCGTAATGATGAAAGACAGAAGAGCAATTGACTACTAGATTTGTTGGAGGGTTGAGAATGCAGATTCAAGATATGGTGAATATGTTTGATCCCAGATCTGTTGCTGAAGCACATCAAAAGGCTCTAGCTTGGGAGAAGCAAGGTAAGAGAGGTGGTGGTGTGTTTACCAATTCCAACAATCCAATGAAAGAGGCTAGTAGCAATGCAAATGTTTCAAAGGCTGTTGCAAAACCGGTTGTTAATGAAGTTGCTAAGACCAGGATCAATAGTGGTATCAAATGTTTCAATTGTCAGGAGATTGGTCACAAAAGCCATGAATGTCCAAAGCCAAAGAAGCGAGTGATGGTTGCTGAGGCAGAGGATGAGGAGGTAGAAGCTGAATGTTCTAATTCACTACATGATGAGGAGGAAGAAAATGTGTCGGGAGATGAAGGATATTCATTAATGGTGAAGAGTGGTTATCATCAAATTCGAATTAGACCAGGAGACGAATGGAAGACGTCATTCAAGACAAGAGAGGGGTTGTATGAATGGCTGGTTATGCCGTTTGGTCTTTCGAATGCACCTAGTACATTTATGCGGGTGATGAATCAGATCTTTAGACCATTTATTGGGAAATTCGTGGTGGTGTATTTTGATGATATACTGATATATAGTGGAAGCGCAGAAGAACATTTGCAACATCTGAGAGAAGTGTTGATGATATTGCGACAGGAACAATTTTATGCTGCAACGAAGAAATGCGTGTTCATGACGCATAGTGTTTTATTTTTGGGATATGTTATTTCAGAAGGAGGTATATAGGTGGATCGGAATAAAGTTGAAGCGATCAGAATTTGGCCACAACCCAAGACGATAACAGAAGTCAGAAGTTTTCATGGTTTAGCATCATTCTACCGAAGATTTATTCCACACTTCAGTAGCGTGATGGCACCAGTTACTGATTGTATGAAGGGGAAGCAGTTTACATGGTCAGAGGAAGCAGGATTTGCTTTTGAGCGAATCAAGGAACTTTTGACGTCAACACCAATTCTAGTATTACCAGATTTTCAGTTGTTGTTTGAGTTACATACTGATGCATCTAAGGTTGGGATTGGAGGAGTGTTGAGTCAGAAAGGACGACCTATTGCATATTTCAGTGAGAAGCTATCGGGAGCAAAGATGAGATATAATACTTATGATGTAGAGTTTTATGCTATTGTGCAAGCCATCAAACATTGGAGACATTACTTGTTTCACAAGGAGTTTGTACTATACACTGATCATGAAGTGTTGAAGCATTTATAGGGGCAGGACAAAATTGCAGCCAGGGATGCTTTGTGGATCGCATACCTGCAACAATTTACATTTGTGGTGAAGCATAAGTCGGGAATTACGAACCGAGTGGCAGATGCACTGAGTCGAAGGAATCATTTGTTGACTACAATGAAAGTTGAGGTGAAAGGGTTTGATGTATTGCCAGAATTATTTGTTGATGATTCTTACTTTGCGAAGTTTGTAGATGAAGTCAAGGAGGGAAAGACGGATGAATTTGTATTGGTGAATGGTTTTCTTTTTAAAGGGAATCGATTATGTATACCAGAGTGCAGCTTACGAATGAAGATTGTGAAGGAGTTGCATGAGGAAGGTCATGTGGGTAGAGATCGTACTTTGCAGTTGATTTCTGAATCATATTTTTGGCCGACAATGCGAAAAGAAGTTGAGAGATTTGTGGAGAGATGCCATATCTGTCAAGTTTCAAAGGGAACCGCTACAAATGCAGGATTGTATATGCCATTACCTGTGCCTACTCGACCATGGGTTGATATCAGCATGGATTTTGTTTTGGGGTTACCAAGAACTCAGCGTGGGAATGATTCCATATATGTGGTGGTAGATAGATTTTCCAAAATGGCGCATTTCATAGCTTGTAAGAAGACAGCTGACGCCGTCCATGTTGCTCAATTATTCTTTAAAGAGGTGTATCGATTACATGGGCTACCTGAATCTATTGTTTCTGATCGGGATACTAGATTTCTAAGCCATTTTTGGTTAAGTTTGTGGAAGATGGTTGGAACAAAGCTGAACTTTAGTAGCGCCTATCATCCGCAAACTGATGGGCAAACAGAAGTGGTGAATAGATCGTTGGGAAATTTGTTGAGATGTCTTGTGAAAGATAATTTGAAGAGTTGGGATATGAAGTTGTGTCAGGCGGAATTTGCACATAATCATGCTGTTAATCGAAGTACTGGTTTCAGTCCATTTCAAGTTGTATATTCAGCAATTCCGAAGGGACCGTTAGATTTGACGACCGTGCCATCTCAAAAGGGAGTTGTTAAGCGAGCTTGTGATTTTGTGACTGATCTGCAGGAGTGCCACAGAACTGTGCATGAACGATTGCTTGCATCAAATGAGAAGTATAAACAACTGGCAGATAAAAGGCGAAGGAGTGTGAATTTCAGAGAAGGTGATTTGGTTTACGCCGTGTTGACAAAAGATCGTTTTCCAGTGGGAACATACAATAAGTTGAAAGCTCGTAAAATTGGTCCAGTAGAAATTTTGAAGAAGATTAATGATAATGCGTATCAGTTGAAATTGCCAGAGCATATTCACACTGCAGACGTTTTCAACGTCAAATACCTGATTCCGTATCATGGGGAAGAGCTTGTGGTGGAAGAGGAAGGTGCAAATTCGAGGTCGAATTTTTGTCAACCGGGGGAGGATGATGCAGCGTGATCTGCCAATTCATCATAATGGAATCGTTCAAGATCCTTAGGTCGCTCACGACCTAGTGAAACCTTAGGTCGCTCATGACCTAGTGAAACCTTAGGTCGCTCACGACCTAATGAAGGTCGCTCACGAGTTAATTGAATCAGTGTTAAGTCATGCAAGCAACTAAGCGAGTTAAGCGAACCAACATTAGGTCACTCCGACCTTTCGAATATGGACTATATCGAGTTATGACCTAAGTTAGGTCGCGGGAAGATAGGTCGCTTGATCTTATGTCGCTGGGAAGATAGGTTGCTGGATGTTAGGTCGCTGGAAGATAGGTCGCGTGAAGGGTCCTGAAGCTGGATTGATTTTGTTGCCGTTATTCTTTAGGTCGCTCGAGCGAGCTAACGACCTTATGCCACATATGCTGCTTTGACTTAAGTCGCATGGAGCTTAGGTCGCGTGTGTTGTATTTTAGGTCGTTATGTGTAAATATGTTAAGTCGCATGTGTTGTAATTTTCTTATGTTTGTTAAGTCTTAGGTCGTACCTGGTTAGGTCGGCCATGTGTAACTAGGTCGTTTCTGTGTTGTAACGTGTATGTTGTTAGGTCGTTGATCTTTTAGGTCATTGGCGACCTATGTTAGGTCGGTGAAGGCTTTGTGATGTGTTGTGTTGTAATGTTTAGGTCGCAGGTGTTAGGTCGTCCACGACCTATGTGTTGGTGTTGAGTCGTGTGAGATGTAAGCCTATAAATAGGCGGGTTGTGTCATTTGTAAGGATTGATTGATTTTGAATAAAACTTTGTTTGAGAGCTTTGTGCCTCTTCTTAAATTGGTAGTTGAGTGTGATCTCCTATCTCCACTTTCGGTATTCGAGTGCGCTCGAATCAACGACTGCTGAAGCCGATTCACGGAATCTAGTGCGCTAGATCAACGTACGAAGAATCGTAGATCTTCCTTCTCGGTATCGTGCGCGATCAACGTGACGAAGATAGCTAGAATCTGGTATCTTTGGATCAACGGATTTGGGCCTTTGGTATCTTTCAATCCACCGATTGCTACTTTCACCGTTTCATACATTTTCATTTAACCGTTGCTGCATCATTATGGTACTTATTTGTATTCACTTTTGCTTTCCTGTAGTGCTAATTCTATTTATTACAGAAAAATGGAGTACTCATTCAAAGATGTATTCTTAATTATATTTATCAATTTGAAGCTACAATTTTGCTTTGCCAAATTAATCGATTAATTGAGAAATAACTAATATATCTGATGTACCCTGGAATTAATAATAAACCAAGTCCTTTAATCAAACTAATATTTGCAAGCCATGTGTACTAACATCGTCTAACCACCCATAGAAATATTTCGCTACCATAATTTGAGTAAAAACGGATGGAGTATTCCACTAGGAAGATTCAAAACTTCAAATATTCACCTCCTTTCAATAGATATTATTTTATATGCACATGCATACCTTTTAAAATACCACACTTGAAACAAATACTATATATAAAACGACTAATAAGGTTCAAGCACAACCCTCGTTTCGACAGACATTTGCTATCTATGAAGCATGTATCCACCTATTCCTCCATGCTTTTTTAGGTTCAGCATATTCTTTTACTGCATGTACATGCCTGAAGAAATATGCAACTTTTGATTGAGTTGTTTGATGCTAACCACGGCTGACTCAGTAGTAGCAGAGCAGCTCGCACCTAGAATCGACCAATCCATGAACTAGTAAACCGCTGATGCTAACCACAACTGAAACTGAAATTATAGTATGCACAAAACTGGTCCAAACTAGTGTACTGACTTAGCGCTGCAGTGAGCCTGAAACCACCAGTCAATATCTAAGTTGGTTGATGCTTGTTATCTAGACATTTAAGCTAGAGAATGTCGATCGAAGAGCGTGAAGGCAGCATTGTGAATGTTGCTTCCATAAAAAACATGAAAGAATGTTGGTTCAAGTTTGGCATAGGCAATCACTGTTGCTGGTAGAGCAGACCATAAATCAAAGCTTCATGTAACAAAGGTTAAGGTACCAAAGGGTTAGGAGTTGTATATTATACAACTGATAAGGAGTTATCCATCGTCCGTTGAGCTATGACTTATTGAGTAGACTCAATATCAGAATTTCAAGACGGATGAATCCTAACACTTACTAGTGAAGTTGAAAGACTTCTATGTCTTGACTTAAGGTTTGACGAAACTAGTGAGAGCCTTATTAGAAAAATGAAATGATAACATTTAACTTTTAAGAACATATGCTATATAACGTTATAATAATCTACATTGATAAATTTGTGCATTTAATATGACTGATAAAATGTTTATCAATTAAGATATACAAATGAACTAAATTGAAGACTGAAAAATAGAAATATAATATATATACCTACTATTAAATACTTCTTACATGTTAATGTTTTATATACCCATGCAAGTACCTAATTTTACAACTACTTAATGCATTCATAATTTGGTTGCTTACTCATTTATTTGGTCGAGACTGTTTATTGCATTTAATGAGTTCTAAGCTCAAAAGCAATATAAGACTATGTATATTTGATCCATATACTATCACATATAAGTGTTATATGGGAAACGGTCATAGTTCATAATGGATGATACTTCGATAAAGTTAGTTCATTCGGAATAAGCCAATAAACAGTACTATGAGATCGAGTATTCAGTTTGATTGATTACAAAAAGGATCGTATTGTGTGAAATGTAACACTAGACCAAAAATACAAGAAAGATATTAGAATTCGCTCGCTGAAATGTTAGCTTGATCAGTTTATGCAATGTGTAAAATATTTGATGTCCTTAAATGCTAAGGTTGTTAGAGTACACTTTGATAAAGAGTTCGTTATGATGTTGCAGTAAGGATTTTCTTTTGAATGGTTCGACCATTTAGAAAAAAACGAATGTATAAGAGTAGATGTGGTTAAAGGTATAGTTGGGATAAAGAGAGCGAATTTTCACTTATGCTTCATAAAGAAACAATGAAAACAAGAATTTTAAATAAAAACTGATACTTAATATTGGAATAAGAAATATGATTTCTATTCCAAAATGTATTTTCATATAGAAAACTGTTTTCTATGAGATTTATTTCTGAAGGTATTTGATCAAAGAACTCTTTGCTATAAAGTTGTTACAGTGTATGAAATATATAGTGTTTATTAAGTGAATGATGGTAATGGTGGAAATAGTGGGAGCATGCCATATAGCACTTATTAATTGCATCAAATTACAGAAATTATTTTCGTAAAACATACCAAACGTTATTTATAAAATATGACCATTTTTCGATGTCGACTGAAAAATAGACATAATTATGTTTCAATGTGAATATTATGAGTATTCATTATGAAATAAAATTATAATATGGTACTTTTCACAACAAAAGTGATGCATTGGAAATAATGAAGCATCTAAATTATTTACAATTATTTTGGAATTATAGACTAACCTATAGTTTTGGGAAGTTTTGAGAAATAATTTTTATTATATGATTTTGAATCTTATGATACTGGTTAATTATATCTCAAATAATTAAGGGATATGCACCTATTTAGTGGGAGCATTATAAGAGTTAATGAACTCTTAGGATTGACATATATAATGTATGCATTCATAAGTCTATTAATAATACAACGACTCCACATACTTCGTCATATTCACCGATGAGTTATCACAAACATGAACATGTATATTTGATACACATGTATAAGTCTATGTGTAACAGCCTATAATTTTTTACAACAATTGACTAAAAATAAATAAATTAATGAATAATAACGCTAAAAAATTGAATTTTTACAAACATCAGAATTTGGTTGCGAAATATATACCATTGGGTTTGTAGCGATTTTCTAATCAATTTTCATATATAAGGTTTTTTAATCGAAGTTCAAATGAAAAATTTATTAGCGTTTGAAGTTTCTGAATCGGAAATAATTATATACGTAATTATTTTAATAAGTTAATTAATGCTAAATACTAATGTTAATGGAAACTTAGATGTTAAGAAAAGTTAACGTTAAAATCAAATCTAAGAAAATATATAAATTGGGAAATAAATAATATCGGTCGGAGGAACAAAATAAAATAAATCAGAACATACTAATTAATCATAGTTCAAATTAAGCAGCGGTCGACCCCAGATACCTAATAGTCGATCGGTATCGGTCGGCCTAGGAGAGTCAACCATTAACGGTTAAAATTTGTGAACTGGGGCTTGCAATCGAATGGCGTTGATTTATCCAATGATTTTTCTTTGCTGCCAAGTTAATGATGTGCATCCAAGATGGATCTGAAGATTTATAGGCTAAATCTAATGTTCCAAATCAATCCCCAACCTTTATAAATTAACAGCTAACCTAACCCTAATTTATTTAGAAAACTTATGCGTACTGAAACTCTAAATTCTAAAAGTAGTAAAACTATTATATATATATATATAAGTAAAGAAAAGTGGAGAATAAGAGAAGAGAAGAGAAGAATAGGATTGATTCAGAACACAAAAACAAAGGTAAGTTGTGAATCTTAAACTCAAATATAAATTTAATTCAGTCCTTTCCCTAGATCTGTAATTCTAATAGATGGATACCCTTTTATATTTTGGATTTAAAGTAAGAGGGAGTCAAATAAAAAGGGAATGAATCTAGATTAGGAGAATTGGAAAGCTAAAGCTAAGCGAGTGAAAAATTACATATTTTGTAATAATATTAGATTTATATCATTGTACATCTATTTCATTTATGCCCAGATATAAATCTCGAATTGGATATTTAATTTTATATGCGTAAGCAATTGATATAAATCAAGAATGGGATATTTAACTGTATACGCGTAATGATCATGGAAAATATGCTTATATGTTCTAGAAAATCGTAAACTTGATAGATAATGTATACATTTGGATTTGGAAAGTTAGGGGTATAAATAGTCCCTAGATTTGTAAATCACTTGTTAATGAAACCATATTGGGATTTCAGATTTGGTTAGTTTATATAGATAGTTGAACATAAGTTAGAATTGATTATAAATTAAAATGGGATTAGACAATATTTTAATACATTGGAATGAATTATGTAACAATGTGAATCTCTATAAATTGTCTAAAAATACATATAAAAGTGTATTGGTTGAAATAATAAGGAATGCGAACAAAAGGGAAGAGATGTACAAAATAAGGAAATTGCCATATGTTATACTGCATATTCCAATAGAAAAAAACAGATAATTCCTTGTTGTTTTACACATAACACAAGTCCTCTTTTAAATAATTTGTAGAGAATTATGATGTTTACAGTTTCCTTTGGGGAAAGAAGTAATTCCAATGTATTAAGGTATAATAATCCTTAAGTATAACTAAAGTTATGTAAGTAGCATTATCCAGCTTTTTGATCAAGCAATATTCGGGAAAACTGTATAGGAAAAATGTATTAAGGCCGGATTAACACTAGAAGGGGGGGTGAATAGTGTTTAATGGATTTTATGGAATTTTTGAAATCTTTTGAAATTAACACAAACAAATGCAATTCACAAACAAGAAACAATTACAGAATCAGACACAGATGCAAATAATAAATAAAAGCAGTAAAAGGAAAGAACACACCGGAATTTTATACTGGTTCAGAGTTACCCTACATCCAGTCCCACACAATTTCTTGTGCAGATTTCTTTTCAAATATAATGTCGATATTACAACCTCGATTTCAAGGCCATAAGATACACCCTCCTGTCTCCGAGTCCAGGGAAAACTCTCTTGATTTAACCAGGCTAGAAGATCACCTAACTGATTTACGGGCTACAATCACACCCAATTGATTTACATGCCACAATCACACCGTTTACAATATTACTTTGATAAATAGAGAGACTCAATATACTTCTTTGATTTCAAATGATCTTATAACTCTGAATAGCACTGAGATCTTTGAGAGAGAGTGACAGAGAATCAAACTAGAGATGATCGAGTTTGACTCACTTAGGATTTTGGCAGAGTTTTGTTAAAATATAAGAGAATATTTGAGTGGAGAAGAAGGAGTGAAGAAATAAAGAAAAACTAACTTAAAATTCATCGAAAATAACGAGTATTTATAGGAGAACAACGGTCATGTCCATTCGCGAAAGGTTATGACGAATAGACACTTCTTTTGAAAATTTGAAATTAGAATTCTACGGCTACCATATCGACATGAGGGGATGGGGGATGTCGACATGCTTATGTATTTTTTGAAAATTGATTTTGCTTTAAAATTATTTCTATTCTAAAACTTGTCAAAACAATTTCTAAACTTTGTAAACCATTTAAATATAGTTTAAACTTATAAAAGAGTTTTAGAAAATAATCTGAATATATATATATAATCTATAAAATATTAAAAACTCAGTATAGATATATTTTTGAGATTTAAAGCAAAAATATTAAATCTAGGAGATAGTTTAAAAACAAGAGATGATTTTTGAAATTTAAAAGAGTGATATCTTTTAAAAGGATGATTTTGAAAAAATCTTAAAAATAAATCATTTTGAAAATTTCATGGATTCCATTCCACTAGAGAAGGTCGTGGGTTTCATCCCACTAAAGAGGCCGTGGGTTCCATCCCACGTTTAAAGCGAGAAGGTGGATTCCATTCCACAATTAAAATCCGAATAAAGATTTTAGTGCTATTATGAAGTTTTAACATAAATCTAGACACTATTACTTATCTTGATATCTTGAACTCTTGAAATCTTGAACTCTTGATACTCATGAGTCTTCAGTCTTGGTTTCTTCAATCTTGAATTCGTCGGTCTTGAATCTCTATACTGTACAGTCTTCATTCTCAGTACCTGCATATATATCCTGCATATACATATATATCTAGACTATAATATTAGTATTTATATTTTATAACAAGTCCTAAGGTTGTTGTCATCAAAACCATCATCTCAGGAACTAACAAACTCGATGAGTCGAACTCGGAGTTATCAAGGTAGGAAGCCCACGGAGATAGCCCTAGAGTCCAGAAACCAGGCACAAATAGAGCCAGGGGACAAAATTATAGCCAACTCAAGCTAAAGGAAACATGAATCCATCCAAGTCATGAGTCGATACCGACCCCACTCCTTGGATCGGTACCGATCTATAACGACCCTTATTTTTGAGTCTTCGAATTTGAATATTTAATTTATTTAATTATTTGGATTTGAATCTAAATTATAATAAAATTTATGTTTCAATTAATTTCCCAATTTTCGTCATATTTTTAATTTAACTTATAGGAGTTTTTCCATAATTTTTAATTTGTAATGAAATTCCCAATTTACATGTTTTACGTCAAACGTTGGCATTTTTGAAAACTTCACAGAATTTGAAAACCGATGTGTTCATTGTTGTTTTGGTGATCGCGTCACATTTCTGTATTTGATCGTATTTTATTTGCTGTCGTTCGTGGTTCATACGCGGATGTGATATTGTGTGGTGTAGTACCCCAAACTTTCCAATGTAAAATCAACCATGTACACACAGTACACACCATCTTCAACTCAACCACCTTTTTGTTCCCCTTCACCCTGCTTCTTTTGTCTCCTTGTCCCCTTGATTCTAGTCTTCAATTTTGATTCTTATCTTAAGCATGGTGTGGTTTTCCCATGTATTTATACTCATATACACTTCCTTCTTCACTTTGGAGCTACTGCCATTCTTGCTCTCCTCCTCCTCTCTGAAACCATGAAAAAATAAACATCTCTTTCCCTCCTAAAATCATTCTCTTCAAATCTACCCACTATTAGCAAAAATTTCCAACATAAAGATTGTTTATTTTTTAGTCTAGTATTTTTAAAATGAGAGTTTGACATTTCATTGAGTGTGGTGGCAGAAATCATTTGAAGTCAGCGGTGGTCGAGAAATGATTGTTTCTCGACGGTTGCGGATTGGAGAACGGAAGGCATGAGTGTGATTGTATTGAAAAATCATGATTTTTAGAGTTGTTCGGGTGATTTTTGGGTTGTAGTTGAGGAATGGTGGAGAGTTGATTGGAGGGGGTTCAAAAATTAATTTCTAACGATAGGTTGGTCAGGGAAGGTAGCGGGGGTTTCGGGAAGGAGCCTGGGGATGAGACAGAGATATTAACCGGGTGGATTTCTCTTTGGTGGTCTATGGTGGACAGCAGAGCTAAATCTAGGGTTTTGGCCATTATTTTCTTGTGTGTATATATTTGGGTGCGGACGACGGTGTAGACCACTGGAATTGATTGCGGGGTGGCTTGGAGGTGCTGGAGTGGACGACGAACTGTTTGGTGGCTGTGGCATGGAAGATAGATGGTCGGAGCTATGGTGTCGAGGTGAATTTGCATCGCCTGTGCACAAGTCGAAGCTCAACTTGGATGATCGGAATCTACATCGGAGGGCCAATTGGGAGGCAGGATGGTCCAACATGTCAAGAGTGAGATGGTGGATATGTTGGTGGTCATAGATCATCGGTTAATGGTTAGGGTCAGGGTGCACTGTGCACATGCATGGTTGGGTTTCTTGTGCATTCGATTTTGGGAAGAAGAAGAGGGGAAGTCTGTAGCGGGTACGGGTTTGAATATTTTGGGCAAGTAGGCTTAGGCCTATGTGCATTTTGGGGTGGGAAAACCTTATATCTATTAGTTTAATTATTTTAATATGGAATGTTAACTTTGGAAATTAATAACCCCTCCTACAAAATTCGATTATCATGCGGATTTTTGCATTGGATCCATATTGATGAATACTACGTTTTGACATAAATTCTTATTAGTTTTGGCATAGTATAATTTAATGATAAATTAATACTGATCGATTATAATTATGTCAATTTGGATAATTACATAGTTTAATTAATTGTACCTTATGGATGTTATCTATTTGGCCAAATAAACACATTTCTGTTAAAGTAGACTGAGTAGGGTAATTTGGACACCTATTTAGTGGAATAAAACACCGTTCCACTAATTAAACACCGTTCCACTAATTCAAAAAATAACTTGAACGGCTCTTTCATGGCAGAACTAACAACTCTTTCCACCCCTTTCTCTCCATCTTCCTCTCCTTCTTCTCTGCCTTCCGTACCTTCTCCTCCTCCTCTGGTTGTTAACTATCCCTCTGTTCCTCCACCTCCTCCTCTCCCGCCGCCCTTGCCCCCACCTGCTCAGTCCAACTCCACCATCCCGCTTGATATCCCACCCTCTGTCCCTGCTTCCTCTCCTAACATGTCAATTCCCTCATCACATTCTTGATCCTCTCTCTTTGCATCCAAACCTCGTAATGTTGGTGTTTTATCTCCAACGGATTACAAGCTAGACTATCTCGGCAAACCTTTATCGCCTCCTGCTGAATTATACACCGAAGGAAAAAACTACTGGGATGATTACCTAGTGGGTTTTTTTCTTGGTGTTAGTGTTAATTATATGGCAGTCATCTCTCATATCAAGAGATTCTGGAAGCTTAAGGGTTCCTACGATATAAAGTCAAATGGTACCAACTTTTTTTTCAAATTCAATTGCCAAGAGGATAAACATAAAATACTAAAAGCTGATCCCACTTTCATTTGTGGGCAAATGTTTATTATTACAACTTGGAAACCTTCTTTTGGCACTGTGCAGTCTCAAGTCAAATATGTGCCTATTTGGGTACATTTATATAATATACCACATATTGCTTGGACTTTACTTGGCATTAACTGGATAGCCTGTCACCTGGGTAAACTAATATGCTTCAATGAAGCCACAGAGAAGCAGGAGCGTATGGAATACGCTAAATGTTTAGTTGAAATCTCGCCAGATAAAGAGTTACCGGAATATATCCTTGTTGGAGATAGTCAAGACGCTGTTCAAAAAGTGTATGTTGAATACACATGGAAGCCCCTAATATGTACTGTGTGTAAAGCTTTTGGCCACTCCACCTTGTCATGTGACTTACATGGCAGCAAAGAAGACACTAACATAAAATCAGGTGATATACATGACAACAAGGAAAAAGCAGCTCAAAAAATAGACATTACAAACCAATTACAAAAGAATACTGTGAAAGGCAATGTCAGAAAAGATGGTGCAGAAATGAGCAGAGCAAAGCAACAATTTTGGCAAAGGAAAATGAAACAACCAAATGTTATATCTTCAGAGACTCAGAGCAATATAGAAATTAATGAGAATAAAGATGCAACTGCAAATGACAATATACAGAAAAACAAGGAAAAAGCAATAGATGGAAACATAGAGACCAATAATTCCTTCTCTCTACTTGCTGATATAGAGGAAGGCGAATTAATTGAGATACATGATGATGTTCAATCCAACAAAGAAACGTTTTCAGATCTCAACAGCAATCATGCAATGGATTTGCACTATGTAAATGGAAAGCAAATCAGCAATATTGAAGAAACAAGTGAACCACACTCAAGACACACACAAGCAAACTGTACAAAAAACAATATGGATAATTTGGAGACAATTTTGCCTTTGCAAACTTCTACTACTCCCATACTCAGTAAAGACAGAGATCCTAATAATATGCAACTATCTAAAAGTACTTCAAATCCTTTACACAAAGAAAGTGGTAGAAAAAGCTCTTCTACTTCGAAAAAGCAATTACAAAGTCCATATATGAAGCTAAAGCCTCCCCCTGACATTGCTTTATATCTGCCTAATACTCCCTCTTCTAAACATAAAACTACTGATAACAACTCTGAAACTGAAGAAGAATGCTCCAGTATGTCTGCAGAAGACTTAAATGAAGGCATGGATTTTTCTACTGATCAAATTCTTGCTAAATTAAACACCAAAAGCACATCAGGAAAGAAGAAAAGAAGCACCAGGCAATCTGCCAAAGCAAACAAAAAGAAGATATGATAGACAGTATGGGTTACTGGAATATCAGAGGAGGACATGATGAAGCAAAAAATATGAAATTAAGCAACTTATACAGGGCAACAAACTACATCTGCTATGCCTTGCTGAAACTAAATTCACTGAATTAGAAACCATAGAAGCGGCAAATAAAATTGCTCCCACTTGGTCAATGATACACAATCACATTAATGCTCCTTATGGTCGCATTATGGTTATATGGAATCCTCTTACTTTTTCTGTTAATGCTGTGGCTTCTCATAGGCAATATATTCATTGCAGTATATTGCACTTGCCCTCAAATACTAATTTTGATTCTACTTTTATATATGCAGAAAACACTAAACATAAAAGGCAATACCTGCTTGACTTGCTCCCCACTCTACATCCCACTGCTCTTCCATGGATATGCTTGGGTGATTTCAATTGTATGCAATACTCTGATGATAAATCTGGAGGGCTCCCTCTTAATATCAATGATGTCTCCCCTCTTAATAACTTCATTCATACTTCCCATCTCTATCAAATGCCTAAAACTGGAGTCTTCTTTACATGGAATAATTGCAGTAGATCTGGAACTCGCACGTTCTGTAGATTGGATAGATCTTACTTCAACAATGAAGCTATTACTATTTGGCCTACCCTCTTATCCCACTTCCTTTCCCCTTCTTTATCTGATCACAGTCCTATCATTCTTGATTGGGGCCATGTTTATATTAAAGGTCCCTCCTCCTTCAGTTTCTTCAACAACTGGACTCAAGAAAATGACTTCATGAGTTTAATTCAGCATACTTGGAGTGCTAATAAGTTTGGCAACCCTATGTACATTCTTCAATCAAAACTAAAAGATTGCAAAATCAATATCAAATCTTGGGCTACTGAAAAATTTGGTACAGGTAATCAGCTAACTATCAAAATAAGAAATGATCTTAGCAATATTCATATTATGATGCAGGCTTATCCCAATGATATTGATTTATCAAATAAGGAGCACTGCTTATCTACTCAACTAAAAGCAGCTATCGTCTCAGAACTTAATATGTTGAAAGCTAAAAATAGGAATAATTGGGATATAGGAGGTGACAAAAACTCTAAGATCTTTCACAACTCATTGAAGATAAAAATAGCAACTAGCATCATCCACAAGATAAAAGATAAAAATGGTTATGAAGCTTCTTCTCAGATTGGTATCAAAAATGCTTTTCTTTCTTATTACAAATATCTCTTTACCAACACTGAAATCAAACCTGATCTAAACCTTCTCACTGATCTAAATTTTAAGACCATATCTGTTGATCAGTCCTTTTGCCTTATAAAACAGATAACCATTGAGGAAATAACTGATGCAATCTTTAAAATGAAGAAAGATAGCTCTCCTGGCCCGGATGGTTTCACAGCACATTTTTTTCAAAAATGTTGGAGCATTGTTAACATAGATTTTTGTAATGCCATTCTTCATTTTTTTAAAACCAACATTCTCCTTAACGGCATAAATCATACTAAACTTGCTTTAATTCCTAAAACTGACCTCCCTCAAAGTGTCACTGAGTTTAGACCCATTGCATGTTGCAATGTTATTTATAAATGCATTGCTAAAATCATATCTAAACGTATGAAAATTTGCTTGAATGACTTAATCTCTACCAATCAAAATGGTTTTATTCCTGGTCGATCTATTACTGTCAACATATTGCTATCCCAAGAATTGATAAGAGGCTACAATAGGAAAAACATTTCTCCTAGATGTTTTCTCAAACTTGATATTCAAAAAGCTTTTGACACTATTAGATGGGAGGCTATTATATCCATCATGTCTAGATTGAACTTCCCCCTTCCATTTCTAGCTTGGATACATACTTGCATTTCCACTGTCAGGGTATCTTTATCTATAAATGGTGAATGATTTGGTTACTTCAAAACTGGAAAAGGTATTAGACGAGGGGATCCCATCTCCTCCTCTATTTTTTGTCATCGTTATGGAAGTGCTAACTCAGCTTTTGTGCAGGGAAAATATTAACAATAATATTGATTACCATCCTAAATGCAAAGTTCATAAAATCTCTACCTTAATGTTTGCTGATGACCTTCTTCTTTTCACTAAGCCTAATATCAAATCTATTACTAATACTTTTGTTACATTGGATATTTTCAAAACCATGACTGGCTTGCAAATTAACAAAAGCAAATCTCATATGAGTATAGCTGGAGTGTCTGAATCTTTGATCACTAACATTCTTCAACTTTCTGGTCTTCAAATCATGGATATGAATGCTACTTACTTAGGAGTTCCTTTATGTAAAACTAGAATAAACACTACACAATGTCTCCCTATGTTCGAAAAAATAACACAAAAACTTAATTTTATGAACACCTCTAACATATCTCAAGCTGGTAGGCTAATGATCATTAAAAGCATTACCACTGCCATGTGCACTTATTATTTTCGTTTATTTATCATACCTATTAAACTTATTAATATGCTAAACCGTGCTTTTAATCACTTTATTTGGCATGGAAATATTTACTCAAACAAACTTATTCCTATTGCTTATAAAAAGATTATCACACCTTTTAAAATGGGTGGTCTTGGCATTATCAATCTCAAAATATGGAATATTGCTGCTAACTCTACTCATGTCAATAATCTTCTCATTGATAAAAATGGTCTTTGGGCTGCCTGGAATAGGCACTATAATCTCAAAAATAATAATTTCTGGACTATGAAACCTGAAACCAATTCTAGTTATCTCTGGAAAAAATATTAAAGCATAGGCAGCAATTTTTACCTATGGTTCAATGTGATAAAAACAACGCTTTCTGGTTCTCTCCATGGTGCTCATCAGGTATGATTCTATCTTCTCTTGTTGACTACAATCTTATCTCCAACTCTGGTATCCCTCTTCATGCGACTGCTAATAACTATATCACTGATGATGGTATTCAATTGCCCCATGTTTCCTCGTCCGCTCTGATTTCTGTATGGAGACATATCAGAGAAAACTTCTCTAAACCCAATTTAGAAGGTATGGCATGGTGTGATAAATCCCACAACATCTCTAATGTTTACAATTCCATTATTTGCAGCACTTCAAATTCTAAATTTGCTTGGCACTCTAGAATTTGGCAATCGGGATCTAAACCAAAGCATAACTTACTTCTCTGGAAATGCCTCAATAATGCTCTGCATACTCAAGACAACCTAATGAGGAGGAATTTCATCGATCACTCTAAATGCATTCTTTGTAACCGTGCTCCTGAGAACGTTGGCCATCTTCTTTTCAACTGTCTCTTCTCCTTTCAACTTTGGCGTCGTACTCTATTACACTTAAATGTTCATCCGCCTGTCCGTAACTACAAGATTGAATGGATTCGTATCTTCAAAGCTACACGATGGAAAACGCAATCTTCCATTTGCCTTCTCAAATACCTCAAGTTAACGGTGGCTGCCATATGGGAAGAGAGAAATAATCGCAGATTTGCCAATAAACACTCTTCCATATCTGCTGTGTTGTGCAAAATTATTAGTTAATTTGCCTTTTGTTTTGATATTTTCATGCAGTCTGTCTGCTTGCGTCTATGCCTTTGTATTTTCCGTTTTTTTAAGCTTCTCTAAGCTTTGTATCTTTTTTCTTTTATGTTTCTAATAAAAGTGGACTGCCCACTCAAAAAACAGGCTGGCCTTACCAAAAAAATTAATTGAGCATTTAATTAGCAAAATCCCCTTTATATTATTTTATAGATTTGGGCATCTAATTATATGCCATTAATTGAAATGCCACTTTAAATAGGTGATGTGTTAAGCAATGGTGGTTAATTGTTGAATTTATTTACATAAATGTTGAATTATGTAAATGCTAGTTATTAACTTGAAAAGTTAAATAGAATGATATGATAGCTTGTTTAAGTACCATTGGGGTCGCTAAGCCTTTTTCCAAATTTAAGAAACTATGGATTTAAATCAACCTCAATTTTAAACAATTATAAATGTTTTATATAATTATTATTTTAGTAAAGTGTTTTAAACAGTAATTATTTTATTAACAATGTTTTAAAGTTAACTTATTTATATTCTAAATATTGTTTAAAATTACTAAATTATATTCTAAATATGGTTTAAAGTTATTTTATACTTTAATATTATCTAAAGTTATTTATAATAATTTGTTTTAAAGTTAACTATTATTTTGAAATTAATTATCATTTTAAAGTTAAATTATTATTTAAAGTTAATTATTTAAAATTAATTATTCAAAGTTAATAATTTTATATTTTTATAGTTAATTATTTTATTTCAAAGTTTGTTATGTTAATAATATTTTAAAAGCTATTTATTATCATAATAGTATTTTTTTAAGTTTATTGTTTTTAAAAGTTAATTTATTTTTAATAGTGTCTTAAAGATGTTTTATTATGTATTAACATCATTTTAAAGATAATTTGTTTTTATATTAATATAGTTTGAAGTTAAATTAGTATTTTATTAATGATGTTTAAGATTATTAATTATTTTATTTATGATATATAAAGTTATTCAATTATTTATCAATAATGTTTTTAAGTTATTATTATACTATATTAATTTGTTTAAGATTACTATTATTATTATTATTATTATTATTTTCTTTGAAGTTTATTATTTTATTAATGATTATTTAATGTATTATTTTACTAATGTTGTTTAAAGATAAGTAATTGTTTTGGTAAAAGGTTTTTAAAATAATAAATTGTTTTATAAAAAGGTATTTAAAATAATAAAATGTTTATTTACAAGGAATCATTTTAATAGAAAGGTTTATATAAAGGCTTTATTCAACAAAATAATTTATTGAAGAAGCTTACAAATTTGAAAGGAATTTTGGAAATTAGAAAGAAGTTGTTTTTATATGCTTTAGAGATTTAAAAGGGAAAGTTTTATAAATGAGTTTTCAAGATTTATAAAAGAGTATTTTATAAATATATTTTTGAGATGTATAAAAGGGAGTTTTATAAATGATTCTGAAGATTTATAAATAGAATTTAATAAATAAACTTGGAGATTTATTGAGAAATTTTATAAATAGATTTGGAGTTTTGATAAAGGAGATTTTCATAAATGAAAGAGATTTAAAAGGTTTTAGAGAAGAAATTAATAAAAGAATTTGAGATTGAGATTTCCCTTAACTAACCTTCTTAATTATGGTGGTGTAGAACTTTTGTTCCATGCTTATCACCGAAGGAATAATGTTTGGGGTTATTCTCATCTCTAATTTAAATAACATTTGTTTTTGATCCTTTTAATATGATTTTTGAAATAAGAAATCTTTCATAATGTTTTGTGAACATACTTACATGGTGAGATAAGTATATGAATATTTTATTAAATATTTGAAAGGTTATTTCAAATAAATGAAAGATTAATTTAAAGGCATAGTGGTTTTCGTGGGAAATGTAATCTCTGTTTGAATGTTTGATTATTTGATAGCTAAATTACCGACTATTAAATCTTGGCATAAATATGTAATCCTTCTTAATTTTTGTGGTACAGAATTATTCCTTACTTAACGCTGAAGGATTTTAACTCTGGAAATATCTAGAAGCAACACGAGGATTATGTGATATAGTTACCATCAATGGTGCTATACTATACATATAAACTCGTTCTATTCTTCTAGGACAAATGATGAGGAGATTCATCTACATAAATGGTTAGGGGGTGATCCCGCTCTTATGTATTAACTAATATTTCCAAAACAACTGGTTAAGCATTCCGAAAATTGATCGATTGGTTTTGGAGCATTCAGTAAGCGGGGGAGTGTACTTGTAATAGATGACTCGAAACTGTAACCACTCCAAAACCATATATAGGTTATATGCTTGAAGGAGATTCGAGATCCTTTTTGGATGTTGGAATCCATGTGTGATTCCGAGACCTGTTGGGGTATTGAAATCCATATGTGATTCCGAGATCTTTGTTGAGATGTGGAAATCCATGTGTGGTTCCGAGACCTGTGAGGTATAGGAATCCATGTGTGGTTCCGAGGTCTGTTCAGGTGGTAGTGTGTGAGCTGGAACGCCTCACCAGTGACAATGAAATAAACTAGAGATAGGATGCATAGCCAGGGGTTCACTACACCATAGATAGGATTTTGGCGCTGCCTTAGGCAGCACATTTGATACGGCTATAAGCTGTATCAAATTTTAATACAGCTTATAGCCGTATCTATATAATTTAATACGGCTGTAAGCCGTATTAACATTTGATACGGCTTGTAGCCGTATTAAAATCCGTGCCTCTTTTCATGGGAAAATTTTCCCCAAAACGCACACCCTCCCTCCTTTTTTTTATTTCCAGCGCTTTCATTTTCACCGTTCCTTTCATCAAGACCACCGTTCTATTTCACCCTTCAATGAATTCCACTGTACGCAACCTCCAAAACAAGAATTCGTGAATATATTTAGAGGATTTAAGCTTCGTCTACGGTTGGTTCAGAGGATTGGAGGAAACGAATTTTGGGCGTGGATGTTCAATTTGGATTTGGGTGGGTTCGCGTGAATTGGTTCGCGGTTCAAGGGTGTCAAGGTAAACATCAAAGTCTTTCAGTTTATACTGTGATTTTGGTAATGCGATTTGTGATTATCGATTGGGAATACTCATCAATCAAATTACAATATATAAAAGAAGGTTAGCAGAAAAAGATACTGAAATTTTTATGCTTTTAGTTGTTTGAATTGTATCATTGGCTAGTTGATAAAGAATTGAGTGGTATTAACCTGGAATGCTCTTGGGTTTTTGAGATACTCTATATAAAACCCTGTACATAATATAATATTTGTTTTAACATTCTAATTTTTAATTTAAATTCTGTATGCGTAGTAGTTGGAAATGGAAACTTGTTAAGTTGTTTATGGTATAAACAACCAGCTTTAAAACCCATTTTCGTACATGTTTGGTCGGCAAGCAAAAATGTGGGCTGCAGTAAGTGTAAGCTGATAAACACTGAGAATAAAGTGTTAACTTTTGACTTAATCCACCATGAATCTTGAGTTATAATGGTGAATTTTCTAGAATATTGTATATGGTTCTGACATTGTATATGGTTTTGACATTGTTGTATAAGTGGATAAAATTATTGTTAATGGCGCAAGCCAAGTATCAGGAGAGGGGTAATGCATAGACATTACTCCGGTGCTACAAAATAGCGCCGTTGTAATGGCAATTTTTTTGGAAACAGTTTGGTGTTTGCCATTTGGAATCGAATTTTTATTGCTTCAAGACAATTTCAATAGCATCAATAGTCGTGTTATCCGATATTTGTAATGCTGGATAAAACTGGGTTAAATCACAGTCGCTGAGTTCGTGATCTACGTGCATTACACTGTAAAATCACAACCATAAGTTTATCTAGAAATATTAATGTCAGATAACTTGGTGTACAACGTTAACAACGCAGGATAAATAGACACCGATAACATTAGTTACCATTGCGTACCAAGTGATCTACCATTAATAATATCAGATAACCACGACAACTTTATTACTACTGAGTAACTTACTAATTGAGAGGGTCGTTAAAGCGCATTGTGAGCCCAAATTTGGACTCACTAACCATGCGTTAAGGAGTCAAAGTCGGTTGTGAACCCAAATTTGGGCTCAGTAACCATGGGTTAACGAGTCAATTCACTTACTGAATGGCCTATGTTGGTACGACTCTTGCTGTTCAAAGTTGTTGTAGCCTGTATTACATCACCAACTACAAAATTATATTGTAAACCAACTGTACTTGGTTCATTTGTTTGGGATTTAAATTTTTATTGTTGATACTGAGATGGTTTTTTTTGTATTTATTTTGCAATTTATAGAAATTTAAAGTTAAACAGATATGTAGTTGATATGTGCAATAATTCAATCATAATCCGGTTCTACCATTATAGATAATTGGTAGTTACTTTAAATGCTATTTAAAATATAAACAACGATTATTGAGTAAGTATCAACCATGTTTAAGTACATTCATAAATTATTCTGTGAAATCTGAATATAATACCTATTATCAAAATACTGAACACGCAAAAAATATCCATCCATTGTCTTTATAAATAAAAAATGTTATTATAAATTTAGATTAGTAATGCGTACAAGATATGTTTAGTTTACTACAACGCAATATATAAACTGATATAATCTTTAACCACATAATCCGTATTTTGATGTATTTAGTAGATGTTGTACAGTTTTTGATTAATTAGTCTGGAAAAACAAATCAGGCATGGCTTCACTTAGTTCACAACATGTAATTATTTCGAAAATGGAATGGTAATAATTAAAAAATTGAATCAATCAAACGTGCACCATTAAATAAAGTTGAGTATAAAACAAACAACAATCTATGCATGGTTGTGTTACAACATATATAAACACCCAGAAATAAACTATATTAAGCACGCACAGTGGAAGTTGAATAAAAGCATGAAATGGTATACATATGAGAACTTGGTATTCGCAAGTGGACCCTGGTATACATTACTACTTCCTCTTCTTTTTTCATTTTTTTCATTGCCCAATCTTTTGCTTGCCACGGTTCTTTTTTGACTCAATCTGACAACAATAAATCATGGTTTGTTATCATATGGTAGGATTAGGAATAAACACTTCATTACCCAATCACTGTTCCACGTTGACATGTAGCCGTGGGTTCTACAGGGCAGACGGTTTTCTCCAATTGCTATTCCACCCTTTAGCATATGATGAACGAATATGCAATATATGTTCTGTAAGGGACTTATTTTGAGAAATTGTTATGGCATGGATTGTCAATAATTTTGGATACCAAACATGAACAACGATTGACTGAAATCCAAAACAAAAATCGAAAGTTTTTTCCACTAAAATTTGGGTTACAAACTAAGAATACAACTATCTAAAGCTTCGTCTGTATTCCATGCTCCAAAATCATTTTGAAACAATGATATTGCTGACCTAAACCAAACAAAAAGTACTTGCTACAATATTTGTTGATAATACATTGATTCGAACAAGTCGGTACATTTACAGTGTACAATGTTTACAGCTTCTATTCATTAGTATTCCAAACTTCATGCGAGCATTTAAAGGTTACGTTCATGCATAATGCGAAGCACCCAAAGAAGACATACAGTGAGTTATTTAAATTATTATTTTTGAGATATTTAAATCTCATCCATCTAGCCCACAGTGAGTCTGCATTGAGAAATCTCCAAAATAATTTTAAATGGCAAGTAACACTATTTGTTTATATTTCCATGGTTTAAACTATTTTTTGGAATATCGATGTTTATACAAATAATTTGGAACATGCTATATACTTTGAGGGTAAAAATTTTCTTGAATCTATGCAAATTCATAATTTGAAACTCGGATTCTTCTAAGCATTCAATTATGATTTCAATACAATTGGAAGACCTTTATATACTTCTAAAAAACGATACCGTGAACATTAAGATAGCAACGGTTCAAATATTGAAGCTAAGAATATGAGATTTAGCTACGAGGTTAACATATTATTACCACTCGTTTAAAAATAATTTTTTTGAGATAATATTGTTTTAATTAGGAACAAAATTATTTCCACTGAAACATTGTAAACCATTAAAGATAACAACATGCTTTTCTCTCCTGATATGTGGTCAAACATTGTTAAGCACCACCTTATGGAAGGATCAATACATAGCTAACTTACATGCTCATCTCTTAATTTGTCGAAAATGCATGAACATAATGTATAAATTTCATTTATTTTTTGTTAGAAACAAGTACAAATAAAATATAAGAAAACTTAGAATAACATAAGAACCTGAATATTGTAATTTTGTTACTATTTCACAAATACTTGTAATGTCAAGGGAATAAAAGGAATAGGAAAAAAAAGATTGAGAGAGAAGGAGAAGGAGAAGGAGAAGATGAAAGAAAGAAAAAAATAGAGAGGAAAATGACATAACAAGTTGTAGTAAATACTAAATAGACAAGTAATATTGCAATAAATGTAAAGTAATTTTACCACGTAGATTCTGCCACTAATCCAGATGCAATGATTCTGCCACTAATCAAACTTGGGACTTTTAGAGTACGTCCTTTTTTCTCGTTCATGTCTAGAACTCCATTAAAATCGGTAAATTCTATTTCAATACAGATCATTACTTAGTAGTCCCCCTAAAATAAATAAAAATTTAAAGACTAAAATACCCTTAGAAAGTATGTATTTTATATGTAATGTAAAAATGTACTATAAATTTACGACAGTATTAAAGTATGGATTTTTAATTAAAGTATGTATTTTTAATGTGAGTAGTAATACCTCTATGTCTCCATGTGAATTGAAAATCTTATATATATATACACTCATATATATATATATTATATTTACGTCTAATGTTCTAATATATACGATATAGGAGGGCAATATGTCTTTCAGTATAGACAAAAAGTGGATAAATGAATCCGATCAAAGATCTACATACTATATAGACGGGGTGAAGAAGTTTATTAGTTTTTTTGATGAAAATGGTGGTAAGAAAGGAGTGTATTTATGCCCTTGCACTCGGTGCAAAAATATGAAGACGATCAAATTAGATGACATTCATTTTCATTTGCTTAGATGGGGTTTTATCCAATCATATACCGTATGGTATTTTCATGGGGAAAAAAAGGTAGAGAAGGAAAAACAACAACCAGTTAGTCATGCCACAAGTACCGACGAGTCTGAACATATTATGATGGAAGATCTAGTCAATGATGCAGATAGATTTCATCATTTTCAACCTGAAAATCCGTTGTTTGATCATGCTAATGTTGGAGAGCCGTCTACGGTTGATGGCAATTGGCAGGCCAATGAAAGTAAGAAGTATAAATCACTTTTTGGTAGCGCAAAAGAGCCACTGTATCCTTCATGTTCAAAAGGGTTGACGAAGCTGTATGCCATTGTGAAACTGAATAGCTTGAAGACCCAATACGGCTTTTCAAATAATGGTGTGACTGCACTCCTCGAACTAATAAAGGAGTTACTCCCCGAAGGTAACATGCTGCCGACAAAGTACCCCGACGTGAAGAAGTTAATTAAGCAAGTTGGGATGAATTACAAAACTTATGATGCATGCATCAATGATTGCATATTATACTGGAAAGATGATGCGAATAGAGTTTCGTGTACAAATTGCAACGAACCAAGATATATGACATCATTCAACAAAGAAAGAAAAGGCATCAAAGTACCTCGAAAGACATTAAGACATTTTCCTTTAATTTCTAGATTGTATACTGTACCATGGATAGCAGATGCGATGACCTGGCATAGTCGTGCCAAGTCTGATCCAACCGTAATGCGTCATCCATGTGACACTTCTCAATGGAAAGCCGTGGATTATTTTGACCAAACGTTTGCTGTCGAGCCACGAAATGTCACACTTGGAATAGCAACAGATGGTTTCTGTCCACATGCTTCTCTATCTAACCCTTATAGTTGTTGGCCAGTAATTGTAGTACCATATAATCTTCCTCCGTCTATGTGCATGAAACGAGAGTTTTCAATGTTAACACTGTTGATTTCTGGGCCAAAACAACCAGGGAAGGATATTGATGTTTATTTACAGCCGTTGATAGACGAGTTAAAGCAGTTATGGGAAGGAGTCGTTACATATGATTCATTAAATAAATCTGAATTCACAATGAAAGCTAGGGTGTTGTGGGCAATCCATGATCACCCTGCTCTTGGGACTTTATCGGGATGTACAACTCACGGTTATTTTGCATGTCCGATTTGTGGGGAAAACACTTGTTCTTATCATCTTCCTAAAAGTAAGAAGGTGTGTTACATGGGACATCGAATGTTTCTTCCTAAAGAACACAAGTTTCGATACGACAAGACAAATTTCAACAACGAACAAGAACTTCAATGTCCTAAATGGACATTGACTGGTTTTGAAATTGAAAAGAAAGTAGCGAAAATCAAAATGAAAGTTGGTAAACACAAAGAAGAAATTAGTCGAAAACGGAAAAAGTCAATTTATGAAGAAGTTGACAATGTTTCTGCATGGTACAGGAGGTCTATCTTTTTTGATTTACCATATTGGAAAGCAAATATGATTCGCCATAATATTGATGTTATGCATACGGAGAAAAATGTCACAGAGCATCTCATCAGCACCATTATGGACCATAAAGATAAGTCAAAAGATGGCATCAATGCACGCAAGGATTTGAAAATCATGGGTATAAAACAAAAGTTGTGGGTGATGGAAGATCCTGAAACAAATAAAATAATCATACCAAAGGCAACTTTCACTTTGAGCAAAGAAGAAAAGATACGGTTTTGCACCATTTTGAAAAACCTGAAAGTGCCCAACAAATTCTCTTCAAACTTCCACAACAATGTGAGCATCAATCCTCCCGAACTAAGAAATATGAAGTCACATGATTACCACGTCATAATGCAACATTTTCTTCCGGTATTGATTCAACATTCTTATCCACAACATAAGGATCTGCGAAATGCTATTCATCGTATTAGTCTATTCTTTAACATTTTGTGCTCAAAGGTGATCAATAGGGAACACCTTATAAAAGCAAAGGCTAGTTTGGTAGAAGCAATGTGTGTTTTTGAAAAACATTTTCCACCTGCATTTTTTGATATCAGTATCCATCTTATGGTTCATTTAGCCGATGAAGCATTAATTTGTGGTCCTGTCAGATATAGATGGATGTATCCCTTTGAACGATAAATAACTAATTTCAGTTATGTACATTATTATTCGATAGAAATAGCTATTATGTACAGTATATAATTGATCACATTCACAGGTTGATGAAAACATATAAAGGATATGTGCGCAACAAAAGATACATTGAAGGTTGTATTGCAGAAGGATATATCGTACAAGAAGCTAGCCTTTACTGCATGGAATATATGCCAAACGGAGGTGATGGCAATCATAAACATACCCGTGAAGCGTTTTTAGACGAGGACGATGAGTTTGCTGGTGAGATACCTTTAGATAATGGTAAAGATATAACGTTAACCCAAGTGCAGTTTGAACAAGTGCGTAGATGGGTCCTTAATAAGTATGATGGATTGGATGAATGGAAGAAGTAAGTTCACACCTTTGTTTTGAATTTCCATTTTTTAATTCAATTTATGTATTCGTTTTGATATGTGTTTTCCGTAGGAGGTATAACTCCTATGCGAAAAGTACTAGATTTCAATCACGAGGCAGAGGTACAACTGTCGAAGTCGTTCAAAGTTTTACTCTATGGTTACGCAACGAGGTATTACAGCATCTTAAGTAGTTCACGTGTTTATAAGTTGGCAATACACCTTCGTGACCATGTTTTGTTTTACTTATTGTATTTTATGTAGTTGTTGAAGTGCATCGATGTTGATCCAACTCTCTGGCGGCTAGTGCATGGGCCGAAGTTCACGGCGCTTAGTTATGCTAAGTACCAAGTGAATGGTTTTTTATTTTCCACGAAAATGTACGAAAATCGTATGGTAACACAAGATAGCGGTGTATGCATGAAAGCAATTACAAAATTTAGAGCGAGTGGTAAAGATAAAAATTATAAGGAAGCAGAAACAATGTATTACGGAGTCATTCAGCAGATACTTGAGTTGGATTACACTGACTTCAAACAAACATTTTTTTATTGTGATTGGGTAAAGGTCGAGGATAGGATCAATGGTTGCAAAATAGATCCTATTTCAAACATGATCATGGTTAATTTAAGGAAATTGAAGAGTAAAGATAGCGTGAATGATGAGCCATTTATTCTTGCATCAGAAGCGAGTCAAGTGTTCTACTCAACAGATTTAAAAAATAATGGTTGGTCTGTGGTTTTGCATACACCAAAACGGTTGACTACAAATGTGGATGACATTGAGTTTCCTATCGTCTATCAATCAGCTTTTGAAGATAATGAAAAATTAGAAGACCTTACCAAAACCATTTGTTAACTGATGAATTGTTAAATTCTTCATTTCTCGTTTGAATTCCTATTCCTTGGTTATTTAACCGTAGATTATTTGTTTTTTCTTTTCTTTTTGTAATCTGTGATACAATTACAAATCAATAATGGTTATTTAACCGTGTGCAGGAAACTATGTCACAAAATCCAGCATCATCGCATTCATCATGTTCATAAGAAAAAATAGTTGATCAAAACTTATTTGGTATTCCAATCTCAGAAAACGCTGGAAAAATCACCACTATGCTAGGTAAACTAGTAAGAGCTCATGTGCCGATATCATACATAAGTTGGAACAAAGTACCCGGTACATATAAGGATGATGTTTGGAACCAATTGGTGGTAAGTTTTTACTTTGATTCATTTCTGACAATATTTATGGTTAGTCACTCTATTTTGCAATGTATATGCACTACCTGTTACAGTCGGTTTCTGAAACCCGTTTTAAGTCTGATAGAATTGATTAACTTGTTTATGTATTTTACTTTTTGCAGAAAATGTATGCGCTCGAACCGCTTTCAAAGGAATTTTTTTAAAAAAGAATGTCCGAGGCTTTTAGGAGACACAAAAAAAACTTGAGAACAAGTTTTTATGACACTTTCGACAATGACGAAGAACGAATGAAAAATTGTCCACCTACAATTGCTCAAGAAGATTGGAACGAGTTCATAAAAAATGAAGCAACGCCTGAAGCGAGCGGAAGAAGGGAGTTAGCCAAAAAAATAGATCATTGCTCAGTTATGCTCACCATGCAGGCCGTAAAAGTCACGCTAGAATAGAACACGAAATGGTAAGTTATATTCATTTTTTTTCAAAAATGGTAAAAATCACAACTAACATATTTTATATATTGCAGATCGTTGCAAATCCATCTGCAAATATCAACCGTCGTCATGTATGGGAGAAGACACACACGAAAAAAGATGGTAGCATATCAGATGCCAATTCTTCGTACTTCGTAAGTTATTTCTGCTCCTAAAGTTAAACATGAGCAATTTTCTTTCTTTTATGCACTATGTGTCCATATAAGTATTATGCAATCTCAGGATCAAATTGCGAAATTGAAGGAAAAGATCACCGATAGTGATGAGGAAAAATTGACAGTGGATGAAGATATCGTATCACAAGTGATGGGAAAGGATACAAGGGGTAGGAGCCACGGTGTTGGGACCGTCATACCAAAGACTAATATTAAGGCTTCTGCTATTGCACATAAACGATTGAAACATGTTTGTGGAGACAATGCTGAGTTGAAAATGAGGATGGGAAGTTTGGAGGGTACGGTGGGAAGTTTGGAGGGTAAGGTGGGAAATTTGTCTGGGCAAATGGAGCTTCTGATCAACATGGTGGGAAACATAGAACAAGGAGAACGCAACACACAACTCAATGCTTCTAAATTCGTTGTCTCAATCCCAGGATACGACCAATGTGGTGAACAATCAAAAATGTGAAATCCTCAACTCTGATCTAGACATAATAGCAACAGGTATTTATTAGTTGCTTTTTATTCTTACTTGTTTTCGATGTAGTTATTTTGTTGGATAGATCCAGACAATAAATTTTATTGCAATAGGTACTGTATGTCGAGATTCTACAGCGTCCAAAATCCATGGGAAATCTGTACCATCCACACATGAAAAATTGGTTTTGGACAATATACTGCTACCAGATGAGAGAACCAACAAAATAAATCATCAATTTGTAGAGACCTTTGTTGATGTTGGAGTGGGTGGGTATGTGTGCCATCCGAAGATTATGATTCGATATCTTTAGCAGGTATGTGAGCTCATCCAAAATTTATTTATCTTCCCACTCCAAATTCCTCTAACCATCACACTGCAATACAAGTGCAACCACCTGCAATTCAACCACAACCCCAACATCTTCCCACTGCTACTTCAACTACACTGCTGCACCACTACTCTACTGCTGCCAAACAAAGCATACAACTCTTCGACCCTATCAAACTCCATTACTATACAACACACCCCTCGGCACAAACACTACCAAACTGCTACCTATCATCTGAAACAAACTGCTACCTATCATCTGAAACAAACTGCTACGTATCATTGCAGTTTCACCATACCTACCTCTCTCATCCTTCAACCATTACTTCCCTTCACAGCCATCAAATTTCACTACCTATAACAAACAGCAACTACATTTCCTAATCTACCCGAGCAGCTTTAGGCAACTGCCATTCAACCACCATTGCCTTGCATCATACAACTTTAACTTGTTAATCATTACAAACCACAGTCCTTTTTCCTCTGCTACAGCACAAAAGCTCTTACCATTTCATAACCAAACTGCTCCACCATCCTCCTCCCTGTCACATTCAACATTCCATCATACACAACCCATCACTTCTCTAATCTCAAGTGCTTCAACACCCACCTACTGCAGCTACACACTTCCACCTGAACCAATACAACACAGCAAAGCAAATTATTTCCTCTGTCATTAATTATAGTAACCTCACATACCAACTGTCCTGACCACGACCACACCATCTCCAATTCACAATCAAACCACTGCTAATTGCTTTGTTTGTTCTTATTTTTCCATAAAGCTAATTGCTGCGACAATTTTTGTGTAGAAACTTTCATATCAGAAACCAACTATGCATGTTAGTAGAGAATAACAGAAGGTTAAAAAATTAATCAAATTAAACGCTGGATTAATTGCTTATTGCAAAAGACTGATTAAAAAATAAAAAGTAAAAAGGAAAAAAATTGATCATTTTGATTACTTACGTATCAAAAACTGGATTATTTTCTTTATCTTATACCAACGTTAGAAATTAGATTTTTGATAGTGGCCATAGTAAATAAATTGATTTTTATACATCATAATAAGTTGAAATTTGCAGTATCATGTTTACATTGGCAAAGCGTCTCCAAGTTAGTTTCTGTTAGCTTGATAATAAAGTTTGTAGGCCGTCTAACAGTAGGGATTTGTAACTGCACTTTGAACCATGACTAAGTCGTAGTTATATGAATCTTCCATGGAAAAAAAATTTAACACTGATGGGAAAAATTTGTATTTTGCAAGTAAAAAAAGGATCGAAAGCAGTAATTTCCAAAGGAACAAATGAAATATGCCATTGCAAGTAAATTTTTTATTTATTTTATAGATGAATGATAAGCCATTTAATTATTTTATAACCATCCATAACCAAAACCGTTAAAAACCAACAAAAATAATAACAAAATAAAATAAAACTAAAAAGCTTAAACAAACAACCTTCATGATTACTGTTTGGTTTCAGATAGTTGTCTCTCTGCATGCAGATATGAAACACCAGTTGACTAAATCAGACATTTCTAGTGGCTTCAAATAAACAAGAATTCATATTGCAGAAGCTTTATGTTTAGTCACCTCCTTCACAAATTTATTTGTATCTTTTAGAAACTTTTAAATAGGCTTACATAGTTAAGTGCAGTGCAACTCTGGTACTCACTTACAGACACCTGAGTCAAGTTTGATAGCTCTGTGTCGAACTTAAACACTGAAACATAAGTAAATTGATGGTTTAGTTTAGAAATATAAGAAGAGGTTCAAGTATTCATTTCGAAAAAAAATAATACATTGATGCAAACATTTTTGAGTAAAAAATATATTACTTAAGTACTGGTAGTGTATTCTAGCATGAGCCTGCTCACCACTGGTAGTGTTTGCTTATTGAATTTGTCATAAAAGTACATTAGAATTCGTTAAAAATTCTGTACAAGTTATTCACTGTTCTATACAACCTAGTTTTCTATTTCATATCAATGTTGTGCCTGAAAAGATATAATACATGTTTCCTTACTGAAGTTATAAGTAGGGTAATGTGCTTATCATTTAGTTGTTGAGTTGCTTTGGTCATAGCATAGTGTATGAAAACAAGACACGCTGCAAATCAATTGCATTTTCTGAATCATAAATTGCATTTGCTGAATCATAAATTGCATTTGCTAAATTATAAATATGGAAACCTGAATATAGTAGTAGCAATGTAGAATGGGCTTGTTGACCTTAAACATATACCTGTTCATGTTTTCTACTTTATAAGTAATGACCTTAAAGCACACCATCCTTTTTACAGATAGTTGAAAGAGTCCGAGTCTGGGGGTAAGCTTGGTGATCTGGATGCATAAGAGATTGAAGGAGGCGAAACAAAATCTGAAATACTTCAAAATCTTGCAGAGTTCCAGTTTTCTTGTGTATGCAACATGGAAGTTGATATTATATTTATTGTTGCTGAGAAAGTGTTGTTGTATAATACTTCAAAATCTTGTAGAGTTCCAGTTGTCTTATTGTATATTATAACATATATGAGCAACATCTTTTCCAGTTATTTTGTATAATACTGCTATTGTGTAATATTGACCATATTTTGTATAATACTGCTTCTATTGTAATCCAACTATTGCCGTATCTATTACTGCTTCTATTGTATAATACTGCATCTATGCTGTTGTAAATCACGGCTATGAGCTGTGTCAATTAGATACTGCTTTTATTGTATTATACTGCATCTACGGTATTGCAATTTATGGTCATGAGCTTTGTGAATTAGAGACGGCTTATTGCTGTATCTATTACATCAATTAGATACGGTCAAAAGCCGTATCTAATTCATGTGCTCAGTATACGAATTAGATACGGTCAAGGCCATTTCTAATTGGAGAAATAGATACGGCCAGAGGCCGTATCTAATTGGAGAATTAGATACGGCCTGTGGACGTATCTATTTCTCCAATTAGAAACGGCCCATGACCGTATCTAATTCTCTAATTAGATACGGCCATCGTCCGTATCTATTTCACCAAGTAGATACGGCCCGTGGCCTTATCTACTTCTATAATTAGCTATGGCCCTTGGCCGTGTCTAATTGGAGAATTAGATACGGCCCATGGCTGTATCTAATTATTAAACACGCTTTATTTTGATACGGCTTAAGGCCGTGCCTAATGGTATTCGATACGGCCCTAAGCACTGCCTAATTAGCCTTTGTGGTGTAGTGGTTTAGCTAACCCATGAGGGTGTAGTCGTCTTCTTCCTAGAGTTACCTACGGTTGTTATGCATGTATGGAGCAATGCATTCGGTCTTCCGTGGCCAGCTATGTATTTCCTATTGTACATCACTAGGGATGTACCATTGCTTGGGAAGGATAACTCTGATCCTTATACACGAGGACTGTTCTCGAAGTATTGAGGGCACCTCCGTGGAATCCAACACAATTAGCAAGCGTGCCTTAACAGTTTTTGATTTTATACCTAGTATTGTTGTGATGTATACTCACGAGCATCACAACTACTTGATTATTTTTATTTTCACCCTTTGACATTATTATAATATCACTAGATTTTCTTATATAAATGGTTTGCTTATCGTAAGGTAAAACCCATCTGTGTTTATGTGCGACGTGGTCTTATCGAGATACCTTTATTTTGAAAGGTTTTATAAAACATTAAGAATCCATTTGATTGTGTTTCTCACGCCATTTTTTACCAGACTGATTCAGGCGATATTTTTCTTATAATGCTCGGGTCAGCCCGAACATATTTTCCGGATTTAGCTGGATGCTTTGAGCTTTCGAGAGATGAGCTGGATTCTCCAAGACGTATTTACGTATCTTATATTCTTTTGATGTTTTATTATTCTTGATTTATGTCTGTATTTATCAGCAATTGTAAGGATATGTCGTTATAACTGTCCAGGATGAAAATATGTTAGTGTACTTTGATATTGTGAATAATAAAGATGATTTATTTTTGTAAAGATCTTGGTTGTATTATATATCTTCTCATCATGTTGTGAGATTCTGTTCTATCTTTTATTTCTTTCACTTTGATAATATGTCTTTCTAGCACTTGGATATTCAGCACGTGAATACCATGGATATATTAGTGTCGATTTCTATGGGTCGAAAAGGCAGATCGTTACACGATCCATGTTTTCACCCCCATATTCACCCATCTTTTGCTTACATGACCTACATGATGTTAGAAGCCTACACAGGTGTTATTTTGTTGATCCAATGCAATTTGCTATCGATCTCCATGAACCCCTAAAACAACAACTCTTTTCTTCTATGAATCCATCATTTAGACTTAGAAACAAGCTAACATTGATGCAAACAACTATGAGATCACAACACTAACCACAAGACAAGCCAAAGCGAAGAGTTTAAGATGACCAGATTGACCATCTTTCAGGTCGATACTGACCTATGCAAATTATTGAGGTGATGCCCTACTTTCTTTGGTAATTAATCTACGGCATGGAAAACGAGGTGGAGATTTTATATGAAATATTTTAAGCTTCCTACCTCTATAAATAGAAAGGCAGGGCTCACTTTTTAGGGTCGTTTGGCTCTTGCTCTTCTTACTCTACTCTCTTGTAATCTCCGTCGAAGTTGTACCGACCCTAAGAACTTCTACCTCTAAGTCAGAATATAAGCAATAAAATCGTTAACTGGACGTTGGCCTTGATTTTCCGAACCACCATAAATGGTTGGTGTTCTTTCTTACTCGTTTTTATTTAATTTTCTTTAATTTTTATCCTCTACTTAATCTTCTAGGTGTTTGTACCATTCTTTATTTAAACATTTTGGTACTTTCACCGAGAGCTCATATTTTCTCGCTACTTGGATCCATCATCTACCACTGGATTTCTTAATTCCAAGATAGATCCAATTTTCCTACCTTATTTTCTACTATTTAGATTTTCTGTAATATAAGAAAAGCTATTTACAATGGCCCCTTCAAAAAGAGACCATTCAACCAATTCCAGAGCTACTACTGGAGTTGAGAACCATAATGCTCAACATGTGGATGATGCTACTCAACCAGAGCAACCGAAGATCCAGAATCCAGCTGAAATAGTGACCAGAATGGAGATGAATAGGATGATGAAGCAGATGGAAGATAGATTCCAGGCTAATCACAATGAGATGAATCAAAAGATGCAGCATATCTTAAGGTTGTTGAATGAATCAACTTAGAATAGCCGTAGAAGGAGCAGGAGGGATTCAAGCTTAGTGTCTTCATCATCCAAAGCAAAGACCGAGATGAAGAGGACTTAAAACACTACGGAACATCACATCAAAGAAGAAGGCAAACCCATGGCTCGTGTTTGTGGATCAGTACCGACCTAAGAGGATGGGTCGGTAACGACCCAACTAATGGTGAGCCTAGTACTCGCATTCTGGATGGAGGCGTGGATCTGACTTCTGGTCACACCGTGGATGATCAGAATTTAGGAAATCGTGATACTACTGATGATACAACTCATAGGAATCAAATATGGGGGACTGCTAGATGAATGGATCCTCGGAGGCTAGGGAACCTATGTATCGAGAGCTAAGCCGAGAGCATTCGCTGAACCAAATACTCGGGGCAAATCCCGACTACTACCGCTCAGTCAAAACTATGGACCCAGAATACCTAGAATACATGGTCAGAAGATTTGGAAGTCAAAATCAGTTGAGAATCAATGATGAGTGGATACCTCTCTTAGTCGAAATCTATTTACTGCGAACATCCTACACTAAGGACATCCCCAAAGGTTTGCAATGCTGACTATGCCATTGTACGGAGAAACAATGGATCCTAGGCAACATTTCATCAGATATGAGTGGCTATGGATTCCGCCAGAGCTTCTAATGCCGTGAAATGCCACTATTTTTTAATTCTCCTAGAACGAGTAGCTATTATGTGGTTCACTCAACTTCCATCGAGGTCCATATTCGTTGAGTTTTAATGAAAGTTTATAGGGAAATTCCGCTTACACACTTCACATCTGAAACATGTGATGTCTCTATTAAACCTCTTCCAAGCTGATAGAGAGTCGTTGAAGGATTTCTTGAATTAGTTCCATACTGCTATGACAGATTACACATCCCAAGGATGGCATAGTGTTGATGGCACTAATCTAGGGGATTCATCCTAATTCAGATTTCGGGGAATGGTTGGAAAGGAAACCCCCACCGAAGATGGATGGTTTCTATAGAAAGGCCAATGAGTACTTATGTTGGGAAGAAGCACACAAACATCCATGGAGAGCTGAGGTTGGAAGTTCAACTGGACTAGTGCAGAGCAATGTCACTGTAAGTAGTCTAGAGGAAGTTCTGGAATTATAGATGTGAATGTTGGCAATAAAAACGATAGTCGAAAGTAGAATGGTGATGGGGCTAAGAAGCGAATGCCAAATAACAGGAATCGTACTAGGACTCTATAAAGAACATCGACTAAAGGAACTGAGCAGTATAAGATGCCAGCTCCGAGAGAGGTGACTGAGAAGGAGGCAAGTTCTACAGGTTTCATGAGACGCACGGTCATAATACCAACGATTGTAGGCATTTGCGTGATGTGATTAAGGAGCTGATTCAAAGAAATAATTGCAGCAGTTTGTTAAAGCCCCGCATGATGGCAGGCAAGGAAATTCTAGTCCCCCTAGGTTGACATCCCAATGGGGACAAGTTGGTCTTAGTGGTGAGAAGCCTAGGCAACTTGAGAAACATTTAGCGATAAACACAATTATTGATGGGCCACACACAGCCGATAAAAGTCTAATTGAAATGGACATGGTGCTATAAAGTATAGAGAGCTGCCTTGAAGTTGAGGATGGAACTTCAGAAAAATAATGAAGAATGATGACGTTGTTTTCCAAAACAAAGATGCTGATGGAGTGGAGGCTCCAATTATTGACCCACTTGTGATTACAGCCACGATTGGTCCTGCGATAATACGCAAGGTGCTAGTTGACTGTGGGAGTTCAATCAATAGTCTATTCAAAAAAGCTTATGATAAAATGTTCTTGGAGGCAAAGGATCTAAAACCTTGTATATTCGAATACAGTGGTTTAACAGGACATCGTCTGAGCTGATTGGATATGTAGAATTACCGGTGATACTTGGAGAGGGCAACCACAAATAGGTGCAGGTGGTGCCTTTTTTGGTGTTGGATATTTACTCGGCTTACAATGCATTTTTGAGCTGACCTCCTGGGTGAATTCAGAGCAGCTATAGCCCCTTTGTGTTTGACAATGAAGTTTCTAACAGAGAATGACATAGGGATTGTCCAGGGAGATCAGGTGATTGGCCGTGAATGCTACGTTGCTGATCTAAGAGAGGCGAGGTAAAGAGAGAAAGTAAAAGGTGTGGAGAGGACTCTCTACGTCAAGGATTTGGATGCATAGCAACCAATGCCCAATCCCTGGCTTGGGCAGCATAGTCATTCCATAAGGATATGGACCCGTGAAAAGAGCCACTGAATGGAAGAGTAGCTCCAATCGAGCTAACGATTAATATCTTGGTTAGTCGGGATGACCCAACACGGATCCTAAAAGTCGATCTGTAGCTTAGTATCATTATGATGAAGGAGTTGGTTGGTTTTCTTCGAGAAAATCTGGATATGTTTGCCTGGACAACTCGGATATGTATGGGATCTCGCTTGAGATAGCGAGCCATGCATTGAACATAAATCCTAAATGCATTCCTATAAAACAGAAGTATCGCAGGCTCGGTCTGGAGAGATCTGCCTCACTCAAAGAAGAAGTGGAAAAGCTGAAGGAAAATGGCTTTATCTGGGATGCCTTAAACCCAAAATGGGTATCCAATCCAACCTTGGTGAAGATGGCTAACGAAAGTGGAGGACGTTCTTTGATTGTTTTGACTTGAATAAGGCATGCCTGAATAACAGCTTTTCGCTTCCAAGGATTGATCAGTTGGTGGATTCGACAACTAAACATGAATTTCTTTCATTCATGAATGCTTACTGTGGATACGACCAGATTCCAATGCACGTCCCAGATTAGGAGCATACTAGCTTTATTACCGACTAGGGATTGTATTGCTAACTGGTCATGCCATTTGGGTTAAAGCAAGCTGGAGCGACCTATTAGAGACCGGTAAGCAGGATGTTTAGAGAGCAAATTGAATGTTTAATAAGGTCTATGTGGATAACATGCTCATGACGTCACGACATTTGAAAAACCACATTGATGATCTACCAGAAATATTCGGCGTTCTTCGAAAATACGAGATTAAGCTCAACCCTTTGAAATGCTCTTTTGGCGTTACATCAAGGAAGTTCTTGGGCTTCATTATGAATTGCTATGGAATTGAAGCAATCCGGAGAAGATAAAGGCATTAAGGGACAAGGAGGCCCAAAGTTTAAATGGAAAGGTCATCGCCTTAAGTCTATTCATTTCCAAAGCCACCGACAAATGCATCCTTTTCTTTAATGTGATTAAGAAGAGTAAAATTCTAAAGGGAAAAGAACTTCCTCTTGGATGCAGGAGTGCACAATCGCATTCTAGGCTCTGGTTGATCACTTGGAGAAACCCCATATCCTATTGAAGCTGGTGGATGATGTGGACTTGTGTATATATATTTGGTAGTGTTGGTGCATGCTTTAAGCGTTGCACTCGTAAACGAGGAATCCCGCATCCAACGACCAGTCTATTACACAGTAAGCGAATGACAAGAGCGGAAAGAAATTACTCGTAGCTGGAAAAGCTTGCATACTGCCCATTGATAGCTTTAAGGAAGCTCTGCCCTTACTTTCAAGCTCATCCAATTAAAGTTCTTACCGACCAACCTTTGCGGCAATTCTTGCAACAAACTGAGACTTTTGGAAGGCAGTTGAAGTGGAACATTGAATTGAGCTAATACGATATAACCTATCACCCTTGAAGTGCTATCGAGGATCAAGCTTTAGTGGATTTCATAGCTGAATTCTCTACGCGAGATGATATTTCGGAGAGCAGTGGTGAACAAAATGCTAGGTGGAAGATGTACACTGATGGTGTATCAAACGAACGTTGTTCTAGTGCTGGAGTTGTACTTGTCACTTCCAAGGAATGTTCAATCTGTTATGCCCCAAGACTCGATTTTCCTACAACAAACAATGAAGAGGAGCACGAAGATTTGATTATAGGACTCAAGATTGCCAACGAACTGGAGATAAAGACTTTGCAAATTTTCTATGGTTAACAGTTAGTGGTTTTTCAAGTGCAAAAAAAGTTTCAGGAAAAAGGAGCAAGGCTAGCCCTTTATCTAAACCTAGTCTTTGAGCTGCTTAGTGGCATTGAGTATTATACGATAATGCATATTCCTAGAGAGGAAAATGCGAAGGCCGACTCACTGGCTAAGCTGGCCAGTTTCGAGGATACGCAGCTCATGAGCATGGTTCTAGTGGAAATACTATCAGCCCGAGTATCGATCAAATGGATGTCGATTGGATCATGGAGGCTGAACCTGAAAAAGAGCCATAGATGACTCCAATAAAAGAATACTTACAGAGAGGAATCCTTCCCGGGGAGGAGGAATGAGCGACAAAAATCCTTGTCCAAGCTCCGAGATATATTATACAGGAAGGATTGTTGTACAGGAAGGGCTTTTTTGTCCCTATGCTTTGGTATGTCACTTACGACGAGGCCAAACAAGTCCTTAGAGAAGTGCATAAAAGGGCCTGCGGCGACCACACTAAGGGATAAGCCCATGCGAAGAAGATTCTCCGCTATGGGTACTTCTGGCCAATAGTCAACTGAGATGCGGTTGATTACTCTAGAAAGTGCAATAAGTGCTATAGATTTGCTAACATTCCAAGAGCCTTACCGATAGAAATTACTCAAACGATCAATCCTTGGCCGTTTGCAGTTTGGGGGATTGATATTATCGGTGTTGCCAATATTTAAAGGTGGCGTGAAATACGCCATCATCACGGTTGATTACTTCACCAAATGGGCTGGGGTGGAGCTTTTAGCTACAATTACAATGAAGAATGTGATCAACTTTGTAGTTCGGAATATTATCTGTCATTTTGGAGTTCCAAATGCGATCGTTACTGATAACGAAACCCAATTCGACAGCACCAAGTTTAAGGATTTCTACCGTCGACATCACACAAAGAAAAGATTTGCTGCAGTGGCACACCCCCGAGATAATGGCTAGTTTGAACTTATAAACAAGATTATCAAGTCCATTCTTAAGAAGCGATTGGAAAAGGCTAAGGGCAAGTGGGTCGATGAACTTCCATTGGTACTTTGGGCTTATCGAACGACACATAGTGGCTAACCATTCTCCATTAGCTCTAGCCTATGAATCAGAGGCTATGATTCAAGTTGAACTAGAAGTACCTTCTCATCGGGTAATTCATTACAACTCGTAAACAAATGAGCAACCCCTTCTAGAATCCCTTAACATGATCGATGAGAAATGAGACAAAGTTGACTTGAGAGCAGCTGCGCATCACAACCAAGTCACCCAGTATTACAATGCCAAGGTTAATCAGCTATCTAGTCCTCAAATGATCATTCCCAAGCTTCAAAGACTTGGCCCCAACATGGGAATGTCCATATGCAATAAAACAAAAGATTGGAGATGGCACTTTCAGGATTGCAATGGTTGACGGGATCTCACTCCCAAGGGCATGGAATAGTGAGCATTTCCAATGTTATTTTGCTTAAAAATAATTTTGTACATATTTAAATGAAGTCATGTAATAAGATAAAATTTGTCATTTCCCGTTTTCAATAAATGGCTTCCCAGATTTGTCTTTGCATTGCTTAAGATTTGTGATTTGACCGACTCGAATGAATTTGCATGTGAATAATGTCGGTGCGTAGGTACCCAGAGATATGTGCTAATCAAACTTCTATGGTTCATGATTAGACCCTCTAATTTTTTCTCGATATCTAGAGATTGGTATTAACTAACTCTTGTCCTCGATTTGGGGGTAGGAGTATAAAGTAAACAGACGTGACCCGACCATCCGTTAGCCAACTCTTGTCCTCGGATTGGGGGTAGGAGTATAAACTAAACGGACGTGACCCAAACATCCATCAGTAAACTCTTGCCCTTGATGTGGGAGCAGGAGTATAAACCCAAAATGGATGTGACATCACCATCCACATGCTAACTCTTGCTCTTGATGTGAGGGCAGGAGTATAAATCTAAATTGAATGTGACACGACAATTCATTCACTAACTCTCATCCTTGATGTGGGGGACATGAGTACAAACCAAAATGGACGTGATAAGACCATCTAATCTTTAACATTTTGCTTGTAGTAGGCAAAACGAAAGGTCCATGCCCAGCGTAAGTTGTGATAATACCTATAAACTTTGAATCGATGGCCGGAGTTAGGTGCGATTGAAAATAAACATCCTGGATGAGGATGTATAAACAACGATCTATAGTAGTTAATTTATACTAGCGTCCGAATTTCGGCACAGTCAGATACCGTTATCTTGGAAAAGGATATCTGAAACGTTGTTGTAAGTGTTAAACCTCAAATAATGCCAACGCACTTCAATAATTACTTTATGTTTACGAGAACAACGAAAGGCCGGTAAAGTATAAAAGGGGCTAAGTATTTAGTACGATAATAATCACTAAAAGGAATGGGTCACAAGTACATTTAATGGAAAGTGCATTTCTAAAATAACTTAGGCAAATTCACACAAAGATTTGATGAAACAAAAAGTCTTTGTTATTAACATTCAAAATGGAAATTGGAAAGATAAGTATAAGTATATTTATGCTTAAACAAAGAAAAACAAAAGTGGTGGCTGAACTCGCACTACAACGGCTAAACAAAGTAAAAGCAGGAGACTAAATAAAGCCTAAGTACTGCTATACAACCAAAAGGCGCAAAGAAGATGGACATCCACCTTTTAGGGTTCCTCTTTGTTTCTTTTTTCTCTTTCTTCCCCGTAGAAGAAAGTGCGCTAGATCCTTCGGGTTGTTTCCTTACTCTTCCCCCACTTCCTTTGCCCTTAGATGGAGTGCTCTATGATCATCCAGCAGGCATGCATTAAATGTTCCCAGGTGGAGGAATAGAGATTGAACATAAATAGGTCGACTGAGTAGGGCTACGGATAGAGGGAGAAGAAAGGTCTCTATTTTTTCCAACTTGACCTTTTTGGCCAAGACCATCTCCTGCTCAATCAAACTCATGGTGTATCCCAACAGAGACTGGGAAACACCAATAATAATAACGTCATCATCGGTCCGAGCCAGGGGGTCTCTTCAACCGGGAAGTTTAGGACTGTTATCGACATTGTAATGGTTACCGATTTTATTGCAGGCACTTATTGTCCCGATTGAGAGTCCTTATCAGGAAGCAGGGCAATTTGGGGCCGAGCTGAAACTTGAGAGATATAAGTAGGTTAGTGATGTCGATTGACGACATGTCAAACCTCTGAACACAAGGAAAGTCAATGAGATACCTTCTTCTGTTTGGGGTTATGTGTGTGCCAGAGCGCCACCAGAATTTTCCTCTGGGATGGGAGAAAGGATAGTAGGCTTATGCATTTGGAGATTCTCTAGATCATACCCAGGATCAGAGGATGAATCTGGAGCAGCTTGTGAACCCAGGTGTTTGGCTGGCAGCGACATCGTCTAGCGTCAATCCTGAGCCTTCACCCAAGTCTTTCTGTACAGTGGTGGCTCACTCTAGACGAAGAATATGCTTACCCTTTCTCAGCACATTGGGCTCGCGTCTATCAATACCTCCTTCTCCAGCTGAGCAAGGTCCACCTCGCCACCTTTCAAGAATGCTTTCTCCTCCGAGACAATCTGTTACCAAGCCAAGCCCAGAACCTGGGATATTCATCACGAAGTCATTTCAGGTTGCGGAACTTGAGAACATTGGCGCTATATTTGATGAGCCCTGATCCAAACCTCTCCATCATCCGCTGCTTTACGACCTCAACCTCCCTCTTGACAAGCACGTCTATGTTCCTAACACATTCAACCGCATTGTCCCTCTATTCCTTATCATTGAGTAGCTCATCACAGTAATCCTGAGCTTGTTGGAGCTCCTCATCCTTTTCATTTGTTTCACGATCAAGCTTGGTCTTCAGCTTAGCCACGCTCTTGTTCGCAACATCTGTCTCTAAAACTAGATCATGGTTCCGACAGAATGCTTTCTCCATCTCATCCCGATGCTTTGTCCTCTCATCTTCGAGTGCCTTGATGGCATCCTCAGCCTTTTTCTCAGCTTTGGCTTGAGATTTCCTCATTTTTTCTAACTTAGTATCAAGATGAGCTATGATTCTTTTGTTGTCGACTCGATGAGTTTCTGATTTTTGATTTCGAGCTGCGTTTCCCTCGAGACCTTGAAGATTTTTTCAGCTATTCATGACCATTCGTTATACTGATTATGAACATTAGTCACGCCAACAATTGTCATTTCTTAGATGTCAGACAGAATTCTCTTTAAGTTGGAGACAAACTTGAGTCCATCAAAGCAAATATTTAGGAACTTTCCCTCAATTCAGGCATTCGAGCGTCAACGGCAGGTTGTTGCTCCATAGAGATGACCAGAGCTTCAGCAATTTCTTTGCCAGGTCTATGATGAGAAGTCTTAAAACCACTCTTTTGCTACCCATGGTCAGAAAATCAACTATGATGGGGCGAGGTCAACTGCTGAGTAGGAACAAAAGCTAGAGGTAGAGCATAAAATGTACCCCTGGTAGGATGTCATCATGACGTTTCGAATTCTTATCCAAGTCCTTTGGAGGAGGAGACTTGGACCTGGGGTGATACCTGGAGCCGGAGTGACATGGTGGATAATCTCTACTACGGCTATCTCTGTCCTGGTCATCTCTATCGTGACTACCTCTATCACAATCGGAGCAGTGGCTGGAGTCTAAGTCCCAAGCTGACTGCCTCCCAACGGATAGTGGATCTGCTATCGAGTTGTGTTATCCTCCACAGATTGGAGTATATATTTTCTTTTCACCATGTACCCTACAAATAAAAAGAGAAGAAGTTAGATCTAATGAACAAGGACATAAGTAAAATGCAAGTGACGTGAAGTGAACATGTGCATAAGTGTCTTAGTGTCCTCCTAACAGACCGTGTATAGGAGCTTTGCACATGGGAGTGATCTCTCCACACCGGTGGAGATGGTGTCCTTATCAAAGTGAATAGAGGAATCGATGCCCTCGAGACTAATGTTACCAACATCGAAGGAGCTAAACTCGGTAGGAATTGGCCCTAATCTAGCAAACGTGCCTGTTACTGGAATAAAAGGTGTTTTCTCTATAGTTGTAATTATGGAGATTGTGTAAGGGTCTACATCATGGAAATCTTCACAACCAGTCTCTTCTTTAGAACAGACTATTGATTATTTTTGGGTTGTTTGATCCGAGACTCGTGGCTCACATCAATGTCATCATGACCAGCCCTATGGCTTTCACCCACTATCTCGCCCTCCTTGGCATGTTCTTGAACATCTCCAACATTCTCTTCAACTCTAGCCCCTAGACTTGGGGCTAGGGGCACATCTGGATTAATCTCACCTCCTCCAAGTGAGTTATCATCATCATCATCATCATTGTCATCACTATCAGCTACTTGGACTTAACTGGTGCTGCGACCCGCTTCCAACAGATTATGGGTGAGAAGATTTTCATCTGAAAGGAGAATTCTAATATCTCTATCTTGTACCGGATGTACCATAAGAGCCTTAACGACATTTGAAAGCGCCATGCTGCTTGGTCTCGTCAGGACATCTAGATAGTAAAACAAGATAAGAGTTAAGTCCGTAAACTATAAGACAATTCATATAATGCACATTGAATGGGAATTACATCCAGATAACCATCTACGTACAAATTCAGGTGGACAACAGACATAGAACCACTCGTTTTTGAAATAGCTCAACTTGTTCCATATGCAAGAGACTACTCTACAACCCTTGTCCAGTTCTAGGTAGGTCAAAGACAGACTTTCTCTTTGTCTCTTGAAGCTATATATGTATCGAATCTCCTTGTTATTGGGTGCTCGATGTAAGTGTTCAGTAAAGACAATGTATATTCCAAGCAAGAAGGCATATCTATTTGGATGCAGTTATGTTGGAGCTAGTCTCTTGAAATTCAAGACTCGGTGGATAAACTGGTTGAATGGTGGGATGCAACCTACCGAACATATGTACCTGTTGCAAGCAGTTATCCTGCTGGAGGATTATGAGCTCTTTAATGGCTGGAAGGGACTAGAACATCAAATGGAATTACGTGCATGCTACAAATATTGCAAGTAATCTTTTATCAATTTTAGAAGCGAGGGAGTCGATGGGATCATCTAAAAGAAAGACATCTTCAAGAGTGTCAGACAGGGGCAGCAAGACATTTGGAACATCTTCGATCCATTTCTGTAAAAAAAACTCTACAGACAATCAATATTCGATAAATTACAATATGTACCCTCAAGCTAAAATGAGTCCTACTGCGGTGTTGTGCAATGTCGTGTAGTTTAGATTTCCGATATTATTTAACAATTCATTTGTAAGTTCTAGATATCACTCGAAGTGACCGTCATCGTTGACCATCCCGATGAGCTTTGCGTTATCGACTATGTTTTGGAAATGCTTTGTGATGAAGGACAGATTCGATGCAAATCCAGAAGGTGGAGTTGACTTGTGAACATGGAGTTAGTGAAATTCACCTAAGTGTTGGAGTTGTATCGATCCAACTACTTAAGAAATTTTTGCCTTCCCTCTCCATCTTCTTCGACCTTAAGTCATGGCCACTAATGTCAACCTCATCCTCATCCAAGTTCACCTACGTCCATCCATCCAAATCTAAGGCCATCACCTACCTAATTCAATACGACCTAAAGCTCAAGTGTTGGATCGGGTACAAAGGAGTCAAAACTTGGATTGTTGGTTGGAGGTTGACCACGACAAAGGCAAGCAAGGCTATGCTTAGGGTAAAGGGCAATGGCGAAATGATTGTTAGATGGAAGCGACTCTAGGATCGAGTAAAGACAAAAATCAGTTTAGGTGCAAAGGAATTAGTTTGGGATTGGCAAGCTTGAAATGATAGATCAAGAGAGTGCATTCCAGATTTATAATCCAAGATGCTAGGAAAGATTTGCAATGAATCACTATGGACATAAATCTTCATGGAAATGATATGCATGAAGGATAACGACCATTAGAAGCACAGAGTGGAGTCCTTCACAGCAATTCTGACTTGTCTCAATTCAAAGCACATCATGTTTGAAATGAGATATACTTTAGGGGGCAATTTTTATCCAGCCTTTTAACTAGGCAATATTCGGACAAACTGGACAAGCCAAACTCGAAGTTATCAAGGCAGGAAGCCCGAGGAGAAAGCCTCAGAGTCCAGAAACTAAGCACAAATAGACCCATGGGACAAAAGCATAGCCAACTCAAGAAAAAGGAAACAGGAATCCATCCAAGTCATGTGTCATTACCGACCCTTGTTTTCACCCCCTCCATATTTGCCCATCCTCTGCCTATATGCCCTACATGATGCTAGAAACATATACCAGGTGTTGTTTTGTTCATCTAATGCAAATCTCTATCGATCTCCATGAAATCCTGAATTAAAAACTATGTTCTTCTATGGATTCATCAACTGGACTTAGAAATAAGCTAACAATGGTGCAAACAACTATGAAATCACAAAACTAATAACAATACGATCCAAAGCGTTGAGTTTAAGATAACCCGATAAGCCATCTTTTGGGTCGGTATTGACCCATGCCCTTGGAGTCATACCGACTAATGCAAATTACTGAGGTGACTCCCTACTTTCTTTGAGAATCAATCTACGATGTGGAAAACAAGGTGGATATTTTCTGGACGAGATCCCTACCTCTATAAATAGAAGGGAATGGCTCATTTTTTAGGATTTATTGGCTCTTGCTCTTCTTACTTAACTTTCTTGTAATCTCTGTCAGAGTTGTACCGACCTATAAGAACTTCTGCATCCAAGTCAGAATATAAGCAATAAAATCATTAAGTGTACATAGGCTTTGATTTGCCGAACCACTATAAATGGTTGTGTGTTCTTCCTTACTCGTTTTATTTAATTTTCTTCATTTTTTATCCTTTACTTAATATTCAGGGTGTTTGTGCCATTTTTGGTTCAAACAAGTAGGAATATCAACAACAGTTGAATAGGAAAACCTAAAGTATGTAATTTAAAATGGTGTAGAAAACAAATGCTACACAAAGAACATACAACTAAATGAATAGGGAAGTAATAAGTCTAAATAGACAATTAAAGAGAGATATTAGTTAAAAAGGAAACAAGAGATTTCATCCAATAATGTTAAATGAAAGGGAAATAATAAATGACACTTAAGTCAATAAATTAGAAATGGATAATAAAAGATAATAAATGATAAGAATAAATCAAAAGTAAGTTATATAAGATTTATTGAATGATAATGTTTGAAAGTAAAGAAAAGTAATATTCAAATGAATGTATATTCAAATATACGTTATGCCAGGCATGAAATATATATGTATGTAAATAACATAGTAAATAAGAATGACATAGTTATTAGAATGGGTTGAAATGCGAGATCAGCCGTGTTACACAATAGAAGTTTGTCCATCGCAAGGGGCTACTGGCAATTATGTATACATTATGCTGATGTGGGACATATCTAGCCGTAGGACCCGTGAAGAGTATACGCTTGGGTTTAGATAAAAGAATACCCTGATAAAAAGTGGGGTTTGCTTCAAAATTAGGAATTAGGGTATTGCCTTGACCGCGTTAGGCAATATAAATAGGATGGTGAGTAGCTCGATGCTATGTCAACAGGTGTGGCGCCAAATCAAAAGCGGGAGCTAATGCGTCATCAGTCCAGAGCGGTCAAAATGTGAAAGACATGGTTACACCTAATGGGCTATGCCTCTTACTCGGGTAGGCTATGTTAGGTAATGCACCACCATAATTTTTTGCTAGTTTATTTGTTAGGGCAAGGCTAGTTAAGCCATATAAGAGTTCTTTCAAAAACGAATAGGATAGTCCGTGGAGCTGATCCATAATAGGATGTAGATAAGTTAATAAATCCCCAAGGTGAGATAGAATACGCCTAAACTTTTATGACATCGTTATTAGGCACCACGGGAGGTTCCACTTTGTACGTGGGAAATTTGGCATAGACATTGATGATGATGCCCGGCGGTGCAAAATTGCATATACTAGCGGGGATAGTATGTTAGTCCCAAGCAGGACGGTGGTACTTATATATTTATATATATATATACATAAGTAGTTATGGTCTAATTTTGGTAGATGTTGCGTATCGTACGCGAATGTGGAATCGAGACAACTAAGTAAAAATTAAAAGATATAATATGTAATTGAAGACAATCAGCAAAAACTAGTGTTATGTACAAAATGTACAATTCACCCGTCACTAGAACGTTGTTCCGATCCCCTCCTCATTATAACCATATGTTAACTTTAGAAAGACAGGTACTGGTGAAAGACAGGTACTCATGCAAGGACAGATTTCCTAATGCATGTTTGACACTGACAAGGACACTAGATACTGGAAGTGTCAACTTGGTCAATAAATATATGTTTATTATACTTTACTACTCTACTATGAGTTTATATCGATAGTGCTCTGATATACATTTATTTGTTTATTTGTAGGATACTAAACCAACGATCTATATTTTGGTGGACTTGGGTTTTTGATTTATCGAAAATTCAGGTCCACTGGGGTGTGAGTTGTCATATTTAGTATCCGAGCTTAGGTTAATCGATCTTAAAAATTAGGAAACATTGACTGAACATATTTGTATTTTTCCTATAAATATAAATATATCATATGCCAAATCCAATAAATTCTGACTATAGAGTAGTTGCAACCATACACTGAAATTTGCACTAGTACAAAATATATCTGTTGCATCACCTTATTTTCTTCGGTTGTGTTCACAACCGAAGAAAATATTATCATTTGCATCAGTTCTTACTCAACAACTAAAGTAATTAGTACATAGAAAGCAGGAGAAAATAAAAAAATGCAATTTGCTTCGGTTGTCGTTAGCAACCGAAGTAGTGTTATTCGCTTCAGGTGTCATTAGAACCTAAGTAAATAGTATTATTTGCATCGGTTCATTAGCAACCGAAGCAACTACAATGCGCCTTAATTTCAGTCCCACCTCCTTTTCGCTAATTATTTCCATTCCCTCTTAAAAAATAAAATAAACTTTTTTATCGATCGATTTTCTGCTTTCGCCGTTACCCTGCTTCGCTTCCTTCAGGTGTTGAATCTCAATCGATTATGGGTTTCGATTTTTGGCCAATTTTGGTTTCGACTGAATCCCTTTTTTCCGACTCTAGAAATTGATTTTGATTTCAATTTTGAAATCAATTTCGAAATTGAAATTGATTTTGTTTAGCTTATTTAATATTAGGGTTTTTGCAAAACTTGATTCAGACTATGCTGAAGAATAAGTTGTATCTCAACAGAATTAATGGAATCAAAAGCTTTTGCACTACGCCTCAAAGTTCTGCTTCCATTGCTTCTTACAGTGATTAATTGATAGAGAAGGGACAAAAATATAGTGCTCACAAGTAACTTTGTTACTTTTATTTCTTTATTTCGCTGATTTACACTTGTATTTCTCCCATATGTTTTGTTATCTTAATTAATTCTTCAATAAACATAATTTGGTATATCTATTTGATGAACTTAGTTACCATTCGATTCCAATGGTATTTTCTTGAGCTTAAGGGACAACTATTTGGGATCCTGAAGGCAACAAATAAATCGATTTTTTATCATCTTATTCTATAGCCAATCAGATTTGTTTCCGTGTACACACTGAATTTTCTTTTCATACTTGAAATTTACAAGTTTAAGGAGGAGCATATATACTTAGAATTGATGCTCTTTTTAGGGGCACTGTTTGCACTAAAAGTTGGTACAAACATCCAATAGAAATTTTAAAGAGAAATAATGAAGACTGTAAAATGAAAACAGAGGAAAAGAGTAATGAAATAGTAGTAAATCAAAGCAATAACATGAACACAACGATTTATAGTGATTCAGCGTTGTTTGCCAACATCCACTTTAAATAGATTGCTTTATTAATCACTTTCTAAACTGAATACAATAGGGATCTGATGAAAATTATTAGCTACAATAGAGTACAAAGAAACTGGCAGCGTAAAAGTTCCGAAAATGAACAAGCAAGCTTGTGCTTATAGACGAAGATCGATAGAAGGATCCCTAGACCCATATGGACCCATAAGTGAGATCGCATGGCCTAAATCCCATAGAATAGGGATCGGTACCGATCCCTATTTTTGATGAATTTGGGGATGCGATCCCTAAGATAGCTTTCCCATGTTGAAATATGTTTAGCCTCTAAGTTTCATGCCAATTGGATTAGTATAACTTGAGTTATTGCTCGATCTTTGTTTCAATGTGGACTGTCTTTTGTTATTAACCAATCCCTATTGAGGGAAGAGGGCCAATCCCTTTTGTTTCATCTTTTTGAGGTGCGATCCCTAGGGTAGGCTCTCTAGGGTTCCCATATTTTGCTTACAAAATTCCATATGCATTGGACTCATGGATCTTAAGGTGTTGATTGTTTTCTATTGAATTGCACTAGCTTCCTGAAACATACCGATTCCTATGTTGGAGGTTGATTATAGCCGAACCCTTTTTTTATGTTGAACCATATTCCATACTTTGAATATTCTATATTGCAAATCTCTCAATTCCATTCGATCACGGCTTCATATTACCATCTGTACTTTACTTCTGGATCCCACAATCATTGCCCTAGACTTACTGACCTTGATGATAGTCGAATATAACTTGTCTAATCGGTTCAAATATAGCCGGGTCAAAATGTCGGGTAACACTTTCCCCTAAAGTATGCATTGTGCTGAACATATCATGCTTTGACTCGAAGTAGGTTAGAGCCATCGGGAAGAAATCCATCAAGTTTTCCAAATAGTCGCTATCCTTTCGTCGAATTATTTTCCTAAAGCGTTGTATCCCTCTTTGATCATCATGACGTTTAGTCGATTTCCAATTGCATAAATCTATGATTATGTTCCGTCAGCTGATATTTATGTCTGGTTCTATGAGACTAGTAAGCTTTGGCTATTTGATCCAACCTCGAACTTGAAAGCTTCAGTTTTGAATTCAATTCCGTTGATTTCAAAAGTTGTACTCTTAGAATATACACGTGTATGTTCAGGTACACGTAGTTGTCGTTGGCTCCCAGACATGTTTGTGCGCACATGGGTCGTCGCCAATTTTCGTTGAGTTAAATGCAATTTTATTGCACTTTGTATATATGTACTTTACATAATCTTCATTCCATACTCACATGCACATAGGCCCATAGCCAATCCCTTATTTTCTGCCCTTTATATATATATATATATATATGGATCGACATTCTTCTAGCCGAACCCTCCCTCCTTTTTTTGTTTGCAGGGATCGACATTCCTTTAGCCGATCCCCTCTCCTTATATATGTTCATGGGGATCGACATTCTCCTAGCTGATCCCTTCATCCTTTCTTTTGACCTGTTGAAGATTACAAGGCAGACCGACCACTCTAGCTCCTTATATAAGCCAACACTTCAACACTTTCCTTCTTGTCCTTCTTTTCCTTCTTATCCTTCATTTGTTCAGGAGTTGAGGGATCAGTTGTTTTTTTGTTGTGTTATAGATGAAGGGATCGGTTATTGGCTTATCAAGAGGGATCAGTTGTTATAAAGGAAAGGGATCGGCACAAATGGGGATCGGCATAAATAGGCTTCAGGCATTTGTAGTTGGCCGATCCTAAGCTTCGAATTGAACTTGAAAACCAATCCATATTCACTTGTTTGAACAATTAGAACCAATCCCATCCTAATAAACTAGAACATATGATGATAATGAACAACATGACTTGCATATTCAATATTGAATTCGAAATTGAATGACCAAACTCCTGGGACTTAGAACATGAACTAAAACTTAACATATGAACTTTAATAATGGATTTCACACTTCGTTATGCCGACAGTCAACCTCTGTAACGACCCGTAATTTTTGAAAATAAAAAAAATTAATTTAATAAGATGTTGGTGTTAATATTGGGAGAAATAAAAATTTGTGATTTATTAATAAGAAAAATAACTAGAATGTAATGTTAATAATGTTAATTTAAGGCAATTGATAACTATTTTAATGCAATCTCAATTAATTGGAATGATTGGAAAGTTATAATTGGTCATAAAGTGTAAATGGTAAATAAACCAAATGTTGCATTAAACGGTGAAATTGTATGTAATTAATTGGAATTGATTAAAATAGAATAATTAATCCGTATGTGAATTTATTAGTTTTTTTGTTAATAATAAACATAGAATTGTGTTTGAAATTGTAAGTTGTAACAATGGTTTAATTATCATTGCATTATTTAATCTGTTGAAACTTAATTGTAAACCAATTGCAATAAATGTAAGTAAATATTGCGTTAATATGAATTAAGATGAAAATTGTAGAATATTAATGTAATAAATGGAAAACCAATGTTAACTATGTCCATAAAGTAATGATTGATTGAATAAAAAAATTGGAATCAAAATGAATCAATTTATTGGGTTTTAAATTATAATTAACGAATTTATTACAATTGGAATTGGAACGCTGTAATTAGCGCAATATTAATAGTTGAATTTGACATGGAAATTTTTTTTAAAAGATTATAATTACTAGTTAATCAAAAGTGATTAAAATTTGTTAGTTATAAAATTTGAATGTGAAAAGTGATAAATTTAATTTAATAATAATTTATTTAATTAACATGAAAATAGTCATTTTGGCCACTGTCTCGGATTTCGACGAAACTAGTTTCATCGGATTTATAACAGTGAATTATTGTAGGATTTCAAGTTTCGTAGCGATCAGACTTGTCCTTTGATCTTGCGGGCTCGAAACGCATGGAAATAAATTTAATGAAATCAATTTAAATAAAGTGATTTTAAAAGATAACTTCTGTATACAATGGAATTAGGACTTGAAACTTATTCCATTGAGTTTAAAAATATCGAAAACCTATATTTCAATATATTGGATGACCCATTTTCGTTTCGAGAACGAAACGGGCTTTTCGGGTCGTCGTTATAGTTTCGACCAACCCTGCCTATATATAGGCTGTTATAAACCTTACTTGTTTCTCATTTTATTTTTTCTGTACGTACATCTTCTTCCTCCTTCTCAAACGTCAGAACATCAAACCTAATTCCCAAAATTCCAAAATCTAATTTCAAAAAAAAAATTTGGTTGCTCTAGGATTACTTGAGTCAGGAAGAGGTTCACTTCGAGTTCCAGAGGCGAAAACCATGCAGCGACTTCGGGTCTGAGAGAGTTTCATGCCAAACAAGGCGGATCTGGTCGCGCTTCGAGTCCTAGAGGCGAAAAGCCTGCAGTGACTTCGGGTCAGGAGCCAAATGACTCGAGCCTCGGGTCATTTTGGCAAAAACTCAGAGCTAGCACCAGGTATTTGAGGCGGCGAACCGAAGTCGAAATTTTCCAATCTTCTAACGTTAATAACTTTTGCATACGAGTTCGAATTCACGCGTGGTTTTTTTCCATTGCGATTGTATCGAAATTCTGGATATTTTTGAACTGGTTTGGCTGCACTGAGACTGTTAAATTTTTGGGCTAATTTTGAATTTTAAATCGACGACAAATCGAAGGTGAGTGTTTTAACCCACTCACAACTACTAAATTATCTTATGTTAGTTAAATTGAATTCATGATGTGATTAGAAATTGATTGGTTGATATTTGGTATATTTAAATTGTCATTCCAGTTAAATCTGACTTTTATTGAATTTAATCGCCATTTAATTTAATATTGAATTTTTAATTGCCTGTTAATATCTGTTATTGATAATAAGTCAACTGTTGTTATCTATTTGTTGATTTGAATGGTGATTGTGATGGATGTTTGATTGTTGATATTGGATGACTGGATGTTATATTTATACTGTTATAACACTGCAAGTTCCCTTAAATTCCCTATGGGTTGAAATGATACATACCCGAACGATCTATAGATTAGGGAAAAATCGTTCTGGGTTGAAATGATACATACCCGAACGATCTATAGATTAGGGAAAAATCGTTATGGGTTGAAATGATAAACCCGAGCGGTTTTATGGATTTTGAATTTTATCTGGGATTACATGTTGAAATGAAATATATCCGTAAATATAAAATATTTGCGGATTGAAATGATAAATATCCGCATCACTTGACCATAGGGTAGAAAATTATATACGGACACCAGATTGGTTAAATTAAATGATTTTAAAACCTTAAATTTTTGAATCCAGTTAAATGATATTTTGAAATAAAAATTTGGATTTATATAAACTGAATTATTTTCGAAAATCCAAGCTTTAATGTTGAAATTGGAATTGGTTTAAATGAATTGTTTAAAGGATTTAAATTGAAATTTTGAAGTTGGATTTTAAGTATAAATGAAATTTATCGAAATTGAATTATTGAAATATTTGAATATTTAAGCTTTGAAATCTACTAAATTGGAAATAGTTTGGATCTATTGTTCGAACATGGTTTTGAAATCGATATTAATTAAATGGTTTTAAATGAGAATTTGAATTGAAAGACAAAATTTAGTTGTTGATTTGAAAGCTGGACATGGTCCCGATGTGTTGAAATGAAAGAAATAGTATAATTTGATATTAATTTCAAATTTATTATTTTAATATAAACTATTTTAAAATATATTATTTTAATCCTAATTATTAAGATTTTCATACTATTAAACTAATTTAATCTATTTTAAACTATTTTAATCAATTTAAACTATTTTAACTTATTTTAATCTATTTTATCTATTTAATCCAATTTATTCTATTTTAACCTATTTTAAACTAATTAACCCATTTTAATATAATTTAAATCTATTTAATCTATTTTAAATCTATTTAAATCATTTTAAATCTAATTAAATCTATTTTAAATCTATTTAAAGTATTTAAATTTTTTTAAAATATTTTAAACTACTTTAACTATAAACTGTTTTACTACATTTTAAACTATTTTAAATCATTTAAACTATTTAGAGTATTTTAACTATTTTAAACTATTTTTAAAACTATTAAAACTATTTATGACTATCTAAACTATTTTCTAAAATTTCAAACTGTGTAAAGTTGAAGTATTTATATTTAAATCCTTGATGATGATATAACTTAAGTTGGGATTTGAAATTGATACCTTTTTGTGAAATGACATATTTGAATAAATATGATGATTTTGGAATGAGTATTTAATTAACCTATCTTATCGATAATTTCAAAAGTGAATATGATTTTGAAAGTGAATATGATTTCGAAAGCGATATGGTTTGAATTGAATATGATATTCGATATCAATTATGAATTGATTTTGGAAATATAAAAGAACCATCCGGTGTGAAATAAGCGTTTGGTTGTTAAAGAGACCGGGATCGGATATTGTCATACTCTCTGCCAATATCGAAAACTACTTTAACAACTGCGTACGTGGTGGAGATTCCAGAATGAAGTAGGATGGTTTGGCGAACAATTGTGTATGAGGTATTAACGTAGCCCTAACTCCCGTGAGTCAGCTTGATGTGGCTAAAACAAGAGCCATGCCAGGCCAAGTGAGGTCGCACCTCCGATCAGACACATTTCTTCGATACCATATTATGACTTTATGATTGATTTGATGGCCACCCCTCGATATGATTTTGGGAGTGTGTTCTGAGGTGGGCGGTAGTAGCTGCTATACGTTACCACCAGTCCGGATCCGCAAAACGGTAGTATCTTACCCTAGGCATTGCCTTGTGTGCCTTGTCACATGCCTTATCGCACCTTCTATGAGTTTGTTTTGTACCGTACCTATGGAGTGCCCTGTGGGTAAACCACCGGTTCGGTGGAGCTTACAGTATTGTATAGACTACGAGAATATATAAAACGTGTTAAGGGGGATATGGGTAACGCCTTAACGCTATTTTAATATTTACTTTACTGTAGACACTATTATAATAGCGTATTGTACTATGTATGTAGATAGTTTAACGGATCCTTAGGAGATGTAATCCCGAACATCTCTTAAGTTATTGCACTCACGTTAGACACTGGATAGGAGATGTCAAACCCCGTAAACATCTCTGACGCCATTACACTCATATTTATTTACAATTGATTTAACTTACATAAGATCTTTTAGTTCTGACTCGAGTGTATTGTCTTTTCAATTCGCTCGGGTCAGTCTGAGCTCTTCAGTGTATCGAAGACTGCCTTTGGAGGACGAAGATGAAGATTTAGTACTATGATTATTTATTACATTATGTCCACTGCATCATGTTGTTCCACTACATTTATTTATTTATTCCTGTTGTATGTAACTCTGATTTGTATTGTAAAAGTATAATCAAACGTTATTTGTAAACAGCTTCATGAACCGTTTATTTGATTATTATATTTTGTCATTCCGTTGTGAGATTCTGTATTTGTTTTTCTTTCTCTCTCTGTTTTTTTTCTTATTTACCCATAACAATCCTCCCTTTTGAATGGTTTAAGTTTGACATGTGTGGTTTATTGTCGGTTTAAACTGTCCAAAAAGGTGGGTCGTTACAACCTCGAAGCTTACACAATCGATCAATCTAATCGCCAGTTTAGACAGTCTGCAATTACGGTCACTCTGGTCGGAATCCAAAGTCTCATTATTTATTTTTTATTTTTTATTTGAACTGCTTATCTCTGCACTGCACGACACTACACTACACTAGCTTACACTTAGCACGGGGGGACATGTAAAATTTTCTAATCTTGCTTATCTACCGAATTTAGTTGATATGGACTCCAGACATTCAGAGCGTCTAGCTACAATGTCATCCGAACCAACTTCACAACATAGAAATACCGGAGCCGACTCAAGTTCTGCAACAATATCTGGCAGACTTTCCCTTAATCGTGAAACTGAACAATCGGAGGTTTCTGATCCATCGGTCGACCTTTTCTCTGATGTTTCGTCCTCCCGGTGGAAGATATAAGTCATGCCATCGACGTTGTAGAAGGTGCTATATTTCTAGAGAACCTGATGGATTCCCAAGCCTCAAGAATTGGCGAGGCCGTTCTTAGCAGACTATGCTCTAGACATGGGATTCCGTTTGGAGATGTTTTGGTTCCTTCGGTGAATGACAGGGCTCAATTGCCCCTAGAGAGGTATACACCATGCAATAAGTTCATGCGCTGGGCCAGATGTGTGCCTCCTTTAAATTTTTTCATTTGAGAAATGCTAAATTATTTAGGAATAGCTCCTCCATAGCTACATCCAAATATTTATGCTTTCCTTCATGGTACTTTCCTATTATTTATGGATGTTATGGTCCGCCTACCATCTCTTGAGGACATCTGGTTTATTTACAGTTTCAAATAATGGATAGAAAGCCTTTCTTACCATTTCTTGAGCCTTCGCCTAACTGTCAAGTTTTAATTGGCGCTTGGAATAAACTCAACATCTTTAAACATTAATGTATTTCATTCGTTGTCCACCTAGCTTCGCGAGGTGATGGTTGGAAGGACGTAAGTGTTATCTTCACTTTATTCTCAAATTCTTTTGTCTAAGTCATATCCTGTACTAACTAACACCTTGTAAATTTGTTGTTGTCCGTCCATGTCTAGAAGGCGATAGTTTCTCAATGGTGGTTTTTGCAATTCGGGCCACCCCAGTTGAGGATAGGGACATCAGATCCCTTGTAACCGATGAATGGTTGTCCCTCTTTGGACTGTTAGTAAAAGGCTGCAGTATCGATCTTCTAAGAAGCACTACACCACCAAGAAAGGTGGTGAAATAAGAAGGCGACACTAATAGCCATGTCGTGCCCCCAGTCGAGGGGGCTTAGGACGACGCCGAAGAGGGTGAAGTTAGAGGTGATGAAGCTAACAGACCTGGCGGTGCTGATTCAGGTTTGAGCAATGTGACTGCATTCAAACCATCACAAGGCGCACAATCTCACATGACAACAAGGAGAGGAAAGAAGCTCTCATATAAACTACAAATGAGAAAAATCGCTAAAGAGCCTGAGTTTATAATCACTTCTATTTGACGAAGATTCTTCCTTTTAATATCTAGAAAGTTTGATGGAAGGTTTCTCGAATCTTCCAATCTCTGATGACATCATGACTTATGACTTCCCCCACATCAATATTGAGGGGCTCAATTCTCCTACCAGAAGTGGCAACGACATTCTTACTACCGCCAAAGGGAGAAAACTCCTATGAGCAAGGCTGCAGCAACTGGTCCGTTAGGAGGATACTAGGACACTCACAATCACGCGCACTTCACGCCACAAGTTTCATCTATCTTTTGTTTGATGCTCACTTATACATCCTTGTTTGGTTTGCAGGTGCTATGTCTCAGTTTGGTGCCTTCGATCACTTGAAAGGCTCTTCAACTCAATACGGATCCGGTCGCGGTCCATAATCGGGTAGGCATATAGAGAGAGATGACGGTCGTGAAAGAAGTCATCATTCAAATGAGTCTTCATCTTTCAACATAAATTCCACTCTCAATCGTTTTATCAGGAAGTTTAGGCTGATCTTCCTGTACATAGCGGTGATCAGACTTCTTTCCATGCCCTTCAAGTTGTTGTGCTGCCTGAGCAGTACTTTGGTTCATCTGGTTGTGGGCAATCCTCAATCGTAAGTCATGCAAACACCCACTTGTTACTTCTCATCCTGCTTTGCCTACTACCACTCCAGAGGTTACCACGGTAGAGAAATTGGCAGAACTTAAAGTCAGTTTTTCAAAAATTTTCTTTGATGGGCTTAAGTTCCTTCCTTCCATTCATACACTCTAGGGAGTGTGAAAGCGAGTTCCCTTGTATGCGTCAACGACGTTTTTATGCAACACAAATCATTCCAACACCTAGCCAAAAAGTTCTTCGAGATGTCTATCAAGAGACAACATGAAATTGATCGTCTCAAGTTAGAGGCGATCCATGACAAAGACATAATTAAACATCAAGACAATGAGATCTTGGAGTTGACAACAAAGCTAACTGAGGCAGAAAAAATGCCAAAGAAACATCTAAGGCGGTTAGTTGTCTAGAAGCTGCCCACAAAAAGGAGCTGGATGCTGCCCTCAACCGTAGCGGTGTGCTTTCTTTAGAAAAAGATACACTGCAAAAAGAAAAAATAGTTTGGCCCGCTGCATTGAGGAGCTCAAAGAACTCCTTAAAAAAGAGAAGGAAGAGAAGCTTGAAGCCCAGGAGGAGTCGTAGAGGTATTATAAAGAGGTCGTCAAAGCCCGAGGACTAAAAATTAAGCTTGACAAACAACTCGCTTAGATTGAATTCCTCAAAGAAAAAGCAAGAGAAGCAGACCTCAATGAGATTAGAGAGGAGATCGAGGCCTAGTTATAAGATGCCAAAGAAACCTGTCGAAATGTAATTAAGGACATATTTGATCCTCTTATCATGGAATATAATGCTAAAGTCTTAATTCGTCGCGATCTGAGTTTCCTTAGAGAGGGCTATCTTGAATCGCTCGCCGAGGCTTGGGAATACATTGTTGAAACGAAAAAGAAAGCCCTCGGTGAAGTTGATTTAGATGAAGAGAAGCTGGTGCGGGAGATCTTTTGCGGAGATGAACTTTTAGACCTTGCTGCTGCGAGACTCCGATACTTTGACATTTTAGCACCTTCTGACAGAGGGAAAAATATTGCTGAGTTTTCGTAGTCCGATCCAAAAGGTCCCTCTGCACTTCAAACGACTGGAGTGTCAGTTTCTCTTTGCCCGGGACAAGATCTGAGCTACAAATTATACAGATCCGGCTATCAATCAAAGGCGTTGACTCCTATTCTAGAGGGGAGCACTCCAACGACAACTGATAGTCAACTGGAGGTAGGTATTCCGCTTTGTTCTCCATTATTCGAGATATTTCATTCCTCATGCCCAATAGTCATGCGCTTGTCCTTTTGTTTTCGTGAATCCATTTTTTTTGTGTCCCAGCCAAACTCCAGGAAGTGGTGCCACCGTGGAGCAATAATCGACATCTACTAAGATTTCGACGGTCACCGACGTTCTAGGGCCCGATGCTCAAGTTATCTGAGCACTTGATGATGATAAAGTTGAAGACCCATCGTTGCCAGATGAATTGGATGACGTTGTAATCAATGAACCGAATATACCGATGAGCTAAGCTTAATAGAGCGCATTGAGAGAGAAGAGTTGCTAAAGAAAAAAGCTAAACTGAACCTGCCAATGTGGACATTGATGATCCAAATCTCATCCCATTACAAGTCATTCCACCCGACAGGTCATTTCCTGAAGAACTCCCTCTAACATCTGAAAGCTCTCCCGCCAAGGGTGATCGAGGATCAAAAAGAGGAATGGGCAGAAGTTTAGGTGGATCTACCCCCAAAAAATCCAAAAGGGAGAAAAGGCCGAAGAAATTGCCATCACTTTGGCTTGGTTTGTATATAACTTGTGCAACTATTTTCTCTTTAGTTGGCCGTGATTCTACGGGTACAATCCCTATTTTTACATAAACCTGTATCATAATTTTGAAGTTTATTATGTAAATAAAAGTTCTTTGTTTTCTGTCGAACTCTTATGTGAATTTTTATTTAAGTAGTCGAGCTATTACTTTTCCATTCAATGTATTTGTAATTCGTTGCTCGTTGATTCAGACGGTAATCCATTAATTCTATCCCAAGGCCTCTATGTGGTCGTGGCCCCGAGTCATACTAAATACGAGGCTCGACCCTAGTGTTACGCTATAGGATTCAGTGGTTTTAGTGATTATTATCCTACCCCCAGTCTTGGGTTAGTGGAGTTAGATATTGGATGGTCGAACTCCATCCTTAGCGAGTTTATACTCCGCTCGTTGGTTTCAAATCGGAGTTTATGGAATACTGAGTGTTCGAACCACACTTCTTTGTTTGTTTACGCTCATATCCACACTTTGGGGATAAGAGTTAATTGGCGGGTGGTCGAATCGCACCCAACTTGTGTTTATGCTTCAACTCACACTCTGGGGACATAGAGTTATTTCAAAAAATAGTCGAACTATACTTTCCTTAATCGATTGATTTCTCCCCAAGTTCGGGGTTTAACTTAGCGAGTAATGGATTGTATCACAATTAATTTTGATTCATGTCTATCCTATGACAGGGTAGGATCAACTTAGTCATCGGATGGTCGAGTCACATCCATTCCTTGTTAAGTATTCCGATCATCGAGTTGTGAGCAAGAATCATCAAATGAACGGTCGAACCATGTTTATTTTGTTTAGTTCAATCGTGAACTTATGTAATCGACTAGCTCCAGACTCTGGGAACCTGCTTGGACTAATATGTAATGTTATAGCAATCATAGATATGAAGGATACTTCAAACTCTATTTTCCAAATGGAAAGGAATGACATAATTTGTCTTATTACATATTTGGGAAAATCAAATGCTAACGCAATTTCGAAAATTGAATACAACTGAATCAAAAAGAAATATACTAAGTGAAATAGCATCGTAAATGCTCGTTATTCCATGCCCTTATGAGTGTGACATCATCAATAGTCGCTAGCTTGAAAGTTCCTTCTCTAATCTCTGTTCAATGACATACGATCCTTCCCAAGTAGTATTCATGTGTGATGGGGCAGGAAAAACCCATTTCAAGACGAGATCGCCGACTTTAATGGTTCTAGGTCGGACTTTAGTGTTGTAGTAGCGGATGAGTCAGTGTTGATGTGCAGCTGCTCTCAAATCAGCTTCTTTGCGCTTCTCATCTATAAAATCTAGAGATTTCAAGAGGATATCTCTATTTGTTCTGGGATTGTAATAGCTCACTCGAAGAGAAGAAACTTCAAATTCAACAGGAATGATGGCTTTGGAGCCGTAAGAAAGGGTGAATGGAGTATGTCCAGTCATGGATTTGTGGATGGTTTTGTAAGCCCATAGTGCTATTGGGAGTTCATCCACCCACTTGCCTCTAGCCTTTCCCAAATGCTTCTTTAGAATAGACCTTATGATTTTTTTCATAGCTTCGACTTGTCCATTTGCTTGAGGATAAGCAACTGCCGCAAATCTCTTCTCAATATGATGCCAACGACAGAAGTCTTTGAATTCAGCGCTGTCGAATTGGGTTCCATTGTCAGTCACAATGGTTAGGCCAAAACGACAGATGATTTTTCGGATGATGAATTTGATTACTTTCTTTGTCATGATCGTGGCTAAAGGTCCCACTTCAGCCCATTTGGTGAAGTAATCAACTACGATGATGTCGTACTTCGTACCAACTTTAGAAATCAGTAAGGACCGATAATATCTATGCCCCATATGGAAAACGGTTACGGACTGACCAATTGTGTGATTTATGTAGGCGAAGCTCCCGGAACTTTTGTATACATCTGGCACTTGTCACATCACCTAACATAATCAGTAGCATCTCGGTTGACAGTTGGCCAATAATACCCATAATGGAGTATTTTCTTTGCTAGGGTTTGCCTCCCAGTGTGATCACCACATTCTCCTTCGTGGACTTCCTTTAAGACTCGATTTATTTCATCATGAGAGATACACTGGAGTAGGGGATGGAAAAACCCTTTCTGGACATGACTCCTTTCAGAATGATATATCGTGAAGTTTTGCGAAGGACTTATCATTTTCATTCCTCTATTCGGGAAGAACTCCCTATAAAAAGTATGCTTTGATTGGAGTCATCCATGGCTCCTTCTCGGGCTCCGTCTCTAGTACCTGGTCAATTTCCATCAGGTTTATGCTCAAAGCATCTAGTACTTAGAGTGGAACCAAGCCCATCTGTTATGCATCCCCGATGCTAGCAAGCTTTGCCAATGAGTTAGCCTCTTTATTCTAATCTCACCGAATGTTTGTGACGTCGTAATACTCAAAGTCAGCTAATAGCTCTTGGACTTGGGTAAGATACAGAGCGAGTCATTGTCCTTTAGCTTGGTAGTCTCCCCTGACTTGGTATACTACCAATTGTGAGTCGCAAAAGATTTCAAGATATTTTATCACTAGTTCTCCGGCAAGTTTGAGTCCAATGATCAAGGCTTCACATTTAGGTTCGTTGTTTGTTGCAGGAAAATCAAGCTTTAAAGCGTAGCAAATTCACCAATCTTCTAGAGTTACTAGCACAATTCCAGCTCCAGAACAATGGTCATTGGATGCTTCATCCCGTATGCATCTTCCATCATATGGTGGGGGTTCCACCGCTCTCTCGAAAAACATCTAGTGCAATGAATTCTACAATAAAGCTCGCCAGTGCCTATCCCTGAATAGCCCTTCGAAGAAGATAAGTGATGTCGAATTGATCAGTTCAATATTCCACTTGAGTAATCTTCCAAACGTCTCAGGTCGCTGTAGGACCTGTTGTAACGGCTGATCGGTGTAAACATTGATAGGATGAGCCTGAAAACAGGGGCGGAGCTTTCATAAAGCAATATAAAAGCAGAATGCCAATTTCTCTATCTTTGGATAGTTCCATTCAGCTCCTATTAATCACTTGCTAACGTAATAGAGCGGTCTTTGGATTCGATTCTCTTCGCGAAGCAGTGTGACACTTATAGCATGTACCGGCATGGCCAAGTAGATATACAAGTCTTCATGATCCACATGCTTTGATAAGATGGGAGGTCACTCTAAGTGGTTTATCAAAACTTGGAATGCATCTTTACAATCCTATGTCCATTCAAAATTCCTTTTCCCTCTTCTAATCAAGTCAAAGAAAGGAATGCATTTATCGATAGATCTGGAAATAAATCGAGTTAGGGTGACACCCTTTACATTCAGGCTCTATACTTGTTTGATGGTCTTTGGCACTTGGATGTTGCAAATAGCTTGGATCTTCTTAGAATTAGTTTTTATTCCGCGGGCATTGACGATGAAACCCAAGAACTTTCCTGATGTAACGCCAAAAGAACACTTTATAGGATTGATCTTCATTTTGTAATATCGGAGGATATCAAACATTTCTGCTAAGTCCCTAATATGGTTGCTAGATTTTTGTGACTTCCTGAGCATATCATCCACGTATACCTCCATCATCTTTCCAATCCGATCTTTAAACATTTCGCTGACTAGGCGTTGGTAGGTCGCTCCATTATTCTTTAGTCTAAACGACATTACCATATAGCAATACAATCCAACATCGGTAATGAAGCTAATGTGCTCTTAATCGGGAATGCGCATCAAGATTTGGTTATATCCTAAGTATGCATCCACGAAAGATAGCAATTCATGTCCTGCGGTTGAGACTATCACTGGTCGATCCTTAAAAGGGGGAAACTATCCTTCGGGCATGCATTGTTCGAGTCCGAGTAATCAACGCATGTCCCCCATTTCCCATTCGTCTTTCTCACAAGTACTAGATTAGCGTCTTTCTCAAAAGTACTAGATTAGATACCCACTTAGGGTAGAGGGCGTTGCAAATAAACCCATTGTCTTTGAGCCTATCCAACTTCTCTTTAAGAGCAACAGATCTCTCCAGATCCATGTTACGCCTTTTCTATTTCATCGGAACATGCCTCGGGTCGATATTCAATGCATGGCTCGCAATGGCAGGCGAGATCCCACACATGTCAGTGTGAGTCCAAGTGAACACGTCGAGATTCGCTTAGAGAAAACCAGCTAGTTCTTTCATTATCGAGGGCTGAGCTATAATCTGATCTTTAGGACCCATGATTGGTCATCGTGGCTGACCGTGATGTCAATCGTCAGCTCAGCCAATGTAGCCTTGGTCTCTTTGGACTCCTCCTCATTATCCCTTGGATCTATTCTTTATAGAACTGACTTTGGCGTCTGAGCTAAGGCTCAGGCGCTGGTTGTCAATCTTCAGTGGCTTAGATATGGAGAGACTTGTCCACACCCTTACCTTTCTCCTTTCGTTGAGCATCCCTCAATTTAGCTACGTAGCAGGCATATCTGGTCGCCCGATCATCATGAACAACTCAACACAATTATCTGTCAGGAACTTCAAAGTCAAACACCATGGGGCAAGACCTGCTCGGAACTCAGCAAGGGCCGGTTGGCTCGGAAAGCATTGTATGGAGAGTCAACATCCAAAACAACAAGCGGAAAAATCCACACTCTCCTGCAACCGCCTTCTCCTAGTTCCACGGGTAATTCAACATAACCAACAGCTTTGGTCGCAGCACCGTTAAAGCCATGAATGCAGGCCTTAGATGTTTTTAAGTCCCTGGCTTACATCCTCATCTGATCATAAGCCTTTTTGAAAATTATATTCACGGAACTTCCACAGTCCACCAAGATCCTCCTTACTAAGGTGGGGCCGATTATGGCCGAAATAACCATTGGATCGATAGTCGGTGCCTCCACCTTATCTGCATCTCTGTTTCTGAATACAATGTCATTGGCCATTGTACGTTGTTGTTTTGCTGGAGCTCTATTTTCCGTACTCGAACAACATCCAAAATTAACATGCTTGATCCGCTAGCGTAGCACTCCATCTCATGCGAACTCTTATCAGCTAGATGTGATCCTCTGACTATTGTATTGATCACTAATCAACCCCCATTCCGCATAGGATCTTCAGTCCTGTGCGGTGCTTGTCCTCGATTGAGGTCGGATGTTCCATGTCCGCCATCCTATAGGGCTCTAACAAATTGCTGTAACTTTCTTCCTTTAATCAGTTTCTCGACAATATTCTGGAGATGCCTACACTCATTTTTTTATGGCCATAGAATTCATGGAACCGACAATATTTTCTAGTTTGTTTCTAATTCTCCATCAATTCTTTTGGATGTGGCTTCCTGTACTGCATGGTATTATAGGTAGACAAATAAACGTTCTCTAGAGACGTATTCAATAGTGTGTAGGTATTGTACATTGGAATCCTAGGTTTTCCTTTTCCAAAATACCTTTTTCGTTCATGGTTTATACCTCCGCCTTTCTTTTGCTGATTCGCTTTATTTTGGACATTCAGTTGAACTTTTCCAGAACTATAATCAGACTGCTTCACTGCAATGTTACTCTGCACTCCTTCTACACTTTGTCCTACAACATTATTCTTCGTAGAGCATCTGGCTTCCTCTTTCCTCAAATATCGAGCTGCTTGTGCATAGAAACATTCCAATGTTGTGTATGGTTTGCTAGCTAAACAGTCACCAAAATCAGAGTCTGGGTCTATCCCACTTGTTACCGTCATCAATATTGAATGGTCATTCAGATTACTAACTTCCATGACGGCTGTATGGAATCTCTCCAAATAATATTTTAACGATTCTCCCGAAGTCTGAATCAAGCTGGATAAGGACATTACATCTTTGGAGAGAGCTGAGTGCATACGGAACTGCTCCACAAACTTCGTTGCTAAATCGTCAAATCTAGAGATTAACCTTGAGGATTATCTCGTAAACCACATCGTTGCTATTGTAGAGAGAGTAATAAGAAAACATATACACTTGGCTGCATCATTTACTCATGCGGAATCCATCATCTATTCATATTTCATGATGTGCTGTCTGGGGTTAGTTTTTCCATTGTAGGCAGGCATCGACGGCATATTGAACCTCCTTGGATACTCTACATATAAAATATTATCAGTGAATGAGGTGCGGCTCCTCGAGATCCCCCAATCATCATTGGTCAATCATTGGCTCTCTCTCACTAGCTTTCTAACCATAGCCAACAAGTTTGACATTTGGATAGTTGGAGCTAAGCGGTGGTCGTGTTCCATCTTACGTGAATGGTCTGGTCAATGTCTACAGACCGCTCCATGCCTTCTTGGTTCAACATCCTCTCACATACATTCACTTCATCGTCATTCCGGAGAAGTAATTGGTCAGCATCCACATTAATCACAATAGCTCCAACTTGGGCTCCAACATGGAAAGGTAGGTTCCCTCCTCTGGAGGAGGGATCAGTACCGATCTTTATGGAGGGATCGGCACCGATCGGTCTTGGCAGACCAAGTAGGTTTGCCTGTTGATGCCCTAAAGCTTATGCGTGATATCCGTCAATTCTACGACGTCTGCATCTGTGATAATCGTCTGACGAACTAGAACCCTCCAATGCCGAATAAGGGGTAAGGTCGCTTTCCCACGCTGTTGCTAACTGAGTTGGTTTATTAGATTGATATTGGCTTGAATTTGCTGAATTAATTATCGGTGGCTATCCACTAGCTCTCTCATCAGATTCTGGAATTCAGGGGTTCTGGACATCAACTGGATTAGTAGCATTCAAATCCACTAGTTGTTTGCTCGGGACTCCTTGCTGGATGCTAGCATTCTCGTTTCTTTCTGCATTCTGAGAAGCAGATCTGGTGTTTCTAACCATTGTTGATAGCTTTACTTAGACTTTTGCAATCTGAACAGAACAAGCAAGTTTCTTGAAGATATGGATCTCCTTCTGGGGATTTATGCAATCCAATAGCAACAAAGGGATCCAAATAAGCTGAGAATAAAGCATTCTCAGTGAAAGCACCAAAATGTTTGCACCAAAAGTTAGCGCAAAACCCAATAGAAGTTTTGAAGAGAAATAAATAAAGAATGTAAATGAAAACAGAGGAAAATAGTAATGAAATAGCAGTAAATCAAAGCAATAACATGAACACAACGATTTATAGTGGTTCGGGGTTGTTTGCCTACGTCCACTTGAATAGAATGCTTTATTAATTACTTTGTAAACTGAGTACAATAGAGATCAGATGAAAATCATTAGTTATAATAGAGTACAAAGAAACTAGCAACGTAAAAGTCTCGAAAATGAACAACCAAGCCTGTCTTTATAGACAATTGATAAAAGGATCTCTAAACCCATATAGACCCAAAAGAGGGATCGTATGACCCAAATCCCAAAGAATAAGGATCGCTACCGATCTCGTTTTTGGAGGAATTTGGCGATCCCTATGATAGCTTTCCCATGTTGAAATATGTTTAGCCTTCAAGTTTCATGCCAATTGGATTAGTAGAACTTGAGTTATTGCTCGATCTTTTCTTCAATGTGGATTGCCTTCTGTTTTTAGCCGATCCGTATTGAGGAAAGAGGGTCGATCCCTCTTATTTCATCTTTTTGAGGTGCGATCCCTAAGGTAGGCTCCATAAGGTCCCCACATCTTGCTTACAAAATTTCATGTATATTGGACTCATGAATCTTGAGATGTTGATTGTTTTATATTGAATTACACTAGCTTTCTAAAACATACCGATCTCCATGTTGGAGGTTAATTATAGCCGATCCTTCCTATATGTTGAACCATATTTCATATTTTTAACATTCTGCATTGCATATCTCTCAATTACATTCGATCATGGCTTCATCTTACTATCTGTACTTAACTTTTGGACCCACAGCCATTGCTCTGGACTTACTGACCTTGACGACAGTCGAATCTAACTTGTTCAATCAGTTTGCACATAGTCCGTTCAAAATGCCGGATAATAGGCACTGACACCCGAAAGTCATGAAAGCATTGGTTGAACAATTAGGAAGGCTGACTCTTAGCTCAAGAGCTTTTTTCAATGATAAATTTCCAGTTTTTGCTGTATATTTAACTAGTACTTTTGGATATGATATGGTATGGTTTTGCCTATGAACACTGGAGCTGGAGGAGTGGAAACTACTTTGAAATTAGCGAGAAAATAGGGACATGAAAATAAAAATATACCCAAAGACGAGGTAAAGTTTTTTGTCATGCTGGTTATCTTTTAACTGTTAACTCTACTCCGAACTTTGTATTTTCTCATTGAATGTGCTTGTGACTGCTTGAGAATATATATATTAACCAACTTATAGCCTTAAAGGGTAGTGTATAACAAGGATTGTATATGATGTGTATGTGGTTGTGTATGTAGGTGTGTAGATTTTCCATAATCTTATTCGACTGTATATACATGTGCAGATCATGTATACTCCCTATTTATTGAAGTTGAGTATTAATTAAGGTATATTTCTGCAAAAAGCTATTAGTTGCATCACATGAAATTGTTGTTTTCTGTTAGATACAACATAAACTACTTACGCTTGTTGATGAACTAGAATTTGAGTGCACTCAGCGACGGCTATATGTGTAAACATTAGAAATAAGCATTCACAAGAGTTTCTAGCTCGTATCATTCAACAATAGATTAAGGCCTTCTGGTAGTCTTTTTACATCAAGATATGTTCAAAGTAAAACTATCTATAATTGACGTTGGTTATGCTTATCATGATGCAGGCTATTATTGTATCCTGTTGTGGATGTTTTCATGGTCGTACTGTTGGAGCAATATCTATGAGCTGTGATAATGATGCCACTCGAGGTTTTAGCCCGTTATTGCCTAGGCATTCAAAAGTTGAATTTGGAGATCCTGATGGACTAGAGAAAATATTCAAAGGTCTATGATGGAGATGCACATTATGTTATTTAGCATCATAAGAATTACACTCTGCTTCACATTGGAATGTTGACAAAATTTTCAATGCATGTTTATTTTAATTTCAGATCATGGGAAAAATGTTTGTGGGTTTATATTTGAACCAATTCAAGGCGAGGCAGGGGTATGAAACAATTTGCTTGTGCAAGTATAATGTTTTAAATATGGTTAGCTTCCAAAGCTACTTAGGTATTTTACAGGTTGTATTACCACCAAGGCTATTTAAAAAAGGTTAGGGGCCTCTGTACAAAACACAACATACTGATGATAGCCGATGAGATTCAAATGGGTATAGCTCGTACTGGAAAACTGTTAGTTTGTAACTGGGAAGACATCAGGCCTAATGTTGTGGAAAATACTGCCATTACTCTGTTGTTTACACAAGCAACAATGAGATGATTTTTTGTATTGAAGTGCATTTTATTTAATGGTTCCTAATATAAACTCGTTACTATAGTTATAATAACAATAACCAGATACTTGGAAAAGCATTGGGTGCAGGAGTGATACCTGTTAGTGTTGTGCTTGTGTGCTGATAAGAAAATGATGTTGTGTATCAGACCCGTTGAACATGGAAGGTATATCATTGAATTGATTCTATATATTCTTGGAATTGAATTTCATGAGCAATTAATATTTAGTTCTTTCAAACTATTTTTTATCACTAAGTTCTTGCACTTTTTTTACAGTTGTTAATTCCTAGTCTTGCACTGGTTAAGTTCTTGCACTTTTTTATCACTAAGTTGTCATCAAATTATCTGCACTAAATACTGTATAAAATTAGAACAAACAGCACAGAAAACTGGAGGAAAGAAAAAGTGTATAGTGTTACGAGAGATGAGATAGAGAAGTACTGGACGTTGAAGAAGATGAACAAAGAGGAACATCTTCTTGCAGCTCTAAAAGCTGCTGCCAGGATCAAAGCCCATGATCTATTTGTAAGCTTCCCTTTTCTTAATTACAGTTTTTATCAAGTAAAATATGTGATTAATATATCATACTTATCCCTAACAAGTATGAGACTGGATATACAATTTTGGCTGCATGTTCTGCAATGAATCTTTATGACTGTTGACGTAGAAAGAAGATTACAGGAAATTCGAGGAATCTTTGAGGGATGTCATTAAACTGGCTAATGACGTTGATCACAACAACAAAGACCTGCCTGTTGGAATCAAGGATTGGTAGTTTTCTTCTATTTTATTTTCTTTTCAACTTTTAATAGCAATCAAAGATTTTCCTAGTGATATTATTTGAATTGGATCACTTGGTTATTATTGATGTTACATACCGTCCCCATGCATATCCATAGATATACAGCCCTGCAATCTAAATCCATAGTTTGAAAATGATTTGAATCAGAACAAGATGAACAAAAAAATGCATATATTTCATTTTTCCTTGAGAACATCAAAATTGGCTATGATATATATACATTCTATTGTAAACTTGTTAAATATGGCGTATCTAGATTGCACTGAAAGATACGAATTACAAGTAACAGCAAATAGTAGTTGGCAGTTGTGTTGCTAGTGCATCAAGTATTATTTTCTTGTTGCCGGTTTACTGCTTTCATTGACAAAGCATACCGTTCCTTGTATAAAAAATACATAGTTATACATTATATTCAATATGTTTTTAAATAAAAGTAGTTTGAATGGTTATAGAGAATAAGCAATAGGATGGGTCCATTCAAGGCTGTATTTGCCTTGCATATTTTGTTGAATGGTTAGACAACAACTATAGGCATTAGTGAATGAATTGTAGTAAAAGAACATAAATACAACCCTCAGTTCACATGTTTATGCTTATAACTCAAGATTAAATTATCCATATATGTATGTGCCTCTATAGAAATACTGCAAGGAGAAATAGTGATATATAAGTTCATCTTCCTTATTTTTTTCATTCATTGACATATATAAAAGCCTGGTAAGGAAACATGTGGCTAATTATATTAGTTTGATTCGTTGACCACACCTAAAACATACAGTTGGCTCTTATTATAAAACTGCTCCAATATATATTGCTCCTCTCTCACAGTAGGCTTGTCGTTTACTAACGTGTTTCCTTCTTGTTTTCTTATTTGTCCCTTATCTCCTAATTTTTGTTTGTCCATGTAAATAATATTTGCTAACCTTCAATTCTTTTTATTTGATTTGTACAAACAAACGAGATCAATATTTAAGCATTTTGTAATTCAAAAAAAAAAATCATTGAAACTTAAAGTAGAGGGTTGAGGAGAAGAAAAAACCGATGTATAAACTGAACTATCAAAAATAGCTATGACAAAACACTTACACAATCTATTGTTGGAATGGTCAGTAAGTTGAATGCTTCATTTAGTGACTTGGTTGAAAAGCAGGTTACGATTAGTGAATGAATCAGAGGTACGAACTTATGTCATTTGATTGATTCTTGGTATAATTACAATAGGTGGAGTTCATCTATCACACTACAATCTTTTATATTCTTTTTTTTTTGGCAGGCTTTGAATCTCTTAAGGGCAGCTTTAGTCTCGAAAAAGCACTTGATCATGCTTTTGCTATGAATAATTATAACAGGTGAACTAGAATTTGCTATGTCTATTTTGATTTTTGGTTAGTATTTACTATTCTGGTAGTTAAATTCCTTTTTGAATGCTTTATGTTTTACTAGTATGTAGCCCGTGCCGATGGCACGGGTTCAAGTTTTGATTGACATAATTTACAGTATAAAGTGAACTTTTGAGTAAAGAACAATGTACGTTTTTAGTCTGACCTTTCATGGAGAATCACAATAAAACCTCTGGGTAAACGATATTTATAGTGGTTGTTGCTTCAGGTGATGGTAGTAAGATAAAAATGCTACTAAATTATTGCGCTCACATCTTCATTACGTGCTGAGAGAATAGTTCTCTCCTTTAAAAAAGTTTGAGATCCTCGTTCGACATTTAGTTGTGGGTAAATAATTGTTTGTTCCATAATATTAAGGTCTGCATTAATTGAGTGGAAATGAATTTAAACAATATGTAATAAAAAGCACTGAGAAATTTGCAAAGATGAGATTGCGGACATATCAAAATTGATATTATATTCAAAATGCTAATTTAGTAACTGCTATAAACTTTAAGGATAACGTAGCTAAATAAAAAAATGGAAATTCAATGCAGTGTTACCAATAACTTATAATTTTAGAAAAACGGTAAGAAAATTTTAGTTTATGTCATTAACAAACCAATCTACCAAAACCATTTTCATTCAAATTTCATGGTATTCTTTCTTCTTTGTGACGATGTTTTCAACTTTTTTTCACCATTATGCCTCATTTTCACTTTGCTTCAACCCTGTCCATTGAAGAGCAGCAAGTAAAATACATGTTCTTCTCAATTATAGAGTAAATTACATATTAAAGAAGGAAATTACTCTATTCATTAAAAAAATTCTTTGTTTTATAAGTATACTTGCACCTTGTAGATAATTCAAGGTAGGTTAGACCATCATGTCACTTGTTATCCTGATTATCTAAAATAAAGATGATCCAATGACCACAAATACAAAGAAGCCTAGCACAATGGGTCCTACGGGGTAGTCTTTTCGTTTCTTGATATATGGACACCCATAACTATACTTGCTCAAGCATTTAATATTTATTGTTATTGTTTTTTTTTCAATAAAGAATCAGTTAACTATTAACAGATAGTGGATGCATGATGTTGCATGATTTCTCTAAAACTTTTCATGTATACAGATAGTGAACTTAATTCGAGAACTTACATATTTTGAGCAAAAACACTACATCATGACAAATACATAACACATGCAAATGCAGTAAAGAGGAAACAGAATAGAAAAGCACGCAAATATTGAGATATGATAGATTTCGAACAGAAATACTACATTAAGACAAATACATATAATGAACATAAATACTGCATAAAAAAGAATACATGAAACCAAAGGTTGCAGCAGGTAAAAAGAAAATAAATGAAACATAGCACAACAGAGACTAATTTGAAAAAAAAAAAGATAAAACATAATGTTATGAAGACTAACACATGAAGATCAACATTATCAGTCTCCGTTTTGTTCCACCCATTCGATGTGCAAATCCAAACAATTGAAACCCATTAGAACTGCTTTTCAATAACATCGTTAAGTTAGGAAAAGAAATACATATTAGCACTGCCATAATGAACTCATCATCTGAATCAGTCCAATCAGAATTTGCTGATCTTATGGATCGATCACTTCAGAAGCAGTCGACTGAGAAAATATAGGGTTCTGCTGATCTTGTGCAACAATGTCAACTGAGGCATTCATGTCAGCCGTTTCATTCCAGCTAGAAAAAGTGGTAGTTTGTTGATCCTATGGAGCACTCTCATTTGATTCAACTTTAATCCCAGATAATGGCAAAGAGTTAATGGCAGTTTTGATCAGATCTCCAGATGGCATAGAGTAAGTTGTTGGAACCTGAACAATGTCCATGGTTTCAGTGGTAAGTGGTGATACTACAGCTTTTGATTCCATATTAGCCACCTTATTTTTTCATTTGCATAATTTTAATATCTTTATTTGATTCCTTCCTGAGTACAGTTGATGATTCAGTAGTTTTTGACATGGTGGATTCTTACCCTTTAGCAACTACTCATTTCTATAAATAACATAAAAAATTACATTGAAAATAATGCATGATATTAAGTCGAAGGTAACACGAAGGTTTAGAGATAAGAGTACTCATTTCATAATGGCTGCTCTATAACCCTTAAAGCCAAGTTGTAAGCTGAAAATATAACATTAAAATGTTAGTTTCATACAATAGATATACTGATATGCAAGACATATACGTATTGGGTATACGTATCAAGTATGCATGAAAAAAATGTAAATTATATCAGTACGTAGGTGAAAAGCAGAACGTGGAGAATGAAAGGAAAAGAAAGCATGAAAGAAGTATAAGATTTATGTCCTGAGGTAACATTTTGAGAAACAATCCATATGCAAGACAGTGAAAAGAAAAGAAAAATTAAATTGGGTAAAATGCATGAGCATGCAGTAAGAAAAGCAAAACGCAGAGGAAGTAGGGAAAAGAAAGCAGAATGGAGAAAAATATATACAATTAAGTAGAAAAATGAGTGCCTGCGAATTGAGAAGATGCAGAAAGGATAAATAGAAGATGACAAAATGGGTAGACGTGTGTTGGAACGTGATGTGTGAAAGGAGTGGTAACCGCAAAAATCATGACAAAATGGGTAGACGTGTGCTGGAACGTTCACACCTATTTGATGATTAAACACCTACGTTGATGATAAACAAATATGTGGAACCATTGGAAAGCTAGTAGAATCCTCTGCAGTTGCATATATATAATATCACCAAATTCAACGCATTGATTAAGAAATTGCATGTAAATGCATCACAAACAGTCGCACATAGAATATGTTAAAATTACAAAACCGGAATCACAAATAATTTCGGTTTTAACTTGAAAAAACTAATTTGATTTAAGTCATTCAAGCAGTCAGACCATTAACCCTACAGAAATATGTAATTTTTTTAAATAAGTAACTTTCTTCAAATCGATCTGCCTTCCACAAAAGTCTGTCGTTGCTTCCGTCTTTAGTGACAAATAATTGAATCTCAAAACCAACCTAGAACTATGCATTTTCTGTTGGATTCAAAAAGATAGTAATTAAAATCAATGATTTTAAATAGTCTACTTGTAGTTCTAAATATCCAATTCGAAGTCGGTGCCAGTTGGAAGACGAATGTGATTTTGTGACTGGAAAAAACATAAAGCAGAAAGATGAAATAAATAGCATAAGGATCTTACCCGATTTTTTGAAACCCACAGTAGATTTAGATTCTGATTTATGTAGAAAACAGTTTTGCAGGGAGTAGAAAATTATGGAGTGAAAGGCTTCCGATTTGTAAAAACCCACGGTAGATTTTGATTTATGTAGAAAACAATTTTGCAGAGAGAAGAAAAATCATGGAGTGAAAGGCTTGCGTTGTGCAGATGAAGAAATCAAGAGAGATAAGGGTAAAAAGTGGAGGAAATAGAACGTGGAGGAAATAAAATGTGGGGATCTCTCAGTCAAATGTAAAGAAAAAATTAGTCTAGTTCCGTTAAGATCGAGGTGTTTAAATTTGTACCGTCTGATGTCTATTGCAGAATTGAATCATAGCCACTCTTTATCTTTTGTTTGTCTTTTCCGTTAAGTCCCAGCAATTTTATTATATAGATTTTTAAGAAACAAGAATAGTTTGAAGAGGTTGAGTCAACAACCCTATGAACTTGGCATATGCTTTATGTTTTTATATACCTGGTTTTGTACGCATGCTTTTATGAGTACTGTCATAAATATCAATTCAGGAAATTTTCCTCAAGGACAATTTTTATGGCTTTTTTTGGATGTAGAATAGCCCGCTAATAATTTTATCTGAAGGACAAATTATCATATTTTCCTTCCGGCCCACTTTCGCGCGCTTCTTCTTCTTCTTCCTTTCAATCAAATTTTGTATCGCGATCCAATATCTCTCTCGCAATCAAAATATCGATTAACCTCGTTCGGACATTTCAATTTCGTTCTTTTGAAAATTGTATTTCATCAATCAAATTTTTCTCACACGCGTTTTTTGATCTCGTTCTTTTCATATTTCTACTGTGATCTCGTTTTTTTTTTCAAATTGTATTAACTAAGTAGGCTTATATTATTTTGTTTTTTGTTTTTTTCTATTACAGTTAAAAATAATTTGATTGCGATTTCTAATGTGATCGTTTTTACAAATTACGTGCAGTGTTGTTTTTCTGATTGTTTGTTCGTTCTTCTATGGCAACTTTTGAAATCAGTAGCAGGTTTTTATTTATTTATTCATATCTTTATTCAGTGTTGTATTGTAATATGCTTTAAATTTGATTTCTCTTGCATAATCTTGCTTTAATGTTAGGATGATTGGAAAAGTATGATTGCTTGGGTTGTATATACAGTTGTGATAGAGTGTAAAGTATCATAATTTAGGTTCAGTTTTTAGGTATCGTTTTTATTTTTTGTTAGTATCAGTTTTTTTTAATTTCCAGTAACTGGGTATCAGTTTTGTAGATGGTAGGTATCAGTTTTGTGAAATGAAAAAACTATTGTTCTAAATTGTACATATTTGTAATAATGTTTTTTTATTATTTTTTTTGGCAGTGGTGATACCAGTCTTCTTTGTCTGTTTGTGTTGAATAATAACACTTTTAGTACTCGATTGTCTATCGATTGTTCTTTGTATGATTTGAAGAATGAGATATGTCGATGTTGGTCTCAGTTAACTCCTTCTTCTATTCAGATTTCTTATGTACTTGAGGACAAATTAATTATGGTTGATACTGATTCTGATATTCAGAGTATAATTTGTTTTCAGTTATACAAGAAAAGTTCTTTCTTCAGTTTTATTGTTAAGGTTAAGGGTTCTGAATTGGAATATGTTGATGGTGCTTCTATTTCAAGTTCATCCCTTGTTCGTGCTTCTTCATCTTCTATTGTATCTGTCTGTTCAAATGTTGTTGTTAATGGTAAAACTTATTTAAAAGATATGTTGAGAAGAGGATCGACATTATGCATTTTCGATTTTGCTGGTTTTTGTTTTGGAGGAGCTGAACATTTTAGAGAATTTTTTATGGCATATCAAATTCAAAAAGGGTATGAATTAGTATTTTCAAAGAATTGTGCTACAAGAGTTACTGTAATTTGCTCTTCATATAAGGATGGTTATCTTTTCAAAGTCCATGCGTCTTGTGATTCTGGAGAATTGAAGAAGTTTTTTATGAGAAATATGGTTGTTGATCATTCTTGTGGGGCTGGTGTTAGAAATATGAATAATCCACATATATCTAGTTTGTTTGTTAAATCATTGATTATTGATGAGATCCGTGATTGTCCTAGTAAAAAGCCTAAAGATATTATAGTTGATTTTAGAAGAGAATACAATGTTCAGTTGTCTTACGGTTATGCTTATCATGGAAAACAACTTGCATTAATGGAGTTGCATGGTAATGATGCTTTGTCTTATAATGATTTGAGTTGGTATTTGGAAGCAGTGAAGAAGTCTAATCCAAATAGTTTTGTTGATATGGATGTTGATCCTTGTAGTAATGAATTTGAGAGGGCGGTTATTTCTTTTGGTGCTTGTTTACTTGGATTTAAGTATTGTCGTCCTATGATATTCTTAAATGCCACTCACTTGAAGGGACGTCCTGGTGTGTTGATGGGCGCTACTGCAAAAAATGGTGATCAAGGTATGTCTTTGTTTTCAGTTTTGAGTTATTTGTATTGAGATCATAATACTTGGCATTAGCATTAATACTAATTTGTTATCATAATTTGTATTATGTTAGTATCAGTTTTAAGATATGTAGTTTACAATTAGCAAGTTTGTATTTAGTATCATAATTTTATACTGGTTAGCATGAGATTAGTATCGGCTTGTGTATAATGTTAGTATCAGTTTCAAATATTTTAATATATGGTATCATATATAGTTGTGTAGTATTGAAATTTCATTTGTATCATAATATATGTCAATGTTTGTTAGTTTTTTGTGTTAGAATGAAAATTATTATGTATAATGTCGTCGGTATCAATATTTTAATAATGGTTGTATCAGGTTTTCGGTATCAGTTTTTTTACTGTTAGTATCCGTTTCATGAATTGTTTTAGATTTATGGTCATAATTAGTTTTAGTTTTTTTACAAATTATTTTTGCATTTGCAGGTTTCTTCCCTTTAGCTATGAGTGTAGTTTCTATAGAAAATGTGGATAATTGGACATGGTTTTTGAACCATTTAAAACAAATGCTTCAAGAAGATCGTACTCTGGTTTTTATGTCAGATCGCCACCAAGGTTTGCTTTCAGGTGTTCGTGATGTTTTTCCTTCAGCTTATCACAGTTATTGCTATTTGCATATGGAACAAAATCTTCTTTCAACGATAAAAGCCAAAAATGCAAATGTGTCTATTGTTGATCTATTCAAAATGTGTTCTAGATCTTATAATCTATATGAATTTGAAGGAGCACATTCTAAGTTCTATCAAATTGGTGGTGTTGCTGGTGTGAATTTTTTAAAGGATAAGCCATTTGATAAGTGGGTAGATTTATTTTTTCCAGAAAAACGTTATGGTGAATATAGTTCCAATGTTGCAGAAAGTTTTAATAGTTGAATTTTAGATGAACGAGCATTGCCTATTACTTTGTGTTTAGATGGTATTCGTGTTAAGATTATGGAACAAATGGCTAAAAGGAGAGAAGAGCGTCGTTTGTGGAAAACAACTCTTTGTCCTTCTATGGAGTTGCGTTTAGGTAGATTAATTGAAGAAGGCTTTGGATGGGATGTATATAAATCTTCTGATTTTTGTTTTGAAGTGAAATCTCCAAACTCTCATTGTGTTGATTTGAAGGAACGAGTTTGTAGTTGCAACCAATGGAAAATTATAGGATTTCCTTGTGCTCATGCTATAAAGTGGATGAACATGTCTAAGTTGTCTATATACGATTTTATTGAGTATTATTTCACTATTGATGCTTATCAATGTTCTTATGCCAATGCTATAAATTCTATTCCAAATTATGATAGGCCTATTGTTGTTGGTAGCATTCAAGATGTTATCAAGCCACCAAAGGAGAAACGTGGTGCTGGTAGACCATTAATCAAGCGCAAAGGAGGATTTTCATATTTTCAGAACAAGCAAAATAGATGTGGCAAGTGCAAGCAGTTTGGTCATAATAAACAGAATTATCAAGCTTCAAAGAGGATTTGATTTTACATTTTGAATTTGTTTAGATTAATAAGTGGATGTGTGACTTGTTTTGGTGGTTTACTGTAATTGAACCTTGTTATTAATTTGTGTTCAGTATAACATATTATCAACTTGATTTTAATTTCAGCTATCTAGTATAAATGATAGTATCAGTTTTAGTATTAGTTATATGTTTTTACAGTATCAGTTTTGGTGTTTATTTATTTATTTCAAACATATGTTTTGATATTTGTTGTATACTGTTAGTATCAGTTGTTTAGTATCATGTTACGCATTCTGTTGGTATAAAATATGATATCATTTTTTCTTTGTGTGATATCAGTTTTGTTTAATTTTGTATATTTTAGTTATTTATAATAAAGTAGATATTATAGTATATGAGATATGATAATCATTATGTAATTGATTGAAGAAGTTGATTGAATTGATACATGCTTTCTTTTGGTCGGAGATAATGTTTGTTTGATTGGATATAAGGACTTTAGTATCAGTTTTGGTTAGTTTTTAGTATCAGTTTCGTGTATTATAATACATGCTACAACAGACATTAGTACTAATTAATAATTATAATGATATCTTGTGTTAGCAAAAACTAACACTGGCGTTAATTGTTGTTTCATAAAGTATGTTGAGTGTCAGTTTGAGCAAAACTGATACTATTAGTTATTAAAACTGATACCCAGTTACTGTTTTCTATTGATATATGATATGAAATCTTATAATATTATTATACAACTGGTAGTTGGATCATAAAACTGATAATATTATGTAGGATCAATAGTTGCATGATAGAACATTCACTATATAATCTTGTTATAATATAAACTTCAGGTAAAGAAAAGAAAATCAATTACAGCAAATCATTCCACCAGATCATCATTGTTTTTCCAAGTAAGATCAACATTGTTTTAAGAATAGAACATCATTACTTCACAAGTACCAAATTGCAATAGAGCATCATTACTTCATAAGTATCAAATCTAATTGTGAAACAATACAATGATTTACTTTAACACACAAAATTCTCAATTTCTGCAGCTTCTTCTTTGCTTGACAGGTTATCAGTTATATTTCAATAGTGCTTGGTATTTGTCAATACGTCTACTGCTAGTTTTGCTCTAGTTTTGATAACAGTGTGTTGTTGGATCTTTTTTGGAATCATGTTTCTGTTCAGTGATGCAATGTAAATTATGACATATACTCCGCAGTCAACTCTGTTAAAAATAAAATATGTTAACAAGAAACAGCAAGCTTATATCTCTGGAAATTATTCTGTTGGTTCTGCTCGTCAATTTTTTTGTTGGTTCTATGTTTATTCCTTTCAATGGTAGACCAAACAGCAAGCTTATATCTCTGGCAGTTACCTTCATTTTGTCTTCTCCTAAGATGAAGGTATCAGTTTCCATACAGTAGCAGTTGTATAAAGCATCTAAGTTTTGTTGATGCTTTTTGCACTCTTTCATTGTTATTTTTTCTTCATAGATGACTTTGAAGAAGTTGTAAAATGGTGTCTTCTTTAAGATGTCAAATTGTTTTTTGGTCAATCCATTTTTTTCTTTGACCAGTTTTAATATCTTGAAGATAGCTTGTAAGCCACATCTATAAGCATTTTCTGGCTTAACATGTTCCGATTTTGCTATCTGTTTGGTTGTTTGTTCTGATGTTGCATGCATGCTTTTACGACATGGATTGACAAAATCATCATCGTCCTATTTCACAAAAATGTGGCATTAAGTTGTTAGTGAAACAAACAACATTGAAACAAAACAATATATAACATGATATAGTGGTTTCAGTTTCTATAAACATGAGATAAAACATGGTATTTTTATCTAACTAAAATTTGGTATCATTTTTGCTAAATGTAGGTATCAATTTTTTAATAATTATGGTTGAAATACTTCTAAAATTGGTACATAATAACTTCAAAAGAAACATATTGCATGTATAATTTTTAGCTTATATTTGTGTTATCTTTGTTGCAAATTACAATGAAAGTAATTTGTATAATTAAAAGTATAAAGTTTAAAAAGATAAAGTGAGTAGCATGTTTATAAGGTGTATGCATCAGTTTGGTTCTAACAAACAGTATATTAATTTTAAGATATGATGTCCATAAAACCAGATAGTAGGTATCAGTTTTGCATTTCACTGATTTCAATTTTATATTTGTGATAGTGGGTATCGTTTTATGAATATAACTATATCAGTTTTGTTATAAAGTATTTAAAATATATTTTTAAAATTATGAAGTTTTGTCTTCAGTTAAACAAACAATAAGTTCATTTTTTGAAATATAGGTATCAGTTTGTTATACAGTGGGTATCATTTTGTGAATTATAGGTATCATTTTATTGAAAAATTACAACATTGTCATATGAACTAAAACATTTTATACAGTGGGTACCATTTTGTAAGAATTTAGTTTCAGTTCTGCTAGAAAAAAGATGGTGAAATAATTTGTAAACTAAAATGAGTCAGCTACACACAATTAGACAATAGGTATCACTATTGCAGTATGTTGGTATCAGTTTTTATTTGTGTGCTTAATTTAATTTTCCTAAATACAAAGTATCACATTAATTCTAACAGATGTTTGGTATCATATTTTCAATATATTAGTATCAGTTTTGTAACAAATGGCAATGAAATCTATTTTTAAACCAACTAAGCTTTGTCTTCTACCAAACAAACTATAACTATCACTTTTTGAACATGAAAATCTTTATTAGTGATATGGCTTGTACTTTTACCGTGTTGGCTTGTTCGTCTTCAGATTCCTCAACAGCTATTTGTTTTGCCTTATTTGTTTTTTCTTTTTCCTGTTAAACATATTAACAATATTAAAATACATCTAAAGATTTAATAGTATCAGTTTTATAACTTAATGGTATTAATTGCCTGTTGAAGTTGATGTTGAATTATTTTCTCATTTTTTTTCTTCGATCTTAGTTCTCTTTTTTGCATTTGTTGTACAGTTGATTTGTCACCAGGTGTTTTTTCCTGCATGGTTTCTTCATTCTTCTGTAAAATAAGTTCAGTAGTATCATAATCAATGTAGAATGGTTTTGTTATGCTTCATTTAATAATATCATTTACCTTTTCTTCTGTTCTGTTTTCTTCATGTCTCCTTTTTGTTCTTCTTTCCCTTTGTTGTTGTATATCTTCTTCCATTGGCCTTTTTGATAGTGTTAAGTTTGCTGATTTCTGATGCGTCTTAACTGCTATGGTATCAAATTCATGTGGTAGGTTTTCAATTTCGGCTTAATTCTTAAATTTAGTTTCTTTGTTTCCAGATTCGAGCTGATAATCAAAATGAGGCGTTAGGGTATTAGGTTTTTGTCGAATATCATATTGAGAGGATAAGGTATCAGATTTGTTCTCAAACTCTGCTTGTTCTTTATTTTCTGACGTATGCGATTGAGATGGAGGTAGCGATCTTGTTGTGGTTTCGTTTGCCATTTTTTCTTAAATTTTATTTTGTATCGTGAAGATGAGTGTGGATTTGAAAATTGAACAGGAAGACGAATGAACGAAATGGAAAAATATTTTGACGCGCGAATGGGCTTTGGGCCTGTCCTTTGGAAGAAATTTTTTTGTGCTTGTTCTTATGAATAAATTTTTTAAATTATTTGTCCTTTAAAAAAAATTCCCCATATGAATTATCCTTTATGTATCCCTGGCTCGCTTCTACTACATTCATAAATATCCAATGATTTCCTATGCTCTCTGCTAGTTTTGATATCTTCATTTTTTTGAATTGTTTCCGACCCAGATTTGCTATTGCAAGCTGCATTTTTAAACTATATACTTCAAGATACAGTTTATTTACTATATATAATCTTCTTTTGATATGATTTGGTAAAGTTACCTGAACGCTAACTAAAGTTAAATGCTTTTTTATTTCTTCAAGCATTATAATTCCTGAAGTATCTATGTTCATCAAAGCTGAAATCCAAACATATATGCATCATACTCAGTGATTTACACAATAACAAACTGAATCTACGTAGTGACACAGTAAGCCAATGAGTACCATTGTGTTAATATTGCAGCGGTTAGAACCTTGCTTGACATTTCAATGACTAATGCTATCATACTCCTTTCATTTGTTGCATGCCCAAAGTGAATGCTCAGGACAGTTTCCCTACGTAGCTCAACGTTCCTCTAACTCACATTGTCGAGCTATTATTGATAATCCCAAGTTGATAACATTAAATAAATGAGGGGCTTATTTTGTAAATAGTATTCTGCATGTTTTGCTAGGTTGTTGTTTCTTGTTTATGATGGTAATCTCCATATTATTAAGCGAATTATCATTTTTTTTATATAGATGGGCCCATTCTCAATCGTGATCTGGTGTGTGGCTGCATCCTTATCATTGTCACTTTTGCAAAGCATTTCATCATTAGCATTCAATTTCTGGCTGGCAATCTGCTGCGTATCATCAGTGAGCGGTTTGGTGCTAGTGCTCTGTTCAGTTGTATTTGGCCACCTATTTTTAATTTGCTTTTGTACGCTAATGTACTTTGAAGCTAAATTTCATCTTGACTATAGCCTAATATTGGACTGTGGTCTGCCAGTGTGTATATTTGCTTCACCTGTCCTTGTGGAATCCAAAGAATGTGAGCTACTTAAGTAAAGAGTAATTGTATTTTCCACCTGTGTTGTACATTTGTACTACTGTATACCAGTGTTAGTAGTAATATTATTTTGGAGTACTATGTTATGAACTATGAACATTGATCCTAGTGTTCTTAGTATGAATATTTGGAATATGAATTATTGTAATTTAAAGTATGAACAAGTGTGCTAATGTATTATTTTTGGGGTCATATTACAGTTATCTAACATGAAAATGTCATTGTGATTTGATACCATTTTAGGTTTTAGAACCTGAAAGGTATCATTTTTATTTGTTTCAGTTAACATTTTCTTCGGTTGTTCATAACAACGGAAGCAAATAAGTGGTCATTTGCTTTAGTTGTCGTGAATAGCTGAAGCAAATTAGTGGTCATTTGCTTCGGTTGTTAAGAAATCACCGAAGCAAATGACCTCTTTTGCTTCGGTTCAACAACTAAAGCAAATGACCATTGTCGCTTTGGTTCAACAAGTGAAGCAACAGATTTTGGCATGTTGCATTGTCTTCATTTGCTTCAGTTGTTGAACCGAAGCAACATGGGGTAAATAATCGAAGCAATGACCTGTTTTGTAGTAGTGATGGATAAATTGATTATAGGTCGGAATAATGATAGACGTTGAAGGGGTACACCTACCCCGATTACCCTACGAGAAATATGTCGTATGGAAAGGCATTAACTTAGGAAGAGCATGAGTGCAGCATATGAAAGGTCACTGAAGCTGGATAGTACGTGACTTCCTATTTGGGCTTCTGATAACCCAATGATTGTTGATCCCCATATAATATCGATTGATGATGTATAGAAGGTCCAGATAAGGAGAAAATAAGAATTTATTTGTTGTAGATATCCAGAAGTAATTGAATCCCCCACGATGGTATGTAGCAGTCTCTCCAAGATGGTAGTCGGATTTTACAGTTGAAAGAAGATAAGTCAATAAGTAAGTTGAAAGAAGAGAAGTCCAAAAGAAGGGACAAATAGAAATCCACTTAGAGTCTGACCTAATATAAAATAATTTTAAAAGTTGAAACAATTTCAATATAAAAGTTTGAGAAAATATATATGTAATATATTTGAAACGATTTTCAAAGGAATTATTTGAAGGTAGAAAACCCTTATTTTTGAAAAGTAAGTAAATACTAAATTTTCGAAAAAAATACCATGTTATATTAAATAAAAAGTTTAGTATAAAATATATAATTTGTTGGACCGAAAATATAGTAAATGAGTTTTAATAAGAAGGTTAATTATTTTTGAAAAAAAAGTAGAGCGTATTTGTTAACCCGCCTTTTGTCAATGTAGTATACAAGCAGATTTAACCTAACAGACTTCATAATTATTGAGTGCAAAGTGATGATTGTGGGGTTTGGAAGTAAGCTATAGATAATTACATGAAGCTAGGATTAAACGAAGTTGGTAGAAAAACGATGTAGGGTGCTTGAAATGTGGATATTGGCCTGGAAAAACAAGGATCGACATAAGAGGGTTTGTTGTAATATGGATCGGCATAAGGAGGATTAGTATAGGAAGGTTCGACATAGCATGGATTGACATAGGAGGAAGGATCGGCTAAATATGGATCGGCATGATATGGGTCGGTACTCTATGGATCAGCATAACATTCTAAGCATGAGGGATCGGCAAAGCTTGGACCGATGTCGTATGGATCGGCATATTTTCATAGCGATGGATGAATCGGCCCTGATAGCACTCTAAGGGGTTGGCATATTGGAGTGTTGTGATAGGGATCGGTATGGCATGCATTGGAAGGATTTGGATCGACGTAATACCCTGAAGCGTTAGGGATCGACGTAGTAACCTAAGTGCAAAGGCTCGACATGACTTAGAGGGATCGACATACTTTCACGGATCTGGAGGGTTTAGCATATCTTCATGGGGGAGATGGATCGGCACATTCATGGAGGATGGATCGATATGGGACATTGAGAGGAGTTGGATCGGCATAGCGACATGGAAAGGAAGGGATCGACATGAAGGACTCCTCAGAGACGATCGACATTGATTTGGATGAAGGAATAACGATCGGTATTGACTAGGCCGATCGTTATTTATTGACGAATTGGGCTTGTCGATTGTTATGGTAGGCCCATGTAGGTGAGAAGACCGTGTAGCCGAAGTTTCAGCTATAAATACAACAGGCTTGGCTTCAGAAAGAGGGACCTTCATTCTTCTTCTCTTCATCTTCTACCTAGGGGATACTCTGCCATTTTTATTCTGGAATTTTGGATTGTAACTGTAATCAAATTTCAGTACAATAAAAAGGATTGTTCTAGAGTGGACATAGGCCGGAGTTAGCCGAACCACTATAAACCTTGTCTTTTTTACTTGCTTTCATTTTAATTTGATTATTCTTCATATTATATTCTCTACATCATATACTATCTATGATCTGTGACTGAACATTGGTGCTTTCATGTATAATTAGGTGTTGGTGGTCAATTTTGATGCCAACATTTTGGTGCTTTCACTGAGAAAGCTTGCACTCAGTGATTTGGAAGTTAGAATTGGATTTGATAGCTTGGGAACTTGGATTTAGGAAGCAATGGCTAGGCAATCAACAAGGAGACAGAGAACATATAGGAGCCATCATGAAGGAAGTCAGGAGGCTCCATCAGGAGCTAATCAGGCCTCAATCTTCATTACTAGAGACGAGATGGAAACAATGATGGATGCTATGCAGGAAAGGATGCCGAAGAGACATGAGGAAATGATGCAGAACCTACTCCGATAGATTGGACAAGCTGGAGTGCAAGACCAAGGGAATGGAGTAGCAGGAAACACTGAAATGTGTATCATGGAGTTGGAGCAGCAAGTGCCAAAGAAGTCCAGAATCAGAACAAAAAAAAAGAAGCAAACAGGATGCGAGATAAAGTGGAACCACTGGGAGCAGCCCCTGACCAACCAAGAACGATCGGCCATACCATAGCCGATCGTTATAGAACGATCGGTACCGATCGTTCCACGCTCGGGGGCATGCCCTCGGGTCATATTCGCTCCACTCCAAGAAGGATACCAGGTGGTGTTATGCAGTTTGACGTTGATCGAGATATGGGTGCTCGTCTAAAAGAGCAGATTTCAGGATTCCCTTGCGGACTCGAGGGGCAGGTTGGAGACAACGGAGAAAGACTGCCACTTGATGAAAATGATAGGTTGGCGGAAATGATCAGACGGGCCATGAGAGGAGGATTTGTAAATAGAGATTTGGAAGATGTGAATAGGAGCCCCTTCACTCCTACGATTAGGCAAGCCAGGAATCCACCGGAATTCAAACTACCAACGCTGGAGACATATGATGGAAGAACGGACCCCGTTGTTCATCTGACGAGGTACATGAGGCACATGGAAGTACTGGGGGCATCAAGGGAGGTCATGGCACTGTGCTTTCCTTTGTATTTGACGGATATAGCAGCACTATGGTTCAAATAGTTGGAAAGAGGCTCTATTGGCACGTGGACAGAATTGATCGAAAGTTTTATGAGACAGTTTAGAGTTCACATCTCGAGACCCAAAATTGTGATGAGTTTAGCAATACTGAAACAGAGGACCAGAGAGTCCTTGAGGGGTTTTCTAACACGGTTTAATGCTGCGACGACATCAGTAGATCGTCCAGATCCATCCATGGTTTTAATGGAAGCTGTATCTAGCATTGCTGATGGCACAGAGTTCAAGGATTCACTAGCACGAGATCCACCTATGGAATTAGGGGAGTTTTACCATGAAGTCGAAAGGTTCCCGCGACAGGAAGATGCACGAGCGAACAAACCAGAGGTGAATGCCGTGCAAAGTGGAGGATCATTAGGAGATGTAAATAAGAATAATAAGGACAAATAGAGAATGAATGACGGCAGTAATATGTCGAAAAGGCAATGGAGAGAACCAAAATTCTCTTCTTACACGGATTTGACCGAACCTTTGCAAAGGGTTTATTTGGATACTAGAGGACGCCTTCAGTATCGAAGGCCGACAAGGAGGGAACCCTCTGAACGTGAGAGGACATCAGGAAAACATTGCCTATTCCATGAGCTGGATGGGCACAATACAAATGACTGCAGGCACTCGAAGGATATCATTGAGGAACACATGAGGAATGGTCAGTTACAACAATATGTAAGGAATCAAGCTGTGGTGGTGGAATAGGAGCAGCCATCACTCGCCTCGAATGAAGATGGCACTGGATCAAGGCATCATCATCAACTTATCATTAATTGATTGGATTTATGGCATGGAATAAGAAATAAACCCCATAGTTAAACGGCTAAGTCACTTACACATGTACAGGATCGAGGACGGCCCCTAGGCATGCTCTGAGATGATGATGAACCGTGATGCTCAGGTTTATGAAATTTTGTTTTTTCCGTTTACTGCAAACTCTGGTTTTTCTAATACTATGGCTATTTAGTTTTTTGGTTGTATAGACTTTAGTTTTATATTTTACCGAGTGGACTTTGGAATGATTAAATCTGGATTAATGTAATAAATACCACAGGTCGCGGTTATGGCCCCGACCGGAGAGACAAGGCAATAACCGCGAGTTACGAGTCCCTTCACCGGAGAGCGACATGATGGACTTGAACACGTATAAGACCTCGACTGGGGATCAAGGCCGGAGTAGGATACCCCATAGATAAGTCCTCGGCCAGGGATCTAGGCCGGAGTAGGATACCATATGGATCAAGTCCTCGACTAGGGATCGAGGCTGGAGTAGGATACCCTATGGATTATGCCCTCGATTGGAGAGTCGAGGCCGAAGAATAGAACACAACAGATCGTCGGGTATGGACTATGCCTTACAAGGGGTAGGTCGCTTCGCCGAAGAGTGACAGGATCGACCAACTCAGATTGTCGAGTACAAATTATGCTTAGGACCTGGAGCGGCCCCGGATTTGGATAAAACAACCCGGAGAGGTCCATGGATTTGGATATGGACCCAGAGTGGTCCTAGATTTGAATAAAACGAACCAGATAGGTCCATGGATATGGATATAGACCCGAAGTGGTCTCGGGTTTGGATTAAATGACCCAGAGAGGTCTATGGATTTGGATATAGACCCAGAGTGGTCTCGGATTTGGATAAAACGATTCGGAGAGATCGTGGATTTGGTTAACGGATTTGGGATGGATTCGAAATTGGATATCGACTCAGAATAGTCATGGATTTCGCTAATGATCCGGAGAGATCAAGGAATCAGATTGGCAACGGATTGGATTCTAGATCAGATAATATGTCAATCAAAGGATTACGGACTTTGGATTTTGGATTTATGGTAATCCAAAACACGCATTCCTATCGCAAGGCATGTTTTGGGGGGCAAAGTGTTAACCTGCCTTTTGTCAAGGCAGTATACAGACGGATTTTACCCAACAGACTTCACAATTATCGAGTGTAGAGTGATGATTGTGGGGTCCAAAAGTAAGCTATAGATAATAACATGAAGCCAGGATTAAACAAAGTTGGTAGAAAAATGATGTAGGGTGCTTGAAATGTGGATATTGGCCTTGAAAAAGAAGGATCGACATAAGAGGGTTTGTTGTAATATGGATCGACATAGGGAGGATTAGCATAGGATGGTTCGTCATAACATGGATTGGCATAAGAGGAAGGATCGACTAAATATGGTTCATCATGATATGGGTCGGTACTCTATGGATCGCCATAACATTCTAAGCATGAGGGATCGGCAAAGCTTGGACCGATGTTGTATGGATCGACATATTTTCATAGTGATGGATGGATCGACCCTAATAGCACTCTAAGTGGTCGACATATTATAGTTTTGTGATAGGGATTGGTATGGTGTGCACTGGAAGGAGTTGGATCGGCGTAATACCCTGAAGCATTAGGGATCGGTGTAGTAACCTAAGTGCCAAGGATCGACATACTTAGAGGGATCGACATACTTTCATGGATCTGGAGGGTTCGGCATATCTTCATGGGGGAGATGGATCATCACACTTCATGGAGGATGGATCGGTATGGGACATTAAGAGGAGTTGGATCGGCATAGCGACATGGAAAGGAAGGCATCGGCATGAAGGACTCCTCAGAGACGATCGACATTGATTTGGATAAAGGAATAACGATCGGTAGTGACTAGGCCGATCGTTATTTATTGACGAATTGGGGTTGTCGATCGTTATGGCGGGCCCATGTAAGTGAGAAGACCATGTAGCCGAAGTTTCACCTATAAATATAGCAGGCTTGGCTTCAGAAAGGGGGACCTTCATTTTGCTTCTCTTCATCTTCTACCTAGGGGATACTCTGCCATTTTTATTCTGGAATTTTGGATTGTAACTGTAATCAAATTTCAGTACAATAAAAAGGATTTTTCTGGAGTGGACGTAAGTCGGAGTTAGCCGAACCACTATAAACCTTGTCTTTTTTACTTGCTTTCATTTTAATTTGATTATTCTTCATATTATATTCTCTACATCATATACTATTTGTGATATGTGACTGAACATTGGTGCTTTCACGTATAATTGGGTGTTGGTGGTCAATTTTGACGATAACAGTATTTAGCTCGTTGATTTTTCTAGGATTGAAAAATAATTTAAGTTGAAAAATTCTTTTTAGGGGTGGATGATAGTATGTGGTATAAGTTTTAAATAAGATAAGAACGAGTAGGAAGATTAGAACCCAAAAATAAAAGCAGTAGGCGAAAGCACTGCCATGGTTCAATTAAGAAGACTATAGGTAAAGAGAAACATTAATTAAGATAAACCACTAAATAAGAGTAGTTTAGGTAGAAGAAAGATAAATAGTAGTAACATTATAAAATCTAAATAAAAAAAATGTTAGGGGTTTATTTAAAATAATGTTACTAATTAGAAATAACATTAGGAGATTATCTAAAAAAATAACATTATATAAAATAATGTTAGCAATTATTGTAAATTTCTTTTAAAAGTCCCCCCACATGATATTAGAAACTCCGCAAATGATTGGAAGTGGAAATAGTATGTGTGATAAGAAAATGATAGAGTAAGAGTTTTTCTTATCTACTCTGGTTTTTATTGTTTAAAAATTATAAAGGATGTTTAGAGATACTGTAAAGTAAATTTGTAATAAAAATGGTTGGGTATAACAATTAAGTTTTTTCTATAAAAAACTTGATAAATGGTTTAAGTTAAAAATTCTAATTTTTAAGAAGTAAAAGTTGAAAAAGAGCTTTTAAAGGAAAATAACTTTTTGAAAAAAAGTAATGGAGATTTAAAAGTTAAGATACTAAGTTATTTTTAAACTTCCTAAAAGTTTTACCTTTAAATATAAAAGTTTTGGGGTTAAATACTTTAAAATTTTAAGTTTTAATTTTTGAAGAAAATTAGCGAAGACCAAACTAAAATTTTAAATATGAAGTAGATAGAAATGATTGCTTAGGTAGGACGGGGTAAAAGGTAAGGTTATAAAGAAGATATCAATGACTACTCATAGAGTTGCAATAAGGAATTCCTATAGAGTGTAAAGAATACTGGTAAGAACCTAGGAATGATTTATTAGACATGTGTGCAAGCCATAAGAAGAACCGCAAAGAAATGATCAATGGTATTAAAGTACACTTTCACGAGTTATAGGGTATGCTCGTAGGAAAGATCAAGAATAAAGGAAGTGAATACAAGATTTGAGAATACCATTAAAAGATTTGGATTAAAAGAAGATAATAATAGAGGGTAATGAGATGCAAACACACATAGAGGACATTGGCAGACTCAAAATTAAGGAAGACAAAATATGGGAAGAAAAGTTATTCCGCTAAGCGGGTTACCGGTGAGTCGTTAAAAAAGTGCGTAGTTTGTATTTCTTACCCACTATAGTATAGGAGGATGCACAGTTTATTTCATAATTGGATGTGGTAATGGAAGTAATGAATGAACTTTATTTATCAGAAGCCATAAAGGAAAGTTAAAATGTGTGAGTTGGAGAATGATGGCATGTCAGAAAGGTCCATATGTAGTAGTAGTTTGTAGCTAATAGTAGTTGTATTTCCTTCCAGTGGTTGTTTTTCTTTTTGTTGGGTTGTAAGCATTAGTTGTTTCTGTTATGAAAAAGAGCGTACAATGTTTATGGAAATGTTCATTTTTATTTATTTACTATATGGACCGCGATATTATTGGGAAAACAATAAAAATGAGGAAATATCAGGTAAAACACTTAATCAATGCAAAAGAAAAGAAAATAGTAAAAGGCTGAATGTATAAAATAAATTAAGAAAATTTATTTAATTAGCTACTAAAGAAAAAGGAATAAATTTGTTAAATGTCAAAAGTAGAAATTTTTTGGAAAGTAAATTTTGGCAAGCGAAGGACATGGGTAAAGTTATTGTGAAGCCACAAGTTAGTATCCATGTACCTTAAAATATAAAATTTATAAATGAACTTATGTGTTGGTTGTTATTATAAATAAAAGAAAAGTTTTTGAAAAGTTGAAATTTACCGTGAATAGATGAAGTCCATTGTAGACGTTAGACTATTGACTAGACCCCAATCTCATATAGCGTGGCATAATTGTTTTGAGAAAAAATATATGTATACTTTTGGAAAATAAAAATACCTTTGTGAAAAGTTTTGAAAATTTTGTGAAGAAATAAATTTTAAAATTTAAAATTTTTACTGATATTTCAATAGGTTTGTATAAAAAATTGAGCAGAAAAAGAAGGAATTTCCAAATTTTCAGAATGCCGCATACTTGACATAGGGGAATAATTGACGGGTTAGCTAGTATAGATTTTATCGTGTAGTAAAAGTGACAGTAGAATAAAATACGATTAGAGACAAAGGAAAAGCTTTTTAACTTTGGAGTCAATTTCTCCATAACTTGTCGGTAGGTGAACTAAAACTCATTTATGATAATACTATTTTAGAAATTTAAAGATTAAAATAAAATTCACTTATGCGGACTATACTTGGAAAAATTGAAAGAGAGTTAGGGGCAAAGAGAAGGTTCGAAAGTCCAGTTTGAAGTTAGATACCCAAGATAAAAAGAATGGAAATATGGAATTTTCTATCTAAACCCTTTTCCTGGCATAAAGAAAATAGGTTTAGAAAATTGGATTTTTCTAAATTTGGATGTTAGCAACGGTGTGCTAGGATTATGGATGGTAGGTACTTGATGCAAAATTGGTTGAATTATGCTTATACTCATGGAAATATGAGAAAATTTGGATGCGAAAACAAGTTTTTGATTTTCAAAATTTGCATACATATAGAACTGCCAATATATTAAGAATGTTTGCACCATATTTTCGAAATTGATTTAAAGTAATGCATTCATATAGGAGGCGCATATTAGAATTATTCTGCTTACATAACAAATATATTGTTATACACCATGCACTGGTACACGATTGATTGTAAAATTGTTTGCACACTAATTGATTTGTTAGTTTAGAATGGTTATACGTTATGTTACGTTATTCAGTCCGTGAGGAATTTCGTGGACGAAATTCTTTTATGTGGGGTAGAATGTAACACATCATAATTTTTATGGCAATTAATTAAAAAGAAATTAATTAATGAATAATAATGCCAAAAATAAATTTTTACAAACGTTAGAATTTGGCTACAAAATTTATACCGTTGGATTCGTGGCGATTTTCTGATCAATTTTCATATGTAAAATTTTCCGATTGGAGTTCAAACGAGTAAATTATTAGCATTTGAAGTTTTTGAATCGGAAATAATTATATATGTAATTATGGTTATAAAAGTTAATTAATGCTAAATACTAACGTTAATGGAAACTAACGTTAAGAAATGTTAACGTTAAAATCAAATCTTAGAAAATGTATAAAGTGGGGAATAAATGATATCCATCAGAGGAACAAAATTAATTAAATCACAACACGCTAATTAATCATGGTTCAAATAAAGGAGCGATCGACCCTAGATATCTGATGGTCGACTGGTAGCGGTCGGCCTAGGGCCCAAGACGGTCGGCCTAGGGCCTAGAGCGGTCGACCATTGACAATTAAAATTTATGAACTAAGGCATGCGACACGAATGACATTGATTTAACCAATTATTTTTCTTTGCTGCTAAGTTAGTGATATGCGTCCAAGATGGATCTGAAGATTTATAGGCTAAATCTATCGCTCCAAATCAATCCCCAACCCCTATAAATTAACAGCTAATATGACCTTAATTTATTTAGAAAACTTACCGCATACTAAAACTATACCATTTTCTCTCCTCCTCCAAATTCTAAAAGTAGTAAAACTGTTATATAATATATAAATATAAATACACACACACACATGTATATATGTATGCATATAGAAGTAGAGAAAAACATAGAATAAGAGAAGAGAAGAATATGATCGATTAAGAACACATAAACAAAGGTAAATCATGAATGTTAAACTCAAATCAACTTAATTCAAACTTTCCCATATCGGTAATTCTAATAGGTGTATACTTTTTTTATATTTTATATTTAAAGTAAAAAGGAGTCAAATCAAAAGAGAATGCATCTAGATCTGGAGAATTGGAAAGCTAAAGCACGGTGAGTGGGAAATTATATATTTTATTATAATATTGGATTTGTATCATTGTAGATCTATTTCATTTATGTCTAGGTATAAATCACGATTTGAATATTTAATTTTATATGTGTAACGAATTGATATAAATCATGAATGGGATATTTAGTTGTATACGCGTAATGATTATGGAAAATATGCTTATATGTTATGGAAAACCCTAAACTTAATAGATATTGTATACGTTTGGATTTGGAATGTTTTGGGTATAAATAGTCCCTAGATCTGTAAATAACTTGTTAATGAAACCATATTGAGATTTCAGATTTGGTTAGTTTATATAGATTGTTGAACATAAATTAGAATTGATTATAAATTAAATTGGGATTAGATAATATTTTAATACATTGGAATGAGTTGTGTAACAATGTAAATTTCTATAAATTGTCTAAACACAAATAAAAGTGTATTGGTTGAAATAACAAGGAATCTAAACAAAAATGAAGAGATGTACAAAATTATAGAATTGCCGTATTTTGTACTGCTTATTCCAATAGAAAAATAAAAGATAATTTCTTGTTGTTTCACACATAATACAAGTCATCTTTTAAATAATTCATAGAGAATTATAGTGTTAACAATTTCCTTTGGTGAAAGAAGCAATTCCAATGTATTAAGGTATAAAAATCCTTTAGTAAACTAAAGTAATGTAATTATGAATGATAACAACAATTGAAAAGGAAAACCTAAAGTATGTATTTTAAAACGGTCTAGAAAACAAACGGTACATAAAGAAAATACAGTTAAACGAATAGGGAATTAATAAGTCTAAATAGACAATTAATGAGAGATATTAGTTAAAAAGGAAACATGAGATTTCATCCAATAATGTTGAATGGAAGGGAAATAATAAATGACACTTAAGTCAATAAATTAGAAATGGATAATAAATGATAGTAAACGACAAGAATAAATCAAAGTAAGTTATGTAAAATTTGTTGAACAATAATGATTGGAAAGAAAGAAAAGTAATAGTTAAATGAATGTATATTCAAATATATATTATGACGGGCACGAAATATATATGTATATAAGTAACTTAACAAATAAGAATGACATGGTCATTAGATGGATTGGAACCTAAGGTAGTAGTGTGACACAAAAGAAGTCTGCCCACCGCAATGGGCTATCAACAGTTATGTGTACATTATATTGATGCGAGATATATCCAACCGTAGGACACAAGGAGAGTATACACTTGCATATAGATAAAGAAATACTTCAATAGAAAGTGGAGTCTGCTTCAAAAATAGGAAGGAGGTATTGCCTTGATTGCATTAAGCAATCTAAATAGGATGGTGAGCAACTCGACGCTATGTCAGCAGGTGTGGCACCAAATCAAGAGTAGGAGCTACATAGGTTGAGTGCATTGTGGTCTAGCACGGTCAAAACAGGAAAGACAGGATTACACCTAATGGGCTACGCCTCCTACTAGGGTAGGCCATGTTAGGTAATACACCGCCACAGTTGTTTGCTAGTTTGTTTGCTAAGGCAGGACTAGTTAACCCATAGAAAAGTTCTTTCAGATATGAATGGGTAGTCCGTAGAGCTGAGTCCACAATAGGAAGCAGACAAGTTAGTAAATCCCTAAGGTGAGATAGAATATGGCTAAACTTTTATGACGTTGTTATTAGGCACTAACAAGAGGTTCTACTTTGTACAAGGGAAATTTGGCCTAGACATCAATGATGATGCCCGATGATGCAGAATTACAGATACTAGCGGGGATAACATATTGGTACTAACTGGAACTGTGGTATTTATACACACACACACAGATATATATATATATATATGTATATGTATATGTATATGTATATGTATATACACACACAAGTAGTTATAGTCTACTTTTGGTAGATGGGGCATACCGTATGCGAACATGGAGTCGAGAAGGCTAAGTAAAAATTTAAAAGACATAACATGTAATTAAAGACAATCGACATAAACTAGTGTTATGTACAAAATATATAATTCACCCGTCATAAGAATGTTGTTCTTACCCACTCCTCATTACAACCCACATGATAGATTTTGGAAGACAGGTACTGTGCAAGGCGGGAATGGTGGAAGGACGGGTTCCCTAATGCATGCTCGGCACTGACAAAGACACTAGATATTGGAAGAGTCAACTTGGTCGGTAACAATTGTTACACCATAAGTTCTGCAAAGTACAAATTGTTAATATTCAAAAGGAAAGCTCCATAGCTTGTAATTCTGAGACCTATCTTTTGGTTTCTAACAAAATATGCAATCCGAGAGATGAACTGATGTGTCAATCAAAGCGAAGATCATAATTCAGCTGAGGTAAGAAGCCTGACCGAGAGCATCAGTTGCTAAAGCCTACAACAATTCAACAAACAACAACAATCGACAACTTAGATAGCCCAGAGGCCTGGGTAAAGATGAATTAAAGATATCTAAAAGCTATATATAAAATCATCACGTCAGCAATCCACATCAACTCATATTCAACTAGATGATGACACACGTTCGAATCAAGACTACTCATAGTCGGCTAGATCATCAATCCAAAGAGAAGGCGCTCAACCAATGGCGTCACAGCATGATGGATATAAATAAGCGATAATTCCAAGGCACATGGGATCTTCTGACACAAAAAACAAGAACTAGATAGTACTTTCCTATATTAGAACTCTAATCAAAAACTTATTAATGGCGGAAACACTTAGATTCAATGTAATAAGCCTCTCTGCTATATTAGAGTAACTAAATAAAGAAAAGTGGATGTAGGGAATTTCGGCCTAAACCACTATAAAAGCCTTGGTGTTATTTACTTTCAGCACTTTATTTCCTTCCCATTCCTTGTCTCAATTTAGCAGTTCAACGTACAGTGGTTCCAGTGGTACAACATCTCGTCTCGGTATTCTTATATCCAGAACGTATAATCAAACCAACGTCCAGAGCTAGGCCTTCTGATCTCGGGGTGTTGGTGTAGACAAAATTCTACACTACCATTTTTGGCGCTAGAAGAAGGACTCGAACCTCCGCATTTCTTTTCCTTTCAGAGATCCAACGGAACCTTTGAACCAGTTAGGTCTAGTCCCGAAAACAAAAGAGTCAGCTCGAAACTACCCCTCAGTCTTTGCATTCAACTCATTGAAGAAGACAACAACGAAAGACTTGTCACCCTCATTTAAGAGAAGGAAAATGGTCAAGAATATGATCCTATCTATGAACTCCAAGCTTCTCAGATCAGGTGTTCGGGATATCTTTAGGAATCCCTCCATGAATTTGCCCATCTCCAAAAAATCATTAAAGCCCTTGATGATGAAGTTAAAGATCTTTCCACCAAGTTGCTAAAATAGGTCTCAAATCTTTCTGAGGACCTATGGAGATCCATTATCCCAACTATCCCCCTTCCACCGTAGAAGATCCAAAAGTAAAGAACTACTGTATCTATCATCGAGTAAATGGGCATGAAACAGATAATGTTGAAAGCTCTTTTACATAATCGAGGAATTTATAAAGAAAGGGAAGTTGACTGAGTTTATTAAACATTAAGTTAAATATCTCATTTCAGAACCTTTTTTTACCTTGTTATGTTTCCATAACTCTAGGACAAGTTCATGTAAGTCCTTCAAATGAATGCATATGACACTTTTCTGCAAAAGATGAAAATGCACCTCCCAATTACATCCTCTCCTGAAAAATGTTTTATGGTTTCAAAAGTCTTGTAGATTTGATTGGCAGGTCTCGGCCATCCCCTTCCAGTGAAATTCTTCTTTAGTACAATCCAATTCACTAAGTCTTCTCCTGGGAAGTTCATTTATATCTCAGCATTCACAATATCTCTTTTGGTATGTTCTTTCTTCTTAAGAACTTTTACATATCATATTTATGCCTAGAATTTAGCAATTGAAACTCTGTCATTGAGTTGACGAGGTCAGTGTAGAGTTTTGCTTTACCCGATTTAAGTGAAGCCCTCCTGCTAATATGACGAGATTAATGGAAGGTTTTCACTTTACTAAGTCAAGTCTCTTTCCTCAAACTCAAATAGTACATACACACACTAATTTATGTCTCTCTTCAGCAAGTTTAATCTTTTCCTTCAAACTGTTTGGCAAACAAGATAATTTATAAATTACGCGATTTCAAGGACTTTCTTGAAAATATATTCCAAAACTACTCTTTTCAAAGAACACATGTTTCTCTTTACTAACTAATAACCAGCATAACTATCAACTCGAAAATGTATTTTAAACGGTCGATACCAGCCAAAAGTGGTTGTAGATGGTCAATGCCAGCCGATAAGTGGTTATAGATGGTCGATGCCAACCAAAAGTGGCTAAAGATTTTGGACCCAACAAGAAGTTGGTAAACCTCACCATAAGAGCACCCCTACAGTGATGTACCATAAAGAGTGAAGCAATATCACCCGAGTTTAAAAAGATATCAAAAAGTAGAATGCATGCTAATAGTCAGTCATGGTTAGTGTAACCATGCATCAGGTAGATTCCTGTATAAATTAGAAATGGGTAGATTAGAAATGGGTAGATTCCATATCAATTAGCAAGGGGTAGATTCTAGTATAGATTAGAAATGGTTAGAGTCCCGTATAGATTAGAGTCGGGTAGAGTCCCGTAGCAATTAGGAACTGGTAGAGTCTCGTATCAATTAGAAATGCGTAAATTCCCATATAGATTAGAAACGACAGAGTCCCGTATAGATGAGAGTCAGGTAGAGTCTTACATAGATTAGAGTTGAGTAGATTCCCGTATAGACTAGAAACATGTAGATTCTCATATAGAGTAGAAATGGGTAAGGTCCCATATAGATTAGAATTGGGTAGATTCCTAATTAGATTAGAATGGTGGGTAGATTCCTAGTTAGGGCAGAATGGTGGGTAGATTCCTAGTCAGATTAGAATGTTGGGTAGATTCCCACTTAGATTAAAAGAATGAGTAGATTCCCAATACAGATAGAATGTGGGGAGAAGTTCCTAAGTCAAGACATCAAATACATTCTTGGTAAACTAAAAAGAAGGGTGAACATAGAATCAGAATAAGACGAAACTCTTGATTGTGTTACTAGGTTTACTCTGGACAAGAACCAAACCATAAAAGATGGTTGGGTCTGAAACCTTATCTTAACGGAAATATGCCCTGGGGAAAAAATACCCCATAAAGGGAATGTTTAAAAAAATGGAAGCTCACCCAATCAAAGCGACAACATAAGAAATAAAGTCAAAGGGGATAGAGATTCTTCACATATAATTTATTCAAGAAACTATTACAAGGATGGGCCGAAAGAAACGCCAAAAGAAATAGTATTACAAAGATTGTATTACGAAATCAAAAACATTAGTAGGTAAGGCGTAAAGGCAAAAGGGGAGATCCTCCCCCAACTAGGCAAACCGAGATGATAAATCAAGACCCTTTGAAACAATATGGATATTCATAGTCTCGGAAGGAACTTATTAGCACTATCATCCTCAACCTCCTTTCCTCACTTCGTTTAAAAGGAACTGCCATGTCACCTCCCGAGATCGGATATTGGTTTGAGGCTTACTTTTCTCTAAGATAATCTAGCTCTTAGTTTTTAGACATAGCTTCGATTTATGAAAACTGCTCTTAATGTCAAAATCTGTAAGGGTTACTTTCAACTTTTGGAGCCCGACTTGCTTGTCCTCATAAGATTGGTAAAGAGAAGTATAGCCTTGCTGGATCCTTAAACAGTTCAGGCAGGATACTCCTTAACAAACGTCAACTTAAGATTAATAGAGATAAAAGATGGAAAGTAAGGGAGGACTCCATATCAGTTACCCTAGTTTGAGATAGCATATAATAATCACGTGAAGATTGAATAAGAATTCAAATATACTCAAGTTGCCGGAAGGGTTTCATTCAAAAAAAGGAGAAATTATACAAGGTAAGAGCTACAAAGGTCATTACAAAGACAAGTTACAACATGTCTCCTCCATTAAAAGTGTTATCAGGGGAATCTTCTTGTACCTCCTCAATAGCAGTAGTTTCTTCTTCCTCCCTTACCGAGCTTTCGGCTTCCTCCTCCTCTCCTACCGGGATCTTGGCTTTATAGGCCTCATTATCTTTCTTTTTCTGGCGTTACTCATATTTCCTAGCAAAATTGGCCTCAACTATGGCAGCATTGTGTCCGAGATAAGAAAGAGAGAAAGGCATGTCTTGATCTTGGTGGTGAGCATAGGCATCAAATAAAACTTGAAAGGCTCGCCTATTAGCTTCCCTCTTATGCTCTTCTCTAGCAATGTAACGTTCTTTGCCAGTAACCCCAGCCTCGGATTTCTTCAGCCTCTCCTCCTTTTCCTTTATAGCTTTCTCAAGGGTCTCGATCCTACGATCCTTCTCTCCCATAGTCCTACCTGATTCTTCACCTGGAGTAGCTGCCTCTTGAACCTTAGCCCTGAACTCCACGGACTCTTTTTTTTCATTTTGAGGGCAGCCACCGTTTCCTCGATCTTCAACCACCATATTGAAGGGCAGAGAATTATGTCGCCATCTAGAAAAGGTAAATTGAGTAAAGACAAAAAATTGAATTATAAACCTTTTATAAGAACTTCCCTTTTACCTTGATACTCTCCCAAAGGCCATATTCGATCGTCTTTTGGAAGCCACGAATAGATGTGGGAAGCCTAGCATGCGCTTCAATGATGGCAAAAGAAAGACCACCTTCAAAAGCGGCCCTTCTAATCTCTATGGCTTGCTTGTTCTTCTCAGAAAGCAGACCCGGAACTTTTTTTGAGCTTTTGACCTGGGAAGGTTTAGAGACCTTTTGTTTCTTCAAGTAGAGAGCCTCTTTGTCAGAAGATAGCAAACTGGGCCTTTTCTTGATCGCTTTTCCCTTATTTTATGAGCCAGCTTTCTTGGAAAGCCCTATAACAAGGAAACGAAGATAAGATTAAAATCAAGATTGAGACTAAAAGTTATGAGTAAGAACATTAAGTAAGAAAATCTAATAGGTGAATAGCGAAACCCTAAGCCTTGCTTTCCTCAAGATCAGATTCGACTTTATCTCCACTACTAAAGATTACAGTAGAAGCTTTAACATACTTCCTTGAAGGCTTGAATCCAGCAAAATTAGCAGAAGGAGGTTAAAGACCCATGGCTTTCAGCTTGCTCTCGATAAAGACGGAGTGGAGGTATCACCGAAGAAATGCAATCTTCGTAACTTCTTTATAATTATCTGTAAACTGACTAGTAAATAATGGATTGCTACTCTTTCCAGGTCTCGCTAATCAAGTTCCAACAAAATAAAAGAACATATTTTAGAATATGAATAAGACTGAGAAAGGAGAGGAGTATCTAATGACATACCAACATTATTGAAAGAAGTGATGATTTGGTTAGAGGAAGCTTTTACCAGAAACCACTCGCGTGGTGTTATTTTGCTAAAAGGGTCCTCCAAATGAGATTTCCTTAAGAACTTGAGGAAATATGTAGGAAATTCCCCTAAAGTCTTGGATTCTAGAAAATTGAACATATAATTGATCTTGACAACAAATATGTTTCGGTAACCCTTTTCAAAATATAGGATCGCCATAGTAGATAAAGTTGAGTAAGAGGTAGGTAGAAGTTGGAAAGGGTTGAGGTTATAAAACTCCAAGTCATCAATATACAAAGAAGCAAGGGGCAAGAAGATCCCCTATTCCAAATGCTCTATGGGCACCACAAAATACCCTTTGGGAGGATCATTAAATTTCAACCTAACCTAGAGAGCAAGCGTCTTGACCCAAGTAATTCCATAGGAAGACAAAATTCCATTAAGAACTTGTTGGTCTACAATAGGAGCATCCATTTCCACCTTAAGAAAAAGGAAGAAAAATTCTCAACTGCAAAAAGAAGAATCAACATTATTTCTAGGGTAAAGATTAAGCAAATTAAACTCAAATTAAGTTTTTGGATAAGTAGTGAATGTTAGAACCTCCATTCAATGTTTCAATGACAACAACTATACAATCATATATATTATATACATCTTATCAAGATAACAGGTATATACTACAAGAAGACATCATGTTCGAAGATATTTGGACTTGAAGACAAACAAAGATCTATCAACAATACTATAATTAGTAAGGTTATTCTAAGTGTAAAAGAGTATCAAATAAAATGTTGTAAGGTCTCCTTGAGTATATATGCACACACAATCATGCATGATTTCATATGCACTAAACATAAAGTGAAAAATCGCATTTAACATTCACAAACGTCTGAGGGAAAATCACAGATGTCTATGACAATCATTGGGAAATTATTTCCTAAATCCACAAACATTTGAGGTTTTCCCACAGATGTCTGTCGTTTGAAAAACTGCATAACTCTGAATAGACACTTCTGTAGAACGAATAGAAATTAACTCTTCATCGAAAGGCTGCAGCCATTAAAATGAATAGACCTTATCTAATAGTAACAACTCTTTATCTGCATTTGTTTAAATTTCTAAATACTACCATGATTGAGATGTAGAGATTAACTGAATTGAATTAATTAAAACTATTCTCTATTGATTTCTTATTACTCACTTGTGCATACAATTGCCTACATACTCTCAATCTATCATAACCAAAATATAATTTTGGTCAAACCACTTCCTACAACTCAAAGCATTCACATTCACATACTCAAAGAAGACCATAGGAAGATTTGTAATATCAATCAAAATCCGTGTTATTTGGAACACAAGATTGTCAGAGATATACTTTTGTATTAGCCTATTCCTCCAGGCGAAGCGAAGGTTAGTTGGTTAAAGGAAATACCTAAGAGGGGCTTCGGGAATAGACGTAGGACGGGAGGTTCGAACCAATATAAAATATCTGGAGTGATCGTTTTTCTTATTTATCCTAATTATATTTAATTATATTTAATTATTATTCTCTGCTTAATATAGTTAGTAATAGACATCCTCACATGTATACATATAAATTGCATTATTTTTAAAAAATCCTATAGACTTTCGTTTGGTATTAGAGCAAGGTCATTTCAATATACAGTAACACATAATTTTTTTTGAGGGAAATGGGTGTGTAGCATGAGACTACACAGCCGATTATATATTAATATAAATAAGTAGTAGTCGACCAATAGGCCTGATCGATAGCCAAAAAATAAGTTTCGCGGACCAACCTGGTCCCAAGTTCAGCATACAGAGAAAGAAATATATACAAAAACAGTAGCATTATGTAAAAGTACCAAGCCAAAGTAAGAGCATTACTACTACCGACTATTAAGATGATGATCATACATATGGGTCAGAAAGGAGCCAGCAAGAAGAGACTTCCCATGTACTTTCCAATTAGTCAGTAGGAGCATTGTCATTGGGAGGGAGATGTAGAGTGAAAGGCACCCTACACGCTGATCCTGTCCAGAGCGTAAACATGTAAGAGATTCGGTTACAGATTCCTTCAATACCGCATTTGGGCTTGTTGAAAACGTATGCACTTTCCAGATGCACCAACTGTAAATGGCAATGAAGGAGTCGAGTTTTCTATCTGGAGGGTTATACTGCCAGTAGCCAAAGAACGAGTGGAGGACAGGGATGTAGCCAATGAGATTAGCACTGGTCGTGGCCCAAATGTAGTAGGAGAAATCACAAGCAAAAAAGAGATGAGAAATGGATTCATCTTGCATAGAGCACAAGGCACAAAGAGGGTCTAGAGGGATATTCATATGTTTAAGTCTATCTTTGGTGTTGATACGAGCATGAATGAGGCACCATTGGAAAAAAAGGATGTGGGGAGGGAGTCTGCATTTCCATACTCTTGCGAAAGGGAATGATCTACCTGGGTGGTTAAGGAATGAGTAGCATGAGGCGACTGAAAAGCCTTTCTCAGGAGATAAGGCCCAGGTATAATGATCTGTTGTGTTAGAGAGCTAGAGTGAAAGGAGCAGGTCAGTGGCTGAAGTGAGATCATTCAAGGTGTTAAGGTCAAAGAGGGATGTGGGACACAGGCAGTCTGGGCCAAGGGTTGAAATCTCGCCAACTGTTGAGTTATGGTGGGAGGTAT